>CM075883.1:5726914-6424414 GCA_038021265.1 Cyprinella venusta
TACTTCACATTTTCTTCTGGAAATGTGCCATAAATATGTTCCTGGAGGTCAAAAATTGACCTATGTATAGCTAATACAACACCAGAAGGAGTCTATAAGTTTATATTGTTATGGTAAAGGGGTCCTCAAAAGATTTCAAACAATATAAACATGAAATGTAATAAAATAATCGAATAGTTGAGAGCTAAATCATGCCAAAAACATTATAGAAACTGTATAGTAACTATAAATGAACACTACCAACCACCTGGTAACACCATAGCAACGACCCAGAATACCATAGTAACCACCTAAAACACCCTAGCAACACCCTAGCAACCACCCAGAACACCCTAGCAGCAAGCAAGAACACCCCAGCAACCACCTAGCAACACCCTAACAACCATCGAGAACAACCTGGCAACCGCATAGCAACACCCTAGCAACATTAGCAACCTTGGCAACCACCCAGAATACCCTAGCAACCGCATACAAACACCATAGCAACCACCCAGAATACCCTAATAAACGCCTAGAAACCACCAACAACACCGTAGCAACCACCCAGAAAACCCTAGCAACCGGGTGGTGAGATTTGCCACTTCAGGCTCCACTTCACATTTTCTTCTGGAAATGTGCATTAAATGTGCTCCTGGTGGTCAAAAAATGACCTATGCATATCTAATATAACATCAGAAAGAGTCTAAAAGGTATGTTGTTTTAAACTTTTTGAGGAACCTTTGACCAGAAATGAGTTCATTGACATCATGAGAAGTAAATCCATCGGTATATGAACCCACAGATCAAGTACCCGTGGGACATAAATGTGTTCTTGGAGGTCAAAAAAATGACCTATGTATATCTTATATAACATCAGAAGGAGGTCAAATATTTGTCTGGCTAAAATGACATCATGAGAAGTAAAGCTCTCGGTATATTAACCCAAAGATCAAATACCCATGGGCCATAAATGTGTTTCTGGAGGTCAAAAATTGACCTATGTATAGCTAATGTAACATCAGGAATGAGTTTAATAGGTCAGATATGGACTTCTCTATGGCTTAGGAAGCATCTGTTGGAGTCTATGAATATATATGGAAAGTTCAAGATCAAGTACTTTTGGGCCAGAAATATGTTCAGTAGGTCAAATATCTTTCTGTCTGAAATGACATCATGAGAAGTAAAGCTCTCGCTATATTAGCCCAAAGATCAAATACCCGTATGCCATAAATGTGTTTCTGGAGGTCAAATATTGACCTATGTATGGCTAATGTAACGTCAGGAGTCTATATTGTGTAAAATAACCTTTTGAGGAACCTTTGACCAGAAATGATTTCAATAGTTTCAGATATGGACTTCTCTATGGCTTAGGAAGCATCGACTGCAGTCTCTGAGTATGTATGGAAAGTTCAAGATCAATTTCTTTTGGGCCATAAACATGTTCAGTAGGTCAATATTTGTCTGGCTGAAATGACATCATGAGAAGTAAATCTCTCGGTATATTAACCCAAAGATCAAGCACCCGTGTGCCATGAAAAGTGTTCCTGGAGGTCAAAAATTGACCTATGTAATATAACATCAGAAAGTTATATTACATAGTCTATGAGTATGTATGGAAAGTTCAAGATCAAGTACTTTTGGGCCAGAAAAATGTTCTTTACGTAAAATAGTTTTCTGGCTGAAATGACATCATGAGAAGTAAATTTCCAACCCACCAAAACACCATAGCAACCACCAATAACACCCTAGCAACAAACCAGAACACCCCAGCAACCATATGGCAACACCCTAGCAACCACCAGGAACACCCCAGCAACCGCCTAGCAACACCCTAGCAACCACCCGGAACACCATAGCAATCACCCAGAATACCCTAAAAAACGCCAAGCAACCACCCAGAACACCGTAGCAAACTCCCAGAACACCTGAGATTGTGGTGAGATTTGCCGCTTCAAGCTCCCATTCACGTTTTCTTCTGGAAATGTGCCACAATGTGTTCCTGGAGGTCAAAAATTGACCTATGTATATCTAATATAACATGAGAAGGAGTCAAAAAGTTTATATTGTTTTAAATTTTTTGAGGAACCTTTGACCAGAAATGAGTTCAATAGGTCAGATATGGACATCTCTATGGCTTAAGAGAGCTGTTGGAGAATATGAGTATGAATGGAAAGTACAAGATCAAGCACTTTTGGGCCAGAAATATGTTCAGTAGGTCAAATATCTTTCTGGCTGAAATCACATCATGAGAAGTAAAGCTCTCGGTACATTATCCCAAAGATCAAATCCCCTTGGGCCATAAATGTGTTTCTGGAGGTCAAAAATTGACCTATGTATAGCTAATGTAACATCAGGAGTCTATAAGTTTATATTGTTTAAAACCTTTTGAGGAACCTTTGACCAGAGATGATTTCAATAGTTCAGATATGGACTTCTCTATGGCTTAGGAAGCATCGACTGGAGTCTATGAGCATGTATGGAAAGTTCAAGATCAAGTACTTTTTGGCCAGAAAAATGTTCTTTGCGTAAAATATTTTTTCTGGCTGAAATGACATAATGAGAAGTAAGTCTCCAACCCACCACAACACCCTAGCAACCACCTAGCAACAACCTAGCAACCACCGAGAACACCCTAGCAACAAACCAGAACACCCCAGCAACCATTTGGCAACACCCTAGCAACCACCAGGAACACCCCAGCAATCGCCTAGCAACACCCTAGCAACCACCCGGAACACCATAGAAATCACACAGAATACCCTAAAAACGCCTAGCAACCACCCAGAACACCCTAGCAACCTCCCAGAACACCCTAGCAACCGGGTGGTGAGATTTGCCGCTTCAAGCTCCACTTCACGTTTTCTTCTGGAAATGTGCCATAAATGTGTTCTTGAAGGTCAAAAATTGACCTTTGTATATCTAATATAACATCAGAAGGAGTCTAAAAGTTTATATTGTTTTTAACTTTTTGAGGAACCTTTGACCAGAAATGAGTTCAATAGCTCAGATATGGACTTCTCTATGGCTTAGGAAGCATCTGTTGGAGTCTATGAGTATGAATGGAAAGTACAAGATCAAGTACTTTTGGGCCAGAAATATGTTCAGTAGGTCAAATATCTATCTGGCTGAAATGACATCATGAGAAGTAAAGCTCTCGGTATAATAACCCACAGATCAAGGACATGCGGGCCATAAAAGTGTTCCTGAAGGTCAAAAATTGACTTATGTATAGTTAATGTAACATCAGGATTCTATAAGTTCATATTTTTTAAAACATTTTGAGGAACCTTTCACCAGAAATGAGTTCAATAGCTCAGATATGGACTTCTCTGTGGCTTAGGAAGGATCTGTTGGAGTCTCTGAGTATAAATGGAAAATACAAGATCAAGTACTTTTGGGCCAGAAATATGTTCAATTGGTAAAATATCTGTCTGGCTGAAATGACATCATGAGAAGTAAAGCTCTCGGTATATTAACCCAAAGAATCCGTGGGCCATAAATGTGTTTCTGGAGGTCAAACATTGACCTATATATAGCTAATGTAACATCAGGAGTCTATGATTTTATATTGTTTAAAACCTTTTGAAGAACCTTTTGACCAGAAATGAGTTCAATAGGTCAGATATGGACTTCTATGTATATGTAGGGAAGCATCTGTTGGAGTCTATGATTATGTATGGAAAGTTCAAGATCAAGTGGGCTAGAAATATGTTCATTAGGTCAAATATTTGTCTGGCTGAAATGACATCATGAGAAGTAAATCTCTCGGTATATTAACCCACAGATCAAGGAACCGTGGGCCATAAATGTGTTCCTGGAGGTCAAACATTGACCTAAGTAAATATAACATCAGAAGGAGTCTATGAGTTTATATCGTTTTAAACTTTTTGAGGAACGTTTGACCAGAAATTAGTTCAAAATGTCAGATATGGACTTTTCCATGGCTTAGGAAGCATCTATTGGAGTCTGTGAGATGGAAAGTTCAAGATCAAGTACTTTTGGGGCCAGAAATATCTTCAGTAGGTCAAATATGTCTGGCTGAAATGTGTGTTTCATTGCAATACTTAAATTTGCAATACAAAACTTGTTCTTCTTTGCATTGAAAAGAAAAGATAAAACAAAAGTGATTTCCCATGCATTCTATAACTAATTAATTTGTGTTTTGACGAGAAAACATTACAAAAGTGATCGATTTACAATGCATACACGAACTTGTTCCTTTGTGCAACGAAGAGATTTGCAATTCATGTGCTTTAGGATTCCATTGTACATGCATGCAATAACTAACCTCTGTGCAGTTAAAAGAAAACACCAAGTTGTGTTTCATTGCATTGCTTGACCTGACCTGTTCGGTGAACGTGATTTCATCAAGTACCACATGTTCCTGGATCAACATCATTGTTGATCCTGGATCAACTTTTCAATCAACCAAACAGATTTGAGGAACAAATTTACAGTTTATGTCAATTTAGGCTTAGATTTAGAACCAGAGTGAAGTACTTAAACATCAGTGTCATTCATCTTTGTACCTTCTGATAAGGGAAAAGTTATGAGTAGAGTTAGGTTAAGGGGTAGGGATTGGTTAAGGACAACATTTTGGGACAGGAATATTGATCCAGGATCATCAAAATATGTTGATCCAGGACCATGTCTTACTTGAAAAAATCATGCTGACCAACTTGTTCCTAAGTTATGCATATGCACAAAAATAACTAAACTCTGAGCAATGAAAAGAAAACACCATAAGATGTGTTTCGTTACATTGCATGATATATCTAACTTGTTTCTCGTAATGCAATATGCACCCAATAACTAATCTCTGCGCGGTGAAAGGAAAACGCCTAAGACGTGTTTCAGTGCATTGCATGACCGATCTGACTTGTTCCTCGTCATGCAATAATGCAAGCAAAAACTAACCCTCTGCGCGGTGAAAGGAAAACGCCTAAGATGTGTTTCAGTGCATTGCATGATCTTTCTGACTTGTTCCTCGTCATTCATTATGCATGCAAGAACTAAACTCTGCGTGGTGAAAGGAAAATGCCTAAGACGTGTTTCAGTGCATTGCATGACCTATCTGGCTTGTTCTTCGTCATGCAATATGCACGCAATAATTAACCTCTGCGTGGTGAAAGGAAAACCCCTAAGACATGTTTCAGTGCATTGCATGACCTATCTGACTTGTTCCTCGTCATGCAATATGCACGCAATAGCTAAATTCTGCACAGTGACAGGAAAACGCCTAAGATGTTATTCAGTGCAATGCATGACCTGACTTGTTCCTCGTCATGCAATATGCAGGCAATAACTGTCCCTCTGCGAGGTGAAAGGAAAACGCCTAAGACCTGTTTCAGTGCATTGCATGACCTATCTGACTTATTCATCGTTATGCAATATCTATGCATGCAAGAACTAAACTCTGCGCGGTGAAAGGAAAACGCCTAAGATGTGTTTCAGTGCATTGCATGACCTTTCTGACTTGTTCCTCGTCATGCATTATGCATGCAAGAACTAAACTCTGCGTGGTGAAAGGAAAACGCCTAAGACGTGTTTCAGTGCATTGCATGACCTATCTGGCTTGTTCTTCGTCATGCAATATGCACGCAATAGCTAAATTCTGCACAGTGACAGGAAAACGCCTAAGATGTTTTTCAGTGCATTGCATGACCTATCTGACTTGTTTCTCGTTATGCAATATGCATGCAAGAACTAAACTCTGCGCGGTGGAAAGGATAACGCCTAAGACGTGTTTCAGTGCATTGCATGACCTATCTGGCTTGTTCTTCGTCATGCAATATGCACGCAATAACTAACCTCTGCGCGGTGAAAGGAAAACGCCTAAGACGTGTTTCAGTGCATTGCATGACCTATCTTGCTTGTTCTTCGTCATGCAATATGCACGCAATAACTAACCTCTGCGCGGTGAAAGGAAAACGCCTAAGACGTGTTTCAGTGCATTGCACGACCGATCTGACTTGTCCCTCGTCATGCAATAAGCACGCAATAACTAACCTCTGTGCGGTGAAAGGAAAACGCCTAAGATGATTTTCAGTGCATTGCAAGAACTTTCTGACTTGTTCCTCGTCATGCATTATGCATGCAAGAACTAAACTCTGCGTGATGAAAGGAAATCTTCTAAGACGTGTTTCAGTTCATTGCATGACCTATCTGGCTTTTTCTTCGTCATGCAATATGCACGCAATAACTAACCTCTGCGTGGTGAAAGGAAAACCCCTAAGACATGTTTCAGTGCATTGCATGGCCTATCTGACTCGTTCCTCGTCATGCAATATGCAGACAATAACTAACCTCTGCGCGGTGAAAGGAAATCGCCTAAGACGTGTGTCAGTGCATTGCATGACCTCTCTGATTGTTCCTCGTCATGCAATATGCACGCAATAACTAACCTCTGCGCGGTCAAAGGAAAATGCCTAAGATGTGTTTCAGTACATTGCAAGACCTTTCTGACTTGTTCCTCGTCATGCATTATGCATGCAAGAACTAAACTCTGCGTGGTGAAAGGAAAACGCCCAAGACGTGTTTCAGTTCATTGCATGACCCATCTGGCTTTTTCTTCGTCATGCAATATGCACGCTATAACTAACCTCTGCGGTGGTGAAAGGAAAACCCCTAAGACGTGTTTCAGTGCATTGCATGACCTATCTGACTTATTCATCGTTATGCAATATGCATGCAAGAACTAAACTCTTCGCGGTGAAAGGATAACGCCTAAGACGTGTTTCAGTGCATTGCATGACCTATACTGTTCGGTGAATGTGATTTCATCAAGTACCACATGTTCCTGGATCAACATCATTGTTGATCCTGGATCAACTTTTCAATCAACCAAACAGATTTGTGTAACAAGTTTACAGTTTATGTCAATTTTAGGCTTAGATTTAGAACCAGAATGAAGTACTTAAACATCAGTGTCATTCACCTTTGTACCTTCTGATAAGGGAAAAGTTATGAGTAGAGTTAGGTTTAGGGGTAGGGTTTGCTTAAGGACAACATTTTGGGACAGGAATGTTGATCCAGGATCATCAAAATATGTTGATCCAGGACCATGTCTTACTTGAAAAAATCATGCTGACCAACTTGTTCCTAAGTTATGCATATGCAAAAAAATAACTAAACTCTGAGCAATGAAAAGAAAACACCATAAGATGTGTTTCGTTGCATTGCATGATATATCTAACTCGTTCCTCGTCATGCAATATGCACGCAATAACTAACCTCTGCGCGGTGAAAGGAAAACGCCTAAGACGTGTTTCAGTGCATTGCATGACCTCTCTGATTGTTCCTCGTCATGCAATATGCACGCAATAACTAACCTCTGCACGGTGAAAGGAAAACGCCTAAGACGTGTTTCAGTGCATTGCATGACCCTATCTGACTTGTTCCTCGTTGCAATCAAAATATATAATGTGATTTTGCATGCATTTTTATTTTACAAACTAATTTATTTGTGCACAGACCAGAAAACATGACATGAGATGTCACTTTACTGTGCATGGTATCGCTATTGAGCTCATGTCTGGTAAAAGGGTCCTCAAAAGTTTTTAAACAACATAAGTTTATAGACACATTTTGATGATATATAAGCTATACAAAGGTTCCTATTTGACCTACTGAACATAGTTCTGGCCCACAAGTACTAGATCTTAAACTTTCTAAACATACTCATTGACTCCTTTTGATGTTACTGAAGCCATACAAGTGTTCTTATTTTACCTAATGAACATATTAGCCACATGGATTGTTTAGATCTGACCCATTGAACTCATTTCTGGTCAAAGTGTATTTGATCGTTAGTTTACTATACATTGATTTTTACTACTTGTGATGTTTTATGAGCAGGAAGATATTTGACTGATATTTGACTGAACATATATATCTCCCACGAGTACCTGATATTGAACTTTCTATACATACTAAATAGACTACTTCTTATGCTTCCTAGAACTAGAGGTTTCTATTTGACCCACAAACATAGTCCTAGCCCACGAGTACTAGGTCTCGAACTTTCTATAAATTCTCATAGACTATTTTTGATGCTTCTTAAGCCATATAGAATGTCCACATCTTGTGTATTTAACTTATTTCTGGTCAAAGGGTCCTCAAAAGTTTTTAAACAAGAAAAACTATGAGACTCCTTCTGATATTACATGAGCTATAGATAGGTTCCTTTTTTACCTACTGAACATAGTTGTTGCACACGAGTACTTGATCTTGAACGGTCTAAACATACTCATTAACTCCTTTTGATGTTACTGAAGCCATACAAGAGTCCTTATTTTAACTACCTTTTGATGATACATAATCAAAATCAAAAATTGATTTGTGCCAGAAATCAATTGCCAAAAACTTTATAAAAACTCTATACTAAGCATTTGTGGACACTACCAACCACCTAGAAACACCATAGAAACCACCTAAAACACCCTAGCAACCACCCAGAACACCCTAGCATCACTTTAGCAACCACAGAGCAACCAACGAGAACACCTTAGCAACACCTAGCAACCAACCAGACCACCCTAGCAACCACCTAGCAACACCCTAGCATCCACCCTGAACACCCTAGCAACCACCTAGCAACACCTTAGCAACCACACAGACTACCCTAACAACCGCCTAGCAACCATCCAGAACACTGTAGCAACCACCGGGAACACCCTAGGAACCGGGTGGTGAGATTTGCCAATGCAAGCACCACTTCACATTTTCTTCTGGAAATGTGCCATAAATATGTTCCTGGAGGTCAAAAATTGACCTATGTATAGCTAATACAACATCAGAAGGAGTCTATAAGTTTATATTGTTATGGTAAAGGGGTCCTCAAAAGATTTCAAACAATATAAACATGAAATGTAATAAAATAATCGAATAGTTGAGAGCTAAATCATGCCAAAAACATTATAGAAACTGTATAGTAACTATAAATGAACACTACCAACCACCTGGTAACACCATAGCAACGACCCAGAATACCATAGTAACCACCTAAAACACCCTAGCAACACCCTAGCAACCACCCAGAACACCCTAGCAGCAAGCAAGAACACCCCAGCAACCACCTAGCAACACCCTAACAACCATCGAGAACAACCTGGCAACCGCATAGCAACACCCTAGCAACATTAGCACCTTGGCAACCACCCAGAATACCCTAGCAACCGCATACAAACACCATAGCAACCACCCAGAATACCCTAATAAACGCCTAGAAACCACCAACAACACCGTAGCAACCACCCAGAAAACCCTAGCAACCGGGTGGTGAGATTTGCCACTTCAGGCTCCACTTCACATTTTCTTCTGGAAATGTGCATTAAATGTGCTCCTGGTGGTCAAAAAATGACCTATGCATATCTAATATAACATCAGAAAGAGTCTAAAAGGTATGTTGTTTTAAACTTTTTGAGGAACCTTTGACCAGAAATGAGTTCATTGACATCATGAGAAGTAAATCCATCGGTATATGAACCCACAGATCAAGTACCCGTGGGACATAAATGTGTTCTTGGAGGTCAAAAAAATGACCTATGTATATCTTATATAACATCAGAAGGAGGTCAAATATTTGTCTGGCTAAAATGACATCATGAGAAGTAAAGCTCTCGGTATATTAACCCAAAGATCAAATACCCATGGGCCATAAATGTGTTTCTGGAGGTCAAAAATTGACCTATGTATAGCTAATGTAACATCAGGAATGAGTTTAATAGGTCAGATATGGACTTCTCTATGGCTTAGGAAGCATCTGTTGGAGTCTATGAATATATATGGAAAGTTCAAGATCAAGTACTTTTGGGCCAGAAATATGTTCAGTAGGTCAAATATCTTTCTGTCTGAAATGACATCATGAGAAGTAAAGCTCTCGCTATATTAGCCCAAAGATCAAATACCCGTATGCCATAAATGTGTTTCTGGAGGTCAAATATTGACCTATGTATGGCTAATGTAACATCAGGAGTCTATATTGTGTAAAAAACCTTTTGAGGAACCTTTGACCAGAAATGATTTCAATAGTTTCAGATATGGACTTCTCTATGGCTTAGGAAGCATCGACTGCAGTCTCTGAGTATGTATGGAAAGTTCAAGATCAATTTCTTTTGGGCCATAAACATGTTCAGTAGGTCAAATATTTGTCTGGCTGAAATGACATCATGAGAAGTAAATCTCTCGGTATATTAACCCAAAGATCAAGCACCCGTGTGCCATGAAAAGTGTTCCTGGAGGTCAAAAATTGACCTATGTAATATAACATCAGAAAGTTATATTACATAGTCTATGAGTATGTATGGAAAGTTCAAGATCAAGTACTTTTGGGCCAGAAAAATGTTCTTTACGTAAAATAGTTTTCTGGCTGAAATGACATCATGAGAAGTAAATTTCCAACCCACCAAAACACCATAGCAACCACCAATAACACCCTAGCAACAAACCAGAACACCCCAGCAACCATATGGCAACACCCTAGCAACCACCAGGAACACCCCAGCAACCGCCTAGCAACACCCTAGCAACCACCCGGAACACCATAGCAATCACCCAGAATACCCTAAAAAACGCCAAGCAACCACCCAGAACACCGTAGCAAACTCCCAGAACACCTGAGATTGTGGTGAGATTTGCCGCTTCAAGCTCCCATTCACGTTTTCTTCTGGAAATGTGCCACAATGTGTTCCTGGAGGTCAAAAATTGACCTATGTATATCTAATATAACATGAGAAGGAGTCAAAAAGTTTATATTGTTTTAAATTTTTTGAGGAACCTTTGACCAGAAATGAGTTCAATAGGTCAGATATGGACATCTCTATGGCTTAAGAGAGCTGTTGGAGAATATGAGTATGAATGGAAAGTACAAGATCAAGCACTTTTGGGCCAGAAATATGTTCAGTAGGTCAAATATCTTTCTGGCTGAAATCACATCATGAGAAGTAAAGCTCTCGGTACATTATCCCAAAGATCAAATCCCCTTGGGCCATAAATGTGTTTCTGGAGGTCAAAAATTGACCTATGTATAGCTAATGTAACATCAGGAGTCTATAAGTTTATATTGTTTAAAACCTTTTGAGGAACCTTTGACCAGAGATGATTTCAATAGTTCAGATATGGACTTCTCTATGGCTTAGGAAGCATCGACTGGAGTCTATGAGCATGTATGGAAAGTTCAAGATCAAGTACTTTTTGGCCAGAAAAATGTTCTTTGCGTAAAATATTTTTTCTGGCTGAAATGACATAATGAGAAGTAAGTCTCCAACCCACCACAACACCCTAGCAACCACCTAGCAACAACCTAGCAACCACCGAGAACACCCTAGCAACAAACCAGAACACCCCAGCAACCATTTGGCAACACCCTAGCAACCACCAGGAACACCCCAGCAATCGCCTAGCAACACCCTAGCAACCACCCGGAACACCATAGAAATCACACAGAATACCCTAAAAACGCCTAGCAACCACCCAGAACACCCTAGCAACCTCCCAGAACACCCTAGCAACCGGGTGGTGAGATTTGCCGCTTCAAGCTCCACTTCACGTTTTCTTCTGGAAATGTGCCATAAATGTGTTCTTGAAGGTCAAAAATTGACCTTTGTATATCTAATATAACATCAGAAGGAGTCTAAAAGTTTATATTGTTTTTAACTTTTTGAGGAACCTTTGACCAGAAATGAGTTCAATAGCTCAGATATGGACTTCTCTATGGCTTAGGAAGCATCTGTTGGAGTCTATGAGTATGAATGGAAAGTACAAGATCAAGTACTTTTGGGCCAGAAATATGTTCAGTAGGTCAAATATCTATCTGGCTGAAATGACATCATGAGAAGTAAAGCTCTCGGTATAATAACCCACAGATCAAGGACATGCGGGCCATAAAAGTGTTCCTGAAGGTCAAAAATTGACTTATGTATAGTTAATGTAACATCAGGATTCTATAAGTTCATATTTTTTAAAACATTTTGAGGAACCTTTCACCAGAAATGAGTTCAATAGCTCAGATATGGACTTCTCTGTGGCTTAGGAAGGATCTGTTGGAGTCTCTGAGTATAAATGGAAAATACAAGATCAAGTACTTTTGGGCCAGAAATATGTTCAATTGGTAAAATATCTGTCTGGCTGAAATGACATCATGAGAAGTAAAGCTCTCGGTATATTAACCCAAAGAATCCGTGGGCCATAAATGTGTTTCTGGAGGTCAAACATTGACCTATATATAGCTAATGTAACATCAGGAGTCTATGATTTTATATTGTTTAAAACCTTTTGAAGAACCTTTTGACCAGAAATGAGTTCAATAGGTCAGATATGGACTTCTATGTATATGTAGGGAAGCATCTGTTGGAGTCTATGATTATGTATGGAAAGTTCAAGATCAAGTGGGCTAGAAATATGTTCATTAGGTCAAATATTTGTCTGGCTGAAATGACATCATGAGAAGTAAATCTCTCGGTATATTAACCCACAGATCAAGGAACCGTGGGCCATAAATGTGTTCCTGGAGGTCAAACATTGACCTAAGTAAATATAACATCAGAAGGAGTCTATGAGTTTATATCGTTTTAAACTTTTTGAGGAACGTTTGACCAGAAATTAGTTCAAAATGTCAGATATGGACTTTTCCATGGCTTAGGAAGCATCTATTGGAGTCTGTGAGATGGAAAGTTCAAGATCAAGTACTTTTGGGGCCAGAAATATCTTCAGTAGGTCAAATATGTCTGGCTGAAATGTGTGTTTCATTGCAATACTTAAATTTGCAATACAAAACTTGTTCTTCTTTGCATTGAAAAGAAAAGATAAAACAAAAGTGATTTCCCATGCATTCTATAACTAATTAATTTGTGTTTTGACGAGAAAACATTACAAAAGTGATCGATTTACAATGCATACACGAACTTGTTCCTTTGTGCAACGAAGAGATTTGCAATTCATGTGCTTTAGGATTCCATTGTACATGCATGCAATAACTAACCTCTGTGCAGTTAAAAGAAAACACCAAGTTGTGTTTCATTGCATTGCTTGACCTGACCTGTTCGGTGAACGTGATTTCATCAAGTACCACATGTTCCTGGATCAACATCATTGTTGATCCTGGATCAACTTTTCAATCAACCAAACAGATTTGAGGAACAAATTTACAGTTTATGTCAATTTAGGCTTAGATTTAGAACCAGAGTGAAGTACTTAAACATCAGTGTCATTCATCTTTGTACCTTCTGATAAGGGAAAAGTTATGAGTAGAGTTAGGTTAAGGGGTAGGGATTGGTTAAGGACAACATTTTGGGACAGGAATATTGATCCAGGATCATCAAAATATGTTGATCCAGGACCATGTCTTACTTGAAAAAATCATGCTGACCAACTTGTTCCTAAGTTATGCATATGCACAAAAATAACTAAACTCTGAGCAATGAAAAGAAAACACCATAAGATGTGTTTCGTTACATTGCATGATATATCTAACTTGTTTCTCGTAATGCAATATGCACCCAATAACTAATCTCTGCGCGGTGAAAGGAAAACGCCTAAGACGTGTTTCAGTGCATTGCATGACCGATCTGACTTGTTCCTCGTCATGCAATAATGCAAGCAAAAACTAACCCTCTGCGCGGTGAAAGGAAAACGCCTAAGATGTGTTTCAGTGCATTGCATGATCTTTCTGACTTGTTCCTCGTCATTCATTATGCATGCAAGAACTAAACTCTGCGTGGTGAAAGGAAAATGCCTAAGACGTGTTTCAGTGCATTGCATGACCTATCTGGCTTGTTCTTCGTCATGCAATATGCACGCAATAATTAACCTCTGCGTGGTGAAAGGAAAACCCCTAAGACATGTTTCAGTGCATTGCATGACCTATCTGACTTGTTCCTCGTCATGCAATATGCACGCAATAGCTAAATTCTGCACAGTGACAGGAAAACGCCTAAGATGTTATTCAGTGCAATGCATGACCTGACTTGTTCCTCGTCATGCAATATGCAGGCAATAACTGTCCCTCTGCGAGGTGAAAGGAAAACGCCTAAGACCTGTTTCAGTGCATTGCATGACCTATCTGACTTATTCATCGTTATGCAATATCTATGCATGCAAGAACTAAACTCTGCGCGGTGAAAGGAAAACGCCTAAGATGTGTTTCAGTGCATTGCATGACCTTTCTGACTTGTTCCTCGTCATGCATTATGCATGCAAGAACTAAACTCTGCGTGGTGAAAGGAAAACGCCTAAGACGTGTTTCAGTGCATTGCATGACCTATCTGGCTTGTTCTTCGTCATGCAATATGCACGCAATAGCTAAATTCTGCACAGTGACAGGAAAACGCCTAAGATGTTTTTCAGTGCATTGCATGACCTATCTGACTTGTTTCTCGTTATGCAATATGCATGCAAGAACTAAACTCTGCGCGGTGGAAAGGATAACGCCTAAGACGTGTTTCAGTGCATTGCATGACCTATCTGGCTTGTTCTTCGTCATGCAATATGCACGCAATAACTAACCTCTGCGCGGTGAAAGGAAAACGCCTAAGACGTGTTTCAGTGCATTGCATGACCTATCTTGCTTGTTCTTCGTCATGCAATATGCACGCAATAACTAACCTCTGCGCGGTGAAAGGAAAACGCCTAAGACGTGTTTCAGTGCATTGCACGACCGATCTGACTTGTCCCTCGTCATGCAATAAGCACGCAATAACTAACCTCTGTGCGGTGAAAGGAAAACGCCTAAGATGATTTTCAGTGCATTGCAAGAACTTTCTGACTTGTTCCTCGTCATGCATTATGCATGCAAGAACTAAACTCTGCGTGATGAAAGGAAATCTTCTAAGACGTGTTTCAGTTCATTGCATGACCTATCTGGCTTTTTCTTCGTCATGCAATATGCACGCAATAACTAACCTCTGCGTGGTGAAAGGAAAACCCCTAAGACATGTTTCAGTGCATTGCATGGCCTATCTGACTCGTTCCTCGTCATGCAATATGCAGACAATAACTAACCTCTGCGCGGTGAAAGGAAATCGCCTAAGACGTGTGTCAGTGCATTGCATGACCTCTCTGATTGTTCCTCGTCATGCAATATGCACGCAATAACTAACCTCTGCGCGGTCAAAGGAAAATGCCTAAGATGTGTTTCAGTACATTGCAAGACCTTTCTGACTTGTTCCTCGTCATGCATTATGCATGCAAGAACTAAACTCTGCGTGGTGAAAGGAAAACGCCCAAGACGTGTTTCAGTTCATTGCATGACCCATCTGGCTTTTTCTTCGTCATGCAATATGCACGCTATAACTAACCTCTGCGGTGGTGAAAGGAAAACCCCTAAGACGTGTTTCAGTGCATTGCATGACCTATCTGACTTATTCATCGTTATGCAATATGCATGCAAGAACTAAACTCTTCGCGGTGAAAGGATAACGCCTAAGACGTGTTTCAGTGCATTGCATGACCTATACTGTTCGGTGAATGTGATTTCATCAAGTACCACATGTTCCTGGATCAACATCATTGTTGATCCTGGATCAACTTTTCAATCAACCAAACAGATTTGTGTAACAAGTTTACAGTTTATGTCAATTTTAGGCTTAGATTTAGAACCAGAATGAAGTACTTAAACATCAGTGTCATTCACCTTTGTACCTTCTGATAAGGGAAAAGTTATGAGTAGAGTTAGGTTTAGGGGTAGGGTTTGCTTAAGGACAACATTTTGGGACAGGAATGTTGATCCAGGATCATCAAAATATGTTGATCCAGGACCATGTCTTACTTGAAAAAATCATGCTGACCAACTTGTTCCTAAGTTATGCATATGCAAAAAAATAACTAAACTCTGAGCAATGAAAAGAAAACACCATAAGATGTGTTTCGTTGCATTGCATGATATATCTAACTCGTTCCTCGTCATGCAATATGCACGCAATAACTAACCTCTGCGCGGTGAAAGGAAAACGCCTAAGACGTGTTTCAGTGCATTGCATGACCTCTCTGATTGTTCCTCGTCATGCAATATGCACGCAATAACTAACCTCTGCACGGTGAAAGGAAAACGCCTAAGACGTGTTTCAGTGCCTTGCATGACCCTATCTGACTTGTTCCTCGTTGCAATCAAAATATATAATGTGATTTTGCATGCATTTTTATTTTACAAACTAATTTATTTGTGCACAGACCAGAAAACATGACATGAGATGTCACTTTACTGTGCATGGTATCGCTATTGAGCTCATGTCTGGTAAAAGGGTCCTCAAAAGTTTTTAAACAACATAAGTTTATAGACACATTTTGATGATATATAAGCTATACAAAGGTTCCTATTTGACCTACTGAACATAGTTCTGGCCCACAAGTACTAGATCTTAAACTTTCTAAACATACTCATTGACTCCTTTTGATGTTACTGAAGCCATACAAGTGTTCTTATTTTACCTAATGAACATATTAGCCACATGGATTGTTTAGATCTGACCCATTGAACTCATTTCTGGTCAAAGTGTATTTGATCGTTAGTTTACTATACATTGATTTTTACTACTTGTGATGTTTTATGAGCAGGAAGATATTTGACTGATATTTGACTGAACATATATATCTCCCACGAGTACCTGATATTGAACTTTCTATACATACTAAATAGACTACTTCTTATGCTTCCTAGAACTAGAGGTTTCTATTTGACCCACAAACATAGTCCTAGCCCACGAGTACTAGGTCTCGAACTTTCTATAAATTCTCATAGACTATTTTTGATGCTTCTTAAGCCATATAGAATGTCCACATCTTGTGTATTTAACTTATTTCTGGTCAAAGGGTCCTCAAAAGTTTTTAAACAAGAAAAACTATGAGACTCCTTCTGATATTACATGAGCTATAGATAGGTTCCTTTTTTACCTACTGAACATAGTTGTTGCACACGAGTACTTGATCTTGAACGGTCTAAACATACTCATTAACTCCTTTTGATGTTACTGAAGCCATACAAGAGTCCTTATTTTAACTACCTTTTGATGATACATAATCAAAATCAAAAATTGATTTGTGCCAGAAATCAATTGCCAAAAACTTTATAAAAACTCTATACTAAGCATTTGTGGACACTACCAACCACCTAGAAACACCATAGAAACCACCTAAAACACCCTAGCAACCACCCAGAACACCCTAGCATCACTTTAGCAACCACAGAGCAACCAACGAGAACACCTTAGCAACACCTAGCAACCAACCAGACCACCCTAGCAACCACCTAGCAACACCCTAGCATCCACCCTGAACACCCTAGCAACCACCTAGCAACACCTTAGCAACCACACAGACTACCCTAACAACCGCCTAGCAACCATCCAGAACACTGTAGCAACCACCGGGAACACCCTAGGAACCGGGTGGTGAGATTTGCCAATGCAAGCACCACTTCACATTTTCTTCTGGAAATGTGCCATAAATATGTTCCTGGAGGTCAAAAATTGACCTATGTATAGCTAATACAACATCAGAAGGAGTCTATAAGTTTATATTGTTATGGTAAAGGGGTCCTCAAAAGATTTCAAACAATATAAACATGAAATGTAATAAAATAATCGAATAGTTGAGAGCTAAATCATGCCAAAAACATTATAGAAACTGTATAGTAACTATAAATGAACACTACCAACCACCTGGTAACACCATAGCAACGACCCAGAATACCATAGTAACCACCTAAAACACCCTAGCAACACCCTAGCAACCACCCAGAACACCCTAGCAGCAAGCAAGAACACCCCAGCAACCACCTAGCAACACCCTAACAACCATCGAGAACAACCTGGCAACCGCATAGCAACACCCTAGCAACATTAGCACCTTGGCAACCACCCAGAATACCCTAGCAACCGCATACAAACACCATAGCAACCACCCAGAATACCCTAATAAACGCCTAGAAACCACCAACAACACCGTAGCAACCACCCAGAAAACCCTAGCAACCGGGTGGTGAGATTTGCCACTTCAGGCTCCACTTCACATTTTCTTCTGGAAATGTGCATTAAATGTGCTCCTGGTGGTCAAAAAATGACCTATGCATATCTAATATAACATCAGAAAGAGTCTAAAAGGTATGTTGTTTTAAACTTTTTGAGGAACCTTTGACCAGAAATGAGTTCATTGACATCATGAGAAGTAAATCCATCGGTATATGAACCCACAGATCAAGTACCCGTGGGACATAAATGTGTTCTTGGAGGTCAAAAAAATGACCTATGTATATCTTATATAACATCAGAAGGAGGTCAAATATTTGTCTGGCTAAAATGACATCATGAGAAGTAAAGCTCTCGGTATATTAACCCAAAGATCAAATACCCATGGGCCATAAATGTGTTTCTGGAGGTCAAAAATTGACCTATGTATAGCTAATGTAACATCAGGAATGAGTTTAATAGGTCAGATATGGACTTCTCTATGGCTTAGGAAGCATCTGTTGGAGTCTATGAATATATATGGAAAGTTCAAGATCAAGTACTTTTGGGCCAGAAATATGTTCAGTAGGTCAAATATCTTTCTGTCTGAAATGACATCATGAGAAGTAAAGCTCTCGCTATATTAGCCCAAAGATCAAATACCCGTATGCCATAAATGTGTTTCTGGAGGTCAAATATTGACCTATGTATGGCTAATGTAACATCAGGAGTCTATATTGTGTAAAAAACCTTTTGAGGAACCTTTGACCAGAAATGATTTCAATAGTTTCAGATATGGACTTCTCTATGGCTTAGGAAGCATCGACTGCAGTCTCTGAGTATGTATGGAAAGTTCAAGATCAATTTCTTTTGGGCCATAAACATGTTCAGTAGGTCAAATATTTGTCTGGCTGAAATGACATCATGAGAAGTAAATCTCTCGGTATATTAACCCAAAGATCAAGCACCCGTGTGCCATGAAAAGTGTTCCTGGAGGTCAAAAATTGACCTATGTAATATAACATCAGAAAGTTATATTACATAGTCTATGAGTATGTATGGAAAGTTCAAGATCAAGTACTTTTGGGCCAGAAAAATGTTCTTTACGTAAAATAGTTTTCTGGCTGAAATGACATCATGAGAAGTAAATTTCCAACCCACCAAAACACCATAGCAACCACCAATAACACCCTAGCAACAAACCAGAACACCCCAGCAACCATATGGCAACACCCTAGCAACCACCAGGAACACCCCAGCAACCGCCTAGCAACACCCTAGCAACCACCCGGAACACCATAGCAATCACCCAGAATACCCTAAAAAACGCCAAGCAACCACCCAGAACACCGTAGCAAACTCCCAGAACACCTGAGATTGTGGTGAGATTTGCCGCTTCAAGCTCCCATTCACGTTTTCTTCTGGAAATGTGCCACAATGTGTTCCTGGAGGTCAAAAATTGACCTATGTATATCTAATATAACATGAGAAGGAGTCAAAAAGTTTATATTGTTTTAAATTTTTTGAGGAACCTTTGACCAGAAATGAGTTCAATAGGTCAGATATGGACATCTCTATGGCTTAAGAGAGCTGTTGGAGAATATGAGTATGAATGGAAAGTACAAGATCAAGCACTTTTGGGCCAGAAATATGTTCAGTAGGTCAAATATCTTTCTGGCTGAAATCACATCATGAGAAGTAAAGCTCTCGGTACATTATCCCAAAGATCAAATCCCCTTGGGCCATAAATGTGTTTCTGGAGGTCAAAAATTGACCTATGTATAGCTAATGTAACATCAGGAGTCTATAAGTTTATATTGTTTAAAACCTTTTGAGGAACCTTTGACCAGAGATGATTTCAATAGTTCAGATATGGACTTCTCTATGGCTTAGGAAGCATCGACTGGAGTCTATGAGCATGTATGGAAAGTTCAAGATCAAGTACTTTTTGGCCAGAAAAATGTTCTTTGCGTAAAATATTTTTTCTGGCTGAAATGACATAATGAGAAGTAAGTCTCCAACCCACCACAACACCCTAGCAACCACCTAGCAACAACCTAGCAACCACCGAGAACACCCTAGCAACAAACCAGAACACCCCAGCAACCATTTGGCAACACCCTAGCAACCACCAGGAACACCCCAGCAATCGCCTAGCAACACCCTAGCAACCACCCGGAACACCATAGAAATCACACAGAATACCCTAAAAACGCCTAGCAACCACCCAGAACACCCTAGCAACCTCCCAGAACACCCTAGCAACCGGGTGGTGAGATTTGCCGCTTCAAGCTCCACTTCACGTTTTCTTCTGGAAATGTGCCATAAATGTGTTCTTGAAGGTCAAAAATTGACCTTTGTATATCTAATATAACATCAGAAGGAGTCTAAAAGTTTATATTGTTTTTAACTTTTTGAGGAACCTTTGACCAGAAATGAGTTCAATAGCTCAGATATGGACTTCTCTATGGCTTAGGAAGCATCTGTTGGAGTCTATGAGTATGAATGGAAAGTACAAGATCAAGTACTTTTGGGCCAGAAATATGTTCAGTAGGTCAAATATCTATCTGGCTGAAATGACATCATGAGAAGTAAAGCTCTCGGTATAATAACCCACAGATCAAGGACATGCGGGCCATAAAAGTGTTCCTGAAGGTCAAAAATTGACTTATGTATAGTTAATGTAACATCAGGATTCTATAAGTTCATATTTTTTAAAACATTTTGAGGAACCTTTCACCAGAAATGAGTTCAATAGCTCAGATATGGACTTCTCTGTGGCTTAGGAAGGATCTGTTGGAGTCTCTGAGTATAAATGGAAAATACAAGATCAAGTACTTTTGGGCCAGAAATATGTTCAATTGGTAAAATATCTGTCTGGCTGAAATGACATCATGAGAAGTAAAGCTCTCGGTATATTAACCCAAAGAATCCGTGGGCCATAAATGTGTTTCTGGAGGTCAAACATTGACCTATATATAGCTAATGTAACATCAGGAGTCTATGATTTTATATTGTTTAAAACCTTTTGAAGAACCTTTTGACCAGAAATGAGTTCAATAGGTCAGATATGGACTTCTATGTATATGTAGGGAAGCATCTGTTGGAGTCTATGATTATGTATGGAAAGTTCAAGATCAAGTGGGCTAGAAATATGTTCATTAGGTCAAATATTTGTCTGGCTGAAATGACATCATGAGAAGTAAATCTCTCGGTATATTAACCCACAGATCAAGGAACCGTGGGCCATAAATGTGTTCCTGGAGGTCAAACATTGACCTAAGTAAATATAACATCAGAAGGAGTCTATGAGTTTATATCGTTTTAAACTTTTTGAGGAACGTTTGACCAGAAATTAGTTCAAAATGTCAGATATGGACTTTTCCATGGCTTAGGAAGCATCTATTGGAGTCTGTGAGATGGAAAGTTCAAGATCAAGTACTTTTGGGGCCAGAAATATCTTCAGTAGGTCAAATATGTCTGGCTGAAATGTGTGTTTCATTGCAATACTTAAATTTGCAATACAAAACTTGTTCTTCTTTGCATTGAAAAGAAAAGATAAAACAAAAGTGATTTCCCATGCATTCTATAACTAATTAATTTGTGTTTTGACGAGAAAACATTACAAAAGTGATCGATTTACAATGCATACACGAACTTGTTCCTTTGTGCAACGAAGAGATTTGCAATTCATGTGCTTTAGGATTCCATTGTACATGCATGCAATAACTAACCTCTGTGCAGTTAAAAGAAAACACCAAGTTGTGTTTCATTGCATTGCTTGACCTGACCTGTTCGGTGAACGTGATTTCATCAAGTACCACATGTTCCTGGATCAACATCATTGTTGATCCTGGATCAACTTTTCAATCAACCAAACAGATTTGAGGAACAAATTTACAGTTTATGTCAATTTAGGCTTAGATTTAGAACCAGAGTGAAGTACTTAAACATCAGTGTCATTCATCTTTGTACCTTCTGATAAGGGAAAAGTTATGAGTAGAGTTAGGTTAAGGGGTAGGGATTGGTTAAGGACAACATTTTGGGACAGGAATATTGATCCAGGATCATCAAAATATGTTGATCCAGGACCATGTCTTACTTGAAAAAATCATGCTGACCAACTTGTTCCTAAGTTATGCATATGCACAAAAATAACTAAACTCTGAGCAATGAAAAGAAAACACCATAAGATGTGTTTCGTTACATTGCATGATATATCTAACTTGTTTCTCGTAATGCAATATGCACCCAATAACTAATCTCTGCGCGGTGAAAGGAAAACGCCTAAGACGTGTTTCAGTGCATTGCATGATCTTTCTGACTTGTTCCTCGTCATTCATTATGCATGCAAGAACTAAACTCTGCGTGGTGAAAAGAAAACGCCTAAGATGTGTTTCATTGCATTGCATGACCGATCTGACTTGTTCCTCGTCATGCAATATGCACGCAATAACTAACCTTTGCGCGGTGAAAGGAAAACGCCTAAAATGTGTTTCAGTGCATTGCATGACCTTTCTGACTTGTTCCTCGTCATGCATTATGCATGCAAGAACTAAACTCTGCGTGGTGAAAGGAAAACGCCTAAGACGTGTTTCAGTGCATTGCATGACCTATCTGACTTGTTCCTCGTCATGCAATATGCACGCAAAAGCTAAATTCTGCACAGTGACAGGAAAACGCCTAAGATGTTTTTCAGTGCATTGCATGACCTTTCTTGTTCCTCGTCACGCAATATGCACGCGATAACTGTCCCTCTGCGAGGTGAAAGGAAAACGCCTAAGACCTGTTTCAGTGCATTGCATGACCTATCTGACTTGTTCCTCGTTATGCAATATGCACGCAATAACTAACCTCTGCGCGGTGAAAGGAAAACGCCTAAGACGTGTTTCAGTGCATTGCATGACCGATCTGACTTGTTCCTTTTCATGCAATATGCACGCAATAACTGTCCCTCTGCGAGGTGAAAGGAAAACACTTGACCTGTTTCAGTGCGTTGCATGACCTATCTGACTTGTTCCTCGTTATGCAATATTTATGCAAGAACTAAACTCTGCGTGGTGAAAGAATAACTCCTAAGACGTGTTTCAGTGCATTGAATGACCTATCTTGCTTGTTCTTCATCATGCAATATGCACGCAATAACTAAACTCTGCGCGGTGAAAGGAAAACGCCTAAGACGTGTTTCAGTGCATTGCACGACCGATCTGACTTGTCCCTCGTCATGCAATATGCACGCAATAACTAACCTCTGCGCGGTGAAAGGAAAACGCCTAAGATGTGTTTCAGTGCATTGCAAGACCTTTCTGACTTGTTCCTCGTCATGCATTATGCATGCAAGAACTAAACTCTTCGCGGTGAAAGGATAACGCCTAAGACGTGTGTCAGTGCATTGCATGACCTCTCTGATTGTTCCTCGTCATGCAATATGCACGCAATAACTAACCTCTGCGCGGTCAAAGGAAAATGCCTAAGATGTGTTTCAGTACATTGCAAGACCTTTCTGACTTGTTCCTCGTCATGCATTATGCATGCAAGAACTAAACTCTGCGTGGTGAAAGGAAAACGCCCAAGACGTGTTTCAGTTCATTGCATGACCCATCTGGCTTTTTCTTCGTCATGCAATATGCACGCTATAACTAACCTCTGCGGTGGTGAAAGGAAAACCCCTAAGACGTGTTTCAGTGCATTGCATGACCTATCTGACTTATTCATCGTTATGCAATATGCATGCAAGAACTAAACTCTTCGCGGTGAAAGGATAACGCCTAAGACGTGTTTCAGTGCATTGCATGACCTATACTGTTCGGTGAATGTGATTTCATCAAGTACCACATGTTCCTGGATCAACATCATTGTTGATCCTGGATCAACTTTTCAATCAACCAAACAGATTTGTGTAACAAGTTTACAGTTTATGTCAATTTTAGGCTTAGATTTAGAACCAGAATGAAGTACTTAAACATCAGTGTCATTCACCTTTGTACCTTCTGATAAGGGAAAAGTTATGAGTAGAGTTAGGTTTAGGGGTAGGGATTGCTTAAGGACAACATTTTGGGACAGGAATGTTGATCCAGGATCATCAAAATATGTTGATCCAGGACCATGTCTTACTTGAAAAAATCATGCTGACCAACTTGTTCCTAAGTTATGCATATGCACAAAAATAACTAAACTCTGAGCAATGAAAAGAAAACACCATAAGATGTGTTTCGTTGCATTGCATGATATATCTAACTCGTTCCTCGTCATGCAATATGCACGCAATAACTAACCTCTGCGCGGTGAAAGGAAAACGCCTAAGACGTGTTTCAGTGCATTGCATGACCTCTCTGATTGTTCCTCGTCATGCAATATGCACGCAATAACTAACCTCTGCACGGTGAAAGGAAAACGCCTAAGACGTGTTTCAGTGCATTGCATGACCCTATCTGACTTGTTCCTCGTTGCAATCAAAATATATAATGTGATTTTGCATGCATTTTTATTTTACAAACTAATTTATTTGTGCACAGACCAGAAAACATGACATGAGATGTCACTTTACTGTGCATGGTATCGCTATTGAGCTCATGTCTGGTAAAAGGGTCCTCAAAAGTTTTTAAACAACATAAGTTTATAGACACATTTTGATGATATATAAGCTATACAAAGGTTCCTATTTGACCTACTGAACATAGTTCTGGCCCACAAGTACTAGATCTTAAACTTTCTAAACATACTCATTGACTCCTTTTGATGTTACTGAAGCCATACAAGTGTTCTTATTTTACCTAATGAACATATTAGCCACATGGATTGTTTAGATCTGACCCATTGAACTCATTTCTGGTCAAAGGGTATTTGATCGTTAGTTTACTATACATTGATTTTTACTACTTGTGATGTTTTATGAGCAGGAAGATATTTGACTGATATTTGACTGAACATATATATCTCCCACGAGTACCTGATATTGAACTTTCTATACATACTAAATAGACTACTTCTTATGCTTCCTAGAACTAGAGGTTTCTATTTGACCCACAAACATAGTCCTAGCCCACGAGTACTAGGTCTCGAACTTTCTATAAATTCTCATAGACTATTTTTGATGCTTCTTAAGCCATATAGAATGTCCACATCTTGTGTATTTAACTCATTTCTGGTCAAAGGGTCCTCAAAAGTTTTTAAACAAGAAAAACTATGAGACTCCTTCTGATATTACATGAGCTATAGATAGGTTCCTTTTTTACCTACTGAACATAGTTGTTGCACACGAGTACTTGATCTTGAACGGTCTAAACATACTCATTAACTCCTTTTGATGTTACTGAAGCCATACAAGAGTCCTTATTTTAACTACCTTTTGATGATACATAATCAAAATCAAAAATTGATTTGTGCCAGAAATCAATTGCCAAAAACTTTATAAAAACTCTATACTAAGCATTTGTGGACACTACCAACCACCTAGAAACACCATAGAAACCACCTAAAACACCCTAGCAACCACCCAGAACACCCTAGCATCACTTTAGCAACCACAGAGCAACCAACGAGAACACCTTAGCAACACCTAGCAACCAACCAAACCACCCTAGCAACCACCTAGCAACACCCTAGCATCCACCCTGAACACCCTAGCAACCACCTAGCAACACCTTAGCAACCACACAGACTACCCTAACAACCGCCTAGCAACCATCCAGAACACTGTAGCAACCACCGGGAACACCCTAGGAACCGGGTGGTGAGATTTGCCAATGCAAGCACCACTTCACATTTTCTTCTGGAAATGTGCCATAAATATGTTCCTGGAGGTCAAAAATTGACCTATGTATAGCTAATACAACATCAGAAGGAGTCTATAAGTTTATATTGTTATGGTAAAGGGGTCCTCAAAAGATTTCAAACAATATAAACATGAAATGTAATAAAATAATCGAATAGTTGAGAGCTAAATCATGCCAAAAACATTATAGAAACTGTATAGTAACTATAAATGAACACTACCAACCACCTGGTAACACCATAGCAACGACCCAGAATACCATAGTAACCACCTAAAACACCCTAGCAACACCCTAGCAACCACCCAGAACACCCTAGCAGCAAGCAAGAACACCCCAGCAACCACCTAGCAACACCCTAACAACCATCGAGAACAACCTGGCAACCGCATAGCAACACCCTAGCAACATTAGCACCTTGGCAACCACCCAGAATACCCTAGCAACCGCATACAAACACCATAGCAACCACCCAGAATACCCTAATAAACGCCTAGAAACCACCAACAACACCGTAGCAACCACCCAGAAAACCCTAGCAACCGGGTGGTGAGATTTGCCACTTCAGGCTCCACTTCACATTTTCTTCTGGAAATGTGCATTAAATGTGCTCCTGGTGGTCAAAAAATGACCTATGCATATCTAATATAACATCAGAAAGAGTCTAAAAGGTATGTTGTTTTAAACTTTTTGAGGAACCTTTGACCAGAAATGAGTTCATTGACATCATGAGAAGTAAATCCATCGGTATATGAACCCACAGATCAAGTACCCGTGGGACATAAATGTGTTCTTGGAGGTCAAAAAAATGACCTATGTATATCTTATATAACATCAGAAGGAGGTCAAATATTTGTCTGGCTAAAATGACATCATGAGAAGTAAAGCTCTCGGTATATTAACCCAAAGATCAAATACCCATGGGCCATAAATGTGTTTCTGGAGGTCAAAAATTGACCTATGTATAGCTAATGTAACATCAGGAATGAGTTTAATAGGTCAGATATGGACTTCTCTATGGCTTAGGAAGCATCTGTTGGAGTCTATGAATATATATGGAAAGTTCAAGATCAAGTACTTTTGGGCCAGAAATATGTTCAGTAGGTCAAATATCTTTCTGTCTGAAATGACATCATGAGAAGTAAAGCTCTCGCTATATTAGCCCAAAGATCAAATACCCGTATGCCATAAATGTGTTTCTGGAGGTCAAATATTGACCTATGTATGGCTAATGTAACATCAGGAGTCTATATTGTGTAAAAAACCTTTTGAGGAACCTTTGACCAGAAATGATTTCAATAGTTTCAGATATGGACTTCTCTATGGCTTAGGAAGCATCGACTGCAGTCTCTGAGTATGTATGGAAAGTTCAAGATCAATTTCTTTTGGGCCATAAACATGTTCAGTAGGTCAAATATTTGTCTGGCTGAAATGACATCATGAGAAGTAAATCTCTCGGTATATTAACCCAAAGATCAAGCACCCTGTGCCATGAAAAGTGTTCCTGGAGGTCAAAAATTGACCTATGTAATATAACATCAGAAAGTTATATTACATAGTCTATGAGTATGTATGGAAAGTTCAAGATCAAGTACTTTTGGGCCAGAAAAATGTTCTTTACGTAAAATAGTTTTCTGGCTGAAATGACATCATGAGAAGTAAATTTCCAACCCACCAAAACACCATAGCAACCACCAATAACACCCTAGCAACAAACCAGAACACCCCAGCAACCATATGGCAACACCCTAGCAACCACCAGGAACACCCCAGCAACCGCCTAGCAACACCCTAGCAACCACCCGGAACACCATAGCAATCACCCAGAATACCCTAAAAAACGCCAAGCAACCACCCAGAACACCGTAGCAAACTCCCAGAACACCTGAGATTGTGGTGAGATTTGCCGCTTCAAGCTCCCATTCACGTTTTCTTCTGGAAATGTGCCACAATGTGTTCCTGGAGGTCAAAAATTGACCTATGTATATCTAATATAACATGAGAAGGAGTCAAAAAGTTTATATTGTTTTAAATTTTTTGAGGAACCTTTGACCAGAAATGAGTTCAATAGGTCAGATATGGACATCTCTATGGCTTAAGAGAGCTGTTGGAGAATATGAGTATGAATGGAAAGTACAAGATCAAGCACTTTTGGGCCAGAAATATGTTCAGTAGGTCAAATATCTTTCTGGCTGAAATCACATCATGAGAAGTAAAGCTCTCGGTACATTATCCCAAAGATCAAATCCCCTTGGGCCATAAATGTGTTTCTGGAGGTCAAAAATTGACCTATGTATAGCTAATGTAACATCAGGAGTCTATAAGTTTATATTGTTTAAAACCTTTTGAGGAACCTTTGACCAGAGATGATTTCAATAGTTCAGATATGGACTTCTCTATGGCTTAGGAAGCATCGACTGGAGTCTATGAGCATGTATGGAAAGTTCAAGATCAAGTACTTTTTGGCCAGAAAAATGTTCTTTGCGTAAAATATTTTTTCTGGCTGAAATGACATAATGAGAAGTAAGTCTCCAACCCACCACAACACCCTAGCAACCACCTAGCAACAACCTAGCAACCACCGAGAACACCCTAGCAACAAACCAGAACACCCCAGCAACCATTTGGCAACACCCTAGCAACCACCAGGAACACCCCAGCAATCGCCTAGCAACACCCTAGCAACCACCCGGAACACCATAGAAATCACACAGAATACCCTAAAAACGCCTAGCAACCACCCAGAACACCCTAGCAACCTCCCAGAACACCCTAGCAACCGGGTGGTGAGATTTGCCGCTTCAAGCTCCACTTCACGTTTTCTTCTGGAAATGTGCCATAAATGTGTTCTTGAAGGTCAAAAATTGACCTTTGTATATCTAATATAACATCAGAAGGAGTCTAAAAGTTTATATTGTTTTTAACTTTTTGAGGAACCTTTGACCAGAAATGAGTTCAATAGCTCAGATATGGACTTCTCTATGGCTTAGGAAGCATCTGTTGGAGTCTATGAGTATGAATGGAAAGTACAAGATCAAGTACTTTTGGGCCAGAAATATGTTCAGTAGGTCAAATATCTATCTGGCTGAAATGACATCATGAGAAGTAAAGCTCTCGGTATAATAACCCACAGATCAAGGACATGCGGGCCATAAAAGTGTTCCTGAAGGTCAAAAATTGACTTATGTATAGTTAATGTAACATCAGGATTCTATAAGTTCATATTTTTTAAAACATTTTGAGGAACCTTTCACCAGAAATGAGTTCAATAGCTCAGATATGGACTTCTCTGTGGCTTAGGAAGGATCTGTTGGAGTCTCTGAGTATAAATGGAAAATACAAGATCAAGTACTTTTGGGCCAGAAATATGTTCAATTGGTAAAATATCTGTCTGGCTGAAATGACATCATGAGAAGTAAAGCTCTCGGTATATTAACCCAAAGAATCCGTGGGCCATAAATGTGTTTCTGGAGGTCAAACATTGACCTATATATAGCTAATGTAACATCAGGAGTCTATGATTTTATATTGTTTAAAACCTTTTGAAGAACCTTTTGACCAGAAATGAGTTCAATAGGTCAGATATGGACTTCTATGTATATGTAGGGAAGCATCTGTTGGAGTCTATGATTATGTATGGAAAGTTCAAGATCAAGTACTTTTGGGCTAGAAATATGTTCATTAGGTCAAATATTTGTCTGGCTGAAATGACATCATGAGAAGTAAATCTCTCGGTATATTAACCCACAGATCAAGGAACCGTGGGCCATAAATGTGTTCCTGGAGGTCAAACATTGACCTAAGTAAATATAACATCAGAAGGAGTCTATGAGTTTATATCGTTTTAAACTTTTTGAGGAACGTTTGACCAGAAATTAGTTCAAAATGTCAGATATGGACTTTTCCATGGCTTAGGAAGCATCTATTGGAGTCTGTGAGATGGAAAGTTCAAGATCAAGTACTTTTGGGGCCAGAAATATCTTCAGTAGGTCAAATATGTCTGGCTGAAATGTGTGTTTCATTGCAATACTTAAATTTGCAATACAAAACTTGTTCTTCTTTGCATTGAAAAGAAAAGATAAAACAAAAGTGATTTCCCATGCATTCTATAACTAATTAATTTGTGTTTTGACGAGAAAACATTACAAAAGTGATCGATTTACAATGCATACACGAACTTGTTCCTTTGTGCAACGAAGAGATTTGCAATTCATGTGCTTTAGGATTCCATTGTACATGCATGCAATAACTAACCTCTGTGCAGTTAAAAGAAAACACCAAGTTGTGTTTCATTGCATTGCTTGACCTGACCTGTTCGGTGAACGTGATTTCATCAAGTACCACATGTTCCTGGATCAACATCATTGTTGATCCTGGATCAACTTTTCAATCAACCAAACAGATTTGAGGAACAAATTTACAGTTTATGTCAATTTAGGCTTAGATTTAGAACCAGAGTGAAGTACTTAAACATCAGTGTCATTCATCTTTGTACCTTCTGATAAGGGAAAAGTTATGAGTAGAGTTAGGTTAAGGGGTAGGGATTGGTTAAGGACAACATTTTGGGACAGGAATATTGATCCAGGATCATCAAAATATGTTGATCCAGGACCATGTCTTACTTGAAAAAATCATGCTGACCAACTTGTTCCTAAGTTATGCATATGCACAAAAATAACTAAACTCTGAGCAATGAAAAGAAAACACCATAAGATGTGTTTCGTTACATTGCATGATATATCTAACTTGTTTCTCGTAATGCAATATGCACCCAATAACTAATCTCTGCGCGGTGAAAGGAAAACGCCTAAGACGTGTTTCAGTGCATTGCATGATCTTTCTGACTTGTTCCTCGTCATTCATTATGCATGCAAGAACTAAACTCTGCGTGGTGAAAGGAAAATGCCTAAGACGTGTTTCAGTGCATTGCATGACCTATCTGACTTGTTCCTCGTCATGCAATATGCACGCAATAATTAACCTCTGCGTGGTGAAAGAAAAACCCCTAAGACATGTTTCAGTGCATTGCATGACCTATCTGACTTGTTCCTCGTCATGCAATATGCACGCAATAGCTAAATTCTGCACAGTGACAGGAAAACGCCTAAGATGTTATTCAGTGCAATGTATGACCTGACTTTTTCCTCGTCATGCAATATACAGGCAATAACTGTCCCTCTGCGAGGTGAAAGGAAAACGCCTAAGACCTGTTTCAGTGCATTGCATGACCTATCTGACTTGTTCCTCGTTATGCAATATGCATGCAAGAACTAAACTCTGCGCGGTGAAAGGATAACGCCAAAGACGTGTTTCAGTGCATTGCATGACCTATCTGGCTTCTTCTTCGTCATGCAATATGCACGCAATAACTAACCTCTGCGCGGTGAAAGGAAAACACCTAGGACGTGTTTCAGTGCATTGCATGACCTATCTGACTTATTCATCGTTATGCAATATGCATGCAAGAACTAAACTCTGCGCGGTGAAAGGAAAACGCCTAAGATGTGTTTCAGTGCATTGCATGACCTTTCAGACTTGTTCCTCGTCATGCATTATGCATGCAAGAACTAAACTCTGCGTGGTGAAAGGAAAACGCCTAAGACGTGTTTCAGTGCATTGGATGACCTATCTGGCTTGTTCTTCGTCATGCAATATGCACGCAATAGCTAAATTCTGCACAGTGACAGGAAAACGCCTAAGATGTTTTTCAGTGCATTGCATGACCTATCTGACTTGTTTCTCGTTATGCAATATGCATGCAAGAACTAAACTCTGCGTGGTGAAAGGATAACCCCTAAGACGTATTTCAGTGCATTGCATGACCTAACTGGCTTGTTCTTCGTCATGCAATATGCACGCAATAACTAACCTCTGCGCGGTGAAAGGAAAACGCCTAGGAAGTGTTTCAGTGCACTGCTTGACCTATCTGACTTATTCATCGTTATGCAATATGCATGCAAGAACTAAACTCTGCGCGGTGGAAAGGATAACGCCTAAGACGTGTTTCAGTGCATTGCATGACCTATCTGGCTTGTTCTTCGTCATGCAATATGCACGCAATAACTAACCTCTGCGCGGTGAAAGGAAAACGCCTAAGACGTGTTTCGGTGCATTGCATGACCTATCTTGCTTGTTCTTCGTCATGCAATATGCACGCAATAACTAACCTCTGCGCGGTGAAAGGAAAACGCCTAAGACGTGTTTCAGTGCATTGCACGACCGATCTGACTTGTCCCTCGTCATGCAATAAGCACGCAATAACTAACCTCTGTGCGGTGAAAGGAAAACGCCTAAGATGTTTTTCAGTGCATTGCAAGAACTTTCTGACTTGTTCCTCGTCATGCATTATGCATGCAAGAACTAAACTCTGCGTGATGAAAGGAAATCTTCTAAGACGTGTTTCAGTTCATTGCATGACCTATTTGGCTTTTTCTTCGTCATGCAATATGCACGCAATAACTAACCTCTGCGTGGTGAAAGGAAAACCCCTAAGACATGTTTCAGTGCATTGCATGGCCTATCTGACTCGTTCCTCGTCATGCAATATGCAGACAATAACTAACCTCTGCGCGGTGAAAGAAAATCGCCTAAGACGTGTTTCAGTTCATTGCATGACCCATCTGGCTTTTTCTTCGTCATGCAATATGCACGCTATAACTAACCTCTGCGTGGTGAAAGGAAAACCCCTAAGACGTGTTTCAGTGCATTGCATGACCTATCTGACTTATTCATCGTTATGCAATATGCATGCAAGAACTAAACTCTTCGCGGTGAAAGGATAACGCCTAAGACGTGTTTCAGTGCATTGCATGACCTATACTGTTCGGTGAATGTGATTTCATCAAGTACCACATGTTCCTGGATCAACATCATTGTTGATCCTGGATCAACTTTTCAATCAACCAAACAGATTTGTGGAACAAGTTTACAGTTTATGTCAATTTTAGGCTTAGATTTAGAACCAGAATGAAGTGTTTAAACATCAGTGTCATTCACCTTTGTACCTTCTGATAAGGGAAAAGTTATGAGTAGGGTTAGGTTTAGGGGTAGGGATTGCTTAAGGACAACATTTTGGGACAGGAATGTTGATCCAGGATCATCAAAATATGTTGATCCAGGACCATGTCTTACTTGAAAAAATCATGCTGACCAACTTGTTCCTAAGTTATGCATATGCACAAAAATAACTAAACTCTGAGCAATGAAAAGAAAACACCATAAGATGTGTTTCGTTGCATTGCATGATATATCTAACTCGTTCCTCGTCATGCAATATGCACGCAATAACTAACCTCTGCGCGGTGAAAGGAAAACGCCTAAGACGTGTTTCAGTGCATTGCATGACCTCTCTGATTGTTCCTCGTCATGCAATATGCACGCAATAACTAACCTCTGCGCGGTGAAAGGAAAACGCCTAAGACGTGTTTCAGTGCATTGCATGACCCTATCTGACTTGTTCCTCGTTGCAATCAAATTATATTATGTGATTTTGCATGCATTTTTATTTTACAAACTAATTTATTTGTGCACAGACGAGAAAACATGACATGAGATGTCACTTTACTGTGCATGGTATCGCTATTGAGCTCATGTCTGGTAAAAGGGTCCTCAAAAGTTTTTAAACAACATAAGTTTATAACACATTTTGATGATATATAAGCTATACAAAGGTTCCTATTTGACCTACTGAACATAGTTCTGGCCCACAAGTACTAGATCTTAAACTTTCTAAACATACTCATTGACTCCTTTTGATGTTACTGAAGCCATACAAGTGTTCTTATTTTACCTAATGAACATATTAGCCACATGGATTGTTTAGATCTGACCCATTGAACTCATTTCTGGTCAAAGGGTATTTGATCGTTAGTTTACTATACATTGATTTTTACTACTTGTGATGTTTTATGAGTAGGAAGATATTTGACTGATATTTGACTGAACATATATATCTCCCACGAGTACCTGATATTGAACTTTCTATACATACTAAATAGACTACTTCTTATGCTTCCTAGAACTAGAGGTTTCTATTTGACCCACAAACATAGTCCTGGCCCACGAGTACTAGGTCTCGAACTTTCTATAAATTCTCATAGACTATTTTTGATGCTTCTTAAGCCATATAGAATGTCCACATCTTGTGTATTTAACTCATTTCTGGTCAAAGGGTCCTCAAAAGTTTTTAAACAAGAAAAACTATGAGACTCCTTCTGATATTACATGAGCTATAGATAGGTTCCTTTTTTAGCTACTGAACATAGTTGTTGCACACGAGTACTTGATCTTGAACGGTCTAAACATACTCATTAACTCCTTTTGATGTTACTGAAGCCATACAAGAGTCCTTATTTTAACTACCTTTCATATATCATATTTCATATACCTTTCATACATAATCAAAATCAAAAATTGATTTGTGCCAGAAATCAATTGCCAAAAACTTTATAAAAACTCTATACTAAGCATTTGTGGACACTACCAACCACCTAGAAACACCATAGAAACCACCTAAAACACCCTAGCAACCACCCAGAACACCCTAGCATCACTTTAGCAACCACAGAGCAACCAACGAGAACACCTTAGCAACACCTAGCAACCAACCAGACCACCCTAGCAACCGCCTAGCAACACCCTAGCATCCACTTAGAACACCCTAGCAACCACCTAGCAACACCTTAGCAACCACACAGACTACCCTAACAACCACCTAGCAACCATCCAGAACACTGTAGCAACCACCGGGAACACCCTAGGAACCGGGTGGTGAGATTTGCCACTGCAAGCAGCACTTCACATTTTCTTCTGGAAATGTGCCATAAATATGTTCCTGGAGGTCAAAAATATACCTATGTATAGCTAATACAACATCAGAAGGAGTCTATAAGTTTATATTGTTATGGTAAAAGGGTCCTCAAAAGATTTCAAACAATATAAACATGAAATGTAATAAAATAATCGAATAGTTGAGAGCTAAATCATGCCAAAAACATTATAGAAACTCTATAGTAACTATAAATGAACACTACCAACCACCTGGTAACACCATAGCAACGACCCAGAATACCATAGTAACCACCTAAAACACCCTAGCAACACCCTAGCAACCACCCAGAACACCCTAGCAGCAAGCAAGAACACCCCAGCAACCACCTAGCAACACCCTAACAACCATCGAGAACAACCTGGCAACCGCATAGCAACACCCTAGCAACATTAGCACCTTGGCAACCACCCAGAATACCCTAGCAACCGCATACAAACACCATAGCAACCACCCAGAATACCCTAATAAACGCCTAGAAACCACCAACAACACCGTAGCAACCACCCAGAAAACCCTAGCAACCGGGTGGTGAGATTTGCCACTTCAGGCTCCACTTCACATTTTCTTCTGGAAATGTGCATTAAATGTGCTCCTGGTGGTCAAAAATGACCTATGCATATCTAATATAACATCAGAAAGAGTCTAAAAGGTATATTGTTTTAAACTTTTTGAGGAACCTTTGACCAGAAATGAGTTCATTGACATCATGAGAAGTAAATCTATCGGTATATGAACCCACAGATCAAGTACCCGTGGGACATAAATGTGTTCTTGGAGGTCAAAAAAATGACCTATGTATATCTTATATAACATCAGAAGGAGGTCAAATATTTGTCTGGCTGAAATGACATCATGAGAAGTAAAGCTCTCGGTATATTAACCCAAAGATCAAATACCCATGGGCCATAAATGTGTTTCTGGAGGTCAAAAATTGACCTATGTATAGCTAATGTAACATCAGGAGTCTTAAGTTCATATTTGTTTGAAAACTTTTGAGGCACCTTTGACCAGAAATGAGTTTAATAGGTCAGATATGGACTTCTCTATGGCTTAGGAAGCATCTGTTGGAGTCTATGAATATATATGGAAAGTTCAAGATCAAGTACTTTTGGGCCAGAAATATGTTCAGTAGGTCAAATATCTTTCTGTCTGAAATGACATCATGAGAAGTAAAGCTCTCGCTATATTAGCCCAAAGATCAAATACCCGTATGCCATAAATGTGTTTCTGGAGGTCAAATATTGACCTATGTATAGCTAATGTAACATCAGGAGTCTATATTGTGTAAAAAACCTTTTGAGGAACCTTTGACCAGAAATGATTTCAATAGTTTCAGATATGGACTTCTCTATGGCTTAGGAAGCATCGACTGCAGTCTCTGAGTATATATGGAAAGTTCAAGATCAATTTCTTTTGGGCCATAAACATGTTCAGTAGGTCAAATATTTGTCTGGCTGAAATGACATCATGAGACGTAAATCTCTCGGTATATTAACCCAAAGATCAAGCACCCGTGTGCCATGAAAAGTGTTCCTGGAGGTCAAAAATTGACCAATGTAATATAACATCAGAAAGTTATATTACATAGTCTATGAGTATGTATGGAAAGTTCAAGATCAAGTACTTTTGGGCCAGAAAAATGTTCTTTACGTAAAATAGTTTTCTGGCTGAAATGACATCATGAGAAGTAAATCTCCAACCCTCCAAAACACCCTAGCAACCACCTAGCAACACCCTAGCAACCACCGATAACACCCTAGCAACAAACCAGAACACCCCAGCAACCATATGGCAACACCCTAGCAACCACCAGGAACACCCCAGCAACCGCCTAGCAACACCCTAGCAACCACCCGGAACACCATAGCAATCACCCAGAATACCCAAAAAAATGCCAAGCAACCACCCAGAACACCGTAGCAAACTCCCAGAACACCTGAGCAACCGGGTGGTGAGATTTGCCGCTTCAAGCTCCCATTCACATTTTCTTCTGGAAATGTGCCACAATGTGTTCCTGGAGGTCAAAAATTGACCTATGTATATCTAATATAACATGAGAAGGAGTCAAAAAGTTTATATTGTTTTAAATTTTTTGAGGAACCTTTGACCAGAAATGAGTTCAATAGGTCAGATATGGACATCTCTATGGCTTAAGAGAGCTGTTGGAGAATATGAGTATGAATGGAAAGTACAAGATCAAGCACTTTTGGGCCAGAAATATGTAGGTCAAATATCTTTCTGGCTGAAATCACATCATGAGAAGTAAAGCTCTCGGTACATTATCCCAAAGATCAAATACCCGTGGGCCATAAATGTGTTTCTGGAGGTCAAAAATTTACCTATGTATAGCTAATGTAACATCAGGAGTCTATAAGTTTATATTGTTTAAAACCTTTTGAGGAACCTTTGACCAGAAATGATTTCAATAGTTCAGATATGGACTTCTCTATGGCTTAGGAAGCATCGACTGGAGTCTATGAGCATGTATGGAAAGTTCAAGATCAAGTACTTTTTGGCCAGAAAAATGTTCTTTGCGTAAAATATTTTTTCTGGCTGAAATGACATAATGAGAAGTAAGTCTCCAACCCACCACAACAACCTAGCAACCACCGAGAACACCCTAGCAACAAACCAGAACACCCCAGCAACTATTTGGCAACACCCTAGCAACCACCAGGAACACCCCAGCAACCGCCTAGCAACACCCTAGCAACCACCCGGAACACCATAGAAATCACACAGAATACCCTAAAAACGCCTACCAACCACCCAGAACACCCTAGCAACCTCCCAGAACACCCTAGCAACCGGGTGGTGAGATTTGCCGCTTCAAGCTCCACTTCACGTTTTCTTCTGGAAATGTGCCATAAATGTGTTCTTGAAGGTCAAAAATTGACCTTTGTATATTTAATATAACATCAGAAGGAGTCTAAAAGTTTATATTGTTTTTAACTTTTTGAGGAACCTTTGACCAGAAATGAGTTCAATAGCTCAGATATGGACTTCTCTATGGCTTAGGAAGCATCTGTTGGAGTCTATGAGTATGAATGGAAAGTACAAGATCAAGTACTTTTGGGCCAGAAATATGTTCAGTAGGTCAAATATCTATCTGGCTGAAATGACATCATGAGAAGTAAAGCTCTCGGTATAATAACCCACAGATCAAGGACACGTGGGCCATAAAAGTGTTCCTGAAGGTCAAAAATTGACTTATGTATAGTTAATGTAACATCAGGAATCTATAAGTTCATATTTTTTAAAACATTTTGAGGAAATTTTCACCAGAAATGAGTTCAATAGCTCAGATATGGACTTCTCTGTGGCTTAGGAAGGATCTGTTGGAGTCTCTGAGTATAAATGGAAAATACAAGATCAAGTACTTTTGGGCCAGAAATATGTTCAATTGGTAAAATATCTGTCCGGCTGAAATGACATCATGAGAAGTAAAGCTCTCGGTATATTAACCAAAAGAACCCGTGGGCCATAAATGTGTTTCTGGAGGTCAAAAATTGACCTATATATAGCTAATGTAACATCAGGAGTCTATGATTTTATATTGTTTAAAACCTTTTGAAGAACCTTTTGACCAGAAATGAGTTCAATAGGTCAGATATGGACTTCTATGTATATGTAGGGAAGCATCTGTCTATGATTATGTATGGAAAGTTCAAGATCAAGTACTTTTGGGCTAGAAATATGTTCATTAGGTCAAATATTTGTCTGGTTGAAATGACATCATGAGAAGTAAATCTCTCGGTATATTAACCCACAGATCAAGGAACCGTGGGCCATAAATGTGTTCCTGGAGGTCAAACATTGACCTAAGTAAATATAACATCAGAAGGAGTCTATGAGTTTATATCGTTTTAAACTTTTTGAGGAACGTTTGACCAGAAATTAGTTCAAAATGTCAGATATGGACTTTTCCATGGCTTAGGAAGCATCTATTGGAGTCTGTGAGATGGAAAGTTCAAGATCAAGTACTTTTGGGGCCAGAAATATCTTCAGTAGGTCAAATATGTCTGGCTGAAATGTGTGTTTCATTGCAATACTTAAATTTGCAATACAAAACTTGTTCTTCTTTGCATTGAAAAGAAAAGATAAAACAAAAGTGATTTCCCATGCATTCTATAACTAATTAATTTGTGTTTTGACGAGAAAACATTACAAAAGTGATCGATTTACAATGCATACACGAACTTGTTCCTTTGTGCAACGAAGAGATTTGCAATTCATGTGCTTTAGGATTCCATTGTACATGCATGCAATAACTAACCTCTGTGCAATTAAAAGAAAACACCTAAGATGTGTTTCATTACATTGCATGACCTATCTAACTTGTTCCTCGTTATACGTATGCACAAAAATAACTAAACTCTGACCAATGAAAAGAAAACATCATGATGTGTTTCATAGTTTTTATGATGTTTTTCCTCGTTACGCATATGCTCGCAATAACTGACCTCTGAGCATTGAAAAGAAAACAACTAAGATGTGTTTAGAAGCTCTAACTTCTTCCTCATTAGGCCTGTTCACGCAAAAACTAACCTATGTGCAATGAAAAGAAAACACCTAAGATGTGTTTCATTGCATTGCTTGACCTGACCTGTTCGGTGAACGTGATTTCATCAAGTACCACATGTTCCTGGATCAACATCATTGTTGACCTGGATCAACTTTTCAATCAACCAAACAGATTTGAGGAACAAGTTTACAGTTTATGTCAATTTTAGGCTTAGATTTAGAACCAGAGTGAAGTACTTAAACATATCAGTGTCATTCATCTTTCTACCTTCTGATAAGGGAAAAGTTATGAGAAGAGTTAGGTTTAGGGGTAGGGATTGGTTAAGGACAACATTTTGGGACAGGAATGTTGATCCAGGATCATCAAAATATGTTGATCCAGGACCATGTCTTACTTGAAAAAATCATGCTGACCAACTTGTTCCTAAGTTATGCATATGCACAAAAATAACTAAACTCTGAGCAATGAAAAGAAAACACCATAAGATGTGTTTCGTTACATTGCATGATATATCTAACTTGTTTCTCGTAATGCAATAGGCACCCAATAACTAACCTCTGCGCGGTGAAAGGAAAACGCCTAAGATGTGTTTCATTGCATTGCATGACCGATCTGACTTGTTCCTCGTCATGCAATATGCACGCAATAACTAACCTTTGCGCGGTGAAAGGAAAACGCCTAAAATGTGTTTCAGTGCATTGCATGACCTTTCTGACTTGTTCCTCTCATGCATTATGCATGCAAGAACTAAACTCTGCGTGGTGAAAGGAAAACGCCTAAGACGTGTTTCAGTGCATTGCATGACCTATCTGACTTGTTCCTCGTCATGCAATATGCACGCAAAAGCTAAATTCTGCACAGTGACAGGAAAACGCCTAAGATGTTTTTCAGTGCATTGCATGACCTTTCTTGTTCCTCGTCACGCAATATGCACGCGATAACTGTCCCTCTGCGAGGTGAAAGGAAAACGCCTAAGACCTGTTTCAGTGCATTGCATGACCTATCTGACTTGTTCCTCGTTATGCAATATGCATGCAAGATCTAAACTCTGCGCGGTGAAATGATAAGGCCTAAGACGTGTTTCAGTGCATTGCAAGACATATCTGGCTTGTTCTTCGTCATGCAATATGCACGCAATAACTAACCTCTGCGCGGTGAAAGGAAAACGCCTAAGACGTGTTTCAGTGCATTGCATGACCGATCTGACTTGTTCCTTTTCATGCAATATGCACGCAATAACTGTCCCTCTGCGAGGTGAAAGGAAAACACTTGACCTGTTTCAGTGCGTTGCATGACCTATCTGACTTGTTCCTCGTTATGCAATATTTATGCAAGAACTAAACTCTGTGTGGTGAAAGAATAACTCCTAAGACGTGTTTCAGTGCATTGAATGACCTATCTTGCTTGTTCTTCATCATGCAATATGCACGCAATAACTAAACTCTGCGCGGTGAAAGGAAAACGCCTAAGACATGTTTCAGTGCATTGCACGACCGATCTGACTTGTCCCTCGTCATGCAATATGCACGCAATAACTAACCTCTGCGCGGTGAAAGGAAAACGCCTAAGATGTGTTTCAGTGCATTGCATGACCTATACTGTTCGGTGAATGTGATTTCATCAAGTACCACATGTTCCTGGATCAACATCATTGTTGATCCTGGATCAACTTTTCAATCAACCAAACAGATTTGTGTAACAAGTTTACAGTTTATGTCAATTTTAGGCTTAGATTTAGAACCAGAATGAAGTACTTAAACATCAGTGTCATTCACCTTTGTACCTTCTGATAAGGGAAAAGTTATGAGTAGAGTTAGGTTTAGGGGTAGGGATTGCTTAAGGACAACATTTTGGGACAGGAATGTTGATCCAGGATCATCAAAATATGTTGATCCAGGACCATGTCTTACTTGAAAAAATCATGCTGACCAACTTGTTCCTAAGTTATGCATATGCACAAAAATAACTAAACTCTGAGCAATGAAAAGAAAACACCATAAGATGTGTTTCGTTGCATTGCATGATATATCTAACTCGTTCCTCGTCATGCAATATGCACGCAATAACTAACCTCTGCGCGGTGAAAGGAAAACGCCTAAGACGTGTTTCAGTGCATTGCATGACCTCTCTGATTGTTCCTCGTCATGCAATATGCACGCAATAACTAACCTCTGCATGGTGAAAGGAAAACGCCTAAGACGTGTTTCAGTGCATTGCATGACCCTATCTGACTTGTTCCTCGTTGCAATCAAAATATATAATGTGATTTTGCATGCATTTTTATTTTACAAACTAATTTATTTGTGCACAGACCAGAAAACATGACATGAGATGTCACTTTACTGTGCATGGTATCGCTATTGAGCTCATGTCTGGTAAAAGGGTCCTCAAAAGTTTTTAAACAACATAAGTTTATAGACACATTTTGATGATATATAAGCTATACAAAGGTTCCTATTTGACCTACTGAACATAGTTCTGGCCCACAAGTACTAGATCTTAAACTTTCTAAACATACTCATTGACTCCTTTTGATGTTACTGAAGCCATACAAGTGTTCTTATTTTACCTAATGAACATATTAGCCACATGGATTGTTTAGATCTGACCCATTGAACTCATTTCTGGTCAAAGGGTATTTGATCGTTAGTTTACTATACATTGATTTTTACTACTTGTGATGTTTTATGAGCAGGAAGATATTTGACTGATATTTGACTGAACATATATATCTCCCACGAGTACCTGATATTGAACTTTCTATACATACTAAATAGACTACTTCTTATGCTTCCTAGAACTAGAGGTTTCTATTTGACCCACAAACATAGTCCTAGCCCACGAGTACTAGGTCTCGAACTTTCTATAAATTCTCATAGACTATTTTTGATGCTTCTTAAGCCATATAGAATGTCCACATCTTGTGTATTTAACTCATTTCTGGTCAAAGGGTCCTCAAAAGTTTTTAAACAAGAAAAACTATGAGACTCCTTCTGATATTACATGAGCTATAGATAGGTTCCTTTTTTACCTACTGAACATAGTTGTTGCACACGAGTACTTGATCTTGAACGGTCTAAACATACTCATTAACTCCTTTTGATGTTACTGAAGCCATACAAGAGTCCTTATTTTAACTACCTTTTGATGATACATAATCAAAATCAAAAATTGATTTGTGCCAGAAATCAATTGCCAAAAACTTTATAAAAACTCTATACTAAGCATTTGTGGACACTACCAACCACCTAGAAACACCATAGAAACCACCTAAAACACCCTAGCAACCACCCAGAACACCCTAGCATCACTTTAGCAACCACAGAGCAACCAACGAGAACACCTTAGCAACACCTAGCAACCAACCAAACCACCCTAGCAACCACCTAGCAACACCCTAGCATCCACCCTGAACACCCTAGCAACCACCTAGCAACACCTTAGCAACCACACAGACTACCCTAACAACCGCCTAGCAACCATCCAGAACACTGTAGCAACCACCGGGAACACCCTAGGAACCGGGTGGTGAGATTTGCCAATGCAAGCACCACTTCACATTTTCTTCTGGAAATGTGCCATAAATATGTTCCTGGAGGTCAAAAATTGACCTATGTATAGCTAATACAACATCAGAAGGAGTCTATAAGTTTATATTGTTATGGTAAAGGGGTCCTCAAAAGATTTCAAACAATATAAACATGAAATGTAATAAAATAATCGAATAGTTGAGAGCTAAATCATGCCAAAAACATTATAGAAACTGTATAGTAACTATAAATGAACACTACCAACCACCTGGTAACACCATAGCAACGACCCAGAATACCATAGTAACCACCTAAAACACCCTAGCAACACCCTAGCAACCACCCAGAACACCCTAGCAGCAAGCAAGAACACCCCAGCAACCACCTAGCAACACCCTAACAACCATCGAGAACAACCTGGCAACCGCATAGCAACACCCTAGCAACATTAGCACCTTGGCAACCACCCAGAATACCCTAGCAACCGCATACAAACACCATAGCAACCACCCAGAATACCCTAATAAACGCCTAGAAACCACCAACAACACCGTAGCAACCACCCAGAAAACCCTAGCAACCGGGTGGTGAGATTTGCCACTTCAGGCTCCACTTCACATTTTCTTCTGGAAATGTGCATTAAATGTGCTCCTGGTGGTCAAAAAATGACCTATGCATATCTAATATAACATCAGAAAGAGTCTAAAAGGTATGTTGTTTTAAACTTTTTGAGGAACCTTTGACCAGAAATGAGTTCATTGACATCATGAGAAGTAAATCCATCGGTATATGAACCCACAGATCAAGTACCCGTGGGACATAAATGTGTTCTTGGAGGTCAAAAAAATGACCTATGTATATCTTATATAACATCAGAAGGAGGTCAAATATTTGTCTGGCTAAAATGACATCATGAGAAGTAAAGCTCTCGGTATATTAACCCAAAGATCAAATACCCATGGGCCATAAATGTGTTTCTGGAGGTCAAAAATTGACCTATGTATAGCTAATGTAACATCAGGAATGAGTTTAATAGGTCAGATATGGACTTCTCTATGGCTTAGGAAGCATCTGTTGGAGTCTATGAATATATATGGAAAGTTCAAGATCAAGTACTTTTGGGCCAGAAATATGTTCAGTAGGTCAAATATCTTTCTGTCTGAAATGACATCATGAGAAGTAAAGCTCTCGCTATATTAGCCCAAAGATCAAATACCCGTATGCCATAAATGTGTTTCTGGAGGTCAAATATTGACCTATGTATGGCTAATGTAACATCAGGAGTCTATATTGTGTAAAAAACCTTTTGAGGAACCTTTGACCAGAAATGATTTCAATAGTTTCAGATATGGACTTCTCTATGGCTTAGGAAGCATCGACTGCAGTCTCTGAGTATGTATGGAAAGTTCAAGATCAATTTCTTTTGGGCCATAAACATGTTCAGTAGGTCAAATATTTGTCTGGCTGAAATGACATCATGAGAAGTAAATCTCTCGGTATATTAACCCAAAGATCAAGCACCCGTGTGCCATGAAAAGTGTTCCTGGAGGTCAAAAATTGACCTATGTAATATAACATCAGAAAGTTATATTACATAGTCTATGAGTATGTATGGAAAGTTCAAGATCAAGTACTTTTGGGCCAGAAAAATGTTCTTTACGTAAAATAGTTTTCTGGCTGAAATGACATCATGAGAAGTAAATTTCCAACCCACCAAAACACCATAGCAACCACCAATAACACCCTAGCAACAAACCAGAACACCCCAGCAACCATATGGCAACACCCTAGCAACCACCAGGAACACCCCAGCAACCGCCTAGCAACACCCTAGCAACCACCCGGAACACCATAGCAATCACCCAGAATACCCTAAAAAACGCCAAGCAACCACCCAGAACACCGTAGCAAACTCCCAGAACACCTGAGATTGTGGTGAGATTTGCCGCTTCAAGCTCCCATTCACGTTTTCTTCTGGAAATGTGCCACAATGTGTTCCTGGAGGTCAAAAATTGACCTATGTAATATAACATCAGAAAGTTATATTACATAGTCTATGAGTATGTATGGAAAGTTCAAGATCAAGTACTTTTGGGCCAGAAAAATGTTCTTTACGTAAAATAGTTTTCTGGCTGAAATGACATCATGAGAAGTAAATTTCCAACCCACCAAAACACCATAGCAACCACCAATAACACCCTAGCAACAAACCAGAACACCCCAGCAACCATATGGCAACACCCTAGCAACCACCAGGAACACCCCAGCAACCGCCTAGCAACACCCTAGCAACCACCCGGAACACCATAGCAATCACCCAGAATACCCTAAAAAACGCCAAGCAACCACCCAGAACACCGTAGCAAACTCCCAGAACACCTGAGATTGTGGTGAGATTTGCCGCTTCAAGCTCCCATTCACGTTTTCTTCTGGAAATGTGCCACAATGTGTTCCTGGAGGTCAAAAATTGACCTATGTATATCTAATATAACATGAGAAGGAGTCAAAAAGTTTATATTGTTTTAAATTTTTTGAGGAACCTTTGACCAGAAATGAGTTCAATAGGTCAGATATGGACATCTCTATGGCTTAAGAGAGCTGTTGGAGAATATGAGTATGAATGGAAAGTACAAGATTAAGCACTTTTGGGCCAGAAATATGTTCAATTGGTAAAATATCTGTCTGGCTGAAATGACATCATGAGAAGTAAAGCTCTCGGTATATTAACCCAAAGAATCCGTGGGCCATAAATGTGTTTCTGGAGGTCAAACATTGACCTATATATAGCTAATGTAACATCAGGAGTCTATGATTTTATATTGTTTAAAACCTTTTGAAGAACCTTTTGACCAGAAATGAGTTCAATAGGTCATTTATGGACTTCTATGTATATGTAGGGAAGCATCTGTTGGAGTCTATGATTATGTATGGAAAGTTCAAGATCAAGTGGGCTAGAAATATGTTCATTAGGTCAAATATTTGTCTGGCTGAAATGACATCATGAGAAGTAAATCTCTTGGTATATTAACCCACAGATCAAGGAACCGTGGGCCATAAATGTGTTCCTGGAGGTCAAACATTGACCTAAGTAAATATAACATCAGAAGGAGTCTATGAGTTTATATCGTTTTAAACTTTTTGAGGAACGTTTGACCAGAAATTAGTTCAAAATGTCAGATATGGACTTTTCCATGGCTTAGGAAGCATCTATTGGAGTCTGTGAGATGGAAAGTTCAAGATTAAGTACTTTTGGGGCCAGAAATATCTTCAGTAGGTCAAATATGTCTGGCTGAAATGTGTGTTTCATTGCAATACTTAAATTTGCAATAAAAAACTTGTTCTTCTTTGCATTGAAAAGAAAAGATAAAACAAAAGTGATTTCCCATGCATTCTATAACTAATTAATTTGTGTTTTGACGAGAAAACATTACAAAAGTGATCGATTTACAATGCATACACGAACTTGTTCCTTTGTGCAACGAAGAGATTTGCAATTCATGTGCTTTAGGATTCCATTGTACATGCATGCAATAACTAACCTCTGTGCAGTTAAAAGAAAACACCAAGATGTGTTTCATTGCATTGCTTGACCTGACCTGTTCGGTGAACGTGATTTCATCAAGTACCACATGTTCCTGGATCAACATCATTGTTGATCCTGGATCAACTTTTCAATCAACCAAACAGATTTGAGGAACAAATTTACAGTTTATGTCAATTTAGGCTTAGATTTAGAACCAGAGTGAAGTACTTAAACATCAGTGTCATTCATCTTTGTACCTTCTGATAAGGGAAAAGTTATGAGTAGAGTTAGGTTAAGGGGTAGGGATTGGTTAAGGACAACATTTTTGGGACAGGAATATTGATCCAGGATCATCAAAATATGTTGATCCAGGACCATGTCTTACTTGAAAAAATCATGCTGACCAACTTGTTCCTAAGTTATGCATATGCACAAAAATAACTAAACTCTGAGCAATGAAAAGAAAACACCATAAGATGTGTTTCGTTACATTGCATGATATATCTAACTTGTTTCTCGTAATGCAATATGCACCCAATAACTAATCTCTGCGCGGTGAAAGGAAAACGCCTAAGACGTGTTTCAGTGCATTGCATGACCGATCTGACTTGTTCCTCGTCATGCAATAATGCAAGCAAAAACTAACCCTCTGCGCGGTGAAAGGAAAACGCCTAAGATGTGTTTCAGTGCATTGCATGATCTTTCTGACTTGTTCCTCGTCATTCATTATGCATGCAAGAACTAAACTCTGCGTGGTGAAAGGAAAATGCCTAAGACATGTTTCAGTGCATTGCATGACCTATCTGACTTGTTCCTCGTCATGCAATATGCACGCAATAGCTAAATTCTGCACAGTGACAGGAAAACGCCTAAGATGTTATTCAGTGCAATGCATGACCTGACTTGTTCCTCGTCATGCAATATGCAGGCAATAACTGTCCCTCTGCGAGGTGAAAGGAATACGCCTAAGACCTGTTTCAGTGCATTGCATGACCTATCTGACTTGTTCCTCGTTATGCAATATGCATGCAAGAACTAAACTCTGCGCGGTGAAAGGATAACGCCTAAGACGTGTTTCAGTGCATTGCATGACCTATCTGGCTTCTTCTTCGTCATGCAATATGCACGCAATAACTAACCTCTGCGCGGTGAAAGGAAAACACCTAGGACGTGTTTCAGTGCATTGCATGACCTATCTGACTTATTCATCGTTATGCAATATGCATGCAAGAACTAAACTCTGCGCGGTGAAAGGAAAACGCCTAAGATGTGTTTCAGTGCATTGCATGACCTTTCTGACTTGTTCCTCGTCATGCATTATGCATGCAGGAACTAAACTCTGCGTGGTGAAAGGAAAACGCCTAAGACGTGTTTCAGTGCATTGCATGACCTATCTGGCTTGTTCTTCGTCATGCAATATGCACGTAATAGCTAAATTCTGCACAGTGACAGGAAAACGCCTAAGATGTTTTTCAGTGCATTGCATGACCTATCTGACTTGTTTCTCGTTATGCAATATGCATGCAAGAACTAAACTCTGCGCGGTGGAAAGGATAACGCCTAAGACGTGTTTCAGTGCATTGCATGACCTATCTGGCTTGTTCTTCGTCATGCAATATGCACGCAATAACTAACCTCTGCGCGGTGAAAGGAAAACGCCTAAGACGTGTTTCAGTGCATTGCATGACCTATCTTGCTTGTTCTTCGTCATGCAATATGCACGCAATAACTAACCTCTGCGCGGTGAAAGGAAAACGCCTAAGACGTGTTTCAGTGCATTGCACGACCGATCTGACTTGTCCCTCATCATGCAATAAGCACGCAATAACTAACCTCTGTGCGGTGAAAGGAAAACGCCTAGGATGATTTTCAGTGCATTGCAAGAACTTTCTGACTTGTTCCTCGTCATGCATTATGCATGCAAGAACTAAACTCTGCGTGATGAAAGGAAATCTTCTAAGACGTGTTTCAGTTCATTGCATGACCTATCTGGCTTTTTCTTCGTCATGCAATATGCACGCAATAACTAACCTCTGCGTGGTGAAAGGAAAACCCCTAAGACATGTTTCAGTGCATTGCATGGCCTATCTGACTCGTTCCTCGTCATGCAATATGCAGACAATAACTAACCTCTGCGCGGTGAAAGGAAATCGCCTAAGACGTGTGTCAGTGCATTGCATGATCTCTCTGATTGTTCCTCGTCATGCAATATGCACGCAATAACTAACCTCTGCGCGGTCAAAGGAAAATGCCTAAGATGTGTTTCAGTACATTGCAAGACCTTTCTGACTTGTTCCTCGTCATGCATTATGCATGCAAGAACTAAACTCTGCGTGGTGAAAGGAAAACGCCCAAGACGTGTTTCAGTTCATTGCATGACCCATCTGGCTTTTTCTTCGTCATGCAATATGCACGCTATAACTAACCTCTGCGGTGGTGAAAGGAAAACCCCTAAGACGTGTTTCAGTGCATTGCATGACCTATCTGACTTATTCATCGTTATGCAATATGCATGCAAGAACTAAACTCTTCGCGGTGAAAGGATAACGCCTAAGACGTGTTTCAGTGCATTGCATGACCTATACTGTTCGGTGAATGTGATTTCATCAAGTACCACATGTTCCTGGATCAACATCATTGTTGATCCTGGATCAACTTTTCAATCAACCAAACAGATTTGTGTAACAAGTTTACAGTTTATGTCAATTTTAGGCTTAGATTTAGAACCAGAATGAAGTACTTAAACATCAGTGTCATTCACCTTTGTACCTTCTGATAAGGGAAAAGTTATGAGTAGAGTTAGGTTTAGGGGTAGGGATTGCTTAAGGACAACATTTTGGGACAGGAATGTTGATCCAGGATCATCAAAATATGTTGATCCAGGACCATGTCTTACTTGAAAAAATCATGCTGACCAACTTGTTCCTAAGTTATGCATATGCACAAAAATAACTAAACTCTGAGCAATGAAAAGAAAACACCATAAGATGTGTTTCGTTGCATTGCATGATATATCTAACTCGTTCCTCGTCATGCAATATGCACGCAATAACTAACCTCTGCGCGGTGAAAGGAAAACGCCTAAGACGTGTTTCAGTGCATTGCATGACCTCTCTGATTGTTCCTCGTCATGCAATATGCACGCAATAACTAACCTCTGCACGGTGAAAGGAAAACGCCTAAGACGTGTTTCAGTGCATTGCATGACCCTATCTGACTTGTTCCTCGTTGCAATCAAAATATATAATGTGATTTTGCATGCATTTTTATTTTACAAACTAATTTATTTGTGCACAGACCAGAAAACATGACATGAGATGTCACTTTACTGTGCATGGTATCGCTATTGAGCTCATGTCTGGTAAAAGGGTCCTCAAAAGTTTTTAAACAACATAAGTTTATAGACACATTTTGATGATATATAAGCTATACAAAGGTTCCTATTTGACCTACTGAACATAGTTCTGGCCCACAAGTACTAGATCTTAAACTTTCTAAACATACTCATTGACTCCTTTTGATGTTACTGAAGCCATACAAGTGTTCTTATTTTACCTAATGAACATATTAGCCACATGGATTGTTTAGATCTGACCCATTGAACTCATTTCTGGTCAAAGGGTATTTGATCGTTAGTTTACTATACATTGATTTTTACTACTTGTGATGTTTTATGAGCAGGAAGATATTTGACTGATATTTGACTGAACATATATATCTCCCACGAGTACCTGATATTGAACTTTCTATACATACTAAATAGACTACTTCTTATGCTTCCTAGAACTAGAGGTTTCTATTTGACCCACAAACATAGTCCTAGCCCACGAGTACTAGGTCTCGAACTTTCTATAAATTCTCATAGACTATTTTTGATGCTTCTTAAGCCATATAGAATGTCCACATCTTGTGTATTTAACTCATTTCTGGTCAAAGGGTCCTCAAAAGTTTTTAAACAAGAAAAACTATGAGACTCCTTCTGATATTACATGAGCTATAGATAGGTTCCTTTTTTACCTACTGAACATAGTTGTTGCACACGAGTACTTGATCTTGAACGGTCTAAACATACTCATTAACTCCTTTTGATGTTACTGAAGCCATACAAGAGTCCTTATTTTAACTACCTTTTGATGATACATAATCAAAATCAAAAATTGATTTGTGCCAGAAATCAATTGCCAAAAACTTTATAAAAACTCTATACTAAGCATTTGTGGACACTACCAACCACCATAGAAACACCATAGAAACCACCTAAAACACCCTAGCAACCACCCAGAACACCCTAGCATCACTTTAGCAACCACAGAGCAACCAACGAGAACACCTTAGCAACACCTAGCAACCAACCAGACCACCCTAGCAACCACCTAGCAACACCCTAGCATCCACCCTGAACACCCTAGCAACCACCTAGCAACACCTTAGCAACCACACAGACTACCCTAACAACCGCCTAGCAACCATCCAGAACACTGTAGCAACCACCGGGAACACCCTAGGAACCGGGTGGTGAGATTTGCCAATGCAAGCACCACTTCACATTTTCTTCTGGAAATGTGCCATAAATATGTTCCTGGAGGTCAAAAATTGACCTATGTATAGCTAATACAACATCAGAAGGAGTCTATAAGTTTATATTGTTATGGTAAAGGGGTCCTCAAAAGATTTCAAACAATATAAACATGAAATGTAATAAAATAATCGAATAGTTGAGAGCTAAATCATGCCAAAAACATTATAGAAACTGTATAGTAACTATAAATGAACACTACCAACCACCTGGTAACACCATAGCAACGACCCAGAATACCATAGTAACCACCTAAAACACCCTAGCAACACCCTAGCAACCACCCAGAACACCCTAGCAGCAAGCAAGAACACCCCAGCAACCACCTAGCAACACCCTAACAACCATCGAGAACAACCTGGCAACCGCATAGCAACACCCTAGCAACATTAGCACCTTGGCAACCACCCAGAATACCCTAGCAACCGCATACAAACACCATAGCAACCACCCAGAATACCCTAATAAACGCCTAGAAACCACCAACAACACCGTAGCAACCACCCAGAAAACCCTAGCAACCGGGTGGTGAGATTTGCCACTTCAGGCTCCACTTCACATTTTCTTCTGGAAATGTGCATTAAATGTGCTCCTGGTGGTCAAAAAATGACCTATGCATATCTAATATAACATCAGAAAGAGTCTAAAAGGTATGTTGTTTTAAACTTTTTGAGGAACCTTTGACCAGAAATGAGTTCATTGACATCATGAGAAGTAAATCCATCGGTATATGAACCCACAGATCAAGTACCCGTGGGACATAAATGTGTTCTTGGAGGTCAAAAAAATGACCTATGTATATCTTATATAACATCAGAAGGAGGTCAAATATTTGTCTGGCTAAAATGACATCATGAGAAGTAAAGCTCTCGGTATATTAACCCAAAGATCAAATACCCATGGGCCATAAATGTGTTTCTGGAGGTCAAAAATTGACCTATGTATAGCTAATGTAACATCAGGAATGAGTTTAATAGGTCAGATATGGACTTCTCTATGGCTTAGGAAGCATCTGTTGGAGTCTATGAATATATATGGAAAGTTCAAGATCAAGTACTTTTGGGCCAGAAATATGTTCAGTAGGTCAAATATCTTTCTGTCTGAAATGACATCATGAGAAGTAAAGCTCTCGCTATATTAGCCCAAAGATCAAATACCCGTATGCCATAAATGTGTTTCTGGAGGTCAAATATTGACCTATGTATGGCTAATGTAACATCAGGAGTCTATATTGTGTAAAAAACCTTTTGAGGAACCTTTGACCAGAAATGATTTCAATAGTTTCAGATATGGACTTCTCTATGGCTTAGGAAGCATCGACTGCAGTCTCTGAGTATGTATGGAAAGTTCAAGATCAATTTCTTTTGGGCCATAAACATGTTCAGTAGGTCAAATATTTGTCTGGCTGAAATGACATCATGAGAAGTAAATCTCTCGGTATATTAACCCAAAGATCAAGCACCCGTGTGCCATGAAAAGTGTTCCTGGAGGTCAAAAATTGACCTATGTAATATAACATCAGAAAGTTATATTACATAGTCTATGAGTATGTATGGAAAGTTCAAGATCAAGTACTTTTGGGCCAGAAAAATGTTCTTTACGTAAAATAGTTTTCTGGCTGAAATGACATCATGAGAAGTAAATTTCCAACCCACCAAAACACCATAGCAACCACCAATAACACCCTTGCAACAAACCAGAACACCCCAGCAACCATATGGCAACACCCTAGCAACCACCAGGAACACCCCAGCAACCGCCTAGCAACACCCTAGCAACCACCCGGAACAGCATAGCAATCACCCAGAATACCCTAAAAAACGCCAAGCAACCACCCAGAACACCGTAGCAAACTCCCAGAACACCTGAGATTGTGGTGAGATTTGCCGCTTCAAGCTCCCATTCACGTTTTCTTCTGGAAATGTGCCACAATGTGTTCCTGGAGGTCAAAAATTGACCTATGTATATCTAATATAACATGAGAAGGAGTCAAAAAGTTTATATTGTTTTAAATTTTTTGAGGAACCTTTGACCAGAAATGAGTTCAATAGGTCAGATATGGACATCTCTATGGCTTAAGAGAGCTGTTGGAGAATATGAGTATGAATGGAAAGTACAAGATCAAGCACTTTTGGGCCAGAAATATGTTCAGTAGGTCAAATATCTTTCTGGCTGAAATCACATCATGAGAAGTAAAGCTCTCGGTACATTATCCCAAAGATCAAATCCTCTTGGGCCATAAATGTGTTTCTGGAGGTCAAAAATTGACCTATGTATAGCTAATGTAACATCAGGAGTCTATAAGTTTATATTGTTTAAAACCTTTTGAGGAACCTTTGACCAGAGATGATTTCAATAGTTCAGATATGGACTTCTCTATGGCTTAGGAAGCATCGACTGGAGTCTATGAGCATGTATGGAAAGTTCAAGATCAAGTACTTTTTGGCCAGAAAAATGTTCTTTGCGTAAAATATTTTTTCTGGCTGAAATGACATAATGAGAAGTAAGTCTCCAACCCACCACAACACCCTAGCAACCACCTAGCAACAACCTAGCAACCACCGAGAACACCCTAGCAACAAACCAGAACACCCCAGCAACCATTTGGCAACACCCTAGCAACCACCAGGAACACCCCAGCAATCGCCTAGCAACACCCTAGCAACCACCCGGAACACCATAGAAATCACACAGAATACCCTAAAAACGCCTAGCAACCACCCAGAACACCCTAGCAACCTCCCAGAACACCCTAGCAACCGGGTGGTGAGATTTGCCGCTTGAAGCTCCACTTCACGTTTTCTTCTGGAAATGTGCCATAAATGTGTTGTTGAAGGTCAAAAATTGACCTTTGTATATCTAATATAACATCAGAAGGAGTCTAAAAGTTTATATTGTTTTTAACTTTTTGAGGAACCTTTGACCAGAAATGAGTTCAATAGCTCAGATATGGACTTCTCTATGGCTTAGGAAGCATCTGTTGGAGTCTATGAGTATGAATGGAAAGTACAAGATCAAGTACTTTTGGGCCAGAAATATGTTCAGTAGGTCAAATATCTATCTGGCTGAAATGACATCATGAGAAGTAAAGCTCTCGGTATAATAACCCACAGATCAAGGACATGCGGGTCATAAAAGTGTTCCTGAAGGTCAAAAATTGACTTATGTATAGTTAATGTAACATCAGGATTCTATAAGTTCATATTTTTTAAAACATTTTGAGGAACCTTTCACCAGAAATGAGTTCAATAGCTCAGATATGGACTTCTCTGTGGCTTAGGAAGGATCTGTTGGAGTCTCTGAGTATAAATGGAAAATACAAGATCAAGTACTTTTGGGCCAGAAATATGTTCAATTGGTAAAATATCTGTCTGGCTGAAATGACATCATGAGAAGTAAAGCTCTCGGTATATTAACCCAAAGAATCCGTGGGCCATAAATGTGTTTCTGGAGGTCAAACATTGACCTATATATAGCTAATGTAACATCAGGAGTCTATGATTTTATATTGTTTAAAACCTTTTGAAGAACCTTTTGACCAGAAATGAGTTCAATAGGTCAGATATGGACTTCTATGTATATGTAGGGAAGCATCTGTTGGAGTCTATGATTATGTATGGAAAGTTCAAGATCAAGTGGGCTAGAAATATGTTCATTAGGTCAAATATTTGTCTGGCTGAAATGACATCATGAGAAGTAAATCTCTCGGTATATTAACCCACAGATCAAGGAACCGTGGGCCATAAATGTGTTCCTGGAGGTCAAACATTGACCTAAGTAAATATAACATCAGAAGGAGTCTATGAGTTTATATCGTTTTAAACTTTTTGAGGAACGTTTGACCAGAAATTAGTTCAAAATGTCAGATATGGACTTTTCCATGGCTTAGGAAGCATCTATTGGAGTCTCTGAGATGGAAAGTTCAAGATCAAGTACTTTTGGGGCCAGAAATATCTTCAGTAGGTCAAATATGTCTGGCTGAAATGTGTGTTTCATTGCAATACTTAAATTTGCAATAAAAAACTTGTTCTTCTTTGCATTGAAAAGAAAAGATAAAACAAAAGTGATTTCCCATGCATTCTATAACTAATTAATTTGTGTTTTGACGAGAAAACATTACAAAAGTGATCGATTTACAATGCATACACGAACTTGTTCCTTTGTGCAACGAAGAGATTTGCAATTCATGTGCTTTAGGATTCCATTGTACATGCATGCAATAACTAACCTCTGTGCAGTTAAAAGAAAACACCAAGATGTGTTTCATTGCATTGCTTGACCTGACCTGTTCGGTGAACGTGATTTCATCAAGTACCACATGTTCCTGGATCAACATCATTGTTGATCCTGGATCAATTTTTCAATCAACCAAACAGATTTGAGGAACAAATTTACAGTTTATGTCAATTTAGGCTTAGATTTAGAACCAGAGTGAAGTACTTAAACATCAGTGTCATTCATCTTTGTACCTTCTGATAAGGGAAAAGTTATGAGTAGAGTTAGGTTAAGGGGTAGGGATTGGTTAAGGACAACATTTTGGGACAGGAATATTGATCCAGGATCATCAAAATATGTTGATCCAGGACCATGTCTTACTTGAAAAAATCATGCTGACCAACTTGTTCCTAAGTTATGCATATGCACAAAAATAACTAAACTCTGAGCAATGAAAAGAAAACACCATAAGATGTGTTTCGTTACATTGCATGATATATCTAACTTGTTTCTCGTAATGCAATATGCACCCAATAACTAATCTCTGCGCGGTGAAAGGAAAACGCCTAAGACGTGTTTCAGTGCATTGCATGACCGATCTGACTTGTTCCTCGTCATGCAATAATGCAAGCAAAAACTAACCCTCTGCGCGGTGAAAGGAAAACGCCTAAGATGTGTTTCAGTGCATTGCATGATCTTTCTGACTTGTTCCTCGTCATTCATTATGCATGCAAGAACTAAACTCTGCGTGGTGAAAGGAAAATGCCTAAGACATGTTTCAGTGCATTGCATGACCTATCTGACTTGTTCCTCGTCATGCAATATGCACGCAATAGCTAAATTCTGCACAGTGACAGGAAAACGCCTAAGATGTTATTCAGTGCAATGCATGACCTGACTTGTTCCTCGTCATGCAATATGCAGGCAATAACTGTCCCTCTGCGAGGTGAAAGGAATACGCCTAAGACCTGTTTCAGTGCATTGCATGACCTATCTGACTTGTTCCTCGTTATGCAATATGCATGCAAGAACTAAACTCTGCGCGGTGAAAGGATAACGCCTAAGACGTGTTTCAGTGCATTGCATGACCTATCTGGCTTCTTCTTCGTCATGCAATATGCACGCAATAACTAACCTCTGCGCGGTGAAAGGAAAACACCTAGGACGTGTTTCAGTGCATTGCATGACCTATCTGACTTGTTCCTCGTTATGCAATATGCATGCAAGAACTAAACTCTGCGCGGTGAAAGGATAACGCCTAAGACGTGTTTCAGTGCATTGCATGACCTATCTGGCTTCTTCTTCGTCATGCAATATGCACGCAATAACTAACCTCTGCGCGGTGAAAGGAAAACACCTAGGACGTGTTTCAGTGCATTGCATGACCTATCTGACTTATTCATCGTTATGCAATATGCATGCAAGAACTAAACTCTGCGCGGTGAAAGGAAAACACCTAAGATGTGTTTCAGTGCATTGCATGACCTATCTGACTTGTTTCTCGTTATGCAATATGCATGCAAGAACTAAACTCTGCGTGGTGAAAGGATAACCCCTAAGACGTGTTTCAGTGCATTGCATGACCTAACTGGCTTGTTCTTCGTCATGCAATATGCACGCAATAACTAACCTCTGCGCGGTGAAAGGAAAACGCCTAGGAAGTGTTTCAGTGCACTGCTTGACCTATCTGACTTATTCATCGTTATGCAATATGCATGCAAGAACTAAACTCTGCGCGGTGGAAAGGATAACGCCTAAGACGTGTTTCAGTGCATTGCATGACCTATCTGGCTTGTTCTTCGTCATGCAATATGCACGCAATAACTAACCTCTGCGCGGTGAAAGGAAAACGCCTCAGACGTGTTTCGGTGCATTGCATGACCTATCTTGCTTGTTCTTCGTCATGCAATATGCACGCAATAACTAACCTCTGCGCGGTGAAAGGAAAACGCCTAAGACGTGTTTCAGTGCATTGCACGACCGATCTGACTTGTCCCTCGTCATGCAATAAGCACGCAATAACTAACCTCTGTGCGGTGAAAGGAAAACGTCTAAGATGTTTTTCAGTGCATTGCAAGAACTTTCTGACTTGTTCCTCGTCATGCATTATGCATGCAAGAACTAAACTCTGCGTGATGAAAGGAAATCTTCTAAGACGTGTTTCAGTTCATTGCATGACCTATTTGGCTTTTTCTTCGTCATGCAATATGCACGCAATACCTAACCTCTGCGTGGTGAAAGGAAAACCCCTAAGACATGTTTCAGTGCATTGCATGGCCTATCTGACTCGTTCCTCGTCATGCAATATGCAGACAATAACTAACCTCTGCGCGGTGAAAGGAAATCGCCTAAGACGTGTTTCAGTTCATTGCATGACCCATCTGGCTTTTTCTTCGTCATGCAATATGCACGCTATAACTAACCTCTGCGTGGTGAAAGGAAAACCCCTAAGACGTGTTTCAGTGCATTGCATGACCTATCTGACTTATTCATCGTTATGCAATATGCATGCAAGAACTAAACTCTTCGCGGTGAAAGGATAACGCCTAAGACGTGTTTCAGTGCATTGCATGACCTATACTGTTCGGTGAATGTGATTTCATCAAGTACCACATGTTCCTGGATCAACATCATTGTTGATCCTGGATCAACTTTTCAATCAACCAAACAGATTTGTGGAACAAGTTTACAGTTTATGTCAATTTTAGGCTTAGATTTAGAACCAGAATGAAGTAATTAAACATCAGTGTCATTCACCTTTGTACCTTCTGATAAGGGAAAAGTTATGAGTAGGGTTAGGTTTAGGGGTAGGGATTGCTTAAGGACAACATTTTGGGACAGGAATGTTGATCCAGGATCATCAAAATATGTTGATCCAGGACCATGTCTTACTTGAAAAAATCATGCTGACCAACTTGTTCCTAAGTTATGCATATGCACAAAAATAACTAAACTCTGAGCAATGAAAAGAAAACACCATAAGATGTGTTTCGTTGCATTGCATGATATATCTAACTCGTTCCTCGTCATGCAATATGCACGCAATAACTAACCTCTGCGCGGTGAAAGGAAAACGCCTAAGACGTGTTTCAGTGCATTGCATGACCCTATCTGACTTGTTCCTCGTTGCAATCAAATTATATAATGTGATTTTGCATGCATTTTTATTTTACAAACTAATTTATTTGTGCACAGACGAGAAAACATGACATGAGATGTCACTTTACTGTGCATGGTATCGCTATTGAGCTCATGTCTGGTAAAAGGGTCCTCAAAAGTTTTTAAACAACATAAGTTTATAACACATTTTGATGATATATAAGCTATACAAAGGTTCCTATTTGACCTACTGAACATAGTTCTGGCCCACAAGTACTAGATCTTAAACTTTCTAAACATACTCATTGACTCCTTTTGATGTTACTGAAGCCATACAAGTGTTCTTATTTTACCTAATGAACATATTAGCCACATGGATTGTTTAGATCTGACCCATTGAACTCATTTCTGGTCAAAGGGTATTTGATCGTTAGTTTACTATACATTGATTTTTACTACTTGTGATGTTTTATGAGTAGGAATATATTTGACTGATATTTGACTGAACATATATATCTCCCACGAGTACCTGATATTGAACTTTCTATACATACTAAATAGACTACTTCTTATGCTTCCTAGAACTAGAGGTTTCTATTTGACCCACAAACATAGTCCTGGCCCACGAGTACTAGGTCTCGAACTTTCTATAAATTCTCATAGACTATTTTTGATGCTTCTTATGCTTCTATATGAATGTCCACATCTTGTGTATTTAACTCATTTCTGGTCAAAGGGTCCTCAAAAGTTTTTAAACAAGAAAAACTATGAGACTCCTTCTGATATTACATGAGCTATAGATAGGTTCCTTTTTTAGCTACTGAACATAGTTGTTGCACACGAGTACTTGATCTTGAACGGTCTAAACATACTCATTAACTCCTTTTGATGTTACTGAAGCCATACAAGAGTCCTTATTTTAACTACCTTTCATATATCATATTTCATATACCTTTCATACATAATCAAAATCAAAAATTGATTTGTGCCAGAAATCAATTGCCAAAAACTTTATAAAAACTCTATACTAAGCATTTGTGGACACTACCAACCACCTAGAAACACCATAGAAACCACCTAAAACACCCTAGCAACCACCCAGAACACCCTAGCATCACTTTAGCAACCACAGAGCAACCAACGAGAACACCTTAGCAACACCTAGCAACCAACCAGACCACCCTAGCAACCGCCTAGCAACACCCTAGCATCCACTTAGAACACCCTAGCAACCACCTAGCAACACCTTAGCAACCACACAGACTACCCTAACAACCACCTAGCAACCATCCAGAACACTGTAGCAACCACCGGGAACACCCTAGGAACCGGGTGGTGAGATTTGCCACTGCAAGCAGCACTTCACATTTTCTTCTGGAAATGTGCCATAAATATGTTCCTGGAGGTCAAAAATTTACCTATGTATAGCTAATACAACATCAGAAGGAGTCTATTAGTTTATATTGTTATGGTAAAAGGGTCCTCAAAAGATTTCAAACAATATAAACATGAAATGTAATAAAATAATCGAATAGTTGAGAGCTAAATCATGCCAAAAACATTATAGAAACTCTATAGTAACTATAAATGAACACTACCAACCACCTGGTAACACCATAGCAACGACCCAGAATACCATAGTAACCACCTAAAACACCCTAGCAACACCCTAGCAACCACCCAGAACACCCTAGCAGCAAGCAAGAACACCCCAGCAACCACCTAGCAACACCCTAACAACCATCGAGAACAACCTGGCAACCGCATAGCAACACCCTAGCAACATTAGCACCTTGGCAACCACCCAGAATACCCTAGCAACCGCATACAAACACCATAGCAACCACCCAGAATACCCTAATAAACGCCTAGAAACCACCAACAACACCGTAGCAACCACCCAGAAAACCCTAGCAACCGGGTGGTGAGATTTGCCACTTCAGGCTCCACTTCACATTTTCTTCTGGAAATGTGCATTAAATGTGCTCCTGGTGGTCAAAAATGACCTATGCATATCTAATATAACATCAGAAAGAGTCTAAAAGGTATATTGTTTTAAACTTTTTGAGGAACCTTTGAAAAGAAATGAGTTCATTGACATCATGAGAAGTAAATCTATCGGTATATGAACCCACAGATCAAGTACCCGTGGGACATAAATGTGTTCTTGGAGGTCAAAAAAATGACCTATGTATATCTTATATAACATCAGAAGGAGGTCAAATATTTGTCTGGCTGAAATGACATCATGAGAAGTAAAGCTCTCGGTATATTAACCCAAAGATCAAATACCCATGGGCCATAAATGTGTTTCTGGAGGTCAAAAATTGACCTATGTATAGCTAATGTAACATCAGGAGTCTTAAGTTCATATTTGTTTGAAAACTTTTGAGGCACCTTTGACCAGAAATGAGTTTAATAGGTCAGATATGGACTTCTCTATGGCTTAGGAAGCATCTGTTGGAGTCTATGAATATATATGGAAAGTTCAAGATCAAGTACTTTTGGGCCAGAAATATGTTCAGTAGGTCAAATATCTTTCTGTCTGAAATGACATCATGAGAAGTAAAGCTCTCGCTATATTAGCCCAAAGATCAAATACCCGTATGCCATAAATGTGTTTCTGGAGGTCAAATATTGACCTATGTATAGCTAATGTAACATCAGGAGTCTATATTGTGTAAAAAACCTTTTGAGGAACCTTTGACCAGAAATGATTTCAATAGATTCAGATATGGACTTCTCTATGGCTTAGGAAGCATCGACTGCAGTCTCTGAGTATATATGGAAAGTTCAAGATCAATTTCTTTTGGGCCATAAACATGTTCAGTAGGTCAAATATTTGTCTGGCTGAAATGACATCATGAGACGTAAATCTCTCGGTATATTAACCCAAAGATCAAGCACCCGTGTGCCATGAAAAGTGTTCCTGGAGGTCAAAAATTGACCAATGTAATATAACATCAGAAAGTTATATTACATAGTCTATGAGTATGTATGGAAAGTTCAAGATCAAGTACTTTTGGGCCAGAAAAATGTTCTTTACGTAAAATAGTTTTCTGGCTGAAATGACATCATGAGAAGTAAATCTCCAACCCTCCAAAACACCCTAGCAACCACCTAGCAACACCCTAGCAACCACCGATAACACCCTAGCAACAAACCAGAACACCCCAGCAACCATATGGCAACACCCTAGCAACCACCAGGAACACCCCAGCAACCGCCTAGCAACACCCTAGCAACCACCCGGAACACCATAGCAATCACCCAGAATACCCAAAAAAACGCCAAGCAACCACCCAGAACACCGTAGCAAACTCCCAGAACACCTGAGCAACCGGGTGGTGAGATTTGCCGCTTCAAGCTCCCATTCACATTTTCTTCTGGAAATGTGCCACAATGTGTTCCTGGAGGTCAAAAATTGACCTATGTATATCTAATATAACATGAGAAGGAGTCAAAAAGTTTATATTGTTTTAAATTTTTTGAGGAACCTTTGACCAGAAATGAGTTCAATAGGTCAGATATGGACATCTCTATGGCTTAAGAGAGCTGTTGGAGAATATGAGTATGAATGGAAAGTACAAGATCAAGCACTTTTGGGCCAGAAATATGTAGGTCAAATATCTTTCTGGCTGAAATCACATCATGAGAAGTAAAGCTCTCGGTACATTATCCCAAAGATCAAATACCCGTGGGCCATAAATGTGTTTCTGGAGGTCAAAAATTTACCTATGTATAGCTAATGTAACATCAGGAGTCTATAAGTTTATATTGTTTAAAACCTTTTGAGGAACCTTTGACCAGAAATGATTTCAATAGTTCAGATATGGACTTCTCTATGGCTTAGGAAGCATCGACTGGAGTCTATGAGCATGTATGGAAAGTTCAAGATCAAGTACTTTTTGGCCAGAAAAATGTTCTTTGCGTAAAATATTTTTTCTGGCTGAAATGACATAATGAGAAGTAAGTCTCCAACCCACCACAACAACCTAGCAACCACCGAGAACACCCTAGCAACAAACCAGAACACCCCAGCAACTATTTGGCAACACCCTAGCAACCACCAGGAACACCCCAGCAACCGCCTAGCAACACCCTAGCAACCACCCGGAACACCATAGAAATCACACAGAATACCCTAAAAACGCCTACCAACCACCCAGAACACCCTAGCAACCTCCCAGAACACCCTAGCAACCGGGTGGTGAGATTTGCCGCTTCAAGCTCCACTTCACGTTTTCTTCTGGAAATGTGCCATAAATGTGTTCTTGAAGGTCAAAAATTGACCTTTGTATATTTAATATAACATCAGAAGGAGTCTAAAAGTTTATATTGTTTTTAACTTTTTGAGGAACCTTTGACCAGAAATGAGTTCAATAGCTCAGATATGGACTTCTCTATGGCTTAGGAAGCATCTGTTGGAGTCTATGAGTATGAATGGAAAGTACAGGATCAAGTACTTTTGGGCCAGAAATATGTTCAGTAGGTCAAATATCTATCTGGCTGAAATGACATCATGAGAAGTAAAGCTCTCGGTATAATAACCCACAGATCAAGGACACGTGGGCCATAAAAGTGTTCCTGAAGGTCAAAAATTGACTTATGTATAGTTAATGTAACATCAGGATTCTATAAGTTCATATTTTTTAAAACATTTTGAGGAAATTTTCACCAGAAATGAGTTCAATAGCTCAGATATGGACTTCTCTGTGGCTTAGGAAGGATCTGTTGGAGTCTCTGAGTATAAATGGAAAATACAAGATCAAGTACTTTTGGGCCAGAAATATGTTCAATTGGTAAAATATCTGTCCGGCTGAAATGACATCATGAGAAGTAAAGCTCTCGGTATATTAACCAAAAGAACCCGTGGGCCATAAATGTGTTTCTGGAGGTCAAAAATTGACCTATATATAGCTAATGTAACATCAGGAGTCTATGATTTTATATTGTTTAAAACCTTTTGAAGAACCTTTTGACCAGAAATGAGTTCAATAGGTCAGATATGGACTTCTATGTATATGTAGGGAAGCATCTGTCTATGATTATGTATGGAAAGTTCAAGATCAAGTACTTTTGGGCTAGAAATATGTTCATTAGGTCAAATATTTGTCTGGCTGAAATGACATCATGAGAAGTAAATCTCTCGGTATATTAACCCACAGATCAAGGAACCGTGGGCCATAAATGTGTTCCTGGAGGTCAAACATTGACCTAAGTAAATATAACATCAGAAGGAGTCTATGAGTTTATATCGTTTTAAACTTTTTGAGGAACGTTTGACCAGAAATTAGTTCAAAATGTCAGATATGGACTTTTCCATGGCTTAGGAAGCATCTATTGGAGTCTGTGAGATGGAAAGTTCAAGATCAAGTACTTTTGGGGCCAGAAATATCTTCAGTAGGTCAAATATGTCTGGCTGAAATGTGTGTTTCATTGCAATACTTACATTTTCTAACTTGTTCTTCTTTGCATTGAAAAGAAAAGATAAAACAAAAGTGATTTCCCATGCATTCTATAACTAATTAATTTGTGTTTTGACGAGAAAACATTACAAAAGTGATCGATTTACAATGCATACACGAACTTGTTCCTTTGTGCAACGAAGAGATTTGCAATTCATGTGCTTTAGGATTCCATTGTACATGCATGCAATAACTAACCTCTGTGCAATTAAAAGAAAACACCTAAGATGTGTTTCATTACATTGCATGACCTATCTAACTTGTTCCTCGTTATACGTATGCACAAAAATAACTAAACTCTGACCAATGAAAAGAAAACATCATGATGTGTTTCATAGTTTTTATGATGTTTTTCCTCGTTACGCATATGCTCGCAATAACTGACCTCTGAGCATTGAAAAGAAAACAACTAAGATGTGTTTAGAAGCTCTAACTTCTTCCTCATTAGGCCTGTTCACGCAAAAACCAACCTATGTGCAATGAAAAGAAAACACCTAAGATGTGTTTCATTGCATTGCTTGACCTGACCTGTTCGGTGAACGTGATTTCATCAAGTACCACATGTTCCTGGATCAACATCATTGTTGATCCTGGATCAACTTTTCAATCAACCAAACAGATTTGAGGAACAAGTTTACAGTTTATGTCAATTTTAGGCTTAGATTTAGAACCAGAGTGAAGTACTTAAACATATCAGTGTCATTCATCTTTCTACCTTCTGATAAGGGAAAAGTTATGAGAAGAGTTAGGTTTAGGGGTAGGGATTGGTTAAGGACAACATTTTGGGACAGGAATGTTGATCCAGGATCATCAAAATATGTTGATCCAGGACCATGTCTTACTTGAAAAAATCATGCTGACCAACTTGTTCCTAAGTTATGCATATGCACAAAAATAACTAAACTCTGAGCAATGAAAAGAAAACACCATAAGATGTGTTTCGTTACATTGCATGATATATCTAACTTGTTTCTCGTAATGCAATAGGCACCCAATAACTAACCTCTGCGCGGTGAAAGGAAAACGCCTAAGATGTGTTTCATTGCATTGCATGACCGATCTGACTTGTTCCTCGTCATGCAATATGCACGCAATAACTAACCTTTGCGCGGTGAAAGGAAAACGCCTAAAATGTGTTTCAGTGCATTGCATGACCTTTCTGACTTGTTCCTCGTCATGCATTATGCATGCAAGAACTAAACTCTGCGTGGTGAAAGGAAAACGCCTAAGACGTGTTTCAGTGCATTGCATGACCTATCTGACTTGTTCCTCGTCATGCAATATGCACGCAAAAGCTAAATTCTGCACAGTGACAGGAAAACGCCTAAGATGTTTTTCAGTGCATTGCATGACCTTTCTTGTTCCTCGTCACGCAATATGCACGCGATAACTGTCCCTCTGCGAGGTGAAAGGAAAACGCCTAAGACCTGTTTCAGTGCATTGCATGACCTATCTGACTTGTTCCTCGTTATGCAATATGCATGCAAGATCTAAACTCTGCGCGGTGAAATGATAAGGCCTAAGACGTGTTTCAGTGCATTGCAAGACATATCTGGCTTGTTCTTCGTCATGCAATATGCACGCAATAACTAACCTCTGCGCGGTGAAAGGAAAACGCCTAAGACGTGTTTCAGTGCATTGCATGACCGATCTGACTTGTTCCTTTTCATGCAATATGCACGCAATAACTGTCCCTCTGCGAGGTGAAAGGAAAACACTTGACCTGTTTCAGTGCGTTGCATGACCTATCTGACTTGTTCCTCGTTATGCAATATTTATGCAAGAACTAAACTCTGCGTGCTGAAAGAATAACTCCTAAGACGTGTTTCAGTGCATTGAATGACCTATCTTGCTTGTTCTTCATCATGCAATATGCACGCAATAACTAAACTCTGCGCGGTGAAAGGAAAACGCCTAAGACGTGTTTCAGTGCATTGCACGACCGATCTGACTTGTCCCTCGTCATGCAATATGCACGCAATAACTAACCTCTGCGCGGTGAAAGGAAAACGCCTAAGATGTGTTTCAGTGCATTGCAAGACCTTTCTGACTTGTTCCTCGTCATGCATTATGCATGCAAGAACTAAACTCTTCGTGGTGAAAGGAAAACGCCCAAGACGTGTTTCAGTTCATTGCAAGACCCATCTGTCTTTTTCTTCGTCATGCAACATGCACGCTATAACTAACCTCTGCGTGGTGAAAGGAAAAACCCTAAGTCGTGTTTCAGTGCATTGCATGACCTATCTGACTTATTCGTCGTTATGCAATATGCATGCAAGGACTAAACTCTTCGCGGTGAAAGGATAACGCCTAAGACGTGTTTCAGTGCATTGCATGACCTATACTGTTCGGTGAACGTGATTTTATCAAGTACCACATGTTCCTGGATCAACATCATTGTTGATCCTGGATCAACTTTTCAATCAACCAAACAGATTTGTGGAACAAGTTTACAGTTTATGTCAATTTTAAACTTAGATTTAGAACCAGAATGAAGTACTTAAACATCAGTGTCATTCACCTTTGTACCTTCTGATAAGGGAAAAGTTATAAGTAGAGTTAGGTTTAGGGGTAGGGATTGGTTAAGGACAACATTTTGGGACAGGAATGTTGATCCAGGATCATCAAAATATGTTGATCCAGGACCATGTCTTACTTGAAAAAATCATGCTGACCCAACTTGTTCCTAAGTTATGCATATGCACAAAAATAACTAAACTCTGAGCAATGAAAAGAAAACACCATAAGATGTGTTTCGTTGCATTGCATGATATATCTAACTTGTTTCTCGTCATGCAATATGCACGCAATAAACTCTGCGCGGTGAAAGGAAAGCGCCTAAGATGCGTTTCATTGGATTGCATGACCTATCTGACTCGTACCTCTTCATGCAATATGCACGCAATAACTAACCTCTGCGCGGTAAAAGGAAAACGCTTAAGACGTGTTTCAGTGCATTGCATGACCTCTCTGATTGTTCCTCGTCATGCATTAAGCACGTAATAACTAACCTCTGCGCGGTGAAAGGAAAACGCCTAAGACGTGTTTCAGTGCATTGCATGACCGATCTGACTTGTTCCTCGTCAGGCAATATGCACGCAATAACTAACCTCTGGGCGGTGAAAGGAATACGCCTAAGATGTGTTTCAGTGCATTGCATGACCTTTCTGATTTGTTCCTCGTCACGCATTATGCATGCAAGAACTAAACTCTGCGTGGTGAAAGGAAAGCGCCTAAGACGTGTTTCAGTGCATTGCATGACCTATCTGGCTCGTTCTTCGTCATGCAATATGTAGGCAATAACTAACCTCTGCGTGGTGAAAGGAATACCCCTAATACATGTTTCAGTCCATTGCATCACCTATCAGACTTGTTCCTCGTCATGCAATATGCACGCAATAGCTAAACTCTGCGCAGTGACAGGAAAACGCCTAATATGTTTCAGTGCATTGCATGGCCTGACTTGTTCCTCTTCATGCAATATGCACGCAATAACTGTCCCTCTGCGAGGTGAAAGGAAAATGCCTAGACCTGTTTCAGTGCATTGCATGACCTATCTGACTTGTTCCTCATTATGCAATATGCATGCAAGAACTAAACTCTGCGCGGTGAAAGGATAACGCCTAAGACGTGTTTCAGTGCATTGCATGACCTATCTGGCTTGTTTCTTCGTCATGCAATATGCACGCAATAACTGACCTCTGTGCATTGAAAAGAAAACAACTAAGATATTTTTCAATTGCAGTGCAAGACATGTCTAACTTCTTCCTCATTAGGCCTGTTCACGCTAAAACTAAACTCTGTTTAATGAAAAGAAAACACCTAAGATGTGTTTCATTGCATTGCATGACCTATCTGACTTATTCATTGCTATGAAATATGCATGCAAGAACTAACCTCTGCGCGGTTAAAAGAAAACGCCTAAGACGTTTCAGTGCATTGCATGACCTCTCTGATTGTTCCTCGTCATGCAATATGCACGCAATAACTAACCTCTGCGCGGTTAAAGGAAAACGCCTAAGATGTGTTTCAGTGCATTGCATGACCTTTCTGACTTGTTCCTCGTCATGCATTATGCATGGAAGAACTAAACTCTTCGTGGTGAAAGGAAAACGCCTAAGACGTGTTTCAGTGCACTGCATGACCTATCTGGCTTGTTCTTCGTCATGCAATATGCACGCAATAACTAACCTCTGCGTGGTGAAAGGAAAACCCCTAATACATGTTTCAGTGCATTGCATTACCTATCTGACTTGTTCCTCGTCATGCAATATGCACGCAATAACTGTCCCTCTGCGAGGGGAAAGGAAAACACCTATCCCTGTTTCAGTGCATTGCATGACCTATCTGACTTGTTCCTCGTTATGCAATATGCATGCAAGAACTAAACTCTGCGCGGTGAAAGGATAACGCCTAAGACGTGTTTCAGTGCATTGCATGACCTATCTGACTTGTTCCTCGTCATGCAATATGCACGCTATAACTAACCTCTGCGCGGTGAAAGGAAAACGCCTAAGACGTGTTTCAGTGCATTGCATGACCCATCTGACTTGTTCCTCGTTGCAATCAAAATATATAATGTGATTTTGCATGCATTTTTATTTTACAAACTAATATATTTGTGCAGAGACGAGAAAACATGACATGATATGTCACTTTACTGTGCACGGTATAGCTATTGAGCTCATGTCTGGTAAAAGGGTCCTCAAAAGTTTTTAAACAATATAAGTTTAGACACATTTTGATGATATATAAGCTATACAAAGGTTCCTATTTGACCTACTGAACATAGTTCTGGCCCACAAGTACTAGATCTTAAACTTTCTAAACATACTCATTGACTCCTTTTGATGTTACTGAAGCCATACAAGATTCCTTATTTTACCTAATGAACATTTTAGCCACATGGATTGTTTAGATCTGACCCATTGAACTCATTTCTGGTCAAAGGGTATTTGATCGTTAGTTTACTATACATTGATTTTTACTACTTGTGATGTTTTATGAGCAGGAAGATATTTGACTGATATTTGACTGAACATATATATCTCCCGCGAGTACCTGATATTGAACTTTCTATACATACTAAATAGACTACTTCTTATGCTTCCTAGAACTAGAGGTTTCTATTTGACCCACAAACATAGTCCTGGCCCACGAGTACTAGGTCTCGAACTTTCTATAAATTCTCATAGACTATTTTTGATGCTTCTTAAGCCATATAGAATGTCCACATCTTATGTATTTAACTCATTTCTGGTCAAAGGGTCCGCAATAGTTTTTAAACAAGAAAAACTATGAGACTCCTTCTGATATTACATGAGCTATAGATAGGTTCCTTTTTGACCTACTGAACATAGTTGTTGCACACGAGTACTTGATCTTGAACGGTCTAAACATACTCATTAACTCCTTTTGATGTTACTGAAGCCATACAAGAGTCCTTATTTTAACTACCTTTTGATGATACATAATCAAAATCAAAAATTGATTTGTGCCAGAAATCAATTGCCAAAAACTTTATAAAAACTCTATACTAAGCATTTGTGGACACTACCAACCACCTAGAAACACCATAAAAACCACCTAAAACACACTAGCAACCACCCAGAACACCCTAGCATCACTTTAGCAACCACAGAGCAACCAACGAGAACACCTTAGCAACACCTAGCAACCAACCAGACCACCCTAGCAACCGCCTAGCAACACCCTAGCATCCACCCAAAACACCCTAGCAACCACCTAGCAACACCCTAGCAACCACACAGACTACCCTAACAACCGCCTAGCAACCATCCAGAACACTGTAGCAACCACCGGGAACACCCTAGCAACCGGGTGGTGAGATTTGCCACTGCAAGCACCACTTCACATTTTCTTCTGGAAATGTGCCATAAATATGTTCCTGGAGGTCAAAAATTGACCCATGTATAGCTAATACAACTTCAGAAGGAATCTATAAGTTTATATTGTTATGGTAAAAGAGTCCTCAAAAGATTTCAAACAATATAAACATGAAATGTAATAAAATAATCGAATAGTTGAGAGCTAAATCATGCCAAAAACATTATAGAAACTCTATAGTAACTATAAATGAACACTACCAACCACCTGGTAACACCATAGCAACGACCCAGAATACCATAGTAACCACCTAAAACACCCTAGTAACACCCTAGCAACCACCCAGAACACCCTAGCAGCAAGCAAGAACACCCCAGCAATCACCTAGCAACACCCTAACAACCATCGAGAACAACCTGGCAACCGCATAGCAACACCCTAGCAACATTAGCACCTTGGCAACAACCCAGAATACCCTAGCAACCGCATACAAACACCATAGCAACCACCCAGAATACCCTAATAAACGCCTAGAAACCACCAACAACACCGTAGCAACCACCAAGAAAACCCTAGCAACCGGGTGGTGAGATTAGCCACTTCAGGCTCCACTTCACATTTTCTTCTGGAAATGTGCATTAAATTTGCTCCTGGTGGTCAAAAATGACCTATGTGTAGCTAATGTAACATCAGGAGTTCATAAGTTCATAACTTAACATCATAAGTTCATATTTGTTTTAAATTTTTTGAGGAACCTTTGACCAGAAATGAGTTCAATAGGTCAGATATGGACATCTCTATGGCTTAAGAGAGCTGTTGGAGAATATGAGTATGAATGGAAAGTACAAGATCAAGCACTTTTGGGCCAGAAATATGTTCAGTAGGTCAAATATCTTTCTGGCTGAAATCACATCATGAGAAGTAAAGCTCTCGGTACATTATCCCAAAGATCAAATACCCGTGGGCCATAAATGTGTTTCTGGAGGTCAAAAATTGACCTATGTATAGCTAATGTAACATCAGGAGTCTATAAGTTTATATTGTTTAAAACCTTTTGAAGAACCTTTGACCAGAAATGAGTTCAATAGTTCAGATATGGACATCTATGGCTTAGGAAGGATCTGTTGGAGTCTATGGGTATGAATGGAAAATACAAGATCAAGTACTTTTGGGCCAGAAATATGTTCAGTAGGTCAAATATCTTTCTGGCTGAAATGACATCATGAAAAGTAAAGCTCTCTGTATATGAACCCAAAGATCAAATACCCTTATGCCATGAATGTGTTTCTGGAGGTCAAAAATTGACCTATATATAGCTAATGTAACATCAGGAGTCTATAAGTTTATATTGTTTAAAACCTTTTGAGGAACCTTTGACCAGAAATGATTTCAATAGTTCAGATATGGACTTCTCTATGGCTTAGGAAGCATCGACTGGAGTCTATGAGCATGTATGGAAAGTTCAAGATCAAGTACTTTTTGGCCAGAAAAATGTTCTTTGCGTAAAATATTTTTTCTGGCTGAAATGACATAATGAGAAGTAAGTCTCCAACCCACCACAACACCCTAGCAACCACCTAGCAACAACCTAGCAACCAACGAGAACACCCTAGCAACAAACCAGAACACCCCAGCAACCATTTGGCAACACCCTAGCAACCACCAGGATAACCCCAGCAACCGCCTAGCAACACCCTAGCAACCACCCGGAACACCATAGAAATCACACAGAATACCCTAAAAAACGCCTAGCAACCACCCAGAACACCCTAGCAACCTCCCAGAACACCCTAGCAACCGGGTGGTGAGATTTGCCGCTTAAAGCTCCACTTCACGTTTTCTTCTGGAAATGTGCCATAAATGTGTTCTTGAAGGTCAAAAATTGACCTTTGTATATCTAATATAACATCAGAAGGAGTCTAAAAGTTTATATTGTTTTTAACTTTTTGAGAAACCTTTGACCAGAAATGAGTTCAATAGCTCAGATATGGACTTCTCTATGGCTTAGGAAGCATCTGTTGGAGTCTATGAGTTTGAATGGAAAGTACAAGATCAAGTACTTTTGGGCCAGAAATATGTTCAGTAGGTCAAATATCTATCTGGCTGAAATGACATCATGAGAAGTAAAGCTCTCGGTATAATAACCCACAGATCAAGGACACGTGGGCCATGAAAGTGTTCCTGAAGGTCAAAAATTGACTTATGTATAGTTAATGTAACATCAGGATTCTATAAGTTCATATTTTTAAAAACATTTTGAGGAACCTTTCACCAGAAATGAGTTCAATAGCTCAGATATGGACTTCTCTGTGGCTTAGGAAGGATCTGTTGGAGTCTCTGAGTATAAATGGAAAATACAAGATCAAGTACTTTTGGGCCAGAAATATGTTCAATTGGTAAAATATCTGTCTGGCAGAAATGACATCATGAGAAGTAAAGCTCTCGGTATATTAACCCAAAGAATCCGTGGGCCATAAATGTGTTTCTGGAGGTCAAAAATTGAAAACCTATATATAGCTAATGTAACATCAGGAGTCTATGATTTTATATTGTTTAAAACCTTTTGAAGAACCTTTTGACCAGAAATGAGTTCAATAGGTCAGATATGGACTTCTATGTATATGTAGGGAAGCATCTGTTGGAGTCTATGATTATGTATGGAAAGTTCAAGATCAAGTACTTTTGGGCTAGAAATATGTTCATTAGGTCAAATATTTGTCTGGCTGAAATGACATCATGAGAAGTAAATCACTCGGTATATTAACCCACCGATCAAGGAACCGTGGGCCATAAATGTATTCATGGAGGTCAAAAATTGACCTACGTAAATATAACATCAGAAGGAGTCTATGAGTTTATATCATTTTAAACTTTTTGAGGAACGTTTGACCAGAAATTAGTTCAAAATGTCAGATATGGACTTTTCCATGGCTTAGGAAGCATCTATTGGAGTCTGTGAGATGGAAAGTTCAAGATCAAGTACTTTTGGGGCCAGAAATATCTTCAGTAGGTCAAATATGTCTGGCTGAAATGTGTGTTTCATTGCAATACTTAAATTTTCTAACTTGTTCTTCTTTGCATTGAAAAGAAAAGATAAAACAAAAGTGATTTCCCATGCATTCTATAACTAATTAATTTGTGTTTTGACGAGAAAACATTACAAAAGTGATCGATTTACAATGCATACACGAACTTGTTCCTTTGTGCAACGAAGAGATTTGCAATTCATGTGCTTTAGGATTCCATTGTACATGCGTGCAATAACTAACCTCTGTGCAATTAAAAGAAAACATCTAAGATGTGTTTCATTGCATTGCATGACCTATCTAACTTGTTCCTCGTTATACGTATGCACAAAAATAACTAAACTCTGACCAATGAAAAGAAAACACCATGATGTGTTTCATAGCCATGCATGACATATCTAACTTATTCCTCGTTACGCATATGCTCGCAATAACTGACCTCTGTGCATTGAAAAGAAAACAACTAAGATGTGTTTCAATTGCGTTGCAAAACATATCTAACTTCTTCCTCATTAGGCCTGTTCACGCAAAAACTAACCTATGTGCAATGAAAAGAAAACACCTAAGATGTGTTTCATTGCATTGCTTGACCTGACCTGTTCGGTGAACGTGATTTCATCAAGTACCACATGTTCCTGGATCAACATCATTGTTGATCCTGGATCAACTTTTCAATCAACCAAACAGATTTGAGGAACAAGTTTACAGTTTATGTCAATTTTAGGCTTAGATTTAGAACCAGAGTGAAGTACTTAAACATCAGTGTCATTCATCTTTCTACCTTCTGATAAGGGAAAAGTTATGAGTAGAGTTAGGTTTAGGGGTAGGGATTGGTTAAGGACAACATTTTGGGACAGGAATGTTGATCCAGGATCATCAAAATAGGTTGATCCAGGACCATGTCTTACTTGAAAAAATCATGCTGACCAACTTGTTCCTAAGTTATGCATATGCACAAAAATAACTAAACTCTGAGCAATGAAAAGAAAACACCATAAGATGTGTTTCGTTACATTGCATGATATATCTAACTTGTTTCTCGTAATGCAATATGCACCCAATAACTAACCTCTGCGCGGTGAAAGGAAAACGCCTAAGATGTGTTTCATTGCATTGCATGACCTATCTGACTCGTTCCTCGTCATGCAATATGCACGCAATAACTAACCTCTGCGCGGTGAAATGAAAACGCCTAAGACGTGTTTCAGTGCATTGCATGACCGATCTGACTTGTTCCTCGTCATGCAATATGCACGCAATAACTAACCTTTGCGCGGTGAAAGGAAAACGCCCAAGATGTGTTTCAGTGCATTGCATGACGTTTCTGACTTATTCCTCGTCATGCATTATGCATGCAAGAACTAAACTCTGCGTGGTGAAAGGAAAACGCGTAAGACGTGTTTCAGTGCATTGCACGACCGATCTGACTTATCCCTCGTCATGCAATATGCACGCAATAACTGACCTCTGTGCATTGAAAAGAAAACAACTAAGATGTGTTTCAATTGCAGTGCAAGACATATCTAACTTCTTCCTCATTAGGCCTGTTCACGATTCTGGTTCACACAATTTAGAACCAGAATGAAGTACTTAAACATCAGTGTCATTCACCTTTCTACCTTCTGATAAGGGAAAAGTTATGAGTAGAGTTAGGTTTAGGGGTAGGGATTGGTTAAGGACAACATTTTGGGACAGGAATGTTGATCCAGGATCATCAAAATATGTTGATCCAGGACCATGTCTTACTTGAAAAAATCATGCTGACCAACTTGTTCCTAAGTTATGCATATGCACAAAAATAACTAAACTCTGAGCAATGAAAAGAAAACACCATAAGATGTGTTTCCTTACATTGCATGATATATCTAACTTGTTTCTCGTAATGCAATATGCACCCAATAACTAATTTCTGCGCGGTGAAAGGAAAACGCCTAAGATGTGTTTCATTGCATTGCATGACCTGACTCGTTCCTCGTCATGCAATATGCACGCAATAACTAACCTCTGCGCGGTGAAATGAAAACGCCTAAGACGTGTTTCAGTGCATTGCATGACCGATATGACTTGTTCCTCGTCATGCAATATGCACGCAATAACTAACCTTTGCGCGGTGAAAGGAAAACGCCTAAGATGTGTTTCAGTGCATTGCATGACCTTTCTGACTTATTCCTCGTCATGCATTATGCATGCAAGAACTAAACTCTGCGTGGTGAAAGGAAAACGCGTAAGACGTGTTTCAGTGCATTGCAAGACATATCTGGCTTGTTCTTCGTCATGCAATATGCACGCAATAACTAACCTCTGCGCGGTGAAAGGAAAACGCCTAAGACGTGTTTCAGTGCATTGCATGACCGATCTGACTTGTTCCTTTTCATGCAATATGCACGCAATAACTGTCCCTCTGCGAGGTGAAAGGAAAACACTTAAGACCTGTTTCAGTGCGTTGCATGACCTATCTGACTTGTTCCTCGTTATGCAATATTTATGCAAGAACTAAACTCTGCGTGGTGAAAGAATAACGCCTAAGACGTGTTTCAGTGCATTGCATGACCTATCTTGCTTGTTCTTCATCATGCAATATGCACGCAATAACTAACCTCTGCGCGGTGAAAGGAAAACGCCTAAGACGTGTTTCAGTGCATTGCATGACCTATCTGGCTTGTTCTTCGTCATGCAATATGCACGCAATAACTAACCTCTGCGTGGTGAAAGGAAAACCCCTAAGACATGTTTCAGTGCATTGCATGACCTATCTGTTGTTCCTCGTCATGCAATATGCACGCAATAGCTAAATTCTGCACAGTGACAGGAAAACGCCTAAGATGTTTTTCAGTGCATTGCATGACCTGACTTGTTCCTCGTCACGCAATATGCACGCAATAATGTTCCTCTGCGAGGTGAAATGAAAACGCCTAAGACCTGTTTCAGTGCATTGCATGACCTATCTGACTTGTTCCTCGTTATGCAATATGCATGCAAGAACTAAACTCTGCGCGGTGAAAGGATAAGGCCTAAGACGTGTTTCAGTGCATTGCATGACCTATCTGGCTTGTTCTTCGTCATGCAATATGCACGCAATAACTAACCTCTGCGCGGTGACAGGAAAACGCCTAAGACGTGTTTCAGTGCATTGCATGACCGATCTGACTTGTTCCTTTTCATGCAATATGCACGCAATAACTGTCCCTCTGCGAGGTGAAAGGAAAACGCCTAAGACCTGTTTCAGTGCGTTGCATGACCTATCTGACTTGTTCCTCGTTTTGCAATATTTATGCAAGAACTAAACTCTGCGTGGTGAAAGAATAACGCCTAAGACGTTTTTCAGTGCATTGCATGACTGCAATATGCACGCAATAACTAACCTCTGCGCGGTGAAAGGAAAACGCCTAAGACGTGTTTCAGTGCATTGCACGACCGATCTGACTTATCCCTCGTCATGCAATATGCACGCAATAACTGACCTCTGTGCATTGAAAAGAAAACAACTAAGATGTGTTTCAATTGCAGTGCAAGACATATCTAACTTCTTCCTCATTAGGCCTGTTCACGATTCTGGTTCACACAATTTAGAACCAGAATGAAGTACTTAAACATCAGTGTCATTCACCTTTCTACCTTCTGATAAGGGAAAATTTATGAGTAGAGTTAGGTTTAGGGGTAGGGATTGGTTAAGGACAACATTTTGGGACAGGAATGTTGATCCAGGATCATCAAAATAGGTTGATCCAGGACCATGTCTTACTTGAAAAAATCATGCTGACCAACTTGTTCCTAAGTTATGCATATGCACAAAAATAACTAAACTCTGAGCAATGAAAAGAAAACACCATAAGATGTGTTTCGTTACATTGCATGATATATCTAACTTGTTTCTCGTAATGCAATATGCACCCAATAAGTAACTTCTGCGCGGTGAAAGGAAAACGCCTAAGATGTGTTTCATTGCATTGCATGACCTATCTTACTCGTTCCTCGTCATGCAATATGCACGCAATAACTAACCTCTGCGCGGTGAAATGAAAACGCCTAAGACGTGTTTCAGTGCATTGCATGACCGATCTGACTTGTTCGTCATGCAATATGCACGCAATAACTAACCTTTGCGCGGTGAAAGGAAAACGCCTAAGATGTGTTTCAGTGCATTGCATGACGTTTCTGACTTATTCCTCGTCATGCATTATGCATGCAAGAACTAAACTCTGCGTGGTGAAAGGAAAACGCGTAAGACGTGTTTCAGTGCATTGCACGACCGATCTGACTTATCCCTCGTCATGCAATATGCACGCAATAACTGACCTCTGTGCATTGAAAAGAAAACAACTAAGATGTGTTTCAATTGCAGTGCAAGACATATCTAACTTCTTCCTCATTAGGCCTGTTCACGATTCTGGTTCACACAATTTAGAACCAGAATGAAGTACTTAAACATCAGTGTCATTCACCTTTCTACCTTCTGATAAGGGAAAAGTTATGAGTAGAGTTAGGTTTAGGGGTAGGGATTGGTTAAGGACAACATTTTGGGACAGGAATGTTGATCCAGGATCATCAAAATAGGTTGATCCAGGACCATGTCTTACTTGAAAAAATCATGCTGACCAACTTGTTCCTAAGTTATGGATATGCACAAAAATAACTAAACTCTGAGCAATGAAAAGAAAACACCATAAGATGTGTTTCCTTACATTGCATGATATATCTAACTTGTTTCTCGTAATGCAATATGCACCCAATAACTAACTTCTGCGCGGTGAAAGGAAAACGCCTAAGATGTGTTTCATTGCATTGCATGACCTGACTCGTTCCTCGTCATGCAATATGCACGCAATAACTAACCTCTGCGCGGTGAAATGAAAACGCCTAAGACGTGTTTCAGTGCATTGCATGACCGATATGACTTGTTCCTCGTCATGCAATATGCACGCAATAACTAACCTTTGCGCGGTGAAAGGAAAACGCCTAAGATGTGTTTCAGTGCGTTGCATGACCTTTCTGACTTATTCCTCGTCATGCATTATGCATGCAAGAACTAAACTCTGCGTGGTGAAAGGAAAACGCGTAAGACGTGTTTCAGTGCATTGCAAGACATATCTGGCTTGTTCTTCGTCATGCAATATGCACGCAATAACTAACCTCTGCGCGGTGAAAGCAAAACGCCTAAGACGTGTTTCAGTGCATTGCATGACCGATCTGACTTGTTCCTTTTCATGCAATATGCACGCAATAACTGTCCCTCTGCGAGGTGAAAGGAAAACACTTAAGACCTGTTTCAGTGCGTTGCATGACCTATCTGACTTGTTCCTCGTTGTGCAATATTTATGCAAGAACTAAACTCTGCGTGGTGAAAGAATAACGCCTAAGACGTGTTTCAGTGCATTGCATGACCTATCTTGCTTGTTCTTCATCATGCAATATGCACGCAATAACTAACCTCTGCGCGGTGAAAGGAAAACGCCTAAGACGTGTTTCAGTGCATTGCATGACCGATCTGACTTGTTCCTCGTCATGCAATATGCACGCAATAACTAACCTCTGCGTGGTGAAAGGAAAACCCCTAAGACATGTTTCAGTGCATTGCATGACCTATCTGTTGTTCCTCGTCATGCAATATGCACGCAATAGCTAAATTCTGCACAGTGACAGGAAAACGCCTAAGATGTTTTTCAGTGCATTGCATGACCTGACTTGTTCCTCGTCACGCAATATGCACGCAATAAATGTCCCTCTGCGAGGTGAAATGAAAACGCCTAAGACCTGTTTCAGTGCATTGCATGACCGATCTGACTTGTTCCTTTTCATGCAATATGCACGCAATAACTGTCCCTCTGCGAGGTGAAAGGAAAACGCCTAAGACCTGTTTCAGTGCGTTGCATGACCTATCTGACTTGTTCCTTGTTATGCAATATGCATGCAAGAACTAAACTCTGCGCGGTGAAAGGATAAGGCCTAAGACGTGTTTCAGTGCATTGCATGACCTATCTGGCTTGTTCTTCGTCATGCAATATGCACGCAATAACTAACCTCTGCGCGGTGACAGGAAAACGCCTAAGACGTGTTTCAGTGCATTGCATGACCGATCTGACTTGTTCCTTTTCATGCAATATGCACGCAATAACTGTCCCTCTGCGAGGTGAAAGGAAAACGCCTAAGACCTGTTTCAGTGCGTTGCATGACCTATCTGACTTGTTCCTTGTTTTGCAATATTTATACAAGAACTAAACTCTGCGCGGTGAAAGAATAACGCCTAAGACGTGTTTCAGTGCATTGCATGACCTATCTGGCTGTTCTTCGTCATGCAATATGCACGCAATATCTAACCTCTGCGCGGTGAAAGGAAAACGCCTAAGACGTGTTTCAGTGCATTGCATGACCGATCTGACTTGTTCCTTTTCATGCAATATGCACGCTATAACTGTCCCTCTGCGAGGTGAAAGGAAAACGCTTAAGACCTGTTTCAGTGCGTTGCATGACCTATCTGACTTGTTCCTCGTTATGCAATATTTATGCAAGAACTAAACTCTGCGTGGTGAAAGAATAACGCCTAAGACGTGTTTCAGTGCATTGCATGACTGCAATATGCACGCAATAACTAACCTCTGCGCGGTGAAAGGAAAACGCCTAAGACGTGTTTCAGTGCATTGCACGACCGATCTGACTTATCCCTCGTCATGCAATATGCACGCAATAACTGACCTCTGTGCATTGAAAAGAAAACAACTAAGATGTGTTTCAATTGCAGTGCAAGACATATCTAACTTCTTCCTCATTAGGCCTGTTCACGATTCTGGTTCACACAATTTAGAACCAGAATGAAGTACTTAAACATCAGTGTCATTCACCTTTCTACCTTCTGATAAGGGAAAAGTTATGAGTAGAGTTAGGTTTAGGGGTAGGGATTGGTTAAGGACAACATTTTGGGACAGGAATGTTGATCCAGGATCATCAAAATAGGTTGATCCAGGACCATGTCTTACTTGAAAAAATCATGCTGACCAACTTGTTCCTAAGTTATGCATATGCACAAAAATAACTAACCTCTGAGCAATGAAAAGAAAACACCATAAGATGTGTTTCGTTACATTGCATGATATATCTAACTTGTTTCTCGTAATGCAATATGCACCCAATAAGTAACTTCTGCGCGGTGAAAGGAAAACGCCTAAGATGTGTTTCATTGCATTGCATGACCTATCTGACTCGTTCCTCGTCATGCAATATGCACGCAATAACTAACCTCTGCGCGGTGAAATGAAAACGCCTAAGACGTGTTTCAGTGCATTGCATGACCGATATGACTTGTTCCTCGTCATGCAATATGCACGCAATAACTAACCTTTGCGCGGTGAAAGGAAAACGCCTAAGATGTGTTCCAGTGCATTGCATGACCTTTCTGACTTATTCCTCGTCATGCATTATGCATGCAAGAACTAAACTCTGCGTGGTGAAAGGAAAACGCGTAAGACGTGTTTCAGTGCATTGCACGACCGATCTGACTTATCCCTCGTCATGCAATATGCACGCAATAACTGACCTCTGTGCATTGAAAAGAAAACAACTAAGATGTGTTTCAATTGCAGTGCAAGACATATCTAACTTCTTCCTCATTAGGCCTGTTCACGATTCTGGTTCACACAATTTAGAACCAGAATGAAGTACATAAACATCAGTGTCATTCACCTTTCTACCTTCTGATAAGGGAAAAGTTATGAGTAGAATTAGGTTTAGGGGTAGGGATTGGTTAAGGACAACATTTTGGGACAGGAATGTTGATCCAGGATCATCAAAATATGTTGATCCAGGACCATGTCTTACTTGAAAAAATCATGCTGACCAACTTGTTCCTAAGTTATGCATATGCACAAAAATAACTAAACTCTGAGCAATGAAAAGAAAACACCATAAGATGTGTTTCGTCACATTGCATGATATATCTAACTTGTTTCTCGTAATGCAATATGCACCCAATAACTAACTTCTGCGCGGTGAAAGGAAAACGCCTAAGATGTGTTTCATTGCATTGCATGACCTATCTGACTCGTTCCTCGTCATGCAATATGCACGCAATAACTAACCTCTGCGCGGTGAAATGAAAACGCCTAAGACGTGTTTCAGTGCATTGCATGACCTTTCTGACTTATTCCTCGTCATGCATTATGCATGCAAGAACTAAACTCTGCGTGGTGAAAGGAAAACGCGTAAGACTTGTTTCAGTGCATTGCAAGACATATCTGGCTTGTTCTTCGTCATGCAATATGCACGCAATAACTAACCTCTGCGCGGTGAAAGGAAAACGCCTAAGACGTGTTTCAGTGCATTGCATGACCGATCTGACTTGTTCCTTTTCATGCAATATGCAAGCAATAACTGTCCCTCTGCGAGGTGAAAGGAAAACACTTAAGACCTGTTTCAGTGCGTTGCATGACCTATCTGACTTGTTCCTCGTTATGCAATATTTATGCAAGAACTAAACTCTGCGTGGTGAAAGAATAACGCCTAAGACGTGTTTCAGTGCATTGCATGACCTATCTTGCTTGTTCTTCATCATGCAATATGCACGCAATAACTAACCTCTGCGCGGTGAAAGAAAAACGCCTAAGACGTGTTTCAGTGCATTGCACGACCGATCTGACTTGTCCCTCGTCATGCAATATGCACGCAATAACTAACCTCTGCGCGGTTAAAGGAAAACGCCTAAGATGTGTTTCAGTGCATTGCATGACCTTTCTGACTTGTTCCTCGTCATGCATTATGCATGCAAGAACTAAACTCTTCGTGGTGAAAGGAAAACGCCTAAGACGTGTTTCAGTGCATTGCATGACCTATCTGGCTTGTTCTTCGTCATGCAACATGCACGCAATAACTAACCTCTGCGTTGGTGAAAGGAAAACCCCTAATACATGTTTCAGTGCATTGCATTACATATCTGACTTGTTCCTCGTCATGCAATATGCACGCAATAACTGTCCCTCTGCGAGGGGAAAGGAAAACACCTAAGACCTGTTTCAGTGCATTGCATGACCTATCTGACTTGTTCCTCGTTATGCAATATGCATGCAAGAACTAAACTCTGCGCGGTGAAAGGATAACGCCTAAGACGTGTTTCAGTGCATTGCATGACCTATCTGACTTGTTCCTCGTCATGCAATATGCACGCAATAACTAACCTCTGCACGGTGAAAGGAAAACGCCTAAGACGTGTTTCAGTGCATTGCATGACCCATCTGACTTGTTCCTCGTTGCAATCAAAATATATAATGTAATTTTGCATGCATTTTTATTTTACAAACTAATATATTTGTGCAGAGACGAGAAAACATGACATGATATGTCACTTTACTGTGCACGGTATAGCTATTGAGCTCATGTCTGGTAAAAGGGTCCTCAAAAGTTTTTAAACAATATAAGTTTATAGACACATTTTGATGATATATAAGCTATACAAAGGTTCCTATTTGACCTACTGAACATAGTTCTGGCCCACAAGTACTAGATCTTAAACTTTCTAAACATAGTCATTGACTCCTTTTGATGTTACTGAAGCCATACAAGATTCCTTATTTTACCTAATGAACATATTAGCCACATGGATTGTTTAGATCTGACCCATTGAACTCATTTCTGGTCAAAGGGTATTTGATCGTTAGTTTACTATACATTGATTTTTACTACTTGTGATGTTTTATGAGCAGGAAGATATTTGACTGAGCCATACAAGAGTCCTTATTTTAACTACCTTTTGATGATACATAATCAAAATCAAAAATTGATTTGTGCCAGAAATCAATTGCCAAAAACTTTATAAAAACTCTATACTAAGCATTTGTGGACACTACCAACCACCTAGAAACACCATAAAAACCATCTAAAACACACTAGCAACCACCCAGAACACCCTAGCATCACTTTAGCAACCACAGAGCAACCAACGAGAACACCTTAGCAACACCTAGCAACCAACCAGACCACCCTAGCAACCGCCTAGCAACACCCTAGCATCCACCCAGAACACCCTAGCAACCACCTAGCAACACCCTAGCAACCACACAGACTACCCTAACAACCGCCTAGCAACCATCCAGAACACTGTAGCAACCACCGGGAACACCCTAGCAACCGGGTGGTGAGATTTGCCACTGCAAGCACCACTTCACATTTTCTTCTGGAAATGTGCCATAAATATGTTCCTAGAGGTCAAAAATTGACCCATGTATAGCTAATACAACATCAGAAGGAGTCTATAAGTTTATATTGTTATGGTAAAAGGGTCCTCAAAAGATTTCAAACAATATAAACATGAAATGTAATAAAATAATCGAATAGTTGAGAGCTAAATCATGCCAAAAACATTATAGAAACTCTATAGTAACTATAAATGAACACTACCAACCACCTGGTAACACCATAGCAACGACCCAGAATACCATAGTAACCACCTAAAACACCCTAGTAACACCCTAGCAACCACCCAGAACACCCTAGCAGCAAGCAAGAACACCCCAGCAATCACCTAGCAACACCCTAACAACCATCGAGAACAACCTGGCAACCGCATAGCAACACCCTAGCAACATTAGCACCTTGGCAACAACCCAGAATACCCTAGCAACCGCATACAAACACCATAGCAACCACCCAGAATACCCTAATAAACGCCTAGAAACCACCAACAACACCGTAGCAACCACCAAGAAAACCCTAGCAACCGGGTGGTGAGATTTGCCACTTCAGGCTCCACTTCACATTTTCTTCTGGAAATGTGCATTAAATGTGCTCCTGGTGGTCAAAAAATGACCTATGCATATCTAATATAACATCAGAAAGAGTCTAAAAGGTATATTGTTTTAAACGTTTTGAGGAACCTTTGACTAGAAATGAGTTCATTGACATCATGAGAAGTAAATCCATCGGTATATGAACCCACAGATCAAGTACCCGTGGGACATAAATGTGTTCTTGGAGGTCAAAAAAATGACCTATGTATATCTTATAACATCAGAAGGAGGTCAAATATTTGTCTGGCTGAAATGACATCATGAGAAGTAAAGCTCTCGGTATATTAACCCAAAGATTAAATATCCATGGGCCATAAATGTGTTTCTGGAGGTCAAAAATTGACCTATGTGTAGCTAATGTAACATCAGGAGTCTATAAGTTCATATTTGTTTGAAAACTTTTGAGGAACCTTTGACCAGAAATGAGTTTAATAGGTCAGATATGGACTTCTCTATGGCTTAGGAAGCATCTGTTGGAGTCTATGAGTATATATGGAAAGTTCAAGATCAATTACTTTGGGCCAGAAATATGTTCAGTAGGTCAAATATCTTTCTGTCTGAAATGACATCATGAGAAGTAAAGCTCTCGCTATATTAGCCCAAAGATCAAATACCCATATGCCATAAATGTGTTTCTGGAGGTCAAAAATTGACCTATGTATAGCTAATGTAACATCAGGAGTCTATATTGTGTAAAAAACCTTATGAGGAACCTTTGACCAGAAATGATTTCAATAGTTTCAGATATGGACTTCTCTATGGCTTAGGAAGCATCGACTGCAGTCTCTGAGTATGTATGGAAAGTTCAAGATCAATTTCTTTTGGGCCATAAACATGTTCAGTAGGTCAAATATTTGTCTGGCTGAAATGACATCATGAGAAGTAAATCTCTCGGTATATTAACCCAAAGATCAAGCACCCGTGTGCCATGAAAAGTGTTCCTGGAGGTCAAAAATTGACCTATGTTATATAACATCAGAACGTTATATTACATAGTCTATGAGTATGTATGGAAAGTTCAAGATCAAGTACTTTTGGGCCAGAAAAATGTTCTTTACGTATAATAGTTTTCTGGCTGAAATGACATCATGAGAAGTAAATCTCCAACCCACCAAAACACCCTAGCAACCACCTAGCAACACCCTAGCAACCACCGATAACACCCTAGCAACAAACCAGAACACCCCAGCAACCATATGGCAACACCCTAGCAACCACCAGGAACACCCCAGCAACCGCCTAGCAACACCCTAGCAACCACCCGGAACACCATAGCAATCACCGAGAATACACTAAAAAACGCCAAGCAACCACCCAGAACACCGTAGCAAACTCCCAGAACACCTGAGCAACCGGGTGGTGAGATTTGCCGCTTCAAGCTCCCATTCACGTTTTCTTCTGGAAATGTGCCACAATGTGTTCCTGGAGGTCAAAAATTGACCTATGTATATCTAATATAACATGAGAAGGAGTCAAAAAGTTTATATTGTTTTAAATTTTTTGAGGAACCTTTGACCAGAAATGAGTTCAATAGGTCAGATATGGACATCTCTATGGCTTAAGAGAGCTGTTGGAGAATATGAGTATGAATGGAAAGTACAAGATCAAGCACTTTTGGGCCAGAAATATGTTCAGTAGGTCAAATATCTTTCTGGCTGAAATCACATCATGAGAAGTAAAGCTCTCGGTACATTATCCCAAAGATCAAATACCCGTGGGCCATAAATGTGTTTCTGGAGGTCAAAAATTGACCTATGTATAGCTAATGTAACATCAGGAGTCTATAAGTTTATATTGTTTAAAACCTTTTGAAGAACCTTTGACCAGAAATGAGTTCAATAGTTCAGATATGGACATCTATGGCTTAGGAAGGATCTGTTGGAGTCTATGGGTATGAATGGAAAATACAAGATCAAGTACTTTTGGGCCAGAAATATGTTCAGTAGGTCAAATATCTTTCTGGCTGAAATGACATCATGAAAAGTAAAGCTCTCTGTATATGAACCCAAAGATCAAATACCCTTATGCCATGAATGTGTTTCTGGAGGTCAAAAATTGACCTATGTATAGCTAATATAACATCAGGAATCTATAAGTTTATATTGTTTAAAACCTTTTGAGGAACCTTTGACCAGAAATGATTTCAATAGTTCAGATATGGACTTCTCTATGGCTTAGGAAGCATCGACTGGAGTCTATGAGCATGTATGGAAAGTTCAAGATCAAGTACTTTTTGGCCAGAAAAATGTTCTTTGCGTAAAATATTTTTTCTGGCTGAAATGACATAATGAGAAGTAAGTCTCCAACCCACCACAACACCCTAGCAACCACCTAGCAACAACCTAGCAACCAACGAGAACACCCTAGCAACAAACCAGAACACCCCAGCAACCATTTGGCAACACCCTAGCAACCACCAGGATAACCCCAGCAACCGCCTAGCAACACCCTAGCAACCACCCGGAACACCATAGAAATCACACAGAATACCCTAAAAAACGCCTAGCAACCACCCAGAACACCCTAGCAACCTCCCAGAACACCCTAGCAACCGGGTGGTGAGATTTGCCGCTTAAAGCTCCACTTCACGTTTTCTTCTGGAAATGTGCCATAAATGTGTTCTTGAAGGTCAAAAATTGACCTTTGTATATCTAATATAACATCAGAAGGAGTCTAAAAGTTTATATTGTTTTTAACTTTTTGAGAAACCTTTGACCAGAAATGAGTTCAATAGCTCAGATATGGACTTCTCTATGGCTTAGGAAGCATCTGTTGGAGTCTATGAGTATGAATGGAAAGTACAAGATCAAGTACTTTTCGGCCAGAAATATGTTCAGTAGGTCAAATATCTATCTGGCTGAAATGACATCATGAGAAGTAAAGCTCTCGGTATAATAACCCACAGATCAAGGACACGTGGGCCATAAAAGTGTTCCTGAAGGTCAAAAATTGACTTATGTATAGTTAATGTAACATCAGGATTCTATAAGTTCATATTTTTAAAAACATTTTGAGGAACCTTTCACCAGAAATGAGTTCAATAGCTCAGATATGGACTTCTCTGTGGTTTAGGAAGGATCTGTTGGAGTCTCTGAGTATAAATGGAAAATACAAGATCAAGTACTTTTGGGCCAGAAATATGTTCAATTGGTAAAATATCTGTCTGGCTGAAATGACATCATGAGAAGTAAAGCTCTCGGTATATTAACCCAAAGAACCCGTGGGCCATAAATGTGTTTCTGGAGGTCAAAAATTGAAAACCTATATATAGCTAATGTAACATCAGGAGTCTATGATTTTATATTGTTTAAAACCTTTTGAAGAACCTTTTGACCAGAAATGAGTTCAATAGGTCAGATATGGACTTCTATGTATATGTAGGGAAGCATCTGTTGGAGTCTATGATTATGTATGGAAAGTTCAAGATCAAGTACTTTTGGGCTAGAAATATGTTCATTAGGTCAAATATTTGTCTGGCTGAAATGACATCATGAGAAGTAAATCTCTCGGTATATTAACCCACCGATCAAGGAACCGTGGGCCATAAATGTGTTCCTGGAGGTCAAAAATTGACCTAAGTAAATATAACATCAGAAGGAGTCTATGAGTTTATATCATTTTAAACTTTTTGAGGAACGTTTGACCAGAAATTAGTTCAAAATGTCAGATATGGACTTTTCCATGGCTTAGGAAGCATCTATTGGAGTCTGTGAGATGGAAAGTTCAAGATCAAGTACTTTTGGGGCCAGAAATATCTTCAGTAGGTCAAATATGTCTGGCTGAAATGTGTGTTTCATTGCAATACTTAAATTTTCTAACTTGTTCTTCTTTGCATTGAAAAGAAAAGATAAAACAAAAGTGATTTCCCATGCATTCTATAACTAATTAATTTGTGTTTTGACGAGAAAACATTACAAAAGTGATCGATTTACAATGCATACACGAACTTGTTCCTTTGTGCAACGAAGAGATTTGCAATTCATGTGCTTTAGGATTCCATTGTACATGCATGCAATAACTAACCTCTGTGCAATTAAAAGAAAACACCTAAGATGTGTTTCTTTGCATTGCATGACCTATCTAACTTGTTCCTCGTTATACGTATGCACAAAAAATAACTAAACTCTGACCAATGAAAAGAAAACACCATGATGTGTTTCATAGCCATGCATGACATATCTAACTTATTCCTCGTTACGCATATGCTCGCAATAACTGACCTCTGTGCATTGAAAAGAAAACAACTAAGATGTGTTTCAATTGCGTTGCAAAACATATCTAACTTCTTCCTCATTAGGCCTGTTCACGCAAAAACTAACCTATGTGCAATGAAAAGAAAACACCTAAGATGTGTTTCATTGCATTGCTTGACCTGACCTGTTCGGTGAACGTGATTTCATCAAGTACCACATGTTCCTGGATCAACATCATTGTTGATCCTGGATCAACTTTTCAATCAACCAAACAGATTTGAGGAACAAGTTTACAGTTTATGTCAATTTTAGGCTTAGATTTAGAACCAGAGTGAAGTACTTAAACATCAGTGTCATTCATCTTTCTACCTTCTGATAAGGGAAAAGTTATGAGTAGAGTTAGGTTTAGGGGTAGGGATTGGTTAAGGACAACATTTTGGGACAGGAATGTTGATCCAGGATCATCAAAATAGGTTGATCCAGGACCATGTCTTACTTGAAAAAATCATGCTGACCAACTTGTTCCTAAGTTATGCATATGCACAAAAATAACTAAACTCTGAGCAATGAAAAGAAAACACCATAAGATGTGTTTCGTTACATTGCATGATGTATCTAACTTGTTTCTCGTAATGCAATATGCACCCAATAACTAACCTCTGCGCGGTGAAAGGAAAACGCCTAAGATGTGTTTCATTGCATTGCATGACCTATCTGACTCGTTCCTCGTCATGCAATATGCACGCAATAACTAACCTCTGCGCGGTGAAATGAAAACGCCTAAGACGTGTTTCAGTGCATTGCATGACCGATCTGACTTGTTCCTCGTCATGCAATATGCACGCAATAACTAACCTTTGCGCGGTGAAAGGAAAACGCCTAAGACGTGTTTCAGTGCATTGCATGACCTATCTGGCTTGTTCTTCGTCATGCAATATGCATGCAAGAACTAACCTCTGCGTGGTGAAAGGAAAACCCCTAAGACATGTTTCAGTGCATTGCATGACCTATCTGACTTGTTCCTCGTCATGCAATATGCACGCAATAGCTAAATTCTGCACAGTGACAGGAAAACGCCTAAGATGTTTTTCAGTGCATTGCATGACCTGACTTGTTCCTCTTCACGCAATATGCACGCAATAAATGTCCCTCTGCGAGGTGAAATGAAAACGCCTAAGACCTGTTTCAGTGCATTGCATGACCTATCTGACTTGTTCCTCGTTATGCAATATGCATGCAAGAACTAAACTCTGCGCGGTGAAAGGATAAGGCCTAAGACGTGTTTCAGTGCATTGCATGACCTATCTGGCTTGTTCTTCGTCATGCAATATGCACGCAATAACTAACCTCTGCGCGGTGACAGGAAAACGCCTAAGACGTGTTTCAGTGCATTGCATGACCGATCTGACTTGTTCCTTTTCATGCAATATGCACGCAATAACTGTCCCTCTGCGAGGTGAAAGGAAAACGCCTAAGACCTGTTTCAGTGCGTTGCATGACCTATCTGACTTGTTCCTCGTTATGCAATATTTATGTAAGAACTAAACTCTGCGCGGTGAAAGAATAACGCCTAAGACGTGTTTCAGTGCATTGCATGACCTATCTGGCTTGTTCTTCGTCATGCAATATGCACGCAATAATTAACCTCTGCGCGGTGAAAGGAAAACGCCTAAGACGTGTTTCAGTGCATTGCATGACCGATCTGACTTGTTCCTTTTCATGCAATATGCACGCTATAACTGTCCCTCTGCGAGGTGAAAGGAAAACGCTTAAGACCTGTTTCAGTGCGTTGCATGACCTATCTGACTTGTTCCTCGTTATGCAATATTTATGCAAGAACTAAACTCTGCGTGGTGAAAGAATAACGCCTAAGACGTGTTTCAGTGCATTGCATGACCTATCTTGCTTGTTCTTCGTCATGCAATATGCACGCAATAACTAACCTCTGCGCGGTGAAAGGAAAACGCCTAAGACTTGTTTCAGTGCATTGCACGACCGATCTGACTTATCCCTCGTCATGCAATATGCACGCAATAACTGACCTCTGTGCATTGAAAAGAAAACAACTAAGATGTGTTTCAATTGCAGTGCAAGACATATCTAACTTCTTCCTCATTAGGCCTGTTCACGATTCTGGTTCACACAATTTAGAACCAGAATGAAGTACTTAAACATCGGTGTCATTCACCTTTCTACCTTCTGATAAGGGAAAAGTTATGAGTAGAGTTAGGTTTAGGGGTAGGGATTGGTTAACAACATTTTGGGACAGGAATGTTGATCCAGGATCATCAAAATATGTTGATCCAGGACCATGTCTTACTTGAAAAAATCATGCTGACCAACTTGTTCCTAAGTTATGCATATGCACAAAAATAACTAAACTCTGAGCAATGAAAAGAAAACACCATAAGATGTGTTTCGTTACATTGCATGATATATCTAACTTGTTTCTCGTAATGCAATATGCACCCAATAACTAATTTCTGCGCGGTGAAAGGAAAACGCCTAAGATGTGTTTCATTGCATTGCATGACCTATCTGACTTATTCATCGTTATGCAATATGCATGCAAGAACTAAACTCTGCGCGGTGAAAGGATAACGCCTAAGACGTGTTTCAGTGCACTGCATGACCTATCTGGCTTGTTCTTCGTCATGCAATATGCACGCAATAACTAACCTCTGCGCGGTGAAAGGAAAACGCCTAGGACGTGTTTCAGTGCATTGCATGACCTATCTGACTTATTCATCGTTATGCAATATGCATGCAAGAACTAAACTCTGCGCGGTGAAAGGATAACGCCTAAGACGTGTTTCAGTGCACTGCATGACCTATCTGGCTTGTTCTTCGTCATGCAATATGCACGCAATAACTAACCTCTGCGTGGTGAAAGGAAAACCCCTAAAACGTGTTTCAGTGCATTGCATGACCTATCTGACTTATTCATCGTTATGCAATATGCATGCAAGAACTAAACTCTTCGCGGTGAAAGGATAACGCCTAAGACGTGTTTCAGTGCATTGCATGACCTACTGTTGACAGCATGACCTACTGTCACTGATCGGTGAATTTGATTTCATCAAGTACCACATGTTCCTGGATCAACATCATTGTTGATCCTGGATCAACTTTTCAATCAACCAAACAGATTTGTGGAACAAGTTTACAGTTTATGTCAATTTTAGGCTTAGATTTAGAACCAGAGTGAAGTACTTAAACATCAGTGTCATTCACCGTTGTACCTTCTGATAAGGGAAAAGTTTTGAGTAGAGTTAGGTTTAGGGGTAGGGATTGGTTAAGGACAACATTTTGGGACAGGAATGTTGATCCAGGATCATCAAAATATGTTGATCCAGGACCATGTCTTACTTGAAAAAATCATGCTGACCAACTTGTTCCTAAGTTACGCATATGCACAAAAATAACTAAACTCTGAGCAATGAAAAGAAAACACCATAAGATGTGTTTCGTTGCATTGCATGATATATATAACTTGTTTCTCGTAATGCATATGCATGCAATAACTAACCTCTGCGCGGTGAAAGGAAAACGCATAAGATGTGTTTCATTGCAGTGTATGACCTATCTGACTCGTTCCTCGTCATGCAATATGCACGCAATAACTAACCTCTGCGCGGTGAAAGGAAAACGCCTAAGACGTGTTTCAGTGAAAGAATAACGCCTAAGTGCATTGCATGACCTATCTGGCTTGTTCTTCGTCATGCAATATGCACGCAATAACTTTCCTCTGCGCGGTGAAAGGAAAACGCCTAGGACGTGTTCAGTGCATTGCACGACCTATCTGACTTATTCATCGTTATGCAATATGCATGCAAGAACTAAACTCTGCGCGGTGAAAGGATAACGCCTAAGACGTGTTTCAGTGCATTGCATGACCTATCTGGCTCGTTCTTTGTCATGAAATATGCACGCAATAACTAACCTCTGCGCGGTGAAAGGAAAACGCCTAAGACGTGTTTCAGTGCATTGCATGACCGATCTGACTTGTTCCTTTTCATGCAATATGCACGCAATAACTGTCCCTCTGCGAGGTGAAAGGAAAACGCCTAAGACCTGTTTCAGTGCGTTGCATGACCTATCTGACTTGTTCCTCGTTATGCAATATTTATGCAAGAACTAAACTCTGCGCGGTGAAAGAATAACGCCTAAGACGTGTTTCAGTGCATTGCATGACCTATCTGGCTTGTTCTTCGTCATGCAATATGCACGCAATAACCAACCTCTGCGCGGTGAAAGGAAAACGCCTAAGACGTGTTTCAGTGCATTGCATGACCGATCTGACTTGTTCCTTTTCATGCAATATGCACGCTATAACTGTCCCTCTGCGAGGTGAAAGGAAAACGCCTAAGACCTGTTTCAGTGCGTTGCATGACCTAACTGACTTGTTCCTCGTTATGCAATATTTATGCAAGAACTAAACTCTGCATGGTGAAAGAATAACGCCTAAGACGTGTTTCAGTGCATTGCATGACCTATCTGGCTTGTTCTTCGTCATGCAATATGCACGCAATAACTAACCTCTGCGCGGTGAAAGGAAAACGCCTAGGACGTGTTTCAGTGCATTGCATGACCTATCTGACTTATTCATCGTTATGCAATATGCATGCAAGAACTAAACTCTGCGCGGTGAAAGGATAACGCCTAAGACGTGTTTCAGTGCACTGCATGACCTATCTGGCTTGTTCTTCGTCATGCAATATGCACGCAATAACTAACCTCTGCGTGGTGAAAGGAAAACCCCTAAAACGTGTTTCAGTGCATTGCATGACCTATCTGACTTATTCATCGTTATGCAATATGCATGCAAGAACTAAACTCTTCGCGGTGAAAGGATAACGCCTAAGACGTGTTTCAGTGCATTGCATGACCTACTGTTGACAGCATGACCTACTGTCACTGATCGGTGAATTTGATTTCATCAAGTACCACATGTTCCTGGATCAACATCATTGTTGATCCTGGATCAACTTTTCAATCAACCAAACAGATTTGTGGAACAAGTTTACAGTTTATGTCAATTTTAGGCTTAGATTTAGAACCAGAGTGAAGTACTTAAACATCAGTGTCATTCACCGTTGTACCTTCTGATAAGGGAAAAGTTTTGAGTAGAGTTAGGTTTAGGGGTAGGGATTGGTTAAGGACAACATTTTGGGACAGGAATGTTGATCCAGGATCATCAAAATATGTTGATCCAGGACCATGTCTTACTTGAAAAAATCATGCTGACCAACTTGTTCCTAAGTTACGCATATGCACAAAAATAACTAAACTCTGAGCAATGAAAAGAAAACACCATAAGATGTGTTTCGTTGCATTGCATGATATATATAACTTGTTTCTCGTAATGCATATGCATGCAATAACTAACCTCTGCGCGGTGAAAGGAAAACGCATAAGATGTGTTTCATTGCAGTGTATGACCTATCTGACTCGTTCCTCGTCATGCAATATGCACGCAATAACTAACCTCTGCGCGGTGAAAGGAAAACGCCTAAGACGTGTTTCAGTGCATTGCATGACCAATCTGACTTGTTCCTCGTCATGCAATATGCACGCAATAACTAGCCTTTGCGCGTTGAAAGGAAAGCGCCTAAGATGTGTTTCAGTGCATTGCATGACCTTTCTGACTTGTTCCTCGTCATGCATTATGCATGCAAGAACTAAACTCTGCGTGGTGAAAGGATAACGCCTAAGACGTCGTGTTTCAGTGCATTGCACGACGGATCTGACTTGTCCCTCGTCATGCAATATGCACGCAATAACTAACCTCTGCGCGGTGAAAGGAAAACGCCTAAGATGTATTTCAGTGCATTGCAAGACCTTTCTGACTTATTCATCGTTATGCAATACGCATGCAAGAACTAAACTCTGCGCGGTGAAAGGATAACGCCTAAGACGTGTTTCAGTGCATTGCATGTCCTATCTGGCTTGTTCTTCGTCATGCAATATGCACGCAATAACTAACCTCTGCGCGGTGAAAGGAAAACGCCTAAAACGTGTTTCAGTGCATTGCATGACCGATCTGACTTGTTCCTTTTCATGCAATATGCACGCTATAACTGTCCCTCTGCGAGGTGAAAGGAAAACGTCTAAGACCTGTTTCAGTGCGTTGCATGACCAATCTGACTTGTTCCTCGTTATGCAATATTTATGCAAGAACTAAACTCTGCGTGGTGAAAGAATAACGCCTAAGTGCATTGCATGACCTATCTGGCTTGTTCTTCGTCATGCAATATGCACGCAATAACTTTCCTCTGCGCGGTGAAAGGAAAACGCCTAGGACGTGTTCAGTGCATTGCACGACCTATCTGACTTATTCATCGTTATGCAATATGCATGCAAGAACTAAACTCTGCGCGGTGAAAGGATAACGCCTAAGACGTGTTTCAGTGCATTGCATGACCTATCTGGCTCGTTCTTTGTCATGAAATATGCACGCAATAACTAACCTCTGCGCGGTGAAAGGAAAACGCCTAAGACGTGTTTCAGTGCATTGCATGACCGATCTGACTTGTTCCTTTTCATGCAATATGCACGCAATAACTGTCCCTCTGCGAGGTGAAAGGAAAACGCCTAAGACCTGTTTCAGTGCGTTGCATGACCTATCTGACTTGTTCCTCGTTATGCAATATTTATGCAAGAACTAAACTCTGCGCGGTGAAAGAATAACGCCTAAGACGTGTTTCAGTGCATTGCATGACCTATCTGGCTTGTTCTTCGTCATGCAATATGCACGCAATAACCAACCTCTGCGCGGTGAAAGGAAAACGCCTAAGACGTGTTTCAGTGCATTGCATGACCGATCTGACTTGTTCCTTTTCATGCAATATGCACGCTATAACTGTCCCTCTGCGAGGTGAAAGGAAAACGCCTAAGACCTGTTTCAGTGCGTTGCATGACCTAACTGACTTGTTCCTCGTTATGCAATATTTATGCAAGAACTAAACTCTGCATGGTGAAAGAATAACGCCTAAGACGTGTTTCAGTGCATTGCATGACCTATCTTGCTTGTTCTTCGTCATGCAATATGCACGCAATAACTAACCTCTGCGCGGTGAAAGGAAAACGACGTGTTTCAGTGCATTGCACGACCGATCTGACTTGTCCCTCGTCATGCAATATGCACGCAATAACTAACCTTTGCGCGGTGAAAGGAAAACGCCTAAGGTGTGTTTCAGTGCATTGCAAGACCTTTCTGACTTGTTCCTCGTGTTTCAGTTCATTGCATGACTTATCTGGCTTTTTCTTCGTCATGCAATATGTACGCAATAACTAACCTCTGCGTGGTGAAAGGAAAACCCCTAAAACGTGTTTCAGTGCATTGCATGGCCTATCTGACTCGTTCCTCGTCATGCAATATGCAGGCAATAACTAACCTCTGCGCGGTGAAAGGAAAACGCCTAAGACGTGTTTCAGTGCATTGCATGACCTCTCTGATTGTTCCTCGTCATGCAATATGCACGCAATAACTAACCTCTGCGCGGTTCCTCGTCATGCATTATGCATGCAAGAACTAAACTCTGCGTGGTGAAAGGAAAACGCCCAAGACGTGTTTCAGTTCATTGCATGACCCATCTTGCTTTTTCTTCGTCATGCAATATGTACGCTATATCTAACCTCTGCGTGGTGAAAGGAAAACCCCTTGGACGTGTTTCAGTGCATTGCATGACCTATCTGACTTATTCATCGTTATGCAATATGCATGCAAGAACTAAACTCTTCGCGGTGAAAGGATTACGCCTAAGACGTGTTTCAGTGCATTGCATGACCTATACTGTTGTTCGGTGAACGTGATTTCATCAAGTACCACATGTTCCTGGATCAACATCATTGTTGATCCTGGATCAACTTTTCAATCAACCAAACAGATTTGAGGAACAAGTTTACAGTTTATGTCAATTTTAGGCTTAGATTTAGAACCAGAATGAAGTACTTAAACATCAGTGTCATTCACCTTTGTACCTTCTGATAAGGGAAAAGTTATGAGTAGAGTTAGGTTTAGGGGTAGGGATTGGTTAAGGACAACATTTTGGGACAGGAATGTTGATCCAGGATCAAAATATGTTGATCCAGGACCATGTCTTACTTGAAAAAATCATGCTGACCAACTTGTTCATAAGTTATGCATATACACAAAAATAACTAAACTCTGAGCAATGAAAAGAAAACACCATAAGATGTGTTTCGTTGCATTGTATGATATATCTAACTTGTTTCTCGTAATGCATATGTACGCAATAACTAACCTCTGCGCGGTGAAAGATGTGTTTCATTGCATTTGTTAGAAAGGCCGACTCATGTGCGCATGCGCAACTTACTGTCAGTCATCATCAGTTCAGAGCGGGACTGTACGAGCGGGACGAGTATTATGAAGCTGCAGACTCGGAGACCTGCATCTACAGTCCCCCACCGAGAGTCCCGCATTCTCAGACCCCTCGTTTTTCGAACACAGCGCCTCCTGCTGTTCGAAAGATCGTATAACACCCGCACACAGTGTACAGCGCACGATTATCCAAATGCAATTAAAAACAATAGGATGCAATATTACGGTCTCCAAATAAATTATCCAATTTGCGTTCCCTGCTTAATGCATGTGCAAAAAAACAAAAAACAAAAAAACCCTAATTGTTACTGATGGAAGGGATACAATTACAGATTGAACTATCTTCAGAAAAATAGTAGCCTATGTGATATTATATTGCTACAATGTTTTTTATATATTTTTATTCAAATTCCAATATTTCTTTCAGTTCAACCTATAATGGTCTAATTAACATTACGATGCTAACATTACAAAATCTTTTTTTTGATATTTTGAATGTGAAGCAAAACAAATCAGAATAGACAAAACACCAATAATAAACAATTCTGTAGGCTACTTTATTTAATGATCACCTTAACATCATCTTGCTGTAAAGAAAAAAGGAAGAAAAACTGTGTTCGCGACTTTACTTTTCGTCTTCAATTGCATTAAAAAACGAATTTATAAGTCGCTTTGCATAATCATAATGTTGCTGCCGGGTTCGGCTCGGCAGGGCAGGGGCAACTCCATCGATGTATGGTATACCCTGGAATAGCCTACAACATAGGACCGATAGCATGTCTTATGATGTTTCAAAGCTAAATACATTTTAAACGTTAGCTATCAAAATATTTTCGGGGGGAAGAGAGCAAAAAACATACATTAACGGCTCAAATCTTGTTACAAACGAACTTTCCAAATATTCAATGGACAATTCATATGTTGTAGGCTATCGATGAGCTAAATTAGTTTTATTAAAAAAATAAATCAAACGAGTAGGCTACTACGATTCGCTAAATAAAACTGAAGATAGCCTACTAACGTTCTTCACATGTTCTTCACATGTTTATCCGATACAATTTGATAGGAGGCGCTGTCTCGAAAATCGAGGGGTCTGAGAATGCGGGACTCTGGGTGCAGGGGGACTGTAGATGCAGGTCTCCGAGTCTGCAGCTTCATAATATTGGAGTGGGACTGTACAAGCAAGACTGTGTGTGCGAAAGTGCGTCAATGAATAAATGTAAGTTGACTGTTTAGTTTGGTTATCAATACGTGCTAAGGAGCTGTAAAGCCTTGATGTCTTACTTTCATAAAGTGATGCATGTTTAAGAGAGATGAATCCGTTAGTCGCGTGAGATTGAGGGCTCGTGAATGTGCCGTTAACGTTTGATATTACTTGCAAATTATAATATTTAGATGGCACCCAGTGTTTGATTGTGCATATGTATGTGTGCTCGTTTACATTAGTATATGAAACTCTTGTTATTTCGAGTTTAAGGACGTGATCTTTATGATTATGTGACGTTCGTTTAAATTACCTCAGATTTGGTTTCGGTTTTAAATGTTATGCCATATCTGACCGCTAAGTGGCGGTGTTGTATAATAATATCCTTGAGTATGTGATTATTCCTTTATCTTACTCCAGCTTCCACTTGAGAATTGCTTTATTTGAGAAATATGTATCTGTTTATGGAAATTTTGTTTGTGTAATAATACTCAAGACATATTGTTAATATATATATCTTTATTTTTTCCTTTGTAGACCACACACACGTGCGCACAAAATACCCGTAACAAGTAAAGCCTGTGTATTGCTGTGTTGTGTACAGCCAAAGACTGTTAACAAATAAACCTTCTTTGCATGGAACTGATCTGAATCCAGTGTGTTCTGACCGACACCCCATTAAGGAAAGTTAGATCTGAACCATCACCTTATACAGTCCACTTTTTCCAATCCTCCTATCGAACAGCATTGCATGACCTATCTGACTCGTTCCTCGTCATGCAATATGCACGCAATAACTAACCTCTGCGCGGTGAAAGGAAAACACGAGGCTGAATCCAGCTTCTTATTCGCAGCTTCTTATTGACGCTATCCGTTCCACCTTAAATGAAGCGAACTGCCGCGTTTGCTGGCTTCTTATTGACGCTCAACTTAGGGACCGTGCGGTTTTTCTCTTTTTCGCGTTTTTTAAGGGATCGTGTTACTTTTGTGTCTATATTCAGACTAAAATGATAATAAAAAATGTTTAAATGCAAATAACACTGATATATCAGCAAAAATGGGCTGTAAAAAATAAAGGTACATAAATATAATTAGGCTACATTATTCTTTAATTATTGTATATGTCATCAGCTCAATTTAGGGATCATGTGGTTTTTCACTAATTCACACTTATTAGAGATCCTGATTGAATTGTTTATGTTTTCAGAAAAGAATAATAAACTATTTTGAAAGGTAAATAACAAATAATAATAACACATAAATTACTGCAAACTATAATTAGGCCTACATTATTCTTTAATTATTGCAATTAACATCATTTGGATGTATTCAATGCATGTATTTAAAAATATAATTACATAAAAAAAATATAATTACACAGGGTAACCAGAGATTATGCACCAGCTTGGACCCAGCCTCTTATGAAGACCCAGGTGACCCAGCAACTTTGAATAGACGACACCACTCCAGAACATCAAACATGAATGATTATAAAAAATTATCGTTTTATAAATGCTTTAACATACACATTAGTTTTGCTTAAATGCATATGATATTTGTAAAATACTATAATTTGTGAAATTTTTTAACTGTACTTTACATTTTACATCTCAATAAATCCTATTGTTTTTGTAACTCAGAAACCTGCATTTTATGTAAAGCTACCTTGAAATGATTGTGAAAGGGTTATACAAATGAATGTATGAATTAAATTGAATTGCATTAAATTGAAAGTGCCATTGCATGGTTACTGTACATTCGAAAGATATGGACCCAATCTGACAATACAGAAGAATTATCACATTGTTGGCCTACTTGGTTTCACTGATGCTTTATACCCTGCTTTCTGCCCATTTCGCTACCTATTTCTCAGCCGCCTCAGAGGGTGCGTTAAATTAAATGATAGTAGATCTACTCTTCTAACGAAATCCACATTTTGAGTAATTTTTACTGTAGAATTTTTTTAATGATTTTTTTTATTTTGCATTTTAGACAGTGCACAATAAGCCACCTAATGCATTTTCTGCCCATTTCGTGGAGCTGTTTCTCGGCCGCCTCAGAGGGTGCGTTAAATTTGACATTGTCCCATTAGACTAGAGCCCCTACTCTGACGAAATCCAAATTTTGAGCAGTTTTTACTGTACAAATTTTTTTTTATGAATTTTTGAATTTTGCACTTTAGACAGTGCACAATATAGCTGCCTAATGCATTTTATGCCCATTTTGTGGCGCTGTTTCTCGGCCGGCTCAGAGGGTGCGTTAAATTTGACATTGTCCCATTCGACTAGAGCTCCTCCTCTGACGAAATCCAAATTTTGAGCAGTTTTTACTGTACACATTTTTTTTTATGAATTTTTCAATTTTGTGCTTAAGACAGTGCACAATAAGCCGTCCAATGCATTTCTGCCCATTTCGAGGCGCTGTTTCTCGGCCGCCTCAGAGGGTGCGTTAAATTTGACATTGTCCCATTCGACTAGAGCTCCTACTCTGACGAAATCCAAATTTTGAGCAGTTTTTACTGTACACATTTTTTTTTATGAATTTTTCAATTTTGTACTTAAGACAGTGCACAATAAGCCGTCCAATGCATTTCTGCCCATTTCGAGGCGCTGTTTCTCGGCCGCCTCAGAGGGTGCGTTAAATTTGACATTGTCCCATTAGACTAGAGCTCCTACTCTGACGAAATCCAAATTTTGAGCAGTTTTTACTGTACAATTTTTTTTTTATGAATTTTTCAATTTTGTACTTAAGACAGTGCACAATAAGCCGTCCAATGCATTTCTGCCCATTTCGAGGCGCTGTTTCTCGGCCGCCTCAGAGGGTGCGTTAAATTTGACATTGTCCCATTAGACTAGAGCTCCTACTCTGACGAAATCCAAATTTTGAGCAGTTTTTACTGTACAAATTTTTTTTATGAATTTTTCAATTTTGTACTTAAGACAGTGCACAATAAGCCGTCCAATGCATTTCTGCCCATTTCGAGGCGCTGTTTCTCGGCCGCCTCAGAGGGTGCGATAAATTTGAAATTGTCCCATTAGACTAGAGCCCCTACTCTGACGAAATCCAAATTTTGAGCAGTTTTTACTGTACAATTTGGATTTCGTCAGAGTAGGGGCTCTAGTCTAATGGGACAATGTCAAATTTAACGCACCCTCTGAGCCGGCCGAGAAACAGCGCCACAAAATGGGCATAAAATGCATTAGGCAGCTATATTGTGCACTGTCTAAAGTGCAAAATTCAAAAATTCATAAAAAAAATTGTACAGTAAAAACTGCTCAAAATTTGGATTTCGTCAGAGTAGGAGCTCTAGTCGAATGGGACAATGTCAAATTTAACGCACCCTCTGAGGCGGCCGAGAAACAGCGCCACGAAATGGGCAGAAATGCATTGGACGGCTTATTGTGCACCGTCTAAAGTACAAAATTGAAAAATTCATTAAAAAAAATTGTACAGTAAAAACTGCTCAAAATTTGGATTTCGTCAGAGTAGGAGCTCTAGTCTAATGGGACAATGTCAAATTGAACGCACCCTCTGAGGCGGCCGAGAAACAGCGCCTCGAAATGGGCAGAAATGCATTGGACGGCTTATTGTGCACTGTCTTAAGTACAAAATTGAAAAATTAATAAAAAAAAAAATTGTACAGTAAAAACTGCTCAAAATTTGGATTTCGTCAGAGTAGGAGCTCTAGTCGAATGGGACAATGTCAAATTTAACGCACCCTCTGAGGCGGCCGAGAAACAGCGCCACGAAATGGGCAGAAATGCATTGGACGGCTTATTGTGCACCGTCTAAAGTACAAAATTGAAAAAATCATTAAAAAAAATTGTACAGTAAAAACTGCTCAAAATTTGGATTTCGTCAGAGTAGGAGCTCTAGTCGAATGGGACAATGTCAAATTTAACGCACCCTCTGAGGCGGCCGAGAAACAGCGCCTCGAAATGGGTAGAAATGCATTGGACGGCTTATTGTGCACTGTCTTAAGTACAAAATTGAAAAATTCATTAAAAAAAAATTGTACAGTAAAAACTGCTCAAAATTTGGATTTCGTCAGAGTAGGAGCTCTAGTCTAATGGGACAATGTCAAATTTAACGCACCCTGAGGCGGCCGAGAAACAGCGCCTCGAAATGGGCAGAAATGCATTGGACGGCTTATTGTGCACTGTCTTAAGTACAAAATTGAAAAATTCATAAAAAAAAATTTGTACAGTAAAAACTGCTCAAAATTTGGATTTCGTCAGAGTAGGAGCTCTAGTCTAATGGGACAATGTCAAATTTAACGCACCCTCTGAGGCGGCCGAGAAACAGCGCCTCGAAATGGGCAGAAATGCATTGGACGGCTTATTGTGCACTGTCTTAAGTACAAAATTGAAAAATTCATAAAAAAAAAATTGTACAGTAAAAACTGCTCAAAATTTGGATTTCGGCAGAGTAGGAGCTCTAGTCGAATGGGGCAATGTCAAATTTAACGCACCCTCTGAGGCGGCCGAGAAACAGCGCCACGAATTGGGCAGAAATGCATTGGACGGCTTATTGTGCACCGTCTAAAGTACAAAATTGAAAAATTTATTAAAAAAAAATTGTACAGTAAAAACTGCTCAAAATTTGGATTTCGTCAGAGTAGGAGCTCTAGTCGAATGGGACAATGTCAAATTTAACGCACCCTCTGAGGCGGCCGAGAAACAGCGCCACAATATGGGCAGAAATGCATTGGACGGCTTATTGTGCACTGTCTTAAGTACAAAATTGAAAAATTCATAAAAAAAAATTGTACAGTAAAAACTGCTCAAAATTTGGATTTCGTCAGAGGAGGAGCTCTAGTCGAATGGGACAATGTCAAATTTAACGCACCCTCTGAGCCGGCCGAGAAACAGCGCCACAAAATGGGCATAAAATGCATTAGGCAGCTATATTGTGCACTGTCTAAAGTGCAAAATTCAAAAATTCATAAAAAAAAATTTGTACAGTAAAAACTGCTCAAAATTTGGATTTCGTCAGAGTAGGAGCTCTAGCTGAATGGGACAATGTCAAATTTAACGCACCCTCTGACGCGGCCGAGAAACAGCGCCTCGAAATGGGCAGAAATGCATTGGACGGCTTATTGTGCACTGTACAAAATTGAAAAATTCATTAAAAAAAATTGTACAGTAAAAACTGCTCAAAATTTGGATTTCGTCAGAGTAGGAGCTCTAGTCTAATGGGACAATGTCAAATTTAACGCACCCTCTGAGGCGGCCGAGAAACAGCGCCTCGAAATGGGCAGAAATGCATTGGACGGCTTATTGTGCACTGTCTTAAGTACAAAATTGAAAAATTCATAAAAAAAAAATTGTACAGTAAAAACTGCTCAAAATTTGGATTTCGTCAGAGGAGGAGCTCTAGTCGAATGGGACAATGTCAAATTTAACGCACCCTCTGAGCCGGCCGAGAAACAGCGCCACAAAATGGGCATAAAATGCATTAGGCAGCTATATTGTGCACTGTCTAAAGTGCAAAATTCAAAAATTCATAAAAAAAAAATTTGTACAGTAAAAACTGCTCAAAATTTGGATTTCGTCGGAGTAGGGGCTCTAGTCTAATGGGACAATGTCAAATTTAACGCACCCTCTGAGGCGGCCGAGAAACAGCTCCACGAAATGGGCAGAAAATGCATTAGGTGGCTTATTGTGCACTGTCTAAAATGCAAAATAAAAAAAATCATTAAAAAAATTCTACAGTAAAAATTACTCAAAATGTGGATTTCGTTAGAAGAGTAGATCTACTATCATTTAATTTAACGCACCCTCTGAGGCGGCTGAGAAATAGGTAGCGAAATGGGCAGAAAGCAGGGTATAAAGCATCAGTGAAACCAAGTAGGCCAACAATGTGATAATTCTTCTGTATTGTCAGATTGGGTCCATATCTTTCGAATGTACAGTAACCATGCAATGGCACTTTCAATTTAATGCAATTCAATTTAATTCATACATTCATTTGTATAACCCTTTTCACAATCATTTCAAGGTAGCTTTACATAAAATGCAGGTTTCTGAGTTACAAAAACAATAGGATTTATTGAGATGTAAAATGTAAAGTACAGTTAAAAAATTTCACAAATTATAGTATTTTACAAATATCATATGCATTTAAGCAAAACTAATGTGTATGTTAAAGCATTTATAAAACGATAATTTTTTATAATCATTCATGTTTGATGTTCTGGAGTGGTGTCGTCTATTCAAAGTTGCTGGGTCACCTGGGTCTTCATAAGAGGCTGGGTCCAAGCTGGTGCATAATCTCTGGTTACCCTGTGTAATTATATTTTTTTATGTAATTATATTTTTAAATACATGCATTGAATACATCCAAATGATGTTAATTGCAATAATTAAAGAATAATGTAGGCCTAATTATAGTTTGCAGTAATTTATGTGTTATTATTATTTGTTATTTACCTTTCAAAATAGTTTATTATTCTTTTCTGAAAACATAAGCAATTCAATCAGGATCTCTAATAAGTGTGAATTAGTGAAAAACCACATGATCCCTAAATTGAGCTGATGACATATACAATAATTAAAGAATAATGTAGCCTAATTATATTTATGTACCTTTATTTTTTACAGCCCATTTTTGCTGATATATCAGTGTTATTTGCATTTAAACATTTTTTATTATCATTTTAGTCTGAATATAGACACAAAAGTAACACGATCCCTTAAAAAACGCGAAAAAGAGAAAAAACGCACGGTCCCTAAGTTGAGCGTCAATAAGAAGCCAGCAAACGCGGCAGTTCGCTTCATTTAAGGTGGAACGGATAGCGTCAATAAGAAGCTGCGAATAAGAAGCTGGATTCAGCCTCGTAAAATAGTTTTAGCGAGTCGTTTTCCAAAACCCGCCTTTGCGTGACGCTAATCTGCGGTGATTGGTCAGATGACCTAGTCAGTTGTGATTGGTATTCTCTGTGCAGAAAAACGGAACTCTTATTACCTTAAATGGGTTCTCAACTCCGGTCCTCGAGACCCACTGCTCTGCATATTGTGTATGTCTCCCTCATTTAACACACCTCAGATCCTCAGCTCGTTAGGATAGAGCCGGCTCGCGAATCCATACTTTATAGCGTTTAGGTTTGTGAAGCAATCATCTTCAAAATGACGCGAACACAGAACAAGGTTTGGGCTATACGTGTGTGGCAGTACTTGTATGAACTGCAGCCACTTAGTCTTCAAATACTCCTCACTTGGCAGGTGAAAAAAGTTCGCTTTTGCATCGCACTTCAAAACACAGCGTCTCGTCGACATTATTGTTTTCCGAAGCCCAGATCTCGAAAAACGGTCCAAAAAGGTGCGGTGGGTCCAAACCTCCATGCTCTCAGACCTCCCTGGCCAGCCCAGGCAGGGTGGCCCGTCCTGGGCCAGTTTCAGATTTGCCCGCCACCCCTGGAGCTCCGGTTTTCCCTAGCGTTTCCGAGCGCAATAAGTGGGCGTTTCTTATTCAAATAACTTGTCAAGTTGACGTCAACCAGACAAAGGAAAAGCATCGTTCTTCGAACGATTCATATCAGCGACTCAGAGTCGACTCTTGTTTTTGAGAGACAATAACTTTGTATACGATGAACTTTCATGTTTAAAACTTTGCAGGATGTTTTCGTTCACTTAGATCTATGTTAAACACTACATGAAGGGCAATTTTCAAAAACCCCAAATAGGTACCCTTTAAGTTAGTATCAGGCTAACGTCAGCAAAATTTGCACTTTACAATAATAGTAACTTACATTAATAATCATGTACTAATACCCGAATTAATAATTTTTTACTATGAACTAATGATGAGTTAAGACATGTACTAGCATGAGGAACTAACCTTAACTACGACATGAGTAATATTAATTCCTGCATGAATATAACGTTACCATCTTAACTATACGTTAGTGCATGCTCGTTAATTAATGCATTAATTAACATTTCATTAAGGGAAGAACCCTTACTGACTAACATCCGACTGCATTATGATAGAAAGACAGTAAACCAATCCATAAAATAAGCACATAAATAACCACCTGTGCTAACACTGATTTTAATTTTGAAAATTGTATCTGTTAATGAATATGTTAGTGTAGGTATTTCACTCTTGATGGCATCAGTGGAATCACTTAAAAATGAGTAAGGTTAAATGTAAATATTGCAAGACATCTAGTGTCATTCACTGATGTTTGTGACAGTTGCTGGTGTCAGATTTATGAACAATTTTACATTGTGCCCTTTTAGTACATCTTTCTTCTGATCTAGAACATGTTTGATTTAGTTTACCCCGAAATGTTTATTTATACATTAGTTAACAAGCATGCACTAACGTGTAGTTAAGATGGTATATTCGCAGGAATTCATATGACTTATGTCGTAGGTTAGTTCCTCATTAGTACATGTCTTAACTCATCATTAGTTCATAGTAAAGTAATAATTAATTCAGGTATTAGTACATGATTATTCATGTACTATTATTGTAAAGTGTAACCATGAAAATACAGCTGTTCATGTTAGTTCACAGTGCATTAACTAATGTTAACAAATACAACCTTTGATTGTAATAACATGTTACTAAATGTTGAAATTAATATTAATTAAGATTAATAATGAAAGTTTTCTCATTTAAAATGAAAATAAATACTTCAATATTAAATATATTTCTGTTTCCATCTATTATAGTTGTAGAGATTCAACAGAAAGCCACTGCTCCAACCATGGATAAGTTCCGGGAGGATTTTAAATTGCTGAAAGAGGAGAACCGGCTTCTGAAAGAGGAGAACCGGCTTCTAAAAGAGGAGCGGGATTTCCTTAGGGAGAAAGCTCTCAACCCAGTAAAGACCGGACCTTCAACAACTTCAAAAGGTATCCAGACTGTCTTCCTCCCATAACCAGCTCAGAAAGCTTTTTCCACATGCATAATTAGTCAAGTTTTTTGTTATTTTGCGTTTATTGATATCCCCACATTATGCAAATAAATAAGAGAAATATACCTCAACACTGAGAACACTTAATTACTTTCAATTTGTTGTTACTCTGTTTAAGGGTCCAACAAAAAGAGGGTTATGGATTCTTCAGACTCTTCAACATCTGACTCTGCGTCAGACTCCTCTTCTGAAAGAGGGAAGAGGAAGAGAAAGCATAAGAAGAACAAAAAAACTCATGCAGCATTTGTAAAAAGAGGTGACTTATATAATTTGAAAAAAGAAGGCTCACAACTAAATTACATTTGTATGTACATAACATAAATCTTCAAATAATAGCCGAGTCCCAAATAGACGCCTGTTTCTTTTTATAAAATAAATCTGTTTTTTAGTTTTAGTTTAGTATTTTTAGTATTAAGTTGTATTTAATCTTCTAAAACCCGTCAGATTGTTTGCTTTTTGGCGGTGGCCAAAGCAAATTTGTGTCCCCCCTAAGCTACAGTGTTGATCGTTTTTTTGATCGGTGAGTGATGTAGAATAGAATGACTGCTGCACTTGACAGGGCGCATAACGAGCAGACAGACAGAGAGAGAGAGAGTGAGCCCCCGCCGCGTGCACACTTACGTCTTCAACACAAGCGCTGTCTTGCTCTCTCTCCCTCACGCTTATTAATCAAAATCAATGGACATGATAGTAAAAGGTTGGAAGACCACAATTTCGCCTGGAGCATTTGGAGATTTTTGGAGATTAGAGACTCTAATGAACATCTCAATACTAAATTATAAAGGCTTGTCTCATATAGACGCCTGTCTCAAATACAAGCCGGTGCAGTTCGGCGATTTGGGAAAATAAAAGCCGGGGATATTCTTTAAAGTATTATGGTATGACATTTTCTTAATATAAGAATGTTATATCAATGTAGCGCCCTCATGTGTAGAGAGATTTTACTGAACATGAGGCTAAGGTTACTGCCAACACACAATCCACCACTCCATATACAGTTGCAATATTCAAGTCTGGGCCAATTATGAATCAGTTATGTGTTTTATTGGAATACGTTATTGATGTTACAGAAGAGTTTTGATGGCACTAGATTCAGGTTATTCACCTAATGCCTGAATGACCTTTTTTATATAATTGAAGCTGTATTTTTGTGTGGTTATGATATAATGTTTTAATGTGGTTTTATGATCTGTCTTGTAGTTCAAAGTCCAGAGGATGTTGTGCACAGGTACCGTGCTGTCTTAAAAGAGTTTAGACGCACCAGGAGCTTGAGCCTCAGCTGCATAACATTGGACGTGGACCGGAACACGATCGCGTTGACTGCTATCATTGCTGAAATTTTGATTGCTGCAGAAGGTGAAAACTTCGGGCCGCTGCCAGTGTTCAAGGAGGAGGACACTGTAGGCAATTATGCAAAAACCTGCAAGGCCTTCTTAGAGGGCAACAAACCTCTTGGGGAAAAAATAAAAAAAATGATAGAATATTCAGAGCTGCTCCCCATTAAATATAAATTTAGAAAGTGAGAGGCCACACTGCTGTTCTTATTGTTATTGCCCACTTTTGCACTTTGTTAAGGGTTCTGTTTCTTTGAACCCAGTTCCTACCGTTTCTATTAAGGGTTGTTAATATGATTTAAGTTTGTAAACATTTCTTTATTTAAATTCTTTGTAATACCGTGTAAAAGATAGCTTATATTTTCAGTTTACTTACTGAGTAAATAGTCTTGACTTACATAACTGTAGCTATTACAGATTATAAAGTAAGATCTCAGTAATTCAAACGGCTTTCCTTTTACGGTACAGTTTTATTTTACTTACTGGGAATGTTTTAGTTAACTTGCAGAACACATTCTACTAATACAATCGAAATAAACAATGCTTCCTTCCACAGTACAGTTTCATTTTACTTACTGAGTAAATTGTCATGTTTTCCTTGGTAACGTTGCAGGACATACGAGGTAATAAATTGTGACTATGGAAAAGGGAATGATCAGATTATATGGTAAAATTCTGGTAATACCATGGACATAAACAATGCTTCCTTTTACAGTACAGTTACACTTTACTTACCAAGTAAATTGTCATGTTTTCCTTGGTAACGTTGCAGGACATACAAGGTAAAAAATGTGACTATGGAAAAGGGAATGATTTGATTATATGGTAAAATTCTGGTAATACCATGGACATAAACAATGCTTCCTTTTACAGTACAGTTACACTTTACTTATCAAGTAAATTGTCATGTTTTCCTTGGTAACGTTGCAGGACATACAAGGTAAAAAATGTGACTATGGAAAAGGGAATGATCAGATTATATGGTAAAATTCTGGTAATACCATGGACATAAACATGCTTCCTTTTACAGTACAGTTACACTTTACTTACCAAGTAAATTGTCATGTTTTCCTTGGTAACGTTGCAGGACATACGAGGTAAAAAATTGTGACTATGGAAAAGGGAATGATCAGATTATATGGTAAAATTCTGGTAATACCATGGACATAAACAATGCTTCCTTTTACAGTACAGTTACACTTTACTTACCAAGTAAATTGTCATGTTTTCCTTGGTAACGTTGCAGGACATACAAGGTAAAAAATGTGACTATGGAAAAGGGAATGATTTGATTATATGGTAAAATTCTGGTAATACCATGGACATAAACAATGCTTCCTTTTACAGTACAGTTACACTTTACTTATCAAGTAAATTGTCATGTTTTCCTTGGTAACGTTGCAGGACATACAAGGTAAAAAATGTGACTATGGAAAAGGGAATGATCAGATTATATGGTAAAATTCTGGTAATACCATGGACATAAACATGCTTCCTCTTACAGTACAGTTACACTTTACTTACCAAGTAAATTGTCATGTTTTCCTTGGTAACGTTGCAGGACATACGAGGTAAAAAATTGTGACTATGGAAAAGGGAATGATCAGATTATATGGTAAAATTCTGGTAATACCATGGACATAAACAATGCTTCCTTTTACAGTACGGTTACACTTTACTTACCAAGTAAATTGTCATGTTTTCCTTGGTAACGTTGCAGGACATACAAGGTAAAAAATGTGACAATGGAAAAGGGAATGATCAGATTATATGGTACAATTCTGGTAATACCATGGACATAAACAATGCTTCCTTTTACAGTACAGTTACACTTTACTTACCAAGTAAATTGTCATGTTTTCCTTGGTAACGTTGCAGGAGATACAAGGTAAAAAATGTGACAATGGAAAAGGGAATTATCAGATTATATGGTACAATACTGGTAATACCATGGACATACACAATGCTTCATTTTACAGTACAGTTGCACTTTACTTACTGAGTAAATTGTAAAAACATCTGCAAGAACATACCTAGTATTTAAGATGTGTCATGACATTAGGGAAAACTGTTCCTGCGGGGTAGTTACCGGGTAAGTGTAAGGTAAATTATTTGATTCAACCCTCTATAAATGGGTGTAGCAATGAACCGTCTTAATTTCAAGATCGTAATAAATAAGCATGGACTGTTACCAACATAATCCTAGGATAACTACAAACCTAACTTGAATTGATAAGAAATACTGGAGGTGTTTCTTAAAATTGTCTGCGCCAACGTTCTGAGGAAGTACACAATTAAATCTGAGTTATTACCAACCTAAACAGGTAACAAGTACACAGTACTTTCTTTAGTCAATATATAACAGTGGTGTTTTTTTCCCCTGGTAGTTTCTCTGTAATTGCATACTAAACACCAAGTAATTACACACTAAAATGCTATAATTTACCATATGTTTACCAGGTAAATACCAAGTAATTAGTTTGTAGTTTCTCTGCATTTACATACTTGTTACCTGTGGTAATTACCAAAAACCAACTATAACTTACCATGTATTTAATAGGTAAATACCATGTAATTAGTTTGTAGTTTCTCAACATTTACATACTTGTTACCTGTGGTAATTACCACTAAACAACTATAACTTACCATGTATTTACTAGGTAAAAACCTAGTAATTAGGGGACTGTAAAAGGAAGGGTTACCGGTGTGGGTAAGACTCATTAATTCATTAATTGATTAATTCAATTCAATTCAAATGTATTTGATTAGTGCTTTTCACAATACTTATTGTTTCAAATCAGCTTTACAGAAAGTGAATTTCAGAAATGTATATAGAAAAATACAGTTTGTGGCCTATTGTCTTAATGTCTGAATTCAGGGCACATATCGCCTGCGTTGAGTCATCTCTTCACAGGCGTCTATTCGTCTCATCGCAGGTGGGGAAACTAAAGTCTCTGTGAGAGGCTGGATACAAACAGGATCTGACGAACGCTCTTTACCTCGGGACTAGCGTCCCGAGATAACAGCAGAAAAGCAGACGGGAAGCTGCTGTTCAATTATGTGCTTAAAGGTATAGCGGAGGATTTTCTTTTTCCGGGTGGGTTGTCTATACTATTGGTCCACCTAAGTGTCAATCATTCTGGTGATATGTTTACGTAAGGCCGTCGTACGTGCTCATCTCTATGTAGTTTTCACTTTCTGGTGTATTATGTCAGAGTTACGGTTTCAGCCATTCCTTTGAAAATGACTGAGGGTCGAAAGAGAAAAAATGTATACGAAGTGTATGATAAGAAGAGAAAGGCCGCAGAATATAGAAACAAGACCAGAGTGATTTTGGGTGGATATCACACGCTGGCGTGCGCTAAAAGCACAGGTCGGGCTTCTCACTGATGCCGCAGTCGCGAAGATTCTACTAGACAGGTAAAGTTTGTCATGCTATTTGGAGAAATCCATTTAAAATCACTAGTAAAAGTTAATGCAAGCGACCAATGCTAGCCCTGGCACAAGTCATGCACCGCATAGACACGGTAAACATCTCAATTTGTCTAAAGTAGCCTTTTGACCAAATGGTAAATGGTATCGCGCTGAAATATTCTAAAACCGTGTGTGTTCATGTGTTCATATTCTAAAACTGTGTGTTTATTATTACACAAACGCAACAAGCTACTTCTCCATGTATAAAAATAATGTATTAATACCTACGTATTAACAATGAGACATGTTAGGTTAAGGACCAACATAATAGCACTGCTCATATGTTGCCATGTAACATTTGCGATTTGCAAAATAGTTTCCTCAGAACGTATTTCGTGTGATACAGGGTTGCACATATCATGTCTTGAGCCCTCGGTCACTCAATCGATCAGTATAATAAGTAAATAAAACACGGACGGGCATTTGACATTTGCATTTTTAAAAAAAAATTGGAGAGGGCGGGTCTTCTCTAAATTTCGGAAAGATCCTCCGCTATACCTTTAAGTGCATAACTGAAACATAAAACAACTGGTTCAGAATAGGTTCATTTAACAATGTCTCTGGCACCATATGAATCAGGGGCGGACTGGCCATCTGGAGCACCGGGACTTTTCCCGGTGGGCCGCTGGCCAATGTGGGCCGGCCCGGTACAAATATCAAGCAGGGGCGGACTGGGACCAAAAAGTGGCCCTGGACTTTCTGGCCCACAGCAGCCCACTGTACGGTGGCCGAGAAAGCTCAACGTGCTGCAACTGAAGCAAATACTTGCAAATAGAAATGAACACCTGCAAATTAAAAAAAAAAAAAAAAACATCGTCATCAGTTTCACAACACATGTGTGCTCCAAATACAGAAATGCACTGCAAAAGTTCACAACACAACCAAATACAGAAATGCGCTGCAAATAACACAGACCACAACGGAAATGTTTCCAGGTAAACCAAATAAGTGACAAAGCGCTAAAATATGTGTGCATGTGTGTCTCAACTTTAAAACTTTGGACCCTACATTACCTAATATTTCTTATGAAACTTTTCTTTATGAAAAATGTAAACATAACATGAAATAATTTTTACAGTGTAACAGATTAAAGATAAATATCTTTCCTTCATGTTATTCTCTTATCTTTATTTATTTAGTTAAGTTTTCAGCTCATTGTTCTTTTCTGATTTGTATTCTGATGACATTGAACATATTAATACATTTTGAATATTGGGTAACACTTTAAAATAATGGTCCATAGTTAACAAGTAGCTATGCAGGAAGTAATAGGTAGTACTGCATTAACACCGAACTTAATACTATTAACTAATATGGAAGCAGTATATTAACTAAGCAGTAAGTAATAGGTAATTTAGTACAAAGGTAGTTCCTTGGTAGGTATTTGATTGTTACTAAAGAAATATATCCTCATTAGCCCCTTTTCCACCAAAGCATTTTGAGAGCCGGTTCGGAGCCGGTGCCTGGACATGAATATAAACATTGATGTTCACTTGTCAAAAACAATTAGCATCTTTAATGAAGAAATTGGCTGCATTTATGTTACGATATGCGCAAAACCACATCTTCCAGATTACAGTGTTTGTTAGAATATTAGTGCCTCACAGAACCTGTACAGTATGTGTCAAATATAAAATTAAATTACTTGTATCATTTGTGAAAAACATGTTAACTCCTCAATAACTACTTAAGCGTTACCTTGTCATCCCGCAGGAACTACTAGTGATGTGGCCCATTATTTTAAAGTGAAAAACATGTTAACTCCTAACTAACTACAAGCGTTACCTTGTGTAAACATTGCGGGATGACAAGGTAACGCTTGTAGTTAGTTAGGAGTTAACATGTTCCCTTTCGTAGTCACTCCGAGTTACGTCAAGGAGTGACGGAGAATGGGGGTTTCGCACAGAAAGCCAATCCTCTTCGAGTATTTAACAACGAGCCAATGGCGTGAAAATGCCATGGGTCTGCGGAATTTGCATAGCGTACTCCGCCCACCCATGTGGGTATAAAAGGAGGAAGCAAACGCAACCGCAGTATGTTTTCGCTTCGGAGCCAAGAGCATTCTTCTCTCCACAAGCCATATCACTAAAAAGCCTCTTCGAGACGAGCGTCCTCTTCAGTGTTGGTGTGACGGCGGTACCCAGCGAGATTCTGCATTGCCTGCGATCTGTGCAGTGGTCTGCCAGACTTTGCGCTTCTCCCTGGTCGCCTCGGCGCTGAAAGAGTGAATTTCCTCCTCTCCTTTGAAAGAGCTGCACGCGGCACGTCTTTTTAAAGATGGTTCGCCCGTGTTCTTCTGGGTGCGGTCGATATCTGTCCTCCTCTGATGGGCACGATCGCTGCTTTGTATGTCTGGGTCTTTGTCATGCTAAAGCAGCTTTCGTGGATGAGTCATGTGCCTTTTGTGGTAATATGACCATCTTAACACTTAGATCGAGACTCAATGATCTTACTGTGAGAGTCCCCGTCTCCGCTACCCGTTCAGCTTCCTCTACCCGGGGAAGCTCTTCGGCTCGCGGCCAGGGTGATCTGTCGGTGACGGTGTGGAACAAACCCCCGACGCTAGCTCCTCGGGTCCCACCCACCGCAACGGTGTTGCAGCCAGCGAGCGCCGGAACGGTTCAGACGTCTGCCTGTTCGCAGGTACCGTCTGTATCGTTCGGCGCTCCAGAGGAGGACGCGATGTCGATCGCGGCATCACAAGGCGGGCTTGATTCCTCGGGAAGTGAAGATGCGGCTGCGCTGCCTCCCTCGGGAGCGCCAGCGCTGCCCGTATCGGATCCCGAGATGACGGCTATGCTCTCTCGGGCCGCCGTGAGTATTGGGTTGGACTGGAATCCTCCGGCCCACCCCGATCACTCACGGATGGATGAATGGTTTTTGGGCAAAGCCGCCGCTGCAAAGCCACAGCCGACCCCAATACCATTCTTCCCCGAGCTGCATGCGGAACTGACGAAGACGTGGCAGGCTCCTTTGTCTTCCCGCGTTCGCCCGTCAGCTTCCCCCGCCTTTCCTCCCCTCGACGGCGCAGCTGCCCGTGGGTATGCTGGGGTTCCTCCGGTGGAGCGCTCTGTCGCGATGCAACTGTGTCCGCAGAGCGCCTCCTCCCGGGGGCCACCCAAGCATCCCTCCAAAGCCTGTAGGTTTTCGTCGTCTATGGCGGCGCGATCCTATAGCGCGGCGGGACGGGCGGCCGCCGCTCTGCATGCGATGAGCACTTTGCAGGTTTTCCAAGCCAAACTGCTCAGAGATATGCATGAGGGCGGGACTGATCAAGGGTCGTTCAATGAACTGCGAGCGGCCACCGATCTCGCTCTCCGGGCGACTAAAGTGGCGGCTCGTTCCCTTGGTCAGGTGATGGCCACTAGTGTGGTCCAGGAGAGTCATCTTTGGCTCAACCTGGCGGAAGTGCGGGACGCTGAGCGGACTCGTCTGCTCGACGCCCCCCTTTCCCAGGCTGGCCTTTTCGGCGGTGCGGTTGAGGACTTTGCCCAGCAGTTCTCGACCGTCCAGAAGCAGACAGAGGCGATTAAACACATCCTGCCTCGACGGCCAGCTGCTGCCTCCACCCAGCCGTCGGTGCAGCCGCCTCAGTCTGCTCGCCGCCGAGGACGTGCCTCTGCGACTCCCCTCCCTCCGGAGCGACCCCAGCAGCAGCCTCCACCCAGGTCGCGCCGTAGAGGCGGTCGCAGAGGAGCGTCACAGCCCCCTCAGGCCCCGCCCCCGCAGCCCGTTCCTGAGACGGGCTGCTCAGTGATGGCATCGAGTTTTTCCCAGGAGGAGGTAGCAGGCCCCCTCCTTCCCCCGGTGGAGGGCCGGGGGAGAATCTTTTGTTCTCCGCTCCCCGCTGCTCACCCACGGGTGGGCACCCTGAGTTGGTTAAAGAAAGACTTGACACTATCACTGAGCACACAGACCGGAATGAGCGCGCACGATGCTCCTGAGTGTCGCCCCGCTCATTCCCCTCTGTCTCTGAGGGCGCGGAGAGGAGCGTGCGTCGTCCCCGGACCACACCGCTCTCCTCCCCCTCTGTCGCCGGACCCCCGGCAGAACAGACCCCTGTGGAACGCTGGTCCTTCCCTGGTCTCTTCTGTCGGGGAGCGGAGCTCGACTACGCATCCGCATGTGGTATCTCCCGTGCGCACACCAGTCACTCCGCCCCGCTGCCCCTCCGGGGGGACGTCTGTGGTTCGTATGACCCCGCTGGTTCGGTTCCTCGGAGCTTGGCTCGAGCTCCCCGGTCTGTCCCGCTGGGTCATCAGAACGATCAGATTCGGCTACGCGATTCAGTTCGCACGATCTCCTCCCCGTTTCAGGGGAGTTCGCTCCACGATAGTCGGTGGCAATGCCCCGGTTTTGAGAGCGGAGATTGCGACCCTGCTGGCGAAGGGTGCAATCGAGACTGTCCCTCCAGCCGAGGTGAAGTCCGGCTTTTACAGCCCCTACTTCATTGTCCCCAAGAAGACCGGTGGGTTACGACCGATTCTGGACTTGCGCGTTTTGAACCGCACTCTGCATCGAATGCCGTTCAAAATGCTCACGGCCAAACGCATTTTCGAATGTGTTCGGCATCAGGATTGGTTTGCAGCGATCGACCTGAAGGATGCGTACTTTCATGTCTCCATATTGCCTCGACACAGACCGTTTCTTCGGTTCGCTTTCGAAGGCCAGGCATATCAGTACACGGTTCTCCCATTCGGATTAGCTCTGTCCCCTCGCGTCTTCACGAAGATCGCCGAGGCAGCCCTTGTTCCCCTTCGCGAACACGGGGTTCGCATCCTGAACTATCTCGACGATTGGCTGATTCTGGCTCACTCTCGAGAACAGGTTTGCGAACACAGAGATCTAGTGCTTCAGCACTTAGCCCGTCTGGGCCTTCGGGTCAACCGGGAGAAGAGCAAACTTTGCCCCGTGCAGAGGATCTCTTTTCTCGGCATGGAGATAGACTCGATCGCCATGTCCGCGCAGCTTACGAGCGAGCGCGCACACTCACTGCTGACTTGTCTTCGACAGTTCGATGGCACTGAAACTCTTTCAGAGGCTCCTGGGGCATATGGCATCCGCAGCCGCGGCTACGCCACTCGGATTGCTTCATATGAGACCGCTTCAGCTCTGGCTTCGCGATCGAGTCCCGAGGTGGGCATGGCATCGTGGCTCGCTCCGAGTTCCAGTAACTCCAGCGTGCCGCCGAACCTTCTTCCCGTGGTTGAACCTCAGCTTTCTTCGGGCAGGTGTCCCTCTCCAGCGAGTTTCCAGGCATCTCGTCATCTCCACGGACGCATCTACCACGGGTTGGGGTGCCATGTGCAATGGGCATGCAGCCGCGGGTTCCTGGACGGGACCCCAGCGCCTCATGCACATCAATTGCCTCGAGCTGCTGGCAGTACGCCTGGCCCTGCACCGCTTTCGAGCACTGCTCAGGGGTCAACACGTACTTGTCCGCTCAGACAATACCGCTACAGTAGCGTACATCAACCACCAGGGGGGTCTACGCTCACGTCGGATGTCGCAGCTCGCTCGCCACCTCCTACTATGGAGTCAGAAGCACCTGAGGTCCCTTCGTGCTGTGTACATTCCTGGAGCCCGGAACCTGGCAGCCGACGAGCTGTCGCGGATCCGCCCTGTCTCCGGCGAATGGCGACTCCATCCCCAGACGGTCCAGCTGATCTGGGACCAGTTCGGGGAGGCTCAGATAGATCTGTTCGCCTCCCGGGACTCTTCCCACTGCGTCCAGTTTTATTCCCTGTCCGAGGGCACGCTCGGTACAGATGCGCTGGCGCACAGCTGGCCGCGGGGCCCACGCAAGTATGCGTTTCCCCCAGTGAGCCTCCTTGCACGGGTGTTGTGCAAGATCAAGGAGGACGAGGAGCAGGTCCTGCTGGTAGCCCCTTATTGGCCCACCAAGACGTGGTTCTCCGCTGTGGCACCCTCGTCCCGATCTATGGAGGCTACATGTGTGGCTCCTGGACGGCACGAGGCAGGTTTGAGTTCGCTACCACCTGCGGTGGCAGCAACCATCACTTCCGCTAGAGCGTCGTCTACGAGACACCTGTATGCGTTGAAGTGGAACCTCTTCGTCAACTGGTGCTCTTCTCGCAGAGAGGACCCCAGGAGATGCTCGATCAGTGTTGTGCTTTCCTTCCTGCAGGATGGGTTGGAGCGTAGGCTGTCGCCCTCCACCCTCAAAGTTTACGTCGCGGCTATTTCCGCCTCTCATGATGCAGTTGAAGGTAAGTCCGTTGGAAAGCACGACCTGGTCATCAGGTTCCTGAGGGGAGCGAGGAGGCTAAATCCGTCTCGTCCTCCCCTCGTGCCCTCTTGGGACCTCTCGGTAGTGTTAAGTGCTCTGCAGAGGCCTCCCTTTGAGCCTTTGCAATCGGTTGAGTTTAAGTTCCTGTCTATGAAGACAGCACTCCTGGTTGCATTGGCCTCCATCAAGAGGGTAGGGGACCTGCACGCATTCTCCGTTGACGAAGCGTGCCTAGAGTTCAGGCCGGCTTACTCTCACGTTGTTCTGAGACCCCGGCTCGGTTACGTGCCCAAGGTCCCCACTACTCCCTTCCGGGATCAGGTGGTGACCTTGCAAGCGCTGCCCCTGGAGGAGGCAGACCCAGCCTTGGCACTGCTCTGTCCGGTGCGTGCACTCCGCACCTACGTTGACAGAACGCGGTGTTTCAGGACCTCAGATCAGCTCTTTGTCTGTCATGGGGGGAGCCAGAAGGGAAGGGCTCTCTCAAAACAGCGGCTGTCTCACTGGTTAGTGGACGCCATTGTTTTGTCTTACCAGCAGCAAGGTCGACCGTGCCCCCTTGGTGTGACAGCCCACTCCACTCGGAGTGTGGCTTCCTCTTGGGCTTTAGCGCATGGCGCCTCGCTAACAGACATCTGCAGAGCTGCAGGCTGGGCGACACCTAACACCTTCGCAAGATTTTATAATTTGCGAATCGAGCCGGTTTCCTCTCACGTACTCGCCTCCGCTAGTGCTGGAACCGCTTGAGTGTCTTCGCTTGCTCGCCACTCCACTCCTCAGATTGGATAAGTGCGATATTTCCTCAGTTGTACCTTCTTTGAAGCCCTGAGTCCTCCAGCACTTATGATGCGGGCACCACTGCGCTTGCTCTGGTGCCGGCTAGGTGCCTCCGTGTGCACGGTTCCCCTTTGGTAACTGTCTCATGTGTATTATCCACTGTAAGCCTCTCTGAGCATGTGTCTTCCCTTGGCAAGCCATCTGCCACCCCTGGAGCTAGTTGCCACCTGCGGTTGGCGCTCCAGTATTCTCCATATGCAGCCCCAGTGGCCATATGTGTTTTGTAAGTCCTCCCTTCGGTAGGCATCTGGTAGCATGTCCCTCCCGGGATATGTTTCCCAGTGTACCTTGGTAATTCTGTGTCAAAGTGGGACCTTTTTGTAATATTGTGTTAGAGGTCTAGACTTTCGCAGAGCACTGGAAGACAGCTGGAAGATGGCGTGATGGCATAGACCCCCATTCTCCGTCACTCCTTGACGTAACTCGGAGTGACTACGAAAGGGAACGTCTCGGTTACGGATGTAACCCTCGTTCCCTGAGTAGGGAACGGAGACGTTACGTCTCCCTGCCACTTCTGCTGTACCGCTGGGTGACGCCTGAGATCAGTCTTGGCTCCTCAGCGAAGACATACTGCGGTTGCGTTTGCTTCCTCCTTTTATACCCACATGGGTGGGCGGAGTACGCTATGCAAATTCCGCAGACCCATGGCATTTTCACGCCATTGGCTCGTTGTTAAATACTCGAAGAGGATTGGCTTTCTGTGCGAAACCCCCATTCTCCGTCACTCCTTGACGTAACGTCTCCGTTCCCTACTCAGGGAACGAGGGTTACATCCGTAACCGAGACGTTTTTCACTTTAAAATAATGGGCCACATCACTAGTAGTTCCTGCGAGATGACAAGGTAACGCTTAAGTAGTTATTGAGGAGTTAACATGTTTTTCACAAATGATACAAGTTAATTAATTTCATATTTGACACATACTGTACAGGTTTGACATACACTATACATACTGTATAGGTCTTTGGAGTCTGAGATATATGTGACTGACATTCAATAGAGCTCATAATAGTGAACTAATCCAATCATGAGAGTGTCAGCATCACTTCCTAATTATTTAAGGTTTATTTTTAAAAATGGTCTTTTTTAGGATTATTGTATGTTTAAGTTTTAAATAAACAGAGAACATGCGTCCATCCTGGCAAGAGTAGTGGTCACAATCTCAACCTAGCTAATGTATTTGGGGGGATGTATAAACTTCTTAAACTTGTTTCCACAAAGAACCCATTTGAGGCACATGCTTCTGAAATGTTATGACCATGTTAAGAGTATAAACCCCACACAATTCTTCACTTTTTAGACATGTTACTTTTGTGATTAGTAATTAATTGGTTATTAATTCTTAGTTCACAAGTAGTTCTCAATGAGGATATATTTCTTTAGTAACAATCAAATACCTACCAAGGAACTACCTTTGTACTAAATTACCTATTAGCCTACTTACTGCTTAGTTAATATTGCTTCCATATTAGTTAATAGTATTAAGTTCGGTGTTAATGCAGTACTACCTATTACTTCCTGCATAGCTACTTGTTAACTACGGACCATTATTTTAAAGTGTTACCGAATATTGTATACAAGTTGTATGTCATAAAAATGTAATCTCTGTACGTTTTGAAAAAAAAAAAAAAATACATAAAGTTGAATTTTAAGCTGTAAGGGTTAGTCACTTATTTGGTTCCCCTGGAAAGATTTCCATTGTGGTCTGTGTTTTTTGCGCGTTTCTGTATTTGAGTGGTGTTGTGAGTATTTGGTGCACACGTGTGTTGTGAAACGGATGAAGATGTTTTCTTAATTTGCAGGTGTTTATTCCATTTACACGCGTCCTTGTCGGCCGCGCGATCGATTCCCTTATCCATTTGCGTAGAAAAGAAATGTAATATAATTTCCGTCATTGTTTTATGTATATTTTTGATACTTGAATGCAATAATTCAAAACTATAATGCATAAAATGACAACTTAGCATGTAAAACGTGACAGATTAAGACAAAGACAAATGACATTTTGATGTAAAGGAAAATTAAAAGCTACTATAGCAATTCTTGAACAAACTGTCTTTCTAAAGGTGTTGTCATGGATCCGCCAATGTCAGGCAGGAGCAATTAGTCTTTTAATACATGACACATATTGACACCTGGTCATACTATACAACATTAGCCAGCAGAGAGCAGAATTCCATAGATAGCATAATGACCTACCAAATATAATGTCAACATAGGAAAAAATAATAATAATAATAAAAAAAAAAATAATAATAATAATAATTAACGTTAGCGGTTTTGACATTTTCCCAATAAATAAATTATTGTGAAACGTATAACGTTACTTGTCTGTCTGTTATGTTTTTTTTTTCTGTATAATTGTGTTATCCTATGTAGTTTTAAGGAATGGTTATGTTTAGGGGTAGGATTAGGGTTAGTGGCTCAAAATATATTGTAATGCTAAAACTCATCTATGTCCATTATGTTTTATCCTTTTTATATTCTATATAAAATGAATATGTTTAGGTTTTGTGAGTAGGATTAAGGGATCTTGTTACATTTATCTTTAAAAGTGAAAGTATACAGATATCGTTATGATATGACATAGACGTAAATAGTTAACGTTTTATAGCTGTAAAAACGTAATAATGTTACGTTTAAATGTTACAAATACGTCCATATTATACGTTTTTAGCATCTATCAAAACGTAAAATATGTACGTTTTACATATTTGAAAATTACGTATTAGTATCTACGTATTAACAATGAGACATATTACGTTAAGGACCAACGTAATAGCACTGCTTATATGTTGGCATGTAACGTAATTGCGATTTGCAAAATAGTTTCCTCAGAACGTATTTCGTGTGATACAGGGTTGGTTCTCCATATGCAGGTCCAGGTCATATGTGTATTCTGTAAGTACTCCCTTTAGCAGGCACTGATTGCATATTTCTACTGAGATATGCTTCCCAGTGTACCTTGGTATTCCTGTGTTAAAGGAGTCATAACCTAGTATTACCTTGGATACCCACGCTCTATTATAGTATTTCAGGCCCTTCTAAAAAAGAAAAGTGGAAAAAAAATAAACACAGAGCTCCTATGACCCTTATTTCAAAATGCATTATTGTCTCGCGAGATCTGATGCGATATTTTGGCTGTCATGGACGGTAATTTTAATAACGCAAATGAGGGGCGCGTTGATTGGTGGCAGGAAGGAGGGGGCTTGACACCGCAGACGCAGATAACTTCAGCATATCATTCCAAAATAACATCATGGCGCAAGTTGTGAATGAACCCGAACTGGCCATGACCTACGGAATTCAACCATATGTTTGAGCCAGACTCTGAACCAGAGCTGGAAACGGAAGATATTGAGTCAATGGAAGGACGTCTACAGCAATCATTTTGACCGAGACATACATTAACTGTGTTTACTCAGCTCTTACAGTGATTTTCTGAGGTAAAACTGACGCTCCAACTTTTGTGTGATGTACAATAAACTTTATTAAACTCATCAGTATATGTTTGATCATCATTCTGACCTGGTCCGATACAGCAGACTTGTAGGCTATTAATAAATAACGGATACATAGAAGCAGATGACAAATACGTTATAATAACCGTAATTAAACTACTAAACTATACCTGTTCCATCTCTTTACAGCACTCTGACTCTGTAGACATTATTGTCCGACTCGAAATTAACGTTGTAAAGGATTCCCGTGTAAAATGTTTAGTGCAGACACCTATCGTTGATCCAGTTGATAGGGTTGTTGGAACAGCGTCATTAAAATGAATTTTATCCACTGGTCCCTTGTAGTTTGGTCCGTTTTTGGTAGAGAAAACACATTTGAATGTTGATTCTGGCAGTCAACCACAGAACAACTCGCGTGTGCACTACATTTCTGCATCTTTCTTCACTGAATATGAGGGGGAGAGGAACAGCGCGCGGGCCTCCTCCAGCATGTCTGCGGTGTCCATATATGGTATATCCTGCCCCGTCTTGACGTCAAGTTGGCGGAAAAATTTAAATCTCGTATTTGAGTGCGCGTGCACGTGGGCTGGTTTACAAACCCTGGAGTAAACAAACGCTTCACTTTTGAATATCGGCTTCCCGGCCAATGTATAATCGTTAGGCAATCTTAACATACATTGATTCTCGTGGAAAAGTGAAAATTGGAGGTTATGACTCCTTTAAGTAGGAGTCCTTTTTTTGTGCTAGTCTCACGGCAGGGAGCTCAGATTTTCCCATGGCACTGGAAGACTGTGAAGGTGGCTTGATTAGACTGAAATCCCATTCGTTGTCACGACGGAACTTGTAATGACAACAAAAGGGAACGTTCCGTCTTCTTGCCACTTCCACTGTATCTTGGGGTATTTGTAGTGCAAAATGTTGATCATAAATTTCTCTCTTTTTATTTTCATAACTCGGTGATGGTTTTCGGCTTGGGTGAGGAAAGGTGAAATAGATTTTGATATAAAATCATTTTCCCTTTCTTCTTCCACTTAGGTTTTTCAATCATTGTAAAAAGACAGAACTGCTTTTGATTGCGACTTCTTTAAAGGGGTGGTTTACTCCTCTTTTTCTTTGCATGATTGTGTTTATGGGGTGCAATATAACATATATTCGTGGTTTTTCTTTTTTTAAAAGTCTTATTTTTCATAAACTTCATCTTTATCGTCAGCCGTGCTCTCCTCTGTCCCCTGAACAAGCGGTTTACTTCCTGATTCTATGAAAACACTCCCTCAGAAACACGTCGTGGGCTCAGATTGGTTCGTTTGGGCGGGTGTGTTGTGATTGGCTAAACTGTCGCTCACGTTGTCCGGAAGGTTAACGCCTATTACCTTTACGGGGAAACGCCAGCTCTGGTCCAGATGTAAATAATGGTGTCGAACTGCAGTATCAGTTTGAGGCAGAATCAGACCGAGAAAGCCGCGATGAAGCGAGTCAAACAGAACCACACCACACACGGCTCTTACTAAACGTTTCTGAATGATAATTTGCCACATTTTTTAACCATATACACGTTTGTTTTACACAATAGCATCTGACTGGCAACGATAGCAACTGACTGGCTACTAATATTAAGCACAAATAGCGTTGGCAAGTTTACGTTCTTGATCAAATCGAAAATAACGTCATAAAGCATATATACATGAAAAATACAATTAAAACATTAGTACTTATATAAAATTCAGGTCCATAATGTTTGTACACGTTTGTTGTAGACACAAAATACTAGCATAACTAGTAGCCTAGTGGCTATAAAGCCAGCGCTGGCATTTTGAAAAAATAAAACAAATAAAACACAGGCTAACGTTACGTCTGGAATTATACATGCAAATACATTTAAAACGATTAAGTCTTAGCCTACTTACAGGTTGTGGCCCAACAACTGCTGCCTCTGGTTTTAAAGTTGGATCTGCTTCATTGTTTATTAACAGTTTCTTGCTGCATTGAACTCGTGGAGATTCTGGAAGCTGTCTTCCGTAAAATGCGCAGCACAGAGAGCTAGATTACGATCGTCACTTTCAGGAACATAATCAAACATAAATTGTATCCATTGTTGATGAAGTATAGCATCCGTGGGAAGCTTGAAACACAGAAGACCTGACAGCTGCGTGAACACAACTCACTCGACTCGACGTGCTGCAGAAATATGCACATGCCCTTTCCTGCATATTCCGAAGGGAGTGGTTGATACAAATGTGCGGGTTAGTGACGTACCATAACCCGTTGTAGTCCCAATCGAGTCGTTTTTGTGGGCGTTTACACTTCCTGGTTTTTAAAAGACGATATCTCTGCTTACATTGAACTTTCAGCGCTGCAACTTTGCAGATACTGTTAATGCACCATCAGCAACATTACACACTATTTAAAATCAAAAAAGTGAAATTGGAATCAACCCCCCCTTTAAGTTCAATATGGCGAGTACTACCAAACGTACTCGCGTGTATACCATTCACCTGTGAACACATGGATTGGAACACACTAATGCAATCCTCCAACTCTCCTTCTCCTTGGAAAGTGCATTAAATATTGTATAGTTCCTTTGGATTCAGATGAATGTGATTCTATCTCAAAGTGCAAATATCCTCACCCAAACTACTGGAGAGTAAATCGATCAAGAAATGGGACACGATCAAGAACTGCCAGCATTTTTAGTCTTATGACTAGTTTGCCCAACACTGACAGTAATATGTCATTATTTAGGAATAAATGGTCAAAATTTACATAAGTTTAATTAATTATTTTTTTGTGGGTATGTCTAGATATTCACAAAGCACAGCTCTTTGCACCCTAATGGTCTGATGAAAAGCAGATACATGCCATTTGGATTCCACAGCAGAAGACTGGAGAATAGAGCTTGTGTCTGGAATGTGGCAAGTGTTGACAGTAATAAATATTATCTCAAGGAAATTCTTGTAAATGAAATGTCTGTTAGGGGTGAGGACAGGGTGGTGGTGGTGTTGGCTACACCCACAAATATGTTATACATATTTTATATATTATACTTCAATTATTATGGACAAATGCCAGCAGTGCTAAGTCAGATGAACGTCATGCTTTAAGCCTGTTTTCTTTTAGTCAACTGTGAAGACTAACCACACCTATCATTAACTGTCGGTAGCACGGGTACATGATGGATTCTGTCGGATGCCTTAATGGAGTGCTTCTTCAAACTTCTAAAACCAAGAACAAATATTTGATAAAGCCAATCTTGTCAATGTCAAGCCAATGTTCTTTTTTTTTAGCATTGAAGAAATTGACATTTCATTCTGTGTAAGCTCAAGAACAATAAGTAGCACACCCATAACCCCATATTTTAGATAAATTATGCTGCTACAAGGCCAACATAACAGGCCCTTTAGTGGAAGGACCCCAATCAGAGAAGCATCTAAAATAAACTAGTACAACACAATTAGACCATTGAGAAGTTTTCAAATCAATAGACTCCACAAAATTTGTGTGTTACGCAAGCTTCCGGCAGTATTCTCACAGAGCACACTGTGGTAGTAGCGATCTATTTTTGTCATAATTATAATAACTCTTGATCACAACTAATTGTACAATATTATAATATAGTATATTGTACTGTATATCATTAACTATTTAAAAAAATAAAAGGTTAGCAATGAATTCCATGAGCTCTAAATAGAGTACCTTTCACCTAAGACCACCTAAAGGTGGATATCTTTGTACTGTTGTGTGATTCATTCATCAAGTATTTATTTAACTCAGTTATTAATGTTTTCACAGTTTCCACACTGCATTGCACCTGAAGCTGTGGTGGCCATTGAGGCTAAATGCAGAAGCGGTGGTGTATTTAAAATATTTTGGCCTTTGAATCAATGTACCCTATTCTAAAGGGTCATGAAACCCCCCTCTTTCAGCTCAAGTCTAGCTCACAATCTTTTTGAAAAATGCAACTTAAATGGGCTTGGATAGCAGTGAGAAGAAGGGAGGGAGTGGGTGTGGTATGGCCATCACTGTCATGCCAATGTCTCATGCATATCGTCTGTCACTAAAAAGCAGTGGTAAAAAATGAGGAAATGCTAGATTTTTTATATAGCTGGCAAAGTTAAAGTCTAATGAAGTACACTGACACTTTATTATTGTCCTTTCAAAAGTAACTGAATGTCCTGCTACATTTATTAGCCTACAGTAATCGTAATTCTATTTAAACATATTAAAGGGTTAGTTCACCCAAAACTGAAAATTCTGTCAGTATATGTTGTTCCAAACCTCTATGTGTTTATTTGTTCTCCTGAACACAAAGGAAGTTATATGGAAGAATGTTTTAATCAACCAGATCTCATTCCCCATTGACTACCATAGTATGCATTTTTTCCTACTATGGTAGTCAATGGGGAATGAGATCTGGTTGATTAAAACATTCTTCCAAATATCTTCCTTTGTGTTCAGCAGAACAAATAAAAACATTTTTCCCCCCTTAAAAAAATCATTCAGTGCATAGCCTAGATCTACAGTATGTGCCCCCCAAATCCTCATAATAAAGATGGCTCTGAGTCTGCAGAGGTGGATAGTCATCCACCATTCTGAGGTGTGTGTGTCTCATTTTAGACACACACACCTCAGAATGGATAGAAAACTCCTCCTCGGGATACCGCATTACTCGCAAGACGCAACTTGGATTGGTTGTCAACCAGACTTGGACTTTTGCACCACGAAAAGAAACATGTGCGTCCCATGATTGCCTCTCTCATCTCTGTGATGTCACAGTTTGACATGTCTGTCATTGATTGGAAAGATCCACGTAGTGTATAATCGAATAATTAAAGAAGAACTCCGGCGAACAATGAACCTTTGGTCTAATAAAACATCGGTACCTAGTCAACCGTTCTCTGAGATTTGTTGTCATGATAATCGAATGTAAAGAGTTTAATCTCTAAAAACTGTTTAGTGTATAATGCTAGTACTGGGGGCATTGACTAAGTAAAAAGAAATCGCTACTTTATACCACTAACAAGGCTCAAAATAGCCCCACACTCACACAGTAACATAACGAGGCTCCATACATGCAAAACGAAGCATTGAGAACTTTGTAAGTGTACAGACCGTTTAATGAGAAGATACTTTATGAAGACACTTGACTTCGCGAATACAGACAGGAGCCATCTTAAAAAATAGTCTTGATAAGTCGAACCATGAACGTTGTGCTGAGTGATCTGAACTGTATGAAGTTCAACGAACTTCTGAACTGTATAAATGGCGTTCAGGGATCGACTTATCGAGACTATTTTTTTTAAGATGGCTCCTGTTTTTTATTCGCGAAGTCAAGTGTCTTCATAAAGTATCTTCTTATTAAACGGTCTGTACACTTACAAAGTTCTCAATGCTTCGTTTTGCATGTATGGAGCCTCATTTTGTTACTGTGTGAGTGTGGGGCTATTTTGAGCCTTGTTAGTGGTATAAACTAGCGATTTCTTTTTACTTAGTCAATGCCCCCAGTACTAGCATTATACGCTAAACAGTTTTTAGAGATAAAACTCTTTACATTCGATTATCATGACAACAAATCTCAGAGAACGGTTGACTAGGTTACCGATGTTTTATTAGACCAAAGGTTCATTGTTCGCCGGAGTTCTCCTTTAAGAGACCGTTGTCTTCTCATAGGATATGAAGTCTTATTAATAATTATGAGACACCAATGAGTCATCAACGCACTCACAGTGCACGGCCACGTCACAGCCAGTGATGTGGACACGATGATTTTAAACCCGGAAGACGAAAATAGCGGAAAAAAACTCAAATTTATCCATTTTAACCTTACTATTAAATCTAACAGATGCTAACATAACGTCTTCAATGGTGTTCAACACAAATACCTCAGAAAATTTGGTTTGGGGTTTCATGACCCTTTAAGTTAGCCTAGAAATCTAGACGCACCCTAACGGCAGCAAAATTTTGCAGCAAAGTGTGGTCTAGCAACTTAGCTGGAAAACCCCAACTCTGGCCGGGCCAATCACATCGTGTATAGAGTCGGCGGGCAGGCATAACATAATGACGAAAGAGTTGAGACGGTCAGAGCAAGCTCGGACATATTCGTTTTAAATCGTTCATCGGATGCGGCTGGCGCGCTGTTATAAAAAAGCTGTGGCGAAACGATCAACTTGTCATGCCACGCTCGTGCTGTGGCGTCGAGTATATCCTATAGTATCCAGCTGCAGACCCGCAACACACCAGTTTCAGAACCCCAACGCCAGAACCCCAGCGCCAGAACCGGAAGTAAGGGGCGGAGTTACGTTCTAACCACACCAGCTCCAGGAACGTAAGTGAGGGGCGGAGCTTAGGTTTGAAACCTAATAACGCCACCTAATGTAATTTGGAGGGTATTTTACACATGAAACAGCTTTTATTGAACAAGAAACGTCCTACTCTCTACGTATGTTATAATGCTATACATTACTGTACAATAAGCATTTTAAAACATTGATTTTGTGTAATATAATTGTATATAGTTTCAGTTATTCGTTTTATTGTATTATGAGTTACTTCCTGATCATGATGGTGAAAAAATAATACTTGAAACTTATGGGCATTTTAATGTATAACAGTTTAATAATTTTAGCTAAGCGGTTTATACATACGTGTAGATTTAGGAAGGTAAGACTTTTGTTTTTTGGTTTTTATAAAGGAGTTAACTTTGTTTAATAGAGCTTTGAAAGATATAAAGCAAGACAAGCATTGGAGGTTTTCAAAATTATACACAATTTGATAACTCATTAGACCTCTGTGATATTTTATGTTCTATTTATTTAATTATTTATTGATCGTGTTTACAAAAGCTTAAATTGTTTTGTTATTTGTATGATTTTGATTGTTTAATAAATAAATAAAAATGCAAGGGTATTTTTTATAAAATATACTTTATTTCACAAGAACATGTGCAGCATGCATTTTTCGTGTAAAATAATGTCAAAATCTAAAAAAGAGAGAAAATTCGGCATTGTTTTGTTAAAAATCTATACAAAATGACCAATTCAACCCAAGCTAGGCCTGTTTTATCACAACAATCTTGTATAAATTTAACTTACAATGAGGAACTCGAGGCCCGTTTTGTCCTTACATTCTTGCTAAAATAATTATAATGCAATAATAGCCTAATAATTTCGCCCCTCCCTCACTTCCGGTTCTGGCGCTGGGGTTCTGAAACTGGGGTTCTGAAACTGGTGGTGCTGCGGGTCTGCAGCTGGATATATCAAGGCTTTACTCCGTGTCAGCGCGCGCTTCGATCGGTAAGGTGCATGGACCTCGCCCGAATTATCCCCAGCACGCCGAAGCACCACTACTCCGCCTCCGTTTCCCTCGTAAGCTGACATTAAATGGTAAATGGACTGCATTTTATATAGCGCCTTCATAGACCTGGGGTGCTTCTCAATATCCCTCCTCGTCTCCTCGATCCTCCGTCCTCCCTCCTATGACCCGGAAACCGATCGAGCTCAGCCATCTTGAAGGACATCTCAATTCTCTAATTGCACCGTGAGGAGTCGAGGATCGAGGAGATAGGAGGCTTCCTGAGGAGTCATAAGCGAGGATACACAGGTGCATCCTACGCGGAACTGTTATATTGACTAAACGTGACGAACGTGTCAATTCTCCTCCCCCTTCACGTCGGTCACAATCATTTTAATTTATACTTTACCTTTGCAGTTTATATAAACCACACATCTCAGATATTTCAACATTATAGCCTATCTTTATTATTATTTATTATGAATTTATTAAATAACCAAACTTCAACAACATAAGGGCAGATCCTTTTAGCGTTGCTGATGACACTGTGGAGTGACACTCGAGTGATCAAGTATTCCAATGTATATAAAAAAGCTTTAATTCGATTCCTCTGTCCTCCTTTCCTTTCCTCGCTTCCTTCCCTCGCGTCCTACAGGGGGTGGAGCTGAGACGCAAGGAAAGGAAGCAAGGAAAGGAAACGAGGATGCACAAATAAGAAATGAGAAGCACCCCTGGCCACCAAAGCGCTTTACATTTTGCCTCACATTCACACACACATTCATACACCTGAATGGTGTGGAGTTTGGATAAATCAAAATCACATTTGAGAAAATATTGAATTCCACCAAATTCTTGAAATAAAGCTGAAGGAACTGTAAACCAAAAACTGTCTTCATTACAAACAAACATTTTCAGCCATTTGAGTTTTAACAAAATATTCATGTTCTCAAATTCAATCACATTCAAACCACCTTGTTCGTAAGGTTTAATGATGTCTGCTTTTTTAATATAATGAGCTTTGTGCCTCCAAATAAAATTATACATTTTCCGAGAACATGTTTTAATAAAATTTGCAGGAGGAGCTAAAGAAAGAGCGGGATAAACTAATCTGGATAAATATTCGACTTTGGTTAATAAAATTCTACCAAAAATTGAAAGGTCTCTCTGTAACCAGCAATTTAGGATTCGGTTTGCTTTTTGTAGATTATTTTCAAAATTGTCTTTCATACAAATTTTCTGATCTTTAGAAATAGTAATGCCTAAATATTTCACCTTATTATTTACTGGAATATTATGCAGACAAGTGACATCTGTCACGGATCCATCGGCGTCAGCACCAGATACCTTCACTCGGCCCACTCGTTCCGGTTCCCCTGAATACTAATCACCATCACCTGTACTCATCAATCACCGTGCCAATTATCCTCCCTATAAAGACTCACCTCACACAGTCACTCACTGTCTGGTCTCGTCTACACTACGACTACAGACTCCTGGGCTGAATTCCAAACCGCATACTCAATGAGTAGGTACTTAATTTCAATAAGTACTTACTCATCGAGCGCTAAAAGAGTAGGTACTTTATAGCCAAATCTCGTTGAGTATGAATGCGAACCGGTCATCTGCCATGTTGACGTTATCATGTGACCTACGACGCGTTATCTCAAGCGCAACACCATAAAATATATGAACGATACGTTTAATTCATCTATCGATAAATATCTTGATATTGATTAAACTTGCTCATTTTGTTGTGGTATTGTTGAAGAAACAGCTGCCCATTTATTTTGTGAATACATTTGGGTTGATTTAAGTTGTTATATTATAAACCCTAGGCTACTAATGTGACCAACAGTGTTATTCTTATAACGATATTTTTTTAAGAAACCCCAAAATCGTCATCTCTTGATTATGTTGTTAATTTCTTTATTTTATACCCAAAAAGTTTCTCCTTTAAGTTTTCCTTTTTCTTAATGAATTTACCTCGTTTCATCACTCAGACATATAACAACTTTTTTATCTATTATGAAGAACTATAATAAAGATATTTAGCCTTTTTTATTGTTCCTTTTTCCTGTGTATAAATATAATTTTATGTCATATTGTGAAGTACACAAACCAATGATCTTTATATTTTCTGTTTTGTCATTATGATTGTTACATAAACTATAGTATCTTTCCATGATCTTGCATGTAATAAGTTTAAATTATATGAGCGACAGGTGCACTAACACTTCATAACATCAGTAACTTGACAGCACATCCTAGAGCAGTTTTCCTCTGCGTTTGTAATGTTTGCACAAAGGAGCCAGGCAGCTGCTCGAAGATCTCTTTTGGAGAAAACTGTTAAACATCGCTGATCTCCGCGATGTTGATATTAACGTATCCTCGCTCGCGTGGCATCCTGGGATAGATGAGTATCATGAGTACCCATGGAAAAGCACTCAAAAATCTGGGCGGAAGCAGTAAGCCATCCGGGAACTTCTCCCCTACTCTTTTTATGAAAACTGATGTTTCGAACGTACTGCTTCCTTCACGTACTGTTTTCGCCTACTATATAGTAGGAAAGTAGGCATATTGGAACGCACTTAAGTCCGAATCTCGCGACAATTATTACGTCACCCAGGTAATTCTCGCCTACTCTTTTGGATTCATTCATACTTTTTTGCTCGCCTACTCTTTTTCCCATACTAAATAGTATGGAAGTATGCGGTTTGGAATTCAGCCCTGCACTACTACTACTTTGAAAAGGATTACTTACCCGCTTGCTACAAGATTCATCTGTTCCTCATCCGCTCCTGTTCCCGGTCTCATCCTGTTCTCCTCACCGCTGCTGCAGCCCATCCGTCTTCCATTCCTGCTCAAGATAAGAGAAACACTATCAGACTGTTAACCAGATACTTTACTGAACTTCATCTATATTACTCACCTGCTATCTGCCATATATCACCTGTCTCAATAAACCTGGTTCATACTCACCCGTCTGTGTTCTGCCTATTCTGTGACAGAAGACCAGACCAACAAAATGCTTCAATCCACCCCTAGCACCAGCGCTACAACGAACCCAACTTCTCCTACCATACCCCGGACCAGTACATCAGCACTTGCCACATCCACCGTCACCATTTCTTCTGCGTCTGCCTCTGTCAGTCCCATGGCCCAACCAGCGCCCTTCTCTGGCGAGGAGGAGGAGTGCAGCGGCTTTCTCTTGCAGTGTGGGCTTTACATGGAGATGAATCCACTATCATTCCCCACCGAACGATCGAAGGTAGCCTTCTTCTTTTCCCTACTCCGAGGACGAGCGATCAACTGGGCTCACGCCCTCTGGAAGGATCGAGGTCCTGTTACCCGGACATTCACCGCCTTCTCCGGTCACTTCATCGAGGTGTTCTCTCAGTCCGTGCATACCATCTCTGTGCAAGATCAGCTGTATCGTCTGAGGCAAGGAAGATCGTCCGTTGCATCTTATGCGTTGCAATTCCGAACCCTGGCCGCTACTCTCGGTTGGAATGAGTCAGCTCTCATTACCGCCTACCGCCATGGTCTGAATCCTGACATCCGCCTTCAGCTAGCGATTTATGATGACAACGTCGGTATTGAGAGCGTCATCCAGCGATCCATTCGCATCGACCAGAGACGCACTGCATGTCAGCTCGACAGCCCTGCACTTCCAACTCCTCGTCCAGCACCCAACAACAGCCCCCCAGCACCAGAACCGATGGAAATCGGTACCACCCGCCTTCCAGTATCCGAGAGAAATCGCCGAATCTCCAACGGCTTGTGTTTATACTGCGGAGCTTCTGGCCATCTGCTCGTCTCCTGTTCCAGTCGTCCACCCCGACCCGCTGTGAGTAAAGTTCAATTACCACTACCCATATCTACGTTGAAATACACATCTGATACTATCACTTATCTGAATCGTTCCATTCCAGTCCAGGCGCTGATCGACTCAGGATCAGCGGGCAACTTCATCGCTCTATCCACACTGAACCGACTCCAAACCAAACAACGAACCATCCCACATAAACTTCAAGTACAAACCATTCTGGGACAACCACTGGGACGCGGTCGGGTTGGACATCGATGCCCCGACCTAGGGTTAGAGATCGGCTGGCTCCATAAGGAGGAGATATCCTTTCTGGTGCTGGAGGGTTCTACGGCCGAGATCATCCTGGGACGCCCCTGGTTGGAAACTCATTCTCCACACATCCTATGGTCCACCGGAGAGATTTTACAGTGGGGCAATGACTGTTTCCACCGATGTCTACCATCCGTTACCAAGTCAACCCATCAATCCATCACTCCGGTCGAGAAGGTTCAGCTGTCTACCACCACCGTTGAGAGTCCTCCCGTTGAAGATCTACCGGAAATCCCCACTCCATACCGGGCGTTCCAGGATGTCTTCGATAAACGACGGGCTACCACTCTACCTCCACATCGGCCATGGGACTGCGCGATCGATCTGCTGCCTGGGGCGGTCCTACCGCGAGGTAAGATCTACCCTTTGTCCATCCCGGAGCAGAAGGCCATGGAGGAGTACGTCCAAGAGGCGCTAAACCAAGGATTCATCCGACCATCTACTTCCCCTGCCGCTTCGAGTTTCTTCTTCGTGGGTAAAAAGGATGGAGGCTTGCGCCCCTGCATCGATTATCGAACTCTCAATCAAGCAACCGTCAAATTCTGTTATCCTCTTCCTCTGGTCCCAGCCGCTCTGGAACAACTCCGAGGGGCATCAGTCTACACCAAGCTCGATCTTCGTAGTGCCTACAACCTCATCCGTGTGCGGGAAGGAGATGAATGGAAGACCGCCTTCATCACCCCCGCAGGGCACTACGAATATCTTGTCATGCCCTTCGGATTGTCCAACTCACCCGCCATCTTCCAAGGTTTCATGAATGAAATATTTCGAGATCTCCTCAACCAGTTTGTTATCATTTACATAGACGATATCCTCATCTACTCCCCAGACCTGTCTACCCACATTCACCACGTTCAAACAGTACTCCAACGACTCCGAGACTATCAACTTTATCTCAAACTGGAGAAATGTGAGTTCCACCAAAGCACCATCCAGTTCCTCGGTTACATCATCTCACCACAAGGTATCACCATGGACCAGAGGAAGGTGGAAGCTGTTATCAACTGGCCACAACCCACTACTCGCAAAGAACTTCAACGTTTCCTGGGGTTTGCCAATTTCTATCGCCGTTTCATCCAGAACTTCAGTCCCATCAGTTCACCACTCACCGATCTACTCAAAAGTGGGGCCAAGTCTCTGTCCTGGAACACCCTTTCTGCCCAAGCGTTCCAAGCGCTGAAGATGGCCTTTAGTTCCACTCCTACCCTTTCTCTTCCAGATCCAGCCTTACCCTTCATCGTCGATGCCTCTACCTCCGGGGTAGGAGCGGTGCTCTCTCAGCGTCAGGGGAATCCACCTCAACTCCATCCATGCGCCTTCTACTCCAAGAAACTGTCCCCGGCGGAGCAGAATTATGACATCGGCAACCGGGAGTTATTGGCAATTAAACTAGCGCTGGAGGAGTGGAGACACTGGCTGGAGGGAGCTCAACATCCTTTCACGGTAATCACTGACCACCGCAACCTGGAGTACCTCCGAGAAGCTAGGAGACTCAATCCCCGTCAAGCCCGTTGGGCCTTGTTCTTCACTCGCTTCAATTTCTCTGTCACCTATCGCCCAGGACACAAGAACGTGAAGGCAGATGCTCTGTCCCGACAATTCCAGCCAGATGTTTTTCCTTCTGACCCCGAGACCATTCTCCCTCCAGCCATGGTTGTAAGCCCCATTCAATGGAGTATGGATGATCACATCGCCGAAGCCACACGACTCGAACCTGCTCCGCCGGGAGGTCCAGAGGGACGGGTTTATGTACCAACCCGCCTACGCCTGTCCCTCATGGACTCAGTGCACACGTCTCCGGGCTCTGGACACCCAGGCAGCCAATCCACTCTCTCGCTCGTCCAACAACGCTATTGGTGGCCGGGTATGGCCCAGGATATCTCCCGGTACGTCAAAGGATGCTCAGTCTGTGCCATGGCTAAAGTTCCTCGTCACCTCCCTGAAGGCAAACTGGTCCCTCTGCCTATACCCACTCGACCCTGGTCCCATCTAGGAGTGGACTTCGTCACCGACCTTCCTATGTCGGATAATCACACCTGCACCCTGGTAGTGGTTGATCGTTTCTCCAAAGCGTGCAAACTGATCCCACTACCGGGTTTACCCACTGCGTTTGAAACTGCAGAAGCCTTGTTCCAACACATATTCTGAAACTTCGGGATCCCGAGGACATCGTCTCCGACCGTGGACCTCAATTCATCTCTCGAGTGTGGAAAGCATACTTCAACCTTCTGGGTGTGACCGTCAGCCTCACTTCTGGATACCACCCCCAGTCTAACGGCCAGACTGAGCGGAAGATCCAGGATATAGGGAGATATCTACGGTCATACTGTCACGACCACCAGGACTGCTGGAGTCGTTTTCTACCATGGGCCGAGTATGCGCAAAACTCCCTCCGACAAACCACCGCCGGACTCACCCCATTCCAGTGCATACTCGGAATCATACTCACCTCCAACGGGCTGTTCGGAGACATCAGAGCCAGGCCAACGTTAGACATACCGATGCTCCTCAATATCTTCCTGGTCAATTGGCCTGGCTCTCAACCCGGGACATCCGTCTCCGACAGCCCTGTCGTAAGCTGAGTCCCAGATATATCGGTCCGTTCGCGATACAGAGGCAGATCAACCCTGTCACCTACCAGCTATCACTTCCCGCTCACTACCGTATTGCACCTACCTTCCATGTCTCTCTACTCAAGCCGTACACTAACCCTCTCACTCCTTCCTCCCCAGGGTCTGGTGCTACGGATGTGCCCCCTCCTCCAGCGGATCCGGAGGACGACAACATCTACCAAGTCCATGAGATCCTCGACTCCCGACGACGGGGTGGCCACCTGGAATACCTCGTCGACTGGGAGGGATTCGGTGCAGAGGAGAGATGCTGGGTCAATCGGGAAGACATTCTGGATCCCTCTTTACTCCAGGATTTCCATTCTTCTCATCCAGATCGTCCAGCACCCAGGGGCCGTGGTCGTCCCCGTCGTCGGTCCCGTCCGCCAGCTGGAGCTGGCCGTGGGGGAAGGGGGTACTGTCACGGATCCATCGGCGTCAGCACCAGATACCTTCACTCCGCCCACTCGTTCCGGTTCCCCTGAATACTAATCACCATCACCTGTACTCCTCAATCACCGTGCCAATTATCCCCCCTATAAAGACTCACCTCACACAGTCACTCACTGTCAGACTCCCGCACTACTACTACTTTGAAAAGGATTACTTACCCGCTTGCTACAAAATTCATCTGTTCCTCATCCGCTCCTGTTCCCGGTCTCATCCTGTTCTCCTCACCGCTGCTGCAGCCCATCCATCTTCCATTCCTGCTCAGGATAAGAGAAACACTATCAGACTGTTCACCAGATACTTTACTGAACTTCATCTATATTACTCACCTGCTATCTGCCATATATCACCTGTCTCAATAAACCTGGTTCATACTCACCCGTCTGTGTTCTGCCTATTCTGTGACAGAATCACTCTGGTGAAGGGCAAGAAGTTCACATTTGTTGAGATTTAGCTGAGCTGAAGTCCTAATGCCTTAGAAAAGATATTAACTAATGAAATAGCTAGAGGAATTTGATCTTTGTTTTTTAAGAATAATGTAGTATCGTCCGCCAATTGACTAATTGCTATACTTTTACCAAATAAATTTAATTTCTGCACTGTTCGAGCATGAATAATTAAAGTAGACAACATGTCTGCAGCCAAAATGAATAAAAGAGGGGATAAGGGGCAGCCTTGCCTTATTCCACGACTAACAGGAAATCTTTGTGAAGTACCGTAAGGAAGAGAAATGGAACTGTTCATATCTTTATAAATCATTTTTATAATATTGACAAAGTACTCACCAAAACCAAAGTGCTCTAAAGCTTTAAACAAAAACCTATGTTCTTTTTTTATTAGATTTTAAATTTTAACAATAAACACACCAAAAAGAAACAGAACAAACAACAACCTATCTACCAATCCCACCCACCCACCCCGCGGTCTCTTTATAATGGGGTACAAAATGGAACAAAAACCTATGTTCTAATGTGTCGAAGGCTTTCTTAAAGTCTAAGAAAAGAATATATCCATCATCCTCAATCAAATGATTGTTTAATCAAGTCTAATACTAGTCTTACATTATTGTGAATAGATCTTCCTTTAAGGAATCCGGATTGGACCTCATTAATAACCCCATTAAGGCCCTTTTTCAGTCGATTGACAAGAACGTGTGAAAATTTTATAGTCATTGTTTAGCAAAGTGATTGGGCGGAGATTATCTAAATACCTATGATCTTTATCTGGTTTGGGGATTAATATAATCAAGCCTTGACTCATTGTGGGGCCCAAGGATCCATGCGTAATCGTGCATCACAAAGATCTCTTAGTTTATTGTCAATCCTAGGAATAAAATTAATAATTTTTCCAAAGAAATCATCACATTCTTTTGGAGAAAAATTAGATTAAAGGTCACTGTAGAAATTGTAAATTTCTTTGCTTATGATTGAAGGGTCAGTATTTTCAATATTATTCACCATTAGGGAAACAATACTGTTTTTAGACTGCCGTCTTTTTTCTAGTCTACAGAAATAAGATGTGCTTTTCTCTCCCTCCTCTATCCATTTGGCCTTTGAGCGAATGTATGCCCCTTTCGCTTTTTTAATGTACAAGTCATCCAATTGTGTTTGAAGTGAAATAAAATGACTTTTTTCATTGCTACTCAACGCACTTTTATTACAATATTTATTAATCTCAATTATAACTTTGTTTTCATGTTGTCGTCTAATTTTGGCAAGCATTTTACTGTAATTTATAGAAAGATCACAAATTTTAAATTTTAGAAACTCCCATCTGGCGTTATGAGAACTGAAATCATTACTATTTTCAATTTCATTAATTAAATCTTTTACCAGCACAATATCCTTCATTTTCAAGCAAATCAGAATTAAATTTCCAATATCCCTTATTATATGAACTTTTACAATTTGGCTTAACAACCAAGAAAATAGCGCAGTGATCTGTTAGAGGCGCAGGCGAAATATAGCAATCCTTAACAAACTGTAATAAATTATCTGAAATTAACCAATAATCAATCCTTGATTTGCTAGAGGCATTAGGTCTCCATACATCTAAGACTTTAAGATTGTTACAGAGATAGAGTTTGGTTGGGGGGTAGGCCTACTACTTTTGGTGGATGTCTGTCAAGAGTATCATGTGGTGTGACATTAAAATCTCCACCAATGACAATATTATCCGTTGGGAATGACCTTTTGAAATCACGAATTATAGAAGAGATCTCATCAAAAAGCTGCTGATTATGTTTAACATTATTGTGTCCATATACATTAACCAAAATAAAAAAAGACAGATTCAATATCCATGACTATTGCAACCCAATGTCCATTTGGATCAGTTTTAACAGAAATCACTTTACCTGGACAGTTGTTAAATAAAATCGCAGTCCCTGCAGAGTGGGAGGATCCGTGGCTTAACAGTTTATCTCCCCATTGACTTGACCAGAAAGCAGCATCAGTTGCGGTAGAGTGCGTTTCTTGTAGAAAAATACAATGCGAACCAGATCCTTTACAAAATAAAAACATAGCCTTCCTTTTCACCTTATTTTGAATGCCCCGAACATTTAAAGAAAGTAATGAAAATGGTAGCTTAACTGGAAACATACGAAGAACAAAATAAAATAAAAATCTATAAAATGAAAAAGGTTGTGTACTCGAAACAGATATGTAACGTTAGTAACTGAATGACAATTGACCCTTCGCTAAGCCCCGCCCTCCCTAGTTACTGTTGCTACGCCTGTCAAGCTTTCGCGGCTGGCCTATCTATTATAGTGTGGATGCACCCGGTGTCAGACATTCCCAATGAGATAATTAGTAATTTTCGGCGAACAAGTGAAATATCTGAGAGAGCAAGACAAAAGGGACTACAGTATGCATTCGAGGGATATATTCACGACATTATATGCAACCGATTAGAGAATAATTTCTTAAAAATTGAAGTTAACGTTATTCCTAAGCAGCAGCACCTCACGCTGACCGTTCAAATGGGAAACACAAATTGAGGAACAGCTTACACTGCAGGGTATGTGAAAATAATCTTAATAATTATAAATCAAACAGCTTATCATCAATAAATCTTGTGGAATAACACTAATACCGGGAGAGCGGCGATCGGATTGGGTTAAGTTAAGGGGTAACATAGGACGTCGATTAACAAAATGCTGAAATATATTTTAAAGTATGTCAGTGAGCCTTTGTCTTGTCTCTTTAATCGTCTTATTTTACGTTATATCATTATGACCAAAGAACTGTCAATATTTCCAAGCAATATAGGTGTTTTTGTTAAGCATGTCGACATTTAACAGAATGGGTCTTGCACATATGCTAGATCACGCCAATCATTTCTCCCCTTGGCTTTTAGATTTTCTGGAAGGAAAACAATTCCTCTCCCCCATCCAAACTTTTAGTATACCGGTATCAGATTTGCACAATCCATACGCACAATGCTTCAGCACGTTCCCTCGTTCGAAAGCTTGCCAGACCTCCCGCGCATAGTTACGGTTGCTAAGACATGATTGGCCAGTGGCGGTTTTCGTGCGTGGCTTAGCGAAGGGTCAATTACCTGAATAGGTTACATACCACACAACTTAGCGTTTCTCCAAAAAAAAAAAAAAAAAAAAAAAAAAAAAAAAAAAAAAAAAAATCACTTCTCACACCATCCTACCCTGTTAAAAAAACAAAAGAAGTTCAAGTGCAGGCTTTCGTTGGGTCAATGCGTCTTCCTTCAATAAAGCCAAACGGCCCTCTGTAGAACGCTTTTTTCCCTTCTTTACGTGCTTGGGCAATCAGCGGCCACAGAGCGGCACGAGCGATTCGGTCTTCCTTCGTAAAGTCTTCCACAAATCTGATTCCGTGGTTTAGGCAGACAGATATAATTTTTCGTTGACTTCCATATTTCGTCCCTGTATTTCCTCATTGTAAATTGGACGATCATCTGTCTTGGTCTCCCTGGCTCCTGCCTACCGATCCGATGCACCGTGTCAACAATATCGTCTAATTTCTGAATCAAGATCTGAAATTATTTCAGCAAATTATTTATTATTATTTTATTTCTGAAGCAATTTCAGCCATCAGATCAATCACTTCCCTACGGGGATCCTCTTCAGACTTCTCCTATGCCGTTAATCCGAAGATTCCATCTTCTCTTGTATCGTTCAAGATCAGACGTTCTGCTTTCCAGATTGTGTGCCGTGGTTAAACTCGTGACCGATTTGCTCAGCTCCTTGCATTTTTCTTTGCAGACTTTAATTTCAGCTGAGTTAAATTCGTTAGCTTTGGAAATCTCTGCAATCATGATACTGTTGTTTCGCATTTGAATCGCCATTTCTTCTAGCTTTTCGTCTTGTGAATCGAAGCGAGCAGTTAGGGAGGTAATTGCTTGCAGCAGAGTTGCATTGGAGACGTCTTCTTCGTGAGATTTTAGCTTTTTCAAGGTATTTACCTTAGTGGGGGTGTTAAGTGAGAGGAATCACGGCGCTTCTCCAAGGAATCGGATTCTGTTTCCATCTCTGAAACTTCCGTTTGAACCACGCGATGAGCAGGAGGGAAGTATCTTGGGTGAGTTGTCTGGTGAGATTTTCGCATTTTGGAAGACAGCAATGTTAGCACAAAACTTTAAAGGTGCAATGTGTGATATATCTGTGGATCTATTGACAAAAATGCAATATAAAATCCATAACTATGTGTTTTGTGGTGTATAAAGACCTTACTTAATGAACCGTAAAGTTTATATTACGTTAGAATTAGTCATTTATTTCTCCATAGGCGCGGGAATCCCCTTCTATGAAGGTAGCCATGTTGTGACGTCATATTTCTACCGTAGCCGACAGTGGACAACAGAGCGCGTTTCGTATATAACCGGAATAGAAAGCAGTAGAAAAAGACGCGGCAGAATTTCCGGAAGAAAGATGGACCAAACTTATTGTTCAGGTATCCGAAAACGGGTAAATCTGCTTCAAAGAAGAGAAAGTATGATGAAGCTAGAAAAATAAGGCAGAATGTCAATATTTGCTAAACTTGTGTAATATGGCTTCATATAATCGTTGTTGCCCAGTAAATGACAGGTTAAAATATGAAAACATTCAACTACTAACTAAGGTTACAGTAACAGGGGTATAAGTGCACAGAGCTACTATGTAAATAACGTTATCACTGTGTGCTTGGATGTTATAAAGTGCAGACCGGTCCGTATATAATAACGTTACAATAACTTCATAAATACAAACCTCCGGTTCCTTTGGAGGGCTAACACTCTTTCTTCATCCCCTGAGCCATCGATCCGGCGGGTAGGTCCTCCTCTGCCTCTCCCTTCCCTGACTGCACCTACAACACCTCTGCCTCTCCGTCCTCTCCCTACCTCTCCCTCTTAGTTAACTCTGCGTATTTAGGTTGTTCATGACTCTGAAAACGTGTATAAACAATGCTGTCCGAGTGATGCCTCTGAAATCATAACGTTAACTATTTCCCCTTACGCAGCTGATTTGATGCTCTTATTCTTAGCTCTTATCTTAGCATAGAAACAAGCTATGGTAAAATCAGTGAATTAAAACACTAACACAATAATGATCAAATAACAATCGCAATAACATGTTGATTTACTGAATAATTAAGTAAATAGAATTTAATAAATACAAGATTAAAAAACCTCATTGCTTGTCTTGCTACTCTCTGCAGATTCAGACGACGACAAAGTTTATTCGCTTTGACATTATCCTACGTTGGCCACCGTAGCTTCAAAATAGAGTTTGCAATTGGAGGGAGAGGCCGCGAGTGACTTGCTGTTTGCAATTCGCGAGTCTCACCACTAGATGCCGCCAAAAAGCTACACAATGCACCTTTAAAGTCACTCTGGGTAGGTGTAATTGAGAATCAAAGTATTTTCATACAAGAAAACGGGAGATAACTAAGCCGCGTAAAGAAAGCGCGTGTGTTCAGCCCGCCATTTTGCCGGAACCCCAATGTAGCCCGCGACTTGACATGCTTGACACTCGTTCATTCAACAGTTGACAGTCATTCAAGTTATAGCGATCCAAACTAGCTAACGATGTGGGAACACAACCTCAACGAAATTAAAAAAGGGTGAAATAACAGCCTACCTTTAGTGTAAAAGCAGACGCAAGCGTCACGAGCGATGCGTAAAATGCAATACACCGGTCACGCAACAGGGGGTAGTAGATTTTTCACTGCAAACCTGAAAAGAGGTGAAGCTCGTGAAGGCGTGCGTGGCTCTTCACAACTTTCTGGCATCCACTGAACGTGCCATACGCCCGCCACCTTTGTGGATCCGACGTCTGACACCGGAGGGTGGAGGCAGCACGTTGTGGGGCACCAGAACATGGTCGACGGACCACGGTTTTCGGTCGGCAGCAGCAGACCCTCCCGGAGAGCGTCACTTGTCAGGGAGCAGCTGGCTGATAACTTTTTATCAGATGCTGGCTTGTTTCCCCACCAGTACAGTGTGCTGCGATTGGGTAGCACTGACCAATAAATTGATAAAAGTTCGCTTTGAAGCATGAGTTTTTTTTTTTATTTAACACTTTACACATTTTAACTTATTTGGTATTATGTGAAAACCATTACACATTTTTTATAATTTGGTATTATTTTAATTTTGTAAAAAACATTACACATTTTAAGTAATTTGGTATTTTAATTCATGAATTCATATCCACAAACCATTAATTCATAGGCTGGTAAATTTGTCACGGGCACTTTTCCAGTCCGTTTTCACCTGATTTACTGTCTTTCCCATCGCGATTGCAACCTCTCTCCAGGCATTTTCCAACACAATTTTATTTGAGTGTACTAATTGGAACTGTCCTATAAAAGCGGATGAACCATGGGATGAACGCGTATATAAGCTCTTATAATTTTTCCTCCTCACCCGCCATTGTATTCAAACCTTCTTCTTCTGTTAACAAACATATTTGAATTAATGTACAATTCTTGCAATGTCGCCCCCACCGATAACGCATAGTATTGCGTGCGTCAGTGCGTCGCGTATCAAAAACTAGGACGACACATTTGGCTACGCATCGACGCATAATGGCGGCCAACGCGTAGCGATGCATAGCCTTGCGGACGCGTATGCGTACCGATGCGTTGACTATGAAACGGCCCTTACCCTCCGCAGTAGTTGGTTGGGGGAGTATTATAATAACATTATTAATAATCAATACTCATCAAGGCATGGTGTCAGACAGTTGTGTGAGCTGACAAACAATTAAAATAAAAAAATACACACTTAGTCATTGTGCTTTGGAGTTTATTCAAAATTATAAATGAATGTGCTACTTGAATACATTAACTGGCAGATTTGGTATTCTGTCAACACAGGCTTTGATCCTGAGTTTAGGTGTAACATCAGTAGCGAACAGCCAAACACATGCTGATAGAGTTTATAGAATATTAAGATAGCCTGGATGCCAGCCCGAACTCCGCCCACAACATTTTTTGGACGGGAAGTTCGGTCTGGACTCAATCCATTGAGGAGAAATTATGAACGGTTCAGAGATCAACGGGCCAATCAAATTGCCAGGGCGGGCTTTATACGATGATTGACAGGTGGTCTTCAGTAACGTAATCCTCACGTCGTCAAAGAGCGCTTGTCAAAGATGAGTGCAGCTGGAGAATTGAGATGTATAGATTCCGCTGTCGCGTCTTTTGTAAAATAAATCGACAGCGCATTCATTTTAATAAGCAAACAGAGAACTGCAATCAAGGCATTTGTCGATCGGAAATATATTTTTGGCGTCCTTCCTACATGATTCGGGAAAAGTGTAACTTATCAGCTGGCTCTGACGGTCGCTAAGAAGATGGGACGTAATGAAAAGCCTGTGGTCGTTGTGGTTTCTCCTTTGGTGGCACTCATGGAGAAGTAAGTAAAAGAAGTAACACTCGTTATTTAACTTCTAAAATAAATAAAGTAGGCTACGTTCTGTATTTGAAAACTGCGCTATGCAAAGGAGTTGACTTATGCGTTGCTCTGATTGGTTGGTAGGTCTACCGACTATCCAATTGAGTGCAGAGGGTTTTTTTTGTCCTGGTTCGGTTACGACACGCCTCATAATTAAAGTTCAATTGAGTGATTTCAGACTCATATTCTCATTAGAATATGAGTATGACGAAGTCAGGCTAATGTATACAGGAAGATTTGTCGTCTTTTGGGAGGTGATGGAAACTACAGTCGTTGGCAGGATCAGAGACGGGCTCTGGCAGGATCACTCTAATTTCGTTTTCAGCTTATGTTCAAAACAATCACGTTTAAGCCACTGAATTAGTTTAGTCCGGTTATACTTACAAGCGCAAACCTGTTGTCCCTGAGCTCCGTAACGACATCTCTCATAAACATTTGCGTCTTTAAATAGTAAAATAATTCTCCGAAAAACAGCTAGCCTCTTCGCTAACTAACACACAAAATACCATTGGAATGCTACTTCCGCCGCCTCACCGGAAGTTTCACCCACTTTATTTTTTACAGGAGCGCCCCTCGGAAACTTGTGGATATCATCAACTTGCTCCGCTGAGTACGTCACATTCTTCGTTGCTCTGATTGACTTTAGCGCTATCCAATTGCGTGCAGAGATAATTTGAAAGACAACCGTTTATCCCGCCCCTCGGATTGAGCCCTGGCAATGATGATGAGTTTCCAGACCTAACATCTTGATGTTGGTCTGGCATGCCAGGCTACCTTTAAGTAGCTAAATTGCATTCAAACATCAGCAGAATACAATTTTCTGTTAATTTAGATTGATAGAAGTTTCTTCCCCCTCCCATGATAGTTTGAATGATGCTTCTGTCAAAGGAGATAACTAATGAATGTTAATGTTTGGTTTGGGCATAGTGGAATAAAGGTCATGTATGACTCTGCTGAGCAGCTTAGTGTTGTGCATGTAAAGGCAGACTTGTGATGTTTGTCGACGTGTTTCAGAAATTATGAAAAATGGCTTAAGGTTTTAGTTACATAAAGTTGTAAAACAATTGTAAAGTTACACACTTAAAGGTACATGTAACTTTTAATCTCTTAAAGTTAATAATAAAAATAGTTAATAATAAATGAATTTGTTATTATTTTACAACATGTCGGTGCAGTTTTTATAACTCTTATAATGTTTTATAACTCTTAATAAACTTTAAACTCTTACAGGATGAATATTGACTTTCATTGTATTGTTCAAAATATCTTTTATTATGTTCCACAGAAGACATACAGGTTTTTAACGACAAGAGGGTAAATAAATGACAAATGGATTATTTCTCTCTTTTTTAAAACTCCTTTAAATGTGTAGTCTTTTAATATCAAGAGGGGATAGACATTTTCCAGCTTGTTTTGAAATAGCCTTGTATGGGATTTACCCTTTACATTTAATCATTTAGCTGACGCTTTTATCCAAAGAAATGGGCTCTATGCACAGCTCCACTACTTCCTGAACTTCAGCCAGCTTCTTGTTTCCTGTCTGTCATTATTGTACACATTGATTAATTCAGGTGTGTCTGATTATTGTTGCTGTGACACTGAGGTCAAGCACACCTGAGTTAATCAAATTGTCCAATAATGGCAGACAGGAAACAAGGAGCTGGCTGAAGTTCAGGAAGTAGTACAGCTGTGCATAGAGCCCATTTACAATTGCTATATATGTCAGAGGTTGCACGCCTCTAAAGCAACTAGGCGTTAAGTGTCTTGCTCAGGGACACATTGGTGTCTCACTGTGGATTTGAACCCGGATCTGTCACACCAAAGGCATGTGTCTTATCCACTGCGCCATCACCACCCCCACTGCGCCATCACCACCCATTTACCATTTACTCTTTCTATGTTTAAAGGAGCTGTATGTAAGATTGTGGCCAAAACTGGTACTGCAATCACTTTCAAATTACTATAGAGTGGTGTATCCACTCCCCCTCCCCTTGGTGAATTTACCATTCACTGTACATTACATTTGCAACATCTAGTCTCATCCAGTTTGATCTTTTAATCCCTCACTACAGCTTAAGGGTGTACTCACACTAGGCACGGTTGCCATGAACCGGGCCCGAGTACGATTGTCCCCCCTCCCCACTCCCCCTCTGGCCTGCACTCACATAGGGTTTCAGCATTCGTGCCGGAGCACGCTTACGTCATTATGATGCGACGGTTTCGGGATAAACAACAAGAAGAGCGGCGCTCTCTGAACACAATGGAGTCCATCGCTCTGTTTTCTTTGTGGATAATTTTGTGTTGTTTGGTCCACGGTGGTCCACAGCCCTCTCACAGCCTGTTGTCAAACAGATGTGTCGCCTTAGTGGCGTGAAAATTTTCACGTAATCATGCTTCTCGTATGAGGAGGTTTGCAAGGTACCAGCTGAAGTGCTGCAAGGACTTTGCAGCTTTGATTACGGACTACAGTTCCCGTACTGTTCGTGTCCTGTTCCGTGCTCCAGCACGGTTAGTGCTCACACTGCATGTGAACCGCGCCCAAATCCAACTGAACCGTGGTCTGGCCCACCTCTTCCAAGCGGGCCAGGGCCGGCTAATCGAGCTGCGCCTGGGCACGGTTCGGAGCACTCACACTAGTCAAACGAACCGTGCTTTGGTGGTCTAACGCACTCGGGCACGGTTCAAACGGGCTATTGTGAGTACACCCTAAATCCCTCATATCACTGTTGGGCAGATTCCTATCTTATCAAAATATTCCAGAATACAATACTTCATGAAATTTTTTGATTGACAATTATATTAGTGCTATAATTGCAATAATAAATGTTACTTTATTTGTTAGGGATGCCAGACTGATGAGATGGGCTTTCCACGCAGAGTCTCCTCCCAAAGTTTCTTCCTATCTACTTTAACATCTCAGGTAATCAGTTTTCACTGTTGTCTTTGGCCAGTTTAATGGGGAATTCGTAAGGCTGCTTTGGAATGATTTGGATTATGAATTATGATGCACACCACAAATACATTTGAATAGAGTTTAAGCATGATTTTAGCTGCACAAAAGTTGATGAGGTTATGCAATGCATAATGTAGCTCTGTTACACACTGTTAATCACATCATTTCAAGCCGAGGGTCCATTTCTGCTAGTGAAGTGTGAATGTCTTGGGGAGGTTAGCACTAACTTGCCTGAAACACACTAAGTTCAAAGGAGTTCAGCACATTGCATTACCTTGCATTAGAAGAATCTGATCATCTGGGTTTCGATTATGATTCACAATGTCTGTATGTGCCATCGTTAGAAAAGTTTTTTGATTGTTATAATCACTCTTTTGTCAGTGCTAAGGTGTGCACATATAATTACTTGTGTAGCAGTGCAGAAAAGGTGTATGTGAAAGTAGAGTTGTAAGGTCTGAGAGACTAATCTAATTTAACCTGATAGAAAAATGTATTTCATGTTATCCGTGTTATATTTCATCTGCAATAACAATGTGGACTTTTCTAAAGATCCGTTTGACCATTAACTTTTAAATGCATCATTATGCATTAATATAAGGAGAGTTCTCCATGAAAGATCCGTGACTGCAGATCAGAAGTGCTACTGCATTTCTTTCTGATACGGGAGGAAATTAAATTATGTTAAATGTGGAGGATCTTTACTGTGAGAAGACAGGCCAGTTTACTGTGACAGGATGCGACAGAGATGCAACCGTTAAAGACACAAGTCAATTGTATCAATTGTATGACGTGATACTATGTCCCAAAGCTTGCGTACTCTTTAGCTACACACTTAAAAGTATTTACTTTTTCTTCACAAAAAGAGTACACACTTTTAGAGCAGCAGTTCCCAAACTTTTTTTTTGTTGTGCACCCCCTTCTATGTCCCAACTGGGTTGGCGCACCCCCAATCCCTTCTTTAAAAAACAAAACAAAACAAAACAAAAAAACGCAACAAGCAAAAAGCTTTGTTTTATCGCCATATAAAATAAAGACTCATGTTTTATCATGCTCAAATACCCCAGAACATGCATGACAATAACATCATCAAACTAATGCAACAAAGCTACGCACAAGCTTCCACTTTTAAAGTACCTGTAAAGTCATAATTATGTGTTCTGAGTTTGTCACACCACAGAAAAATGTGTAATTAGCCACCCAGCCAAATTTGAATGATAACTAATTTGAGTGAGTAAGGGTGTACTCACACTAGGCACGGTTGCCATAAACCGGGCCAGAGTACGATTGTCCCCCCTCCCCACTCCCCCTCTGGCCTGCACTCACATAGGGTTTCAGCATTCGTGCCGGAGCACACTTACGTCATCATTATGGTGCGACGGTTTCCATAGGTTTCGGGATAAACAAGAAGAGCGGCGCTCTCTGAACACTATGGAGTCCATCGCTCTGTTTTCTTTGTGGATAATTTTATGTCGTTTGGTCCACGGTGGTCCACAGCCCTCTCACAGCCTGTTGTTAAACAGATGTGTCGCCTTTGTGGCGCGAAAATTTTCACGTAATCGTGCTGCTCATGTGAGGAGGTTTGCAAGGTACCAGCTGAAGTGCAGAAAGGACTTTGCAGCTTTGATTACGGACTACAGTTCCTAAAAACCATGACTTCGCACGTCCTGTTCCGTGCTCCAGCACGGTTAGCGCTCACACTGCATGCGAACCGCGCCCGAGTCCAACTGAACCGTGCTCTGGCCCACCTCTTCCAAGCGGGCCAGGGCCGGCTAATCGAGCCGCGCCCGGGCACGGTTCGGAGCACTCACACTAGTCAAACGAACCGCGCTTTGGTGGTCAAACGCGCTCGGGCACGGTTCAAACTGGCTAGTGTGAGTACACCCTAACTGTCCCACTTCGAGCACTGGCTCCTACGATGTCATCTTTAGCCCGCTACATTTTGTAGGATTTATTTTTTTTATGTCAGAAAGCAAGCCTGCTATGCCAGCCCATGTAAACTAGCCAAACATACCCATAATTCTTTGCGTTCTGATGACGTTGCCGCCCAGTAGGTCACATGTCTTAGCAATCTCTATATATAGTGGCTGCAGAGGAGTGTGTAGAAGGTAGAAGACAGCATCTGTCTTCTATGTTCTTTCAAAACTGATAAATTATATATATTCTTAATTTAAAATGTAAGCGATTACAAAGGAAATGTTTACAGTTCATGTTTTTTTAATTTATTGTATGTAAAAATCCCACTTAAAAAAGCAGACCGCCATTACATTTTTCCTCTCGCGAACCCCCTGGTGGCACCACAGTTTGGGAATCCCTGTTTTAGAGTAGTATATGAGAATTGAGACGCATCATTTGTACACGGTACTTTCATACATTCTTTTTGTTTGTGTAAATATAGAGTTTAAAGAGTTGATGATCTGCACACCCATTTAAACAGTGGCTTACCTCCAAAAAAACGACTTATTTTCTCTTGGCAGATGGCAAGCCAAGCAACCTGTTTGTCCTGTTTTAGCTGAAGGTAAAAATTAAGTGGAACGTCACTGGCTGTTTTCTGTCTGCTGAATAGCCACTCCCAGGCTTCTGCCTCAAGGGCTTTTGTGTTGGTAGATGACTAATTGTATTCAAAGACACTGTTCACACACACACACACACACACACACACACACACATAAACACACCAACATCCCCATAGACTCTCTAAATTGCACAAATGCACACAAAAGGTGTGAGATGGCTGTCTAGTTTTACACGTAAGCCATAAAGGTGATTTCCACAGGTGCTGATCTGACATTTTGAGAGCGCCGGCTAACAGGAGTGCAGCGACATGACCAAGGGCACATTTTTCCTGTTTCTACTTGCTGTGAGTAAACCTGAGTCAACTTTAATTACAATAGTAAGCTGTAATGAATGATTAATATCATACGTAATCGGTTTATTTGATGATGGTGACTACTGGACTTAATCTAATCCTTAATCTAACGTTTTGTAAAAGTCATTATTTCTTATCTTTTTGCTAAAGTTTTGAGCACTGTCTACTTGGAGCTTTTACAAATCTCACATATTATAAACCAGATAAATAATATGATGTTTGATTAGGAATGACATTAAAAATATGACAAGGTATTAGAGCAATTGGTAACACTTTATTTTGATGGTCCTTTTTATGGTCCCTTAAGTAATTTTGTCTATTGCAACTCCATGTTAACTGCCTCTCATTAGAGTATTAGTAGACTGTCTGTCTGTCTCTAACTTTGCATCGAAATTCACATTGTGATCTGTGTGAAATATTGGTGATACAAAAGGTAATGTGTCGTGCTTTAGTAGCCTACAGCATGCAGCAGTTAAAGTGTGTCATAAAAGTGTCATAAATGCATTAAAGAGAAACTAAATTATGTACAGTATGAAACACAGATTAATCCGTAGTTTATAAAACACATTTGTTGTTCTTATCAAGTGACATTTCTATAGTGACAGCTGACATTTTTAGGTGATTTGTTTGACTGTGATGTTGCTTCCTTGTGTTTTGCATTCTGTTGATAGTTAGTGCAGTGTGAGTCTTTTTTTGAATGGTTAGTTTTTATGAAGTAGCAACCATACGTTTTTCTAAAGACTTCTATCTTGTAGTTCATCTTTAGCAGAAAAACAACAGTATTTAATCTGAGGGAAGCAGAGTGGTGTTGTTGTCTTGCATGCACAAACACCATTCTCATTGTGTCACCTATGTAAAGGGCTACTTTACCCCAAAATGAGTCTGTAATTACTCTCCCTAATGTTGTTCCAACCTCGTAAGACTTTCGTTCATCTTCAGAACACAAATGAAGATATTTTTCTGTCACTATAGACTTTATTATTATTTTTGATGAAATCTGAGAGCTGGATCACTTCTCCATAGGCTTCATAAGGGAACAAAACTCGATGATGATTATGCATTTTATTTGTAGTGCGCTTTTCTCCAACCTAAATCGCTGATGGCATTGTTAAAATAGTCAGAGTGACTACAGTGTCTCAATCTTTAAGTTTATCAAGTGACGAGAATACTTTTTTGTGCGCAAAAAACAAACAAAAATAAAGACTTTATTCAACTATTCATTTCTTTCTCTGAGGGCCGTGAGATTTCACGTAGTGTGAAACTGCGCAACGCTTCTAGATTGTACGTCACACGCATCGCACATATGACCAGTGTCAGCCAATTGAGAGCCTACGTGTGACGTGCAACACAGAAGCGCTGCGCTGTTCCACTATGTGAAATCTCGATGCCGCAAAAGAACTTTTTAAAATAACTTTTTTTTTAGATTTAAATTTTACTGTGACGTGGAGAAATCAAATTAGTGTGGGTTCAAGAACAGATATAATGTATAACCAAAGGCTCCACTATAAGAAGAATAGCAATGTATACATGAAACATTTAAAATTATTTACAAGTCATTACTTTTACAATTCGTTTGAATGAAATTTTTCTAAAATATATTGATACAAATATATTTTCCTAGTAATTATGAGTCTGCAGTTCCATTGCGCGTATTTTGACATGCCATATTTTTGTCCCATGCTATGGTTATTATCACTATACGTCAACTGACCTTATGCACAGCTGCACTTCTTCCTGAACTTAAGCCAGCTCCTTGTTTCCTGTCTGCTATTATTGGCCGAACTTGATTAATTCAGGTGTGTCTGATTATTGTTGTCGTGACTACTGAGGTCAGGCACACCTGGATTAATCAGTTTGTCCAATAATGACAGACAGGAAACAAGGAGCTGGCTTAATTTCAGGAAGTAGTGCCGCTGTGCATAAAGCCAATTGCAATTGCGATTTCAAGTGAATCACACATTTTTATGTGGATGTCACCTCCTAAACTTTGCAGCATGTAATTGGCCATCAGTCCATTATTTCTGATTTGTTAGGGTTTTGATAAAGCTCAAATTTAAATTAATCAAATCCAGTTCAGTCAAATTGAATTCAAAAACGGAACAAGCTGCAAGTGTAAGTGGAACATCATACGAACCAATCTGACACTAACCTGAGTCAAAGTCACCTAAAACAAGTACATACTGAAATGCCATAATTTTTCAATCACATTATGTACAAGAAATTGTTAATGCTTTTTTGATGACAACAGCCACATTTGAACCATGTATGAATAATTTGAACAAATGTAAACCTATGTGAGTAAGGCATTTGGCATGAGGTTGTTGTTTCTCGTGTTGGTCCTGATTCTCAGTCTTAAAACAAGCTAGACAACGTGACACAGTATTATAAGAAAACAGAAAAAAAGTTATCTTATTTGAATCAGACAAACACTTAATTTAAAAAAAAAATTGGACATAGTGGATTAAGTGGATGTTAAAGGAGAACACCACCGCAAAATGTAACTTTGGTCTAATAAAACATCGGTACCTAGTTGACCGTTCTCTGAGATTTATTTTCATGATAATCTAATGTAATGAGTTTTATCTCTTAAAACTGTTTAGCGTATAACGCTAGTATATGGGGCATGGAATAAGTAAAAAGAAATCGCTAGTTTATACCACCAACAAGGCTCAAAATAGCCCCACACTAACACAGTAACACAATGAGGGTATATACATGCAAAACGAAGCTTTGAGAACTTTGTAAGTGTACAGACCGTTTAATAAGAAGATATTATTATAGACCTCATGTAGCCCTGCCCCTTTTCAGCGTTGCGCACGTTGTCTTTTGACTTCCGGTCTGTATTTCCACAGCGATCTTGAATAGGTATGAATGAACTGCTCGTAAAAAAATTCCCGTTCGACATTTGTTAAGACATCTGCTTTACAATGCTTATGATAAACATTACAATGCTCATGATAACTTTTGTTAACTCTACAATAAGTAAATCCACTTCACCAGCTAATTACTCCTCAACAGCAATGCCATAGAAATATACAGAACCGGAAGTTCAAAGACAATATTCTAAAGATGACGGCGCCCACTTTTCTCTGGTGCATAAGGTCTATAAAGACAGTTCACTTCGTGTATACAGACAGGAGCCATCTTAGAAAATAGTCTCGATAAGTTAATCCCCGAACGCCGTTCATACAGTTCAGAAGTTCGCTGAACTTCATACAGTTCAGCTCACTCAGCACGACGTTCGTGGTTTGACTTGTCGTGACTGTTTTCCAAGATGGCTCCTGTCTGTATACACCATGGTATACATGAAGTGCACTGTCTTTATAGAGTATCTTCTTATTAAACGGTCTGTACACTTACAAAGTTCTGAATGCTTCGTTTTGCATGTATGGACCCTCATTATATTACTGTGTTAGTGTGGGGCTATTTTGAGCCTTGTTAATGGTATAATAGCGATTTCTTTTTACTTATTCTATGCCCCATATAATAGCGTTATACGCAAAACAGTTTTTAGAGATAAAACTCTTTACATTCGATTTTCATGAAAACATATCTCAGAGAATGGTTGACTAGGTCCCGATGTTTTAATAGACCTTTTATCACAATGTAATATTATGTAAAATATTTACACACCAATAAAACCTCAGGTGTTGAGAGGGATGTTCTATCACTATTGACTGTATGTTTTTCACTTAGCATTATCCTGTTTTTTGTCTATTCATCAGCTTGTTGAAGTGACCGCTTCCAGCAAAAATGATACCGGCAATCGTGAAAAGCGGGTAGGTAATCTAAAAAACAAATTCGAAAGTTATGTCTCAGCTCATTGTCTTGACAGAACATGTCCCTTAAAACAACAAATTCCCACCTGTCACCAAGATCATAAAACAAGACTTTGTTTAGAATAGAATACTCATGTATTACATCCTGTAACATAAATACAGAGACATATAGAAACATAGAGCTAGAAATATGTATTTTTCAAATACACATTCAAACTGGAGATTTAGAAAATCAGACAAAATCATCAGACTTCATCCATAATGTCTTCCCATATTGGGTCCAATGAGTTATTCACTCAGGATCTGTTGATGTTAATGTTTTCCTAATAATTTAAAGTAATTGCACTGTAAAAACAAACACATATTTTCAACCATCAAAAGAATGGAATTTTACTGAAAATTTTTAAAAGTATTTTTAATTTCCTTATTATTGTTATTATTATTTTGTTAGTATTGTTATTACTATGTAGCATACATTTTTTGTTAAATCTACTTGCTTTTTAAGTTATCTGTTCTTAAATATTTAGGTTAATTCAATGGGAAGATTGAAACAAGTTTTGTTAGGCACTATTACTAAATTAAAATTGGGGAATGCGTTTCCTCAATTAATTTGAGTAGATTAGACTCATTAAGCTTTACGGTGCAAAATCAGAAAGGAAACTGATCATCACTCAATATATCTCTTTCTATCTCAAAGGAAGCTGTTCTTATTCGTTCAAAGAGAAGATGGGTTCTGTCCACCATTGATCTTGAGGAGAACAGGCCTGGACCATATCCCATTGAGCTTACACAGGTAACTTTACACAGTCACTGATTCCAGTGTGGTTCTGCCTGTTCCTGAAAACGTAAAGACCTCATGAAATCTCTTGATGAGAAGTTTTCTTTTCTGTGCTACCATGCATGTTGGAGGGTTTGGGTAAGACAAATTTCACATATTAGTATCATTTGGGTGGGCAAATTCTCTTTTTTTTTACATCCTATGCATTCCTAGATAATCTTTTGACATGATAAAACCTGCCAACCCCTGTAAGCGGAAAAAATGGCAAAAGTACAGTTCCTCGGAAATAATCTGGTTCATCCAGTTGATAATTCATCAAGTGGTTCATTCATCACAAATATAGTAGGTTCCAAATTAGTGAAGTAATGAGATAAAGGCAATAATTGCACAATAAATGCACAATAAATGGCAAAAAAACGTAATTCCCCAATATCATGTCTAGCCAACTAGGTGAACCTGGAAATATTGAGTACACCAAAGTTTTATTGCAGAAATGTTAAGTATGCATCTCCAGTATACAGAAACTGCCAGATGCTAATTTGCATATGTTGAGTAATTTGTATGATTAGCATAATTAGCATTATTAGCTTAATCGTCCATTTTTACCAGATATTTTGCACTCTATGGTCAATTTCTATACAATATCTGGAATGCTGAAATGATGGAAATTATCTAAGATTATTAATAAACTGAGTTAAGATTATTAGCAAAGCAATCTTTAGTCGCAGAAGTGATTGGTCTAACATATTTGTAACACAAAGTCGGCTTTGCAACCTTGGTGAAATTAAGTTTACATGAGACTATGATCTGAGAGGTCATCACTCTGCTGCAGAATTTCAACGGCATCAACATTGATTCCATGTAACAATGTTAGATCTAGAGTATGATTACAAAAGTGAGTTGGTCCCGACACGTGTTGTCTAACTCCAATAGAGTAAAGAATATCTTTAGATGCCAATCCCAATGGATCTTTTTCGTTATATACATGTATATTAAAATAACCAACAATTAGGACTTTATCTGCAGCCAGTCAGCAAATTCTTTGATAGAAAGTCAGCAAATTCTTTGATAAAGTCTGTATGGTGCCCTGTATACAAGAAAAAAAAGAGAAAAGTTATCTCTTTATGTATATTTTAGGCAACAATAAAATATGCTACAACTCTGGCCTTTTTCGTCAAAAATAAAACTAAATATGTTATAAAACACCACTCTGCCTCATTTCATTTAAAAAAAAACTTAAACATATTAGCCATATTATTAGCCATATCTTAAACATATTAGCCTAATACAGTGTTTCTCAAACTTTTTCTGCCATTTCCCACTTTGAAGGTAGGGAAGGGTTCGTGCCCCACCTGCCCCCTTGCAATCGCCCACCAAAAAATGTTAATAAACTAGGCTTTAAGTTAAAATGTATTTTATCAAAATGACAAAAAAAAAAAACAAAAAAAAACATAACAGTATATAAAAATAATAATGGAATTGTGTTTGTATTTTGCCTCTGATAACATCAAATTCAGAAACGGAGAAAATAAATTGTGGATTAGTTTATTAGCTTTATTTTGTCACCTCGCAAACTGCATGCAAAAAGAACAAACAAAATTGAAAAAGAATAATAATAATCTCAGGGTTTTCTTGGCTCACAACGAAGTGGAGGTAGTAAAATCCAAATAATGTTTGTATTTTAGGTATTTTTATATTAATAATAGTAATTTTGTATTTTTTCGAAAATTATCATAAAGCTACTGTGTTTCCCACAGTATTGTGTGTGTGTGGTGTGGACATTAAAACTATTCAGCCACATAATGTTTTCAACCACATAATGTTTATTTTAGGTTTCAGACATTTAAATTCACATAAGTAAGTTACTAAAAAAGCAATACATTTAGAGTTTGTCAAATACAGACCTATGTCTATGGAAGCGGCAATAATAATTATTTCCATAATTAGACAACACGTATTATTCTCATCAAATACACATCGTGTATGTAACTTTCGAGTTTACTCTATGCTTCTTCCAGTTCACCGGGCCACTTACTTTCATGTATTTCGGGAGAAGTGGATAAACAGATGTCTGTTAAATCTAGATCCGATTCTCTAAAATGCGGCATAAACTAACGCCTCGCGCATAGCTCAACTAAGGTATTTAAAGGAGACATATCATGCAAAATCCACTTTTTTAGCCCTTAAATGCATTTTGTTGTATATTTGGAGTGTTTATAAGTACAGAAAAGATGAAATTATTCTCTTCAGGTGCTTCGTTTATATCTTTATATTCTGTTTTGGTCATATTTTTCAACCTGTTCGGATTTTCCTGTTGTCTATTACATTTTTTGAACAATTACGTCACAGTATTTGCAGCGGAACTGACAAATAAGGACATTGACTACCGGTCCAACACTTCGAGCAATCCGCCATTATTATTTCTCGCTCCGATTTTGTAGTCCAAGCTCAATGATGCAGAAGTTACGGGAGGGCTAGTCAAAATGTTCGGTTGTTGGATGTAGTGACCTGAAGCACTTCAAGGATCCCCAATCCAACAACCTCCGCCAGTATACAGAAGGGTTTGCCGATTGACTTCGTCTGAATGAGGTGTAAATTCCTTCTATCATTAGCTGCTGTGTTTTCTGACGCTTTCTAAACGCAAGTTATCATATTATTATCATACAGATTTTTTTGTGGTAAGATCAGACCGCAGTCATTTATCTTGTCAGAGTGCTTGTTTTAACAAGAGAAATAGTCGACTTTCACTAATAACACAACATAGTTAACTTTACATACCACTGCATCCATATGAAGACGTTGTTCTGCAGGTTTGTCGTCGTTTTTTTCAAATTGCTCGCTTTGGCGCGAATACGTAACGCTTGATGGACAAGTCTTTTGTTGACATTTTGTTAAAGTGTGAATAAAAATGTTCTTTGAAACTATAGTAATCGTATATCTCTTATCAAACTACAATAATGGCTGAACGCGGGGAGTTGAACCGACCGTGAACTCAGCGACCTGGAGAGCGGGCGGGGAAAGACGCAACTCCTTTTTATTTAAAGGGGACGCTTCGAAACGGGTTGCTCACAGAAGCACATCAGAAAAGGGGTAGAAAAGGGGCCTGTTGAGCTATAATAATGAGGAATTCAGAACCAAACATTGCAGTTATGCTTTATATAGACCACAAATGTATGATTTATAAGTAAAAATGAATGATTTAAAAGCATGATATGTACCCTTTAACAACAATACATATCCACTTGCTCATATTCGACAATCGGAATATCAGATATTTCCTGCTATAGTCAACAAATTTGTGATATAACCGCAGATAATCAGTCATTCAGTGCTATTGTGTCTGCGGTGTGACCATACTGTCTATGGGTGTGACAATGACGTCACCATGGAAACTATAAAAGGAGACAATCTAAATAACGGGCCCCTCTAAAAACTTTTAAACTTGTGTGTGAAAGGTTAAGGCTTACATTTAAATATGTCTTCCTTTTGTTTTGAGTTTATAAGGAACTAATAGATTTGGGCCCAACACTTTTAGAAACGCTGGCCTAATATCTTCACTGCATAGGCTATTTATAACAAAATGAACATGATCATTTTAAAAAATATGAAACATTATTGATTTTTATTGACATTTAACAAACAGGGTTGTGTCATTTTATTTTATTGTACATATAGTGAAGATAATATTAAAATATATAACTATATTACAGTTTTTTACTATCACTTTGCTACTATTTTCAGAACCATGTCATTTTTCACAACGACACAAAACTCAAAACGGTTATCACTTGTGACACAGGCTTGTCTAATGTTCAAAACATTGCATCGTGCATTCACATCTTTAAATAAATCTTGCACTTGCACAATCATTGGTTCAAAAAACAAATTTACTGTGAAATACCATTGAAACATATAACTAGAGATCACTCACACACAAGTAACTCATAGTTTCACTGAGTCATTGTTCGTACAATCATTAAATATTGTAGAACAAAATAGATGATACAAGTTTCATTATGGTACTACATGAACAGTAAATATACATCTCTGTACAAGTACTGCAGTAGTAGAGAGAATACACACATAGTGGAATCATTGTGTGATATAGACCATTTCAAAAGATGTAAACAACACTGGTCCAGAAGCACTTCCTGTTTCAGTTTGTAACTGTTTTCTTTATTTCACATGTAAAGAAAACTTCTTAAAGATGTTTGTTTAACTTTTTGATTCAGTTTTAAATGTTCTGTTGGTTGTATTTTATCCCAGCTTTTATGTAGTGTTAAAAAACTGAAACAGGAAGTGCTTCTGGGCCAGTGTTGTTTACATCTTTTGAAATGGTCTATATATTGATTCAAAACACTACAGTACAATCACAACATCGGTTTATTTGGAATCAAAGCAAAAATATATAACATTATGTTACATTTATGGATATTGTAGTCGAATTGGTTCATGCTTCACAGTAATTGGTGACAATGAATCTCTTGTATCTTGAAACTTTCATGATTTACTGTAAACATCGAAGATTGTGTGTCTGTTTCCATACAAGTACATAAAGAGTAATGCAACAGTTACTTATCATTTTGAGCAGTAGTATCAATTGATAGTTAGATCATTGTAAGGAAATGAACAGAAACTCATTTGAAATGTAATATGTGAATTGCCTTTTGAAATAGTAGTTATTTGATGTTAAGTTGTGTCATATTGAACAGGTGATTTATGTTGAATGAACAAATGATCTAAGTTGTATGTGTATTGTATCCAAGCAATTGAGAAATGGGTTAAAGTTTTGAAAAATGTGCATTTTGATCATTGTGAGTTTTGTGTCTAGAGTTGTGAAAAATGACATCAAGGTTCTGTAAATAGTAACAAAGTGATTGTAAAAAACTGTAAATAAAATGAAATGTCAGTTTTAATGACCAATAATATCTAGCCTAAAAGGTATAGAAGCTACAATGTGAAATAAAGAAGGCAAACAATTCAAACATAAGTAAGCTCTCTAATAGGCTACAAAGTTAAGTTAAATAGCGTAAATATATAAAGTTATGAAACTTCACTTTGCCTTCAGCCATCAATATTATAAAACCATCAATAGGTAACCATAATCACCTGATCTCATTCCATTTTAGCTTTCTTTGCTACTATAAATGTGTTTGATAAACACACTGTAATAGCAGCCAAAGAAGATGATATGAGTTTAGAGCTCAACTAATGGAAAAACTAATCACTGTCATGGTGACTTCAAATGAAACACATAGTTAAACTCCTGTTAATTTTCAATAAAGCCCCACACTAACACAGTAACATAATGAGGCTCCATACATGCAAAACGAAGCATTGAGAACTTTGTCCTCAATGCTTTGGGGCGGCAGTGGCTCAGTGGTTCATGTGGGTTGTCTACAAAACCGAAAGGTTGGTGGTTCAATCCTCGGTTCCACCTGACCAAGTGTCGAGGTGTCCATGAGCAAGACACCTAACCCCAGCTGCTCCTGACGAGCTGGATGGCGCCTTGCATGGCTGCCGTCGCCGTCGGTGTATGAATGTGTGTGTGAATGGGTGAATGGGTGAATGTGAGGCAAATTGTAAAGCGCTTTGGTGGCCATTGGGTCTATGAAAGCGCTATATAAATGCAGTCCATTTACCATTTGTCCAATCCAATCCAATCCACTTTATTTCTATAGCACATTTTATAAACAAGAAGTTTCCAAAGTGCTGCACAGAAGATTCAGACATACAGATCAATTAACATACAATAAAAACAAATAGCAAAGTAAAAACATCTCAGTCCTAAAATACAGTAAAATAGAAAAAGACATCAAATGACCACACAACTCACGCGGAGTTAAAAGCCAAGAAATAAAAATGTGTCTTTAGACGAGACTTAAAACTCTCAACTGTCGAAGCAGTTCGAACATGGAGGGGCAAGGCGTTCCAAAGTTTTGGTCCCACCACAGAAAAAGACCTGTCCCCTCGAGTTTTGAGTCTTGTCTTCGGAACAACGAGCTGGAACTGGCCCTCCGACCTCAGAGACCTCGCTGGCGCATAAACCTGAATGAGGTCCGCAATATATGTTGGGGCCAGTCCATTTACAGCTTTAAGAACAATAATATCTTAAAATCTGTCCTAAAACGAACAGGAAGCCAGTGCAATGAGGCGAGAATTGGAGTTATGTGTGTGCGCTTTTTGGATCCTGTTAAAAGTCGTGCTGCAGAATTTTGGACTAACTGTAAGCGTGAAAGTGCATTTTGATTTATACCGGTATAGAGTGCATTACAGTAGTCTAATCGAGAAGAAATAAAAGCATGTATAGCTTGTTCAAAACTGTTAAAAGACAAAAATGGTTTAACTTTAGCTAAAAGACGAAGATGATAAAAACTAGATTTCACAACTGCATTTATTTGTTTATCAAATTTAAAATCACTGTCAATTTTAACCCCCAAATTAGTTATAACAGGACGCACAAAGTCATTTAGGCTGCCAAAATCTATCATGGGGTTTGTTTGTGGGGCCAAATTGCATGATCTCAGTTTTACTCTCATTTAATTTAAAAAAATTTTGTGCTAACCACGCTTTGACATCGTTTAAGCAGTCAAGTAAAGGTGTCAGGGAGCTGCCTTCATGCTTTCTGATTGGCAAATAAATTTGGCAGTCATCAGCATAAAGATGATAGGAGAGGCCATGTTTTTTAAAAATTAGTCCCAGTGGAAGAAGGTAAATCGCAAATAGAATGGGACCAAGAATTGATCCCTGAGGGACCCCATAGTTAAGAGGCAAATTTGATGATATAAAGTCGCCCGTTTTAACAGAGTAGCATCTCTCCGAAAAATATGACTGAAACCATTTTAGGGCAGTCCCCCTGACTCCCACACAGCTTTCCATACGAGATAAAAGAATTGTGTGAACAACTGTGTCAAAAGCAGCAGTGAGATCTAAAAGCACTAAAATGGCTGAATCACCATCTGTCATTAAAAACAGGTCATTTAAAACCTTTAGAAGTGCAGACTCAGTGCTATGAAATGCTTTAAAACCAGACTGAAAAATATCTAAAGTGCCATGTGCTTCCAGAAATGACTGTAGTTGCATCAATACACATTTTTCCAAAATTTTTGATAAAAAAGAAAGTTTTGAAATAGGGCGATAGTTTGAAACATTCGTGGGATCAAGTCCAACTTTCTTAATTAGTGGCTCAATCACTGCTTTTTTACAAAATATGCACGACTCCAGAAGACAGACTACTATTTATTATTTCTTCAACATGAGAGCCAATCGTTTCCCACACATCCTTAAAAAGGCGTGAAGGGACCGGGTCCATAGGGGATGTGGAGGGTTTAATTTGAGAAACGATCTTTGTAAGAGAGATGATAATGAAACTAGCTCAAACTGACTGAAAATACCAGAGCAATGCATGTGCAAAGAAAAGTTAAGAAAAGAGGGTGATATATTCGCTCTGATATTTAAAACCTTGCTATTAAAAAAATCCAAAAATGTCTCACAGATATCAGGCGAAAATTCAGTAGAGGTGGATTGTGGAGGGTTCAATACAGACCCAATGATTTTAAAAAGAACACGTGGATTGTTGGCATTCTGAGAAACTATTTCTGAAAAATATTGTATTTTTTTAACTTTAACAAGTTTTTGTAAGTGTACAGACCGTTTAATAAGAAGATACGTTATAAAGACAGTTCACTTCATGTATACACAGCAAGAGCCATTTTAGATAATAGTCTCGATAAGTCGATCCCCGAACGCCGTTCATACAGTTCAGAAGTTCGCTGAACTTCATACAGTTCAGCTCACTCAGCACATCGTTCGTGGTTTGACTTATCGAGACTATTTTCTAAGATGGCTTCTCTCTGTATACGCGAAGTGAACTGTCTTTATAACTTCTATATCTACATCTTCTTATTAAACGGTCTATACACCTACAAAGTTCTCAATGCTTCGTTTTGCATGTATGGAGCCTCATTATGTTACTGCGTTAGTGTGGGGCTATTTTGAGCCTTGTTAGTGGTATAAACTAGCAATTTCTTTTTACTTAGTCAATGCCCCCAGTACTAGCATTATATGCTAAACAGTTTTTAGAGATAAAACTCTTTACATTCGATTATCATGAAAACAAATCTCAGAGAACGATTGACTTGGTACCGATGTGTTATTAGACCTTTTTACCGATGTGTTATTATATGTGTTGTTGAACATCCATTAAACCCTTAGATAGGTTTGGAAGTTTTTTGTATTTTCATAATTTGGTGGGTGTGGCGTAACAGGCGGGAGAGCGGTCGATTCAAACAACAGGAAAACAATGGATCACAATGACCTTTCGGACGCTGAGGAAATTTTTCATACTTACTCCTATGACGGACCACAGCCATAAAATTATAACCCTGCTTTGCTGCCTAGAGAGCAGGGATGTGCCAGGATTAATGTTAGACAGAACGGTCAGAGATAAATTGAGTTGAGGAGAACAGAGCAGGTGTCTTGGTGCTTATAATATTCGTCCAAATTGAATCAAGATCGGAATAAAACCACTAGAATTATATTGAAATTGTAAAATTTGTATCAAGCAATAACAAAAGCTCTAGCTTATACCAATTATTACACCATGCTGTCACTACCAAATGTTTTGAAAACCACAATAGGCTACACTTATAGTGATGCAAATTTAAAAAAAAAATGTTTACATCGACTTTTTTTTAGAAATGTCTTTGTTCATTTTCAAGCCTACAATAGACAGCCTACAGGCTTTAGTTACAGCACATGAATATGCTACTTGCTGATGCAATTAGAAGGAGTAACATTTGAGCAGGGGTGTCCAATCGTACTCCGGAAGGGCAATTTCCTGCACAATTTAGCTCAAACACACTCTGCTGGAAGTTTCTACTGATCCTAATGCCAAGAATATACATGACCCTAAACCTTACAGACATGAACTAAAAGCCATACAACTCCAAGTATTTGACTGTACTAAAGCATAAAAATACCACATATGTTTGCAGATATTTAGAAAGCATGCTTAGCATACAAACTTGTTTCTCTGACAAACAATGATACAGCAGTTATTCTGAAATGTGCCGTGTCAGAATATCTGTTTTATTTTAGTCTGCGTGAATTAAAAATGAATTTATTTTGAATAATGCATGTTTGGCTAAAAAGTGAACAAATACATAATCATAAATGGTACATGAATCTAATTATTATTATTATTTTTTTTATTGATATAGCTGTTCAATGACAAAAAGGAGGACAACTCCGTCAAGTTCCGCCTCCAAGGAGACGGGGTGACAAGAGAGCCATTTGGTTTGTTTTCCATTAACGAAAACACTGGGGTTGTATTCGTACACCGGCCCATCGACCGGGAAGAGACTCCCATCTTCCATGTAAGATTTCAAGGCGGGATTTGATAAGACACTAATTCTATCAAAATAATACAGCGGAATTCAAAGAATGGACTGATTTAGTTTATGTTGATGTAGTTCAGAGTGACATTTTGATTCTTTTGTAGGTGGACTTTGACGTGCTGGACAGGCAGACTGGAAAAGAGTTGGACAAAACACTGTCATTCAACGTGGAAATAAAGGACGTGAATGACAACAAACCCGAGTTCACGCCGGAAACTATCCGTATACCAGTTCAGGAGAACAACGTTGAAGGTTCAGAGAACACGTATTACTGCATATATGCATAGATTTTTTTCTGTTAAAATGCTTTCTGTAAAGAAACTATTATAAGTCAGCCATTTGTAAGGTGACTTCTCCTGAAAAGTGTAAACATAGACAGAACATTGCTCTATTTGTTTGAGGATCCAGACCAGCTCAATACAACAACACTGATTAAACCTATGGCGTAATTGTGGGGAAGGAATGAACTATTTTGCTGGCCAATGAGAATTTTCTCTCAGACTTTTCTTTATAGACATTTATAGTCTTATTGTTCTTGATCTTTTCATTTCAGATAAAATAATTCACTGATATTTGCAACTGAAGACAATAACTTAAAGGGACACTTCCAGGGTTGCCAGATGCCAGCAAGGTTTTCCAGCCCAAAACCTCGTCAAAAACCATGAGAATGCACAAAAAACGCCCAATTTTTTTGCCTTGTTTCTCGCTATGGTTTCTCGTTTAAACACATTATAATCATTAACTAGTTTTAAAATGACCCATTGGTCTGTGTACTTTTAAGTCCATTCGTTTTTCTTTTTTTAACCTGTAATGCAAAGCTGCAACACCAAATGCAAAGCTGAACACCAAAATTTGAATTTGAACTGCAAATGCTGCATTAAATAAATAAATAAAAAAATACACATTGTATAATAAATAAAATAAATAGGCCTAGATAATAAATATTTATTTTTATATAATAAATAAAAAATAAATATTAACATATTGTTTATTTTGGCCCTTTATGAAACATTTAAAATATTCACAAATTAATATGAAAAAAATTCGATTTTAATGGTTTTCTAAGGCCAAACCAGAGAATGTCTAATAGAATGTCCATAGTAGATGGGCTCTGGCCAAACCAGAAAAAAAATGTTTTTATTTTAGGCTTTTTTATAGGCCTATGTGAAGTTAAATATCTAAGCACTGTATATAAAGAAAATAAAAAAAGTTTGTGAATATCGTACTTCACCATTCTAAAAACGAATAAAGAAAGCATGTTTTCGTTATTCAATTACGAGTTATAAAAAGGGAAAAGTAATGGACGCAAAAGTACACCGGCCTTCGACTTAGTCTATTCGATTTCAGAAATCAAATGAACGCAAAAAGTAGGTTAACTGTTATACTATTAAACTAGCTTATTTTATGTAAAATAATGCGAACAACTTAGGCTATCAATAAATCTGTTTATTGTCAATAAAAGTCGTTTGGAAAACCATTCAGTAACATAAAAACATTGAGTGGATATGGACATACAAAATAACCCACTTTAAAAATTAAATTAGCAACATAAAACATGCATAGGCATATTTATGAATAATATTATGCAATATGAAAATCGAGTTGATTATAGAACAGGGCTGGGCCGCAGAACAGAACACAATAACAAACAATAATTGTGTTAATACAAACATTCTGAATAACATGTTCAAAGCGATTTCACAAAAACAACTGTCGAACTGCCTGAGGATATTCCCTGTCCGTCAGACAGTAAGGAGTGTGAGTTTTCTGAAAATAGCTTTAAACATTGTTATTAAGAATAATCTGAATTGATTAACACAAAAGGTCTAGATTCAAACTTCTAAAACAACTGTCTGGGCGGACGGAATGTAGCTGATGTCAAGCCATTACGCGCAAGACCTGTGCGCACGGGGAGGTGCCGCCGGCGTGCGCGTGAAGTGAGCTGAAGGGAGGGAGTGTCTGTTTTGGGTTTAGACCTGTAGTGGGTAAGTGAGTGAGTGAGAGTCGCTGAAAGAAGGATAAGTACCGGTGTTTCGGCTACAAAAACCCGCCGAACTGATCCGAAACCAGCCCAATTTTTATCCACCCGCCCAAACCCATTTTTGCCCTCAAAAAAATATTACAAAACCGCCCAATTGGGCGGGAAACCGCCCAATCTGGCAACACTGGACACTTCATCCATTTGCATTAAGCTTTGTATCTTTAGAAACCCAGTCATATTTTTGAATGGTCATGGTTTATTGGGAGAAATAAGAATTTAAATGTTTTACTTCCTGCTTATTATGACGTATAAATCGTCATTTTGCATCATAATAAGCAGGAAGTCACATTTAATTAAAAAGTGTGGAGACTACAAACATTAGCTCATTATTATTCAAGGATGTGGGACCCACTCACCCTACAGGCCTATTACAGATCAGTGGGTGGGACTTCACTTGCAGATACTGAATCAATATCAGCCATCTTGTTTGGAAGCTAAGCTAACAAGCGCTGTGGAGATAGGAATTATGATAATGACGGAAGACACTAAACATATGGAAGAAGAGGATATTGAAATTCTGCTGCTCGAATCCGATGAATCTGATGTCTTTACGAGCCGCAGTATAGTGAAGAGCAGCTGAGGTGGATGGAGGAAAAGGAGGCGGCTGCCTGTTGCGGACGAGGAGCCCGGAGTGGCTCGAGCTGAGGCGGACTGCTAGTGCCCGTGCTCTCGGTCGAGGAGCCCGGAATAGCTCAAGCTGGGTCGGAATGCTGGTGCATGTGCTCTCGCTGTGAACTAAAAATACATATAGAGACCGTATGCTGCAGAGAATTTCAACGATGCCAATTTCTCCTGAACGAAATCTCTGAATCAGACGAGCACACAGACGTTTGTGTTGTGATATGTTCCATCCTAGTTTCGCCTGACTGAACATCCAGGTATCATGCAGTAATTCACCATATATAGAAATAAATACAAACGAGGAGTAATTCACTAATGAGTTTGCCAATGTAACGTTAACAGGGTTTGTTGTTGTGGGAAGAAGGAGGCGGGAACCGGCGAACATTTAAACATTTTAATAGTAAAATGAACAAATACAAAACGAAAGTATAAGCCAGCAGCCCCTCATTGACGACTGCTGTAACGTTACACACAACAGAAACAAAACACATCATAAAATCAGGCCTGTTTCTATCTCAATCTGCCGTCGTCACTCCTCATTTATGCTTTCGCTCCACCGTGAGAGACGTGAGACCGGTGTGTCTCACACAAGTGTCTTTCATTATCATTCCCGCCACCAGCCACGTGCCATCCTCTTTACGTCCCTCGCCCTTGATCGTCCTGCTCGCCACAGCCAACTAAATAAAAATTTTGTGTGAAATGAATTTCAAACTCTGGTGACAGCTAACGTTAGCCTTGTAGACAGAAGAGTGATTTCTCTGATGTGTGCGCAGTTCCGGATTAGTGGGTGTGGCTTGTGGAGCTGTCCAATGTGGTGCATTATGGGACTTGTTGTCTTACATACAAATGTACCCCTCAGTTATTTTCTTTACTGTCAAGAGGACACCAAATTCAAAAATTCTTTTACATTTTAATTACATACATGATCCACTTTCAATAAAGATAATGTTGAAATGGGTGAAATGCTAATTAAAAGTCAAAACTTCCTCCCCAGTTCATAAAGGAGCAGTTATTGAAACTAGACTGTTAGCATTAAATGCCAAGCATAGATACAGTATGTTCTCTTTTTTAATCATCCTTGTTTGACTTTGAACAGGCAATCTGCAAGGAACAATTCAAGCTCATGACAAAGATCAGGTGAATACTCCTAATTCTGAGTTCACCATGAGGCTGGTGTCACAAGAACCTGCATTACCAAAAATTTCCCTGAAGGACATACCTGGGACCACTAAAATCAAACAGCTCGCCTTCACGGGATGCTTTGACTATGATGTGAGTAACTAACGAAAAGGCATATTTTGAGCATTTTTCAGTATTTTTGATCTCTGTCTCTTGAATTTTAGATTGCAAAAACATATGAAGTGCTAGTTGAAGTGAAGGATAAAGGGACACCTGCAATGTCTTCAACTGGAACTGTTTTTCTGGACATTAGAGATGCCAACACCCATCCACCAGAATTCAATTCTACCACAGTGAGTCAGGCTGGACAGTCTTTGTAGATTGGTGTGCCAAAAAAAGTTTAAACACAGCGACCAGGGTTGCAAGGGGCCCACACCATGATGGTAGTTGAACAAACTCTGTAATAAAGGGTTAAGGGATTAGTTTCAAGTTGACAAAACCAAACTAAACCTATCCATTCATGGAAGAAAATATGTTGTTATATCAGTGGAAGTGAAATTTGTGCAGTTAGTTTATATAATATATAGGTATGCAGAAACTCGAAAAGCACACATGTAGTCATTTTTAAAGCTGTTGTCTATCGATTCCACAACTTATTTTATATATATCAGTAGTTGAGTAGTATGATCATTATCATTAATTTGAATTGGATCGATAATTCATCTAAACTTTTGAAAGCAACTGCCATAAAGCACGGTCTTCATCAATTAATGAAAGATCCCACTAGATTTGGTAAAACACGAAATTCTATTTTGGACCTCATTTTCACTAATCAACCTTCTAAGTATAATATATCTGGAGTGATAAATACAGCAGTTTCAGATCATTCACTATGTTATTAGAAAATGTCTTAAACAGCCAAAATCTCATAAAAATAGTTACATTAAAAAAGTACCAAATTCAAAATTGTCTCAGTTTAATGCTTAATGTGCTGATACTGATTGGAGTAATGAGATGTCTTTGCAAGATCCTGATCATGTTCTTGTTATGATGTGGGAGGATGAACCCAAGCGCAGACAGAATGCTAGACACACGATTTATTTAAGAACATTAAACAGGGAAAACAAAAACCCACACGGGGGCAAAACATGAACAGACAACACAAGCACATGGCCCAAACAGACCATGCGCTTGCACACAAAACATGATTCTGTCATGATCCTTCCTCACGACTAGAGAAAATCAAAGATAAGAAGGCAGAATCATGACAGTTCTGTCAAATTTTCTTAAAAGAATGAAGACAATACGTCAAAAATGTGCTACTACTAGTAAAATACAAAATACAATACCTTGGGTAACTCCTGACATTTTGCAGATTTTAAAAAAGAAGGCCACCTCTTTGAAAGGATACAGATCATTAAAAACACCTGAGGCTAAGCTTATTTTCACACAGTTCAGAAATAAGTGAATTTTGAATTATTCAAAGCAAAACAGCTATATTTTGAAAATCAAATTAATTGAACGGTTTCCAACCCAAGAACATTATGTAAAACAATTAAATGTATAACTGGTGAAAAAAAAAATAATAACAGTTTACAATTATCCATAAATGGTACTCTTCTCACCGATCATGATAAAATCGCAAATTCTTTCAACAAGTATTTTATTGCATCTGTTCAAGAATTATCTTCTGGATTTATTGTTCCTCAGTTTCTCCCATCAGTACCAGCAGCATCTCAACAATTTTACTTTTCTGAAATCGCGCAAAGTGATATAAATAACATTTTGGGTTCTTTGAATGCTTCTCATGCTTGTGATGTAAATAATTTAAATATGTTTTTTCTTAAAACTCACACTAGTACACTTAAGTCTGATGATCCAACTAATGTCTCCAACTACCGCCCAATTGCAATTCTTCCAACTGTTTCTAAGTTAATTTAAAAAAAAAAACACATTATATTATATAATCAATAATTAATCACCTTGAATACAATGACCTGATTGTCAGCATGGTTTTCGACCATTGCGGTCAACTATGTCAGCTTTGCTGTTTTTTACTGAGCAGATACGGGCGTCTTTAAAGGGGTAATGAACTGGCTATTTAAATTTTATTATATTGTTGTATGAGGTCAACTTATGACGTTCACTTGGTTTTTGCATTCAAAAAAATCAAAATGAATAAGTAATAGGCTATTTTGTACCCTAGTTTTGAGCTTAGCTGAAAAACTCTCGTTTTTTATGGGCGTCTTGCACTGAAGACTTGGAAGTAAACACCCACTGCTGTGAGTAGATAACAGTTTTGCATATTATAATGAGTTTCAACTCACCCGTCAATGCACTTGGGGAAAATTGTTTTGAAAACTTTCAATGTTGTAAAATGGCACCCGGAATGATTCACCCATACATGTTCGACCCAGAGTCTGTGTGTTGCACAATTCCTGTCAGATCCAATATAGACGGCACAGCACCGTTCTTCAATCTTAATTGCTCTGCAAATTCAGTCTTGTTTACAAAACAATCTTTAGTGAAATGAAGCGAACAGACGGACAATGTTTTAACTCATCAGCTGGAGTGGAACGTCATTAAAAATAAAGTTTATCCATGCAGTCCTATTGGAATCCTGAGGAAGTGTACGCATCGACTGTCTTCTTCCACAACCAGGCACTGCACAATATTTTGTATTGCTCTGTAGCTCGATCTGGTGTGTCATCACAAGGTAGAAATTTATGTTATTTAGCTATGCGTGTAATGTGCAAATCGGTGGACGGGGCTAAACCGGCCGTGTTGAAGTTAGGCATTGATCTTCTTCTGCAGGGTGGCGTTTTATCCTCTTTGACGTCATAGTTCCCCACTTTGAAAAATGAGTCGTTTGCGGAGCCTGGTGTCAATAAAAACTTTTATTGAACTAACAAGGACGTTTTCAGTTCTGAAACTTACAGGATATTCTTATAATATGATGACCTCTTAGATGTCAAAAGCTCAAGGAAAATTTGATTTCTCAGTTTATCACCCCTTTAAATAAGGGTCAGGTTACTGGAGTCATATACATAGACTTTCGAAAAGCTTTCGATTCAGTTAATCATCAAATTTTGTTAAATAAACTTCTTTTTCATTTGTTGTCCTCTGCAATAGATATGTTTAAATCATATTTAACTGACAGATCTCAGACTGTAAGACCCCATTTACACCTGGTATTAAAATGCGATCTGTATCCAGATAAGTTATCCGGATAATCAAAAATGCATGTTAATGCAAGGTGTAAATGTGTTGTGATCGGATTGTGATCGGATCTGCCTGACCACATCTGGAGGTAGTCTGGCTCGCATTGTGTTCGGATCTTTACTAGGTGTAAACGCAATCTGGTTGTTGAAACCACACATGTATATTTTACTCCTCCCAAAAATGCTAAAAAAATAAACGAGAGCGTGTTATATAGGCTAAATGTCATGTTATAGGGATGTTCGCCAGCGTCATATCTGACGTCACGAAATGGGCGTGGCCGCGAACTGGTTGGCAGAAAGAACCAAAACATACGCAGCAGTCTATGGGTTCTGTCAGCAAAATGATAATTCTTTGTACGAAAAAGCTAAAAGGAGATATAAGGTATAAGGTATATAAGGTATAACCAGGGTTCATGTTCTATGCCTGATCCATATCGCCTGAGTGAGAATTGGAGTAAAAGCCCTAACACATGGCCACATTTGACATTCGGCGACATCTACCTCTACCTCCATCGACACGCCATCTATGTTTATCAGAGAGTCAATGAAGGCGTACAAATCTTTAGATGCCTTTTTATGAAGTCATAATTACGAATATTACTTGTGTTAACTGGATAACTGGTAAATTTGTTACAACTAGAGTAAAATAGAGGTGTAATTTGTCCATGGGCTATATTTTGAATCAGAATTATCTTATCTCTGATATATAACATTGGTCAACATATATTCGTAAAAATGTATCAAAGAAAATACAATAATTTGCCCTTAATCTACAAGGGTGTGTACACAGATGATACACTAACTGTACAGTACCCAGTCTTTGGGTTAAATTATGACTTTATAATACTGTGCGGCAAAGGGCCATTACTTTTCTGCCAACCAGAGCACATGTAACCGCGTCGTGACGTCACGGGCGAAGATCCCTATAGTCAGATATGACGGCGCTACTGCGAGCAGCTGAGCGTCTGTTCATCAAGCCAACGTGCAAACATCGCAAATAAAAGTGAAAGTAAGTCACACGCTTAATCATCTTCACAATCACAAATCATCTTCAAGTAAAGAAATGAAATGATATTACCAGGGCTGTTGCCACTCTCTCATGATGTCTTTGATTTAGAAATTAGCTGATGATCAATAAAATGCAGCTCATATCTGTTGCTTTTGGTGGCGTTCGATCGGATTTATATCCGTTTTGCAAAAACACATTTATGTGGCCAGGTGTAAATGGAATCGGTACTTATTATCCGGATAACTTATCTGGATACAGATCGCATTTTGATACCAGGTGTAAATGGGGTCTAAGACTCAGCTCAGTAACATCATAGTCATGAGTCAGTTCTATGGGAGTTCCACAGCATTTTAGGTCCTTTACTTTTCCTTATATACATTAATGATCTTCCTAATGTGCTTGATGTCTCTAGTACCTTGTTATATTGTGAAGACACTGTTATTTTTTTTTGTCTGGATCAAATATTGACACAATTAATTACAAACTTAACACAGACCTACAGCATTTACATGATTGGCTCCAGGATAACCATTTAACACTTAATACTAAGAAAACAGAATGTATGTTTTTTTATTCATCTAGGAAACAACGGTAACACTTTATTTGAAGGGGTGTGCATAAGACTGACATGACACTGTCATAAACATGACATAACACCTGTCATGAACATGAAGGAGTCTTTATGAAAGTTTATGACTGTTGCCATTAAGTGTCATTCGTTAAATATGACACTTTTAAATAGGGCTGTCAAATGATTAATCGCGATTAATCGCATCCAAAATAAAAGTCTGTGTTTACATAATATATGTGGGTGCACTGTGTACAATTATTTTATACATATAAATACACACACTTGCTTGTATGTATTTAAGAAATATTTTCATGTATATACTCTATATAGATTTATATATAACTTATATGATATGTAAATATAAATATTTTATATATAAATAATATTTTTTCCTAAATATACATGCATTGTGTGTGTATTTATATATATATATATATATATATATATATATATATACTCACCGGCCACTTTATAGAGAGCCTAAGTCCCGCCCCTCCGCTTCCGGCTCATGGGACCTTATTTCGGAAAAAATATGAATGGTAGTCAATGGTGAGAGACAACTTATCTTTTTATTCCGTCTGAACTGTGCCCTCAATTACACATATGATGTTTGTCAATTTAAAAGATAATTCTGAAAGTCAAAAACGTCGCAGTTTGTCATACAGCAGAAGAGTAACATTTAGTTTTATGTGAAAATCGCTCTGTGAACTACATCTCCCGGGAAGCGAAACGAGATCCGCTGCTCGTGTGTGTGCAGTCTAGTACAAAACACTCAGGTAGGACGGCGTAACGTTACGATTATAACGTAAGACTGTAGAAACAATGACAGACAGCCTCAGTAAAGTTAGCTTCATTCATTGAGAGAAAATGTGCACCTTTGGGGTTTGTAGTCTTTGTAAATATGCATTTTCACAGTCTTATACCTCATCGGTTTTACATCAAACTGCGACTTTCTTTACTTTAAACGGTATCTTTTAAATTGACAAACATCATATGTGTAATTCAGGGCACAATTCAAACGAGATCAAAACATTTGTTGTCTCTCGCCATTGACTACCATTCAATATTTTTCCGAAATAAGGTCCCATGGTGGGCGACCGGAAGGGGAGGGACTTAGGCTCTCTATTAGGTACACCTGTCCAACTGCTCGTTAACACTTAATTTCTAAGCAGCCAATCACATGGCGGCAACTCAGTGCATTTAGGCATGTAGACATGGTCAAGACAATCTCCTGCAGTTCAAACCGAGCATCAGTATGGGGAAGAAAGGTGATTTGAGTGACTTTGAACGTGGCATGATTGTTGGTGCCAGAAGGGCTGGTCTGAGTATTTCAGAAACTGCTAATCTACTGGGATTTTCACGCACAACCATCTCTAGGGTTTACAGAGAATGGTCCGAAAAAGAAAAAACATCCAGTGAGCGGCAGTTCTGTGGGCGGAAATGCCTTGTTGATGCCAGAGGTCAGAGGAGAATGGCCAGACTGGTTCGAGCTGATAGAAGGGCAACAGTGACTCAAATAACCACCCATTACAACCAAGGTGGGCAGAAGAGCATCTCTGAACGCACAGTACGTCGAACTTTGAGGCAGATGGGCTACAGCAGCAGAAGACCACACCAGGTGCCACTCCTTTCAGCTAAGAAAAGGAAACTGAGGCTACAATTTGCACAAGCTCATCGAAATTGGACAATAGAAGATTGGAAAAACGTTGCCTGGTCTGATGAGTCTCGATTTCTGCTGCGACATTCGGATGGTAGGGTCAGAATTTGGTGTCTACAACATGAAAGCATGGATCCATCCTGCCTTGTATCAACGGTTCAGGCTGGTGGTGGTGGTGTCATGGTGTGGGGAATATTTTCTTGGCACTCTTTGGGCCCCTTGGTACCAATTGAGCATCGTTGCAACGCCACAGCCTACCTGAGTATTGTTGCTGACCATGTCCATCCCTTTATGACCACAATGTACCCAACCTCTGATGGCTACTTTCAGCAGGATAATGCACCATGTCATAAAGCTGGAATCATCTCAGACTGGTTTCTTGAACATGACAATGAGTTCGCTGTACTCAAATGGCCTCCACAGTCACCAGATCTCAATCCAATAGAGCATCTTTGGGATGTGGTGGAACGGGAGATTCGCATCATGGATGTGCAGCCGACAAATCTGCGGCAACTGTGTGATGCCATCATGTCAATATGGACCAAACTCCCTGAGGAATGCTTCCAGCACCTTGTTGAATCTATGCCACGAAGAATTGAGGCAGTTCTGAAGGCAAAAGGGGGTCCAACCCATTACTAGCATGGGGTACCTAATAAAGTGGCCGGTGAGTATATATATATATATATATATATATATATATATACACAAAATAATTTTACACAGTGCACCCACATATATTATGTAAACACAAACTTTTATTTTGGATGCAATTAATCGCGATTAATCATTTGACAGCCCTACTTTTAATGCAAAGTTGACATTGTTTAAAATGTCTTTGTTATGACAACTTGACGTTAACCAAGAAATCATAACCTGTCAAACTGTCACAAATATGTCATAACAGGTCTAATTATCAAACTTAAAGGGTTATTTAGCTTTGCGTTAACATTACATTACCCTGTCATATGCTATGGTTGGTTTTGACTTTGGCCATCATGACACCATTATAACGTGTTCATGAATATTTTACTTGTCCTCAAGTAAAGTGGAACACACAGTACTAGTTATAAAGATGTCATTAAGGGTTATTATTACACTGTCAAATGCTTTAACAACAGTGTCATTAATATTTCCCCTTGCCTCAAGTAAAGTGGAACACGTTGGACTAGTTATGATTTCTTGGTTAATGTCAAGTTGTCATAACAAAGACATTTTAAACAATGTCAACTTTGCATTAAAAGTGTCATAATTTAGCGAATGACACTTAATGAAAACAGTCATAAACATTCATAAAGACTCCTTCGTGTTCATGACAGGTGTTATGTCATGTTTATGACAGTGTCATGTCAGTCTTATTTAGTTTATAGTTTATAGTTTATAGTAAAATTAGACCATATTTACTGCATTCTGTTTCTATAACATATCTTCATGCCATTATTATGTCTACTCTGTCATATTGTTTACCTGTTTGGTCACTCACAACAAATGAGATCCTTGAACCTGTAGCAAGACTCAGTGTGTGGTGTGAGAGGGGGAGTGGCCACTCAGTGTGGAGTGTGAGAGGGGGAGTGGCCACTCAGTGTGTGGTGTGAGAGGGGGAGTGGCCACTCAGTGTCCAGTGTGAGAGGGGGAGTGGTCACTTAGTGTGCAGTGTGGAGGGGGAGTGGCCACTCAGTATGCAATGTGAGAGGAGCAGTGGCAAGACACCTGTCAGTAGCAAGACACCTGTCAAGTTTGAAATTCTTCAGACTAACGGTTTAAGAGATATGTGAATAACAGATATGCCAGTTTTTGTGAGTGTTTTTAGTTGTTGGTTTGGTATGTTTGAGTTGCTGAATAGCCTAAGCTACTATTACACAGGAGCCTAAACTCTGAGAACACGATAAAGTTAAGCACACCGGAATAAAATATAATTCCGAATTAAACAGTGTAGCTGATTTACAGATTCAGTTAACATCCACAAATGAATTAGCGCAACAATTCAGGGGAGCACACAGGGAACTCAGAGAAAATGCTACACTTAAGCAAACAGTTTGTGAATAGGCTACTACAAATGATGGCCGTGAATGAAACATAATATTCAAATATTGTTAAACCACAACCCTCTAATGTCAGAATGTTTATTTTGGGGAGTGGCCACTCAGTGTGGAGTGTGAGAGGGGGAGTGGCCATTCAGTGTGCAGTTGGTGTGTTTGAGTGCTTATTGTTACAATTACAGAGCAAAAGTTCAGTGTCATTTTTATTTGTGCAAAGCAAATACTGATACTGACATAATGACTTACAATAAATATGAAAAAATGAAATACATATATGACTAATTACTGACAACTAACTCAGGGTTTTTCCTGGCTCAAAATGAGGCGGAGGTGGTAAAATCGTCACACTAGGGGGGTCCAGGGGCATGCACCCCCGGGAGAAAATTTTGCACATTTTAAAGATAAATGCATTAATCTGGTGCACTCCGCACATCATTATGTTACGTTTTCTGGCTCAAAATTAGGTGGTAAAAATCCAGATCATGTCTACACATGATAGTGGACCGCGCCTTCAACTGCTGAAAAAAAAAAAAAAAAAAAAACCTTTTTACAAGCATGTTTTTTTTTAGGTGTTTTAATAATCAGATAATTAGATTTTATTTACAGTTCATAGGGGCCATATTAACAACAGTGTAGTTGAATAACAACAAGCATTTGCTTTCAGTACACAACCAGAAAAATGTGGCTCTATTGCCTAAGTCAGGCTGGCTCTATGGATATACAGTATTTTAAGTAACTAAGTGTTTTAATTTCACAACAAAGCCTTAAGAAAAACACTATCGGTACCTGGCTGTGACAAGTGCATAGCTGTCAACATTGAACATTGAAAATAAGGGAGATTTCTCCTCGGAATCCATCGCGAAAATAAGGGATTTTTTTTACATTATTAACAGCATAAGAAACAAATGAAAAAAAAAGAAGATATTTTATTCCTATGTTATGCTATGACCTCTGTAGTGGACACCAGGACTCGATTGTTTAAAAAATGACATGAAAATATATATAGGCAAAAATAATGAAAATTGTTGACATATAAACATCGTTTTTTTTTGTTTTGTTTTTTTGCCTGGAAACGCTTCCAACACGCTTGCGTGTCGCGTGAAAAATAGGCATCTTTAGTTCTATTTCTATATGCACGCGTTTGCGCGTGTCACGCAGGCAGTGTGCAAGCTTTTAACATGGGAGCCGAAATAAAAACCATAGACAGTAAAATAAAAAGGGTCACGCCACGCAGCTGAGACGCACGCAGCCAGTGTGTCTCCGGCCAGCGCGCACGGCGCTCTATCCGAGTATGAATGACTTAGAGCCGAATAGGTTGGAGCTTGTACGTCTCACACAATCAGAGTGTACAAATACGGGATATTTTACTGGAAAATACTAAAACGGGAAGACAGCGGGAACAGAGACAAAATACGCGAGAAACACGGAAAAAACGGGAGGGTTGACAGCTATGCATGTGATTCCATGACTTAAGTTTTGTCGAGAGGCGGAGGCGGCCCGAAATTTGACGGAGGCGGCCTCCTCATAATTGACCTATGGCTAAGCCACGCCCCCTCCACTCACTCGGACAAACACGGCACGGGCGCTATGGCAGCTGTCACAGTAGGAGACATTTCACAGGAGGCAATTGATGATTTTTGGAGACAGAAAAATTATATATCATCTTGAAGTCACCTAAAGGGCATTAACTATGCATTGGAGGGTTATATTAATAATTTTATTGTTGAGAATGTCGATGAAAAGCTTCCGCTCCAGGCAAAAATGTACAGGTCACAGTGTAAACATAACCCACATATCGTTGCCTTACATGAATCATTCAGCACAACATAGTTAATATCTCGTTTATTTACAGATATACGTTAATGAAGCTAATTGACATGATGTACAATGCAGCTAGAAGCTAACGTTAATGTTTTCTAATGTACGTCTAACGTTAGACTAACGTTACGTTAGAGATTGTAAAGATAACGTTCAAATACGTTGTTGACTAACTTAGATCAGATGCAGCCATCCTTGTTTAATTTATCCGCGTTTATTTGGTGTTGTGGTCTAGCTATCGCATAACTTTATTCAGAGCAGACACTTATCTCGGTTGAGATGTGGCTTGGGAAAGGGTAAAAAAAAAATACACACTGTCGCCTAGCCTCTCAGGAAACTAGTGTCAGAGTTGCATGTACCATTTTAAACTTAAAATAACAAGAAAAAACGAATAAAAACTGACTAACTCCAATGCATTTCAATGGAAGTGGAAGCAGAGAATGTCCGAGTGTATTGAGGTTAGCTGCGCACTGTGATTGGCTCATCGCGTTTGAAGGCGTGGCTTAGCCATTGGTCAATTGTCTATGCAGGAAAAACCCTGACTAACTACTTCTGAATAACTACAATATCCGCAAGCAAGCAGTCTAGCTGACTTAATGTTTAGCTGACAGTGTCTGAAAGGCACTCAGCAGTATGGGCTGATCTCATTAAAGATTCTTTAAATACATAGACCAGACCAAGACAGAAACTTTGCTCACGTGGAACCATTTGCTAACAATGGGAATTTGCATTCAGAGTTTTCACCTTTTGAGAGCAGAATGACATTTGCCTGCAAGACACACCCCCAAGTTATCAGTAATTTTGTGTTTATTATAGTTTTGTTTGGTAAATAAATTGATTATCTTTTGATTAAGTTTTTGCGTCCCGCTTCCTTGTCACTAACTCTGAGCCGAGTTGTGACAAAACTTTATTAACTGTTGGTTTACTTCTGTGGAGAATGAGACATTTGTGCCAGTTGCACTGAGACATTTCAAATGATCCCAGACATAATAGTGCTGTATGATAATTGTTCACATTAAACCATATAGATTTTTGTTTGAATTTCAGGTGATCTCAACATGAGAGAGAGAAGGAACGGGGGAATGGGGCGTCAAGGGAAAAAGATGTACAGTAGATTAGGATTGCATAGGTGAGACTTCCGTGTCAAATGGTGATGCTAATTTCACAAGAGAGAGACCAAATATTAAATTCCAGATAGGTCTTTTGTCTTCTCAGGAAGTGGTTGTAATTCAACCAGACTGCCTGCCATTTTCTAATTTTTCAAGTCTTGCATGCCTGTTACCATGAGTTGGCAAGAGTTGGACCAATGACAGAAGGGCAGTGTGTTAAGGAAACCTGCTTGTAAACAGTCAACTGGTTGCTTGTTAAGGCAAGGCTGCATAGCAACTCAAAACAAATCACAATTCCTCAGCAACCGTATCACACTCGTGGGGTTTTTGTCCGGGCAAATCAAGCAAATCATTTTTTTTTTCAGTTCCAGTTAATGCTGCTTGTGGTGCAGAAAGGACACACTTTACTCGTACTAAATAGATGGCTTTATTGAGTAATTTGGTCTCAATGCTTGTGTGATATGATATACATGAATGTTTCTGTGTGAAACAGTACAACACTGAAGTGAAGGAAATGGAATCAAACAAGGAGATCCTAAGAATTGGCGTCACCGACAAGGACACACCGAACACGGCTGCATCAAGAGCGGTGTTCTCAATCCTGAAGGGCAACGAAGATGGGAATTATAAGATTGAGACAGACCCCAAAACCAATGAGGGTGTGCTGTCTGTTATCAAGGTAAATGCCACTGTTCACTTTAACATTTCAATAACTTCTAAGAAAAGTTTAAGTTTATTCAAAGAGACGTTTATTCAAAGAGACGTCACCTCAATACACCTTTATGTATTGCTAAACCAGTAAGATCAATGATGCGAACAGAATTCAATCATTGAATAAAAAAAAGACAGCCGATGTGTCCTCTCAATGTAATTGTATTTCACAGGGGAAGAATTTTGAGAAAACTGAGATCACAGAGTTAGAAATAGCTGTTGAGAACGAGGAGAAATTATTTCAATGTGTCAATGGAAAGGCCCAGCCGACAGGTTCCACACCAAAGCCAAACTCTGTCAAAGTGGCAGTGAAAGTCATAGACGCGAATGATCCCCCTCAATTTAAGAAGACTACTGAAGTAATTTACCGAAATGAAAATGGAGATCCAGGAGATGTGTTATTTGTTCCTGAAGTCAAAGATGAAGACTCGGACTTAAGCAAAATCAGGTGTGATTGAGTTGCATCTTTCAATTTTTTTTTGGATTTAATTTTTTTATCCTGCTTTCATTTCACTTTCATCATACTATAATATAATTGTGCAAATGTTTGTGGTTCGTAAGATTTTTAGTGTTTTATGATTTAAAATGTTGAGTCTCTTATGCTCACCAAGGCTGCATTCATCTCATCAAAACCACTCTAAAACTCCACAAAAATATTACAATTTATTAAATTGTTTTCTATTGTGATACATGTAAAATGTAATTTATTCCTGTGATCAAAGCTGATTTTTCAGCATCATTACTCCATTCTTGAGTGTCACATAATCATTCAGAAATCACTCTAATATGATGATTTGATGCTCAAGAAAAATTTATGATTATCAGTGATGAAAACAGCTGAGCTGCTTCAGATTTTTGGTGGAAACTGTGATGCATAAAAATGATTGATTCTAAAAAATAATTATTTTGTGACAATGTAAAAGTGTTTACTGTCACTTTTGATACATTTTTGCAACCTTGATGAATAAAAGTATTAATATCTTTAAATAAATCTTAACGACATCAAAATGTTTAATGCACTGTATATGACATAATATCTATATTATAAAATTGCATTATATATGGCAAACTAAATTCTTGGATGATCACATTAAGTAAAAGTATCATAATATCTGTGTATATGTGTGTAGGTATGAGTTAGTACAAGACCCAGCCAAATGGGTGAGTGTTGACCCGAAGACAGGAAAGATCACCACAGTTCAGAAGATGGACCGGGAATCTCCATTCATCAAAAATGGCACCTACACTGTTGTAGTCCAGGCTATAGATGACGGTAAGCACCAAGATCTGTTCTCAGTATGACCAAACAATTCAAAGTCAAGCACTATTCCAAATGTGAACTATGAAATCATCAAGAATATATCCATAAGATATACAGATATTCTTATTCAAAGTGATGCCAATTAATTGGGTAAAGAGGATATATGCAAGGAACGAGGTAAAAAAGAAAGACACAAGAATAGAAAACTAACTTCTTTACTAACTCACAGAATACTGCACAGTTGGGGACATATTGTGATGATAAAAAAACATGGGATTCCCTTGCAAAACTTTGCAATCCCTCGAGAAACGTATTCGCCTATAACATTTTGATATTGAAATATGACGATAGAGAAAACATGACATAAACATGGGCACTTGACAGTGACCAAAAACAGACTTGAAAAAAATTCATTTGGCCTTTTCTGCTTCTTAAGGCTGGTTCCCTTTCAAGGGAACTTCGAGCTGCGTTGGCTAACGCGATGCGAACGCACCTCTCGTTCCCTCTCAGGGAACCAGGGTTACATACGTAACCTGAGACGTTCACACAGAAAGCGGTTTTGCTTTGAAAAACATGTCTTTTAAAAGTTGATCTTATTTCAACTTGAGTACCCTGTTTTTAGGGATACATTTCTATCTAGCGTGTGTTCAAATTGAAAAATAATGTAGTGCAGTGGAATGGAAAAACATGATTATCAGGTACAGGATGAGAGCTTATTAATTACGAAACCAATTATTTATTTTTGCTATTCATTATTTTATTTCAGTTAGGCTTTTAGTAACTGTTGTTAGTTTTGTTTAGTTTTTCATTTATGTTGAACTTTCTATTTTATTTCAGTTTATGGAAAAAAAATTAAAATTGTTTTTGCTTTATTTATTGCTTGCAGCTATATTTATTATTATTATTGTGTTCTTATTGGAAAGAAGATTCCTAAGAACGTTTTTTTGTTCCGTTTGTTTTTCTTAAGTTAGAAAATAAGAAGAAATTGGCAGTTAAGAAGAAATTAATTCTAAAGAATGTTTTGTGAATCCGGCTATGAAGCTCACAGAAATCCATAACATAGTCCCTCTATGGGGCGATTCCCCTGGCGTAAACACAGGAGAGCAACTCATCTGAAGACGTATTTTGTTGTTCATAAAAGTCCTAAATTAATCTTTGCACACAACTTTTTGTCTAAATGCTGTTCACAGGAGATCCTCCAGCTACAGGGACATGCACTGTTGTGGTCTTCATTGGTGACGTGAATGATAATGCCCCCTATCTCACCTCCAACAACATGATCATGTGCGGGAACAAGGTCGACCGTGTCAGTGTGATTCCAGCAGACATTGATGGTCCTCCATTTTCAGCTCCTTTTACCTTCTCTCTGGGAGGAGGAGAAGCGCTTAGGAAACTCTGGAAGCTGGAGCCTGCCACAGGTCAGTCACAAGCATTTACTTTATTTTAGGTACGTCCCAATTGAGTATTTTGAATCTGAGTCATGGAATATTGAGTATCTATCGATACAGAGTCCTTATCTGACACTTTGTAGATGTAAACATCTGTTACAATTGTGGACATTTGTAGTCACAATTATGAAAATGGGACTGATATAAACTTATTTTTTATAAACATCTTGTATTTTTACTTGTCAGTCAAGTTAGAAGAGAACCATATAGCAATGCATTATGCCAATGATGTCTCAAAGAGTCTGACGGCAGATAGAAATAACAGTAAATAAATTACTTCCGAGTAATTCCTTGTAAAAGTGAGCATTAAATATGCTAAACATGAAAACTTTCCCTCAGCGAATACCTGCCTCTATTTTGAGTTGCATTCAACTTCGTCAAGTGGGCGAGGGAAGTTTATTGGGACAGACCCTCAACCCCTTGATTTTGACAGAGGGAGTGAATCTATTTATGTACACTTCAGGCAGATCCTAGACCTCAAAGCAACATGATTGTGACATAACACCAGATAGTGCTTAATTTACCCCCACCCCACACAACTCGGTGTGTGATTTTGGAATTATTTTGACATTTAACTGCATTTAATACTTGTAGCTTCCTTAAGATGACTGTTATAGTTAATTGTATTGTTATCATTTTTGTTAGTGTAATTTTTTATTTTTTCTCAAACAGCCCAAGCATGCATGCAGGCCTATAGAATAGTGTGTAAAATAGATTCATATGAAGAAAAAAAAATATTAAATAGTAAATCAGCTCCATAGCAGATTCCAAGTGATCAAGCCCAGTGCGGTCCATTCAAACAGATTGCAAGGGTTTGCGACCATTTATAGCACCCTTGCAACTGTATAGTAAATCAAATGGCTCATATCTCTGGATGAGAATAACAAAAACATAGGGGAGGGCCCTTTTTCCACAGACTGCCATGTACAGTAGTCTTTAAAGGGTACCTATTATGGATTTTTGAAAATTGCCCTTCATGTAGTGTTTAACATAGATCTAAGTGAACGAAAACATCCTGCAAAGTTTTAAACATGAAAGTTCATCGTATACAAAGTTATTGTCTCTCAAAAGTAAGAGTCGACTCTGAGTCGCTGATATGAATCGTTCGAAGAACGATGCTTTTCCTTTGTCTAGTTGACGTCAACTTGACAAGTTATTTGAATAAGAAACGCCCACTTATTGCGCTCGGAGACGCCAGGGAAAACCGGAGCTCCAGGGGTGGCGGGCAAATCTGAAACTGGCCCAGGACGGGCCACCCTGCCTGGGCTGGCCAGGGAGGTCTGAGAGCATGGAGGTTTGGACCCACCGCACCTTTTTGGACTCTGTCGTTTTTCGAGATCTGGGCTTCGGAAAACAATCATGTCGACGAGACGCTGTGTTTTGAAGTGCGACGCAAAAGCGAACTTTTTTCACCTGCCAAGTGAGGAGTATTTGAAGACTAAGTGGCTGCAGTTCATACAAGTACTGCTATACCACACAAGTATAGCCCAAACCTTGTTCTGTGTTCGCGTCATTTTGAAGATGATTGCTTCACAAACCTAAACGCTATAAAGTATGGATTCGCGAGCCGGCTCTATCCTAACGAGCTGAGGATCTGAATCAGGTGTGTTAAATAAGGGAGACATACACAATATGCAGAGCAGTGGGTCGCGAGGACTGGAGTTGAGAACCCATTTTAAGGTGATAAGAGTTCCGTTTTCGACAATATCTGCACAGAGAATACCAATCACAACTGACTAGGTCATCTGACCAATCACCGCAGATTAGCGTCACGCAAAGGCGGGTTTTGGAAAAGGACTCGCTTAACGATTCATATGGGAGTCGGTGGGCAAATCAGGTAAAAATAAATGAATATTATAAGACAACAAAAGTGTTTTTTGTCATTGCATGCTTGTAAAACTGTTGTTGGGGACTCCCAGAACAATATTAGAAACATTTTAAATGCCATAATAGGTACCCTTTAAATGTCATGCTGCCAAGCAATTATTTTAAGGACCCTAGAAACTGCATAGCAACATAAATAAGGCAAATCTCAGCATCAGAACATTGTATACACATGGGAGTTGGCTCTCTAGCAATCACGCATGTCATGTCTAAAATGTTCAGTATTGTTTCCTTTTGGACTTTCTTATGTTTTGCACTGTGAGTGACAGATTACGGTGCCTTTAAGGCTTACAACACTGATTTACGGCAAGGGTAAACAAATGTAAAGTTTGCGTCAGTTCAGTTTATTGAGTCCTACACAAACACAACATTTGGTGGACAAGGATGTCTGAACTCGTCTTACCCCCACCGTCACTTTTCCTACCTGTTCCCAGCGATCTAGCTGTTCCTTGGGATCGCTGGGTCACAACGTTTGAGGATTATTTGTTAGCTTTGGGACACTCGGAGCTAGGGGAGGCGAGGAAGTGCGTGCTGCTGCACCATTGTCTCTGGCAGGAGGGACTGCGAATCTTCGCCACCTCACCTTATCGGATGATAAGTACATCAGAGCCTCGGCCACTTTGAAGGTCCACTTCAGCTCTGGAAGTAGGCTAGTTGGTGGGAGATTTTTCATTTTGAGTTTCGTCAGAGAAGGGTGAGACCATTGTCCTCTGTGTATCAGCATTACGTGAGCTGGCTAGACTTTGTGATTTTGGGGCTTTGGAGGATGGACTTTTAGTTGACCAGTTAATAGAGAAAACATCATGTAACCAACTGAGGGAGAGACTCTATACTCTCTGGCTCTATAGAGCCAGACTCCATGACACTAGTGGACACTTTAGTAATTGGAAAGCAGTACAGCACAAGAGCTGTAGCAACTGTGGCTCCCTTAAACATGCAACCAAAGATCAGTCATGCCCTGCCCAGGGGTCGCTCTTCTCCTGCTTGCCATGATACTGCGGCTGCCCCCATAAACACTGTACAGACCTCACAACCTTCGTTCAAGCTCTGCACTTGCCGTACGGGCACAGCTCACTCTTCGTGGACACAGGGGCGAAAGTGTCTATTCTGAACAAATGCACATATGACTGCTTTTTTAATGATTTATTTAATGGATAGCACATTCACTTCTAGTTGTCTTGCTGTCAATTTTAAATTAACGTAGAGCAAGTAGCTAATCAGTGTATGCTCGTTTATTCAAACTAAGTTGTTCTATAACAGACGAACATCGCTCTGCATTGGTCATCTCCTTCATCGCTCTGATTGGTTTTAGGTCTATCCAATTGCGCCCAGAGGCATTTGAGCTACATCTGTTGGTGACGCCCCTTTGGAAATTATGAAGCTTTGCCAGACCATATCTCAGTTACAAATGAGAATGGTCTGGTTTTAACCAGGCTAACTAAAAACAGCACATATACATATAAACAACATTAAACTTTTTCTACACTGTAATTACCCTGTTTCACACTATGATTAAAGTTCTGCTGGGTTTATTTCATATAGGAGCAAACACCTCTCTGATAAGTTTGACGTCTCTACCATATGGAAACTACTCGATTCCTTTGAAGATGCAGGACCAGCAGGCACTGCAGTCAGAAGAGGTTCTGCAAGTGGTTGTGTGTGAATGTAATGGAGGAACCGTGTGTCGTGGGGCTCTTCCTTTCTCCTCAAGGCTGGGTCCAGCAGCCATCGGTCTCCTGTTTGCCGGACTCCTCCTTTTGTCCTGTGAGTTTTCAGACTAAATAACAAATCAAACACAGCCAACTACAACAGTTATAGGTATAACAGTTATGTATATGTATATGAAGTTATATATAACAGTACACACTACCATTTTCAATTAAATACTTTTTATGCATTTTGGCTGTTCATTTATATTACATTTGGGGGCCTGAAAACACAAGCTTAAAAAAAAAAGGTTTCAAAGTGTACGTTTTTGAAAATGATACCATTATCATCTCCATGTAAACAAGCAAACATGTGAATTCATGAAAACGTCATGCACATTGTGTGACGTGTTTAGTCTAAAGGCGTGAACTGTTTCTTTACAAAGTCACATCGCCATCTACTGGCCTGGCTATGAATAATGCAGCGTTTTTAATCGCTTTCACAGATCCTTGTGAATGGGGATTGTTTTGAAAATGTTGCTGTCTGTGTTACCTCACTATTTTTTAGTACATTGTTTTATTGTAAACATACCCATAGTCCACTTATTTGATCATTTAAACAATGTGCAGTTCATATAATATCACTAACTTTTAAATATTAATACGGAAATATTTTCAATGTATGAAGATTAATGCAATATATAATACAATGACACACCTTGTTTGTTTGTTGTTTTGCAGTTCTACTCTTTTCTTTATCATGCCAAAGCAAGAGCTTTCAACACATACCTCTGAACCTGCAGAGCGAGGGCAGCCAAACCCTTGTCAAATACAACGAGGAGGGAGGAGGCTCAGTCTATAAAGTATGTGAAACTGGTCTTGTTCAGAGTTCAAAGTTATGAATTTAGTAGAAGTAAAAACTATTAGCTGTGTTCATGACTTATATGTCTTAATAAGAAGTATAATTTAGAATTTGTTGTCCCTTATTTATGTGGCTTTTACTACAAGCCTTATTTATGTGTTTTGTGCTATATAAATATATTAATTGCATTAACATATGTATATAGATATGACAAAAATATTTCACTGTTTACATACACTCATATTCAGCAGTTTAAATTAAATTTAATCTGATTGCATGTTTTGAAACAATTTTGAAAAATATAACTTGTGGTAGCTATTTTTGAATTAGACTGATTTGTGAATGTGTTTTGGATTCAAAGCTTATATGGTAATTATTTTAAAAGAGTATTTAAGATAATTATTTTAGAACAAATCTAATAGGTTTTTTATTATTAATAATTATTTGTATTAAGATTAATACGCAAGCTCATTATATTAATGCACTCTCCGACTACAAATAAACAGGTTATTTTCATGTAACCACAGTGACTTTGAGGACACACATCCTGATTTCAGAGTTAGATGTGTTCCTGGGTCAACACATCCTTGCAGAAAATGTAATACTAAATCATCCCTACCCATACACTATTCCTAAAATCAGTGAATAACACTGATGTAGAAGCATCTGGTGTTGTAAGCCTAAACTTGACATAAACTGTAAACATAAACTTTCACTCAAATCTGATTGGTTGATTGGAATTTTGTTCCAGGATCAACAAAGTTGTTGTTCCAGGAACATGTTGCATTTGATGAAAGCAAGTGTTTGGGTATATTCCAAAGTATGGGCAGTTATATTTGCATTTAAAGTCTGAACTTGTTTATCTGAGAATATTTGGTGCAGTTTTACAAGGAGCAACATCTGTGGTCTTACTGTGATGAATAATTTTGCCTGTTTTTTTTCTCCTCAGCCCGAGTCCACAATGACTTCCAATTTTGGTCTGATGGAAAGTATGAAAATTGCATCTGCACCGGTACATGCATTTTAGATACTAAGACCTTTTTTAGATTTCAAAAGAAGCATTTGAATGTGTGTGAAGTTTCAGAAAATTTGCCAAAAATAATTTACCCTAATTGCTCAGTAATAAATGACAAAACCCTAAAAACAAAGGTTTGATTTTAAAAACTAATTTGGACATTGATTTTAGCCTAAAATTTATGTAAAATATAATTTCATTTATTTTTTCTAGCTTTGATTTCATAATTATTCCTTTAGAGGGGTAATATGGGGGAAGCCATAGGAATAGGATTATGTTATATCCCATTTTGGCACAGTGAACAGAATCCCAAGATGTGTTGCACTGAAAAGTAAAGAGCTTCATGTCGCTACATGCACTCTGTAAGACTAGCACTTGAAATAAGGTTGTTTGCTCAACTGCATGTTAGTGTTATACACTTGCTGGGCTGTCAAGCTTCATTTACAAGTTAGGACCTGTTATGCCAAACTATCATAATATTCAAATGATTTCGTGTGCAGTTACAGTATACGGCACCAAGCCCCTTCTTATGACTGGCACCAATTGCAGGTTTTTCCTCACAGATTTGTGGTGACTTTTACTCCATGTCTTTTATTTTAACTGTAAAAGTAACAACAGGACCTAAAAGAAAGTGATGTGATATGGTCCTTTAAATCTCATACTGTAAGTTTATAACGAGCTACTAACAACCTACATATTACTGTTTTTGCAGCCTGAGTCCCTGGTTATAACTGATGGATACAGGAGGGCTGATAGTAGTATGCTGAGAATCTCTTCAGGGGTGAGTGTCAAATCAAGTCAATGTGTCGACTGCCAAGAATTAAGCCTGGATCATTCTGTTGGCATGCATGGGAAAGTTGACTACAGTACACAATCTGTTTAATGGATTTATATGGTTACATTATGAAATGAGATTAGTTCAAATATTTCATTCTTTGTATGTGACATTTTTTATCATTTAGGAAAAAAATGTAGTTCGTAATTCCACTGCTTGAAATGCCAACGGAGAATGTAAACCAAAACAAACACTTCGCAATGAATGCAGGGCAAAAGGCATTTAAATAGACCAGAGGACACCCGGAAATGTAGTCCGACCGGGAGTAATAGCGTCTATGTAAACAGTGAGGAACGAGTCTGCCGTCTTCTTGTACTTAAGGTTACCGCAGCTCCCAGATGCCACACATTGGCCCACCTTAAACTTTTATCCAATAGTTATTTACAGTACCTAACAGAGTGTGGGAGTGGGAAAGAAAAAAATATGTGATAAAGCATCCAAAAGATCTCAAATGAAAAGGCAAGTTGAGACTGGTTAGGTTTCTTTGTTGTTTTACTTCAAATGTGACTAAAAAGGCACTGTAAATGACTCGGAAAAGAGTGTTGTGGTTCAGTGGTTATGTAGGTTGTCTACAAACCAAAAGGTTGGTGGTTCAATTCCCAGTTCCACCTGACCAATTGTCGAGGTGTCCATGAGCAAGACACCTAACCCTAGCTGCTCCCCACGAGCTGGATGGTGCCTTGTATTGCTGACACCGCCGTCAGTGTATGAATGTAAGGCAAAATCTAAAGCGCTTTGGTGGTCATTGGGTCTGTGAAACTGCTATATAAATGCAGTCCATTTACCATTTACTATTTAAGATAACAAAAGAGGCCTAACTAAAAGTGAATGGCTTTTGTTAGACACTTGTGACTTTTTTATTTGTTGTAACAATTCAAAAATGTAAAAATACAAAGTAAATGTCATATGTCATGTTCATAAGTAACAGTGTTCTTTTGGCAATGTAAAATATTAACAAATTTATCCCATCTGTCACATTACCAGTATAACTCCATTATGTCCAATGGCGGAGGTGCGAGGAGCATGGTGAGTGACCGCATCCATCAAACTGAGATATGGCTGACTGACTGGGACAGACTGGGAGGGGAAGAGTTCTTAAAATTTTTGTACCTTGTACCTTGACATGAGTCACAGGTTCAAATATCTGAGACCACAAACTCTGCTAAATATGTTTAGGTTAAAACTATGTAAAAATTAAAAACATAATTGTGCACTTTTTTTAGATTGTTAATCAAATGCAAATAAATGGTAGATTTCCTTGCATTCATTATACCATTGAACATAAGTCTGATTTACACAGACCATAGCAACTTTCAGCATAATTACTCTAATCATTGTAATATTCTGATTTGGTGGTCAAGTAACATTTTTTTTTATTCTTATCATTTATTGAAATTGTAAAAAAAAAAAAAAAAAAAAAAAATCTGTGTAACGTGTCCTTGACATATACGTATCTAATTCACAACTCTCGAAATTAATTTAGCATGTTATTCGCTTAAATCACGCAGACGCCATTTTGAAATGGAAAGCGAGGCTCCGGTGGGAAGAGCCCCGAAAGTACAGATAGACAACAATGCCTTGGACTACCAACCTGAAGCTGTTGCCGCAATTTACACTATTAATAATATCCAATATAAGATATTGTAAGAAAAAATTAAGTGGACGTCGAAGATCTCAAAAATGAAGTTTATTTACAGCATAGCAGTGGCAAGGGACACGAAGCACCTTGGGTTCACCGGCGTCAGAATGAACCCAGAACATTCAAATCTTCCACCTTTTTATCCTGTTACTGTCCTTTTAATGTAAATGAAGTTGCTCTTGTTGTAAAAGCTGTGTTCTGTCATTGATCTTATTTCAAATAAGAACAGCCAAATGTTTAAAGCAATACGGCCAAATGTTTAAGGTGATAACATCTCTTTGAAGCCCCCTAATCAAGATGGTTCTTGAATACCCACTGTCTTTCCCACTCTATAGGTGATGAACGTGACTGTGATACTTTTAAGATTGTTAGAATTGATTCTATGATAAATAAGCTCTTTTAAGTGAAGGAACATTTCAATCTAATCTACATTGGAGTGGAAGTTTGATCAGAGCAGACTATAATTTCTTACAATATGTATATAGTTTGTTCCTGCTTCTTTTTTTACCTTTGAAATTTTATATATATATATATATATATATGAAGAGTTCAGATGCAAAAGCCTCTAAGTGCCATTTGAAATTTTCTTCTAAAATGATCGTTTTTATCAAGCTTGTATATTTAAGTTCAGTAATTTCACTTAAATGGCAATGAAGATTACCTTAATGAAGATTAATTGTCATTTAAGTGAAATTACTGATCTTAAATATACAAGCTTGATAAAAATGGTCATTTTAGAAGAAAATTTCCAATGGCATTTAGAGGCTTTTGCATCTGAACTCTTCATATATATATATATATATATATATATATATATATATATATATATGAATTTCACTGTATATAGTCTAAAGTATGAAAGAAATGCACAGAGATGTATAAAGTACTAGAAACCTGGACTTGAACAAAAGTACAAGTGCTCTATCAAAACTTGACTTGAGTAGAAGTGCTCTTTAAGCACCACACTTAAGTAGAAGTACTAAAGTATTCAACATTTTTTGTACTTAAGTATTGCAAGTAGTTTATTTTGAAATTCACTACTTAAGTACTAAAAGTAAAAGTACTGTGTCATTTGATTATTAAAGAAAGCAGTCACAAGTTTGAACTAGCAATCAAATAAGGCGCTTTGGTGGGATACAAATTTGCTTTGGTGGCCGCCAAAAAAATGTCATTGCAGGACAACCTCTGCATTGTCAATGTGTGTGTCAATCAATACCATTACCCTATAAAACTGGGGTGTGATTTAGGGAGCATGAAAGCCAACTTGCAACGTAAAATTTTTACAATTGTAACGAGTAACTAGCAGAATATCAAAAAAAATATTGAAGTAAAAGTATTAAATTCATCGAAAATATCTACTGAAGTATAAGTAGAAGTATGAGAAAAAAAACAATACTCTAGTAGAGTAGAGATACAGCATTTTAGTACTTAAGTACAGTACTTAAGTAGTTCTACTTCATTACTTTACATCTCTGGAAATGCATGTACAGTTTTAGAATAACTCATTTCTACATTAAACCCAACAATACGGCATCGCATTTGCGACTCTCCTATGGTTAAAGGCAACACTACCGGTTTTCTTCCCACCGGAGCCTTGCTTTCGATTTCAAAATAACAACTGCATGAAATAAGCCAATTAAATCAGGTAATATTAATGTATTTGCGTAAATATACATCCATAAATGCAGAAGCAGATCTAGACAGGTGGAGCTGGGGTGGACGAGGGTTTCAGAGGAACTCTAATAGCAGGACTCGCCTACAGTAAACAATGAAATGTTGAGCAACCAAACTCATTGGCTGCAGGACCAATCAGCTTGTGCCATGCAGTATTGATGTGATTGCTTGTAGATTTCATGTAAAGGACCGCAGATCATTCTGTGCCCTCGTTTCATGACTGAACTAGATATTGATTTTAAAAAAATCTTACTGACCCCAATCTTAGAGAGAAACGTACAGTATGTATACAGTAAATGTATAGGAGTCATATTTCATTATAATGGATATTAAATAATATTGTTTTTTTCCCTCCTCTCTCAGTCAGTGGTCCGAGGGGAAAGCAGAAAGTTTATGGTAAGCTTTTCAGTTGATTCTTATTTATTACAAAAAAGATGGATTTTTAAGAAAATATTTTTTAACACTTTTTTACAGGTTTTGAAACTTCTTAATGTTACATAGTCATCATAGCATTTATATTGTAGTAATGGAAAAAAACTTGTGAAATACAGAAATAACAAATACAATTAAATTAACATTTAAAAACAAAAAAGATAAGTACCTGTTTCAACTAAAGTCTAAATGAAACATCACACTTGTTTTTAAGAGTGGAGGCAGCCAGATGTTCCGGTCAAACACTCAAACACAAAGAAAGCTGGCAGGACAAATCGAGAGGGTGAGTCCACTACACAAAACACTAAACTGGCATGATTTTCAGGAAACCTGCAGAAAATATAAAAGAGCAAGAAAAATGATAATTTTCAGGTAGCCTATAATTTATACTGATATAAAAACATAAACACACAGTTTGGGTGATTATAACCTGTCTCACTACACATCAAAATTTAGAAAGAAAGCAAAACTACAAGATTACCATGAAGATGATTTTTTTTTCTATAAACAATTTAATTTTATGTAAGCAATAAGGTACGAGAGGCTGTGCTGTATTGTGAATAAGTAACGTTATAAAGTAAATTGTGAAGGGTGCACGACGCGAAGCGGAGTAACCCCTTCAGAAGTTACTTATTCACAATACAGCACTTGTCTCGAGTACCTTATTGCTTTCATAAAATGGTTACCATACAATAAAAATATTAAAGTAAAAAAAAGCGAAGTTCAACTCTCATGAAGTAAAATCACGCTTCGCCTTCCTTCCGCTATAGAAGAAAAATAGTCCCTGACTGTGAACAGAAACAACGTTCCAATGTTGTAATATGCATGGAATCTCAATTTAAAACAATAGGAATTGCAGTGTTACGCAGTGATATGCTCGGTCATAGCCGTGTGTTATCAAGAATAAACCACAGCTATTGATCAATCAGAATCAAGGATTGGAACTAACCGTTTTATAAAAACATATAAAACATATCAAAACTTAAAAACAAAATATGGTCATTCTTTAGCTCATTTATAGGAGCAATGCATGCTCCTTACAGCTCGATGAGGACCTCTGTTTAATTTTGGAGCAGTCACTGCGTGGCCAGGTGGAAACCAAGCTGAATCGCTTTGGAGACATCCTGAACGAGGAGTGCAGAAGCAGGTTCGGGGTAGTGGCTGAGAAGCAGAAGGGTTCAAAGCAGAAGGGGAGGAGGGAGAGAGAGATCGAGCAACTGATAAAGAGGCGGTGCCAGCTCCGAAAGCAGTGGAGGAAGGCAAGCAAAGAGGAGAAGGAGGTGCTTGAAGCCACTGTGGGAGGAGGTGAAGAAGAACCTAGCCAGCCTTCTGAGGGCAGAGCGTATCCGCAAACGCAGAAGGCGGAAGGAGAAGGAGAGGAGAAACTTCTTCAAAAACCCCTTCAAGCATGCGAGACAGTTACTGGAGGATAAGAGAAGCGGGAAGCTGGAGATCACACAGTCACAGCTGGAAAGTTTCTTCAGGGAGCAGTACAGTGACCCAGCAAAGTCAACGCCACTGGGATCACCAGGTTATGTTCCTCGCCCAGCCCCCCCATCCTCCCTGTTTAACACTGATCTCCCCAAACTCAGTGAGGTAGCAGAAGTTGTACGGAAAGCGAGAGCAGCCTCAGCTCCAGGCCTCAATGGGATATCGTATAAGCTGTACAAGTACTGCCCAGGGGTCCTGAGACATCTGTGGAACCTCCTGAGAGTGGCCTGGAAGAACAAGGTTATCCCTTCAGAGTGGCGACGAGCTGTTACGGTGTTCATCCTGAAGGAAACGAGCTCTACCACCATTAGCCAGTTTAGGAGCATTGCACTCCTGAATGTGGAAGGCAAGATTTTCTTCTCCGTCCTGGCCAAGAGGTTGGCTACCTACCTCATAAGTAATGGGTACATCGACACTAGCTGCCAGAAAGCAGGCGTGCCAGGCTTCCCAGGGTGCGTGGAACACTCTGCAGTCATATGGGAGCAGATCCAGAGAGCCAAAAGAGAAAAAGGTGACCTGCATGTGGTGTGGCTGGATCTTGCCAATGCATACGGGTCTGTCCCCCACCAACTCATCGAGTATGCCTTGGATTTTTTCTACATCCCTGACTACATCCCTGCCCTGGTGGCCAAGTATTTTGAAGACATCAAGATGTGTTGCACTCATCAGGATTTCACGACAGGGGGCATTGCCATGGGATGCTCAATCTCGCCCATCCTCTTTGTGGCAGCCTTCGAGATTATCCTGATGGGGGCAAGGGTGATGGTTGGAGGTATGAAGCTACCATCAGGCCAAAGGCTACCACCAGTGAGAGGCTATATGGACGACATCACCACCATTCTTCAGACAGCTGCATGTACAACAAGGCTGCTGAAGAGGATTGACAAGCTTGTGGGGTGAAGAGCACTGAAGAACTCTGCCCCCTTTGCAGTACCAGCAATGCAAGCCTCCAGCACATCCTGTCGGGCTGCAAGACAGCATTGTCCCAAGGCCGCTATAGGTGGCGACACGATCTGGTGTTGAGGAAACTAGCAGAGGTGGCAGAGTCGTGTAGACAGGAGGCTAATAGAAGACCCTTTCGACCAACAAGAAATCCCATCCTGTTTGCAAGGGCCGGGGAAAAAATCAATCACCCTCACCAGAGAGCAACATCTAGAGTCCTCTTATCTGGCAGTGAGTGGAACATGAGGGTCGACCTGGGGAGGCAGCTTCAATTCCCCAGGGAGATTGTGGCTTGTAGCTTTTCTTCATCTTGTCGAGTTTGAAATTGCCACATCAAAGATGCGCAAAGCTTTATAACTTTTGCATCAACTGCACTTGTATGAAGGGCAGACTTTGTTTTGGATCCTTCCCGACTACATCTTTGGGTTGCTGCAAGATGAAAGGTGTTATTATTTTCTAAGGTCTGATTGCATGGCTGTGTTTGTGCCTCTACGTACTGTATGTGAGAAATTATCAATTAACTTTGAAACATAGACTGCTAAAAAAACTGTGTCAAAGGTTCATGTCTGTGCATAAAATACGCATGAATCAGACCGAAAGAAAACAATGCAGTGAGAAGCGCTTTCTCTTGCTAAATGCACACACACACACACACACACACCCACGTACACACACACCCACACACACACACACAGACGCCTACACACACAAAGGGAGAGAGAGAGAGAGAGTAGACAGAAAGAGTAAAATGGGTAAAAAGTCAGTAATGCCGTAATGTTGTGACGTCATATGGTGGAACACACTATATAATGCAAATATAACGCTTTTGGTTCAAAATCAAAGGATGTTTCAACATAAATCATGATTCATGTAATGACAGCCCTGCTTTAATCAACGTTTTAATTGGTTTCAATGGGCAATTTTTGGTCATTACGGTGCTGAGTGTTACTATTTGATCTACACAGTGTTATAAATGTTATAAATATTTTGCAAAATGGAATCAATTTTTTTCTATTTATCCAACAAGTCAAAATTTTGCCAAATTACGTACAATTTGCATTGAAACAGCCAAAATGGTCAAAGAAATTAAACTGCAAATGACCAAAGATGTCGCTGATGCACACAAGGGTTAAAGAATGCTTAAATGTGTGTAAATGTAAATCAACAGACAGGTTAATTTATTTTGCTTGTCTGCACTGCGACTTCCCTTGGGACATTACTGGTGGAGAAGAGAGCTTGATTTAACTTGTTCCGAGTTGAAAATCAAGTGCACTGTCGCCACCTGTCTGCTAGATCCTTTATTGCACATTGTAATATATGGCCTTGTTTACACTGCATGGTTCAAGTGACCCAAATCCGATTTTTTCCTCTCATGTGGCACAGATCGGATATGACCAGTGAACGTGTAAGCAGGAAAAAATGCATGGATACCGATTTTCTCTGATCGGATTCAGGCCTCATTCATATGTGGTAATAAATCGGATATGAATCGGATACGTGCATTTGCGTGTGCCATGTAAGCAGACAAATCGGATATTCAATGGTAATGCGAGACGTACGTCATGAAAAAGTGTGCGATTATAGGCGCGATGGAAGAAAGGATACACACAGCAATGCGGAGGTTTCATGTCTTTTGAGTGTTTGGGGTGAAGAGTGCAGGCAAAAATGCAGGGTTGTTACAGAAATAAATCCGTTTTTGAAGACATTTCACGAGATATGAGGCATCGTTTAAGTGCTCGTGGCTAGAGCCTCTCCACTTTTTTTCTCCGCTGTACGAGACCAATGTTTTGATGACATTGAAATATTGCAGAAAGAAAACACTGGAAGCAAACACTTTTGAAGAAAACACTTTATTCGCATCTGCATCCGTTGAATTTAGTGCTGTTTTGCTTAATTTCCCGGGTCAGAACGTCTGCATTTGGTTGTTTCAGCAGTATAGTGTAAATGCAAAAATTGGATGTGGGTCACTTTTAAAAGATGATGTAAGCACGTCGTCAAAAAAATCGGATATAGTCAGAAAATCGGATTTGGGCATCAAGACCTGCAGTGTAAATGCAGCCTTAATGTACGAAGATCTGCACACCGTGTAGTCACCTTGTGAAATCACATTCTATCAGCTATCAAAAGCTTTAAGATTGTTTTTTCTCATTCCATTATTTTATTTTATAGAAAATCAGCAGACTTGCAGAAGCACAGGAGAACTATCCTGCATATTCCCCATATCTATATGAATATGAGGGGAAAGGCAGTGATTGCCAGTCACTGGATCAGCTGACTGTTAGCAACCTTGGTGATAACCTGGACTTCCTTCAGGACCTTGGGCCAAAGTTCAGCACTCTGGGAGGGATTTGTCAACAGCCAGTGGAGCGCAGGAATGTCCGACTGTGAAAATAGATCATAAGTTGAGAATTGAGAGAGCTTCAGGCCTTCAGCTTTAAACGGTTTAATGATTGTTTCACATTTCTATAATGGTTTCAGCTTAGCTGCAGGGGTACCAAGGATTTTTTGTGCTGTGATTGTTTTATTTTTTTGGAGAGAGTGCTCGTGCTCTAGGACAAGGCAAGCCTTGATTTTTGAGCACCATAAAATCTGCACAGGAGCAGGGTGATCATGGATAAGCTGTGAACATAACATCTTCAGCGCTAAGACTGGCCTCAGGGAACTAAGTGATACTGATACAGTATGCATTTGTGCTCAATTTTATATAAGGGATATAATATGCATAAGGAAGCATGTTGAGTGCTTAAATTGAAAACTGCTAACTTGACCTCAGCTTGTGCCTGCCTGTTTGATCGGCTTTCATCTGAACTTCCATCTTTTTTTCCTCAGCAAATGTAAAGCCACACTTTCCCAACCCCACTTAGCCATGCTGATTGTGTAAGCGAGTTTTTGTCCAGGGTTGTCCTGCACTTACATGATGCTATTGGGACGCTGACTTTAGGTACTGTATTGTTTTGTGCACTTTGCTAGGATGACTTTGCATTGCAGAATCTCTTGAGTATTTAAAGCGATAGTCCAGCCGAAAATGACAATTCTCCTTTGTCCTTCACATTATTCAAATCATATTGAAGCTTATTTCTAGGTAATTGTGAATTTTTATCAAGATATTCTGAAAATCCTTTCAGAATTTTGAGTTTACATCTTGCAGGTCTAATTTTTTTCCTCTGAATCCTGAGCTACATGCAATATTTTTACCTGTCCGCATGCACATGCAGAATTCTGGGAAATTATGAAATATGTAAGATGTAAACTTGCAATTCTGAGAAAAAGTCAGAATTGTGAACAAGTCACAATATATATTTTTTAAATATGTTTATTCTGTGACGAAAATAAGCTTAAACACAAACCTGCATTGGACCACAAAAGAAAATACTTTGAAAGACACTGGGACCCCCCCCCCCCCCCAAAAAAAAAAAAACAACAAAAAAAAACATTGGAGCCCACTGACGTATGGACAAAAAGTACAGTTTTTGAAGGACATGAGGTCAATTTTAAATAACTGAATAATTGAATTTTTTTTAAATACTGACAGTTAAAAAACAGCAAAAGTGAATGACAATAAGGAACAAACAGAAACCATTTCAGTGAGAGCAATGAGAGAGAAAAAAAATTAAAGGTGGGTTATCACTTCAACAGAGAGTCAAGCAATAATGCACCATCAGTAATTATTACATCTCTCTTACATATTTGTGTTCCCTCTTCTTAAAAGGCTTTTGTTCACCTGGGTTTTTCATTGTTGTTAGGCTTAAGTGGCTGGATTTATTTTTTATTTTTTTATTATTAGTGTAATGCTTTATTTACATTTGGTAAGAGTGAACATAAATGGTGTCAGTTCAAGCAAGATCCTTTTGTCTTCAGAGAAAACTTGTCAGATTGATTCCATCAGACAGTTTTCCAGTCTTACTCAGTGTTCATCTATTTCTTTTATATTCCTTTTTGTATTGTAATAGGTTTTATTGGTTTCATCCAGAATTGTTTTTAAGAAAGGATTTATGATATATATTTAAAAAAAAAAAAAAACATTATCTGGATGGTTTTGGTTCAGAGGTGCTATGGGCGACGATCCGCCATCATGGAATTTTCTGGCTGTATGTGTATGAGCGGGATGAGGGAAAACGGTATACCTTCCTATCTCAACGTTATAAGGTGCGAGCTTCGCGACCCAGCACTGTGCAGCGGCATCAAGCTTCGGTTTACTCAACGTCTGCGTCGGAGAATTTTACGTCTGATTTATTTGTCAATAAAAGTTCAAACAAGTACAATCAAGCCCAAAAGACCAATTCATACACATTTTGAAAAAAACTGTCGAGGATAAGATACACACACACACACAAAACAAGCTTATTTCAGTTCATAATGGGAAATAAAACAAACAAAAAAACATCAACATATCACATAACTTCTAAAAAAAAAGTCATTTCAACTTTCTTCTTGAATTTGTTTTAAGCAATCAGGCAATTAATTCCAAACTGTGCTAGAATACAAAGAAATAATTCTTCCCAAATAAACTCTGTTAAAGGGATATTCCACTTTTTTGGAAAAAGGCTAATTTTACAACTCCCTCAGTTAAACAGTCGAGTTTTACCATTTTCGAACCCATTCAGCCGATTCTCTGATATTTAGAAGAATATCAGTGACGAGGCAGTTTCTGGTCTCATTGACTTCCAAGTTATCCTTGTTAAGTTATCCAAGTTAACATTGGCAAGTTATCCTTATCCTAGAAAAAAACAATCTCTTACAAAAACATATTCATACAAATATTTTGGAATATTTCTCTGTAGTATTTTGTACACCATCATCAACTTAAGAAAAATAACAATTTTGTCCACTTGTAAAAACCCTATTTCCCTAAAATGATTTTTATTTAAATGCATTTGTGGATGAAGCCTCAGAAAAAATTCTACACAACTTATTTAGAGTAGTCTGGAACTTATTTTTAACTCGTTTCGTAGATGTACTATACTAGAAAGTTGCTGCATAATCAAAGTATGCTTGCACTAATGCCCCAGCTAAAATATTAATTGTTTTTAATCTAAATAATCAGCCTGTCTTGATAAGAATTTTATTCGATTACATACTTTAGAGCTACTGTACAACAGCCATGCTATCCCCTGTTAAATTATTATCCAAAGTAGCCTACATCCTAAATATTTCACTTCTTGTTTAGAAGTAATAATCACATCTCCAACCGATTCTAATTTGGAACATGTTCTCAATATAGACCATTTCAAAAGATGTAAACAACACTGGCCCAGAAGCACTTCCTGTTTCAGTTTTTTAACACTACATAAAAGCTGGGATAAAATACAACCAACAGAACATTTAAAACTGAATCAAAAAGTTAAACAAACATATTTAAGAAGTTTTCTTTACATGTGAAATAAAGAAAACAGTTACAAACTGAAACAGGAAGTGCTTCTGGACCAGTGTTGTTTACATCTTTTGAAATGGTCTATAGCTGCAGAACCAAACAAGCTTCAGTTTGCCCTAAATGTAAAAACAGCTTGGATACTTCCACGATCACTCTATGTAATTCACTTTCTATTTATTTTTATTTTCTCATCATAAACAATTATTGTAGCATCATCAGCATACAATGAAAGGTGATCATTTATGTACATTAAAAAAGATGACAGATGAGATGGACAGATTATCTGAAAACACTCCATTTAAATCAATTATTTGACACCTATTTGAAAGATCCACACTCCAACAGACATTCTCCTGACTAAAGTAACTTGGAAACTACAAGTCAACATATTTTCCTATCCTAACCTGAACTCTAACACCTAACGATTACCACAACCATATAACCATAACTACTACAGTTTTAGTTGACATGTAGTTGAAAAGTTTCTAGTTATAGAATGTCTAAAGTGGACAATCGAATTAAAATGTAAACGATAATTTTGTTAATTTACTGTTCGTCAAAGATTCCAAATAATTCTAATTAAGCAGCTCCTCAAGATTACAACTGCACATTTTACTAAATTATACTATAGAACATACTAAAAAAGAAAGTCAGTTTCAGGTTTAAATCTGTTTTGTTCAGTGTTGATGTGCAGATGCTGACTAGCATGACTGCTGTGGGTTTTATATTTTTTTTTCTGATGTTTTTTATTTTTATTTTAGTTCTTATTAAATAACATAAAATATGATACTTACCTAAAAGCATTTTACTGCAGTTAAGTTCTCTGGTTGTGTTATGGCAGTGCTGGGGCCTCATGTATCAACACTGCGTACGTACGAAAACATGGCGTACGCCAGTTTTCACGTTCACGGCCAGATGTACTAACAGTGAAATTAACGTAAGAATGTGCGATCCTTCAAGTAAACTTCATGTCTGGCGTACGTACATTTGCCTTGATTTTTTGTCCGTTGGTGACTCCTAGAGGCAATAAAGTGAAAATTATGTCACACGAGTCTTATTAAAATATTCTATGCCATTAAGTAAGAACATAAAGCATGTGCAAACCCGTCTAGCAATGGCAGCGTTGGCTTAACTTGGAATAAAAAATAAACTTCATTAATTCGGTCAGTAAAGGTATAAAAAGACAGTAAACTTCTTATTCAGCAAGGACACATTGAATTTGTTTAAAAGTGCCAGTAAATGCATTTATAATGTTACAAAAGATTAAAAGATTTCTATATGTGTTTGATTTAAGTTTTTATTCATTAAAGAATATTGAAAATACTATATCACGGTTTCCATGAAAATATGAAGCAGAAGCACAGCTGTTTCTATCACTGATAATAATCATAAATGTTTCTTGATCATCAAATCATCATATGAGTGATTTATGAAGGATCATGTGACACAGAAGACGATAAATGATGCTGAAAATTCAGCTTTGATAACAGGAATAAATTACACTTTCACATATATTCACATAGAAGACATTTTCAGTGAAATTTAATTTCTTGCAGGTTTCTTTAGCCATTTTCTTGCAGGTTTCTTTAGCCAAATTGGACTATTACCATATTTAAATTAATTTAATTGAGGGAGGAGACCGTAGGATCCTTCGTACGCATACATCTGGGTTTTTTTTGTGCGTACGCACATTTACAGCTTTGATCGTACGCTATGTTTTAGTATGAATTCAACGCAAGTCTTTGTACATGAGGCTTGTGTTTGTTTTCTCTTTTTGTTCTCTCTCTCTCTGTAACTCTGAGCGAGAGATGATTGATAGCACCTGCTGCTCTTTATGAGACGCTACACATTCAAAAGAGGCTTTGGAGGACATTCAAACTGTTTTCATTCAAACAAAGTTTGCCTTCCAGAGTGCCGTGAATGTCTCACACTTGCTGGTTTATTTGCGGTTGTGTAACATTAAGACTGTTCTTATTGTTCATCAAGCTAAGTTTTATTGTAGCTTATACCATGGTCTGGGTGAATACTCGATTCTGATTGGCTGCAGGGTGTCCGTTAAAAAGTGATAATGGACACCTAGTAAAGTAGTTCTGGCAAAACTGCCTGTTTACCATTCGAAATTAATAAATAAATGCGCTGCCTACAACGGCTGTGAGTAACCATAGCAACAGGCAGTCACGTGCTCTATAATCTAACGTTAGATATTATAGCCTAATACAACAATGAGCGACTTCGTGCTATTTCTTTTAACATTTATGGAGAATATGGCAACTTTGACGACTGGTATGCTGCTGAAGAAAGAAAAAAAAAGTAAATAAAACGGAGAAAATTACACCGCTGCTGCTCTGCTCCATTCAACTCTATTGGTAACGACGGAACTTGCGACTATAGTTGGCTAACGATGCTTTCGGGAAACGCGCACCCCTGAATGAGACCCTGCGGGAGTTTTACGCAGCTGTCCAGACAACCAAGGCAGGAGAAGGCTCAACGTTACAGCGTTTCAAGCCTAAGGAGCCTGAGGCAAATGACCCTCTCTTTGATCTGATTAATTTATTGCCCTCTATAACGTTAAGCGCAAATCGCTGGAGCTCAGAGCTAATTGATTTTTTTTATTGTTGTTTGATTAATTGTTTTATGTGTAATAAAAAAAACTATGCCTACCTTTGTGTTTCATGAAAAAAAAATGCATTTGTGAACCTGAAGGGATACGAGCTAAGCGGACTATAAATATCTCCGGTTGCTAAACAGTCAAGCAAGGCAAGTTATTATTTGTAAAAACTAGATTTAGCCTAATTAAAATATAAACTAATGTTTTAAAAATGTTTTATTTGGCAAGTGACCATGGTATAAGCGGGTTAATGCCCTCCGAGGTGTCCGTTGTCAGGTTTTAATGGACTTCGGCGGAGGCAACCGGCCTCCGCTGCGCGTCGGCCGGTTTACGCCTCGCCGTCGTCCATTAAAACCTGACAACGGACACCTCGTCGGGCATTAACCCTTACTTATACCATGGTCTGGGTGAATACTCGATTCTGATTGGCTGCAGGGTGTCCGTTAAAAAGTGATATAGGACACCTAGTAAAGTAGTTCCGGTGAAACTGCCTGTTTACCATTCGAAATTAATAAATAAATGCGCTGCCTACAACGGCTGTGAGTAACCATAGCAACAGGCAGTCACATGCTCTATCATCTAACGTTAGATATTATAGCCTAATACAACAATGAGCGACTTCGTGCTATTTCTTTTAACATAAGAAATAGCACGAAGTCCCCCCCCCCCCCCCCCCGTATATGTAATAATAATATATGTAATATTCAATCCGTTCATTTGAAAAAGACAGTTAATATAATCCAGTTATTTTGCTAGATTTATCTAACTTTAAAGGGAGGAAGTAACCATTAGCACATTGGCCTTGAATTATATGCATGGCACACTTTTAGTTAGCCTATGACTTGTTGAACTATACTTTGTCATGATGGAGTTTTTAAAAGTAAAAGGGTCAGAGAGTTACTTATTTAGTAAGACTATACTTATCTCTTAAATAATTTTGAACAGCTCTCATATTAACAACTATACAAACTGTTATAGACAGCTTTTGTAGCCCTATGCCACTCTTAAAATGTCAGAGAAAAGGACAGAATCAGAGATTATTTAGAAAATAGAAAATTGTACTTTGACTATTTCAGGCAAAAACTCATAAAGTTGATCATTATGTAAATTATTTTCATTTCATGAATATAGTGACCAACATGATCACATACACAGAATCTTGTTCAAAAAGCCAAATACATAATGAAATCAATAGGCTCTATGCACAACTGCACTACTTCCTGAACTTCAGCCAGCTCCTTGTTTCCTGTCTATCATTATTGGACAGTTTGATTCATTCAGGTGTGCTTGACCTCAGTAGTCACGGCAACAATAATCAAACACACCTGAATTAATCAATGTGTCCAATAATGACAGACAGGAAACAAGAAGCTGGCTGAAGTTCAGGAAGTAGTGGAGCTGTGCATAGAGCCAATTCACCAAGTTAATAACATTAAAGATTTGTTTTAAATGAGTGTCTTTTATCTTACATATACTAAACTTAAAGTTTAAGGTTAACACAAAAAAGATTTTATAAAAATACCTCATATTTCAGCATTTAAATAATCTCTATAAAAAGAATGAGTCAATAAAGATATATTCCTGACATGTATAATGCACAGTAGCTTATCTTTTATTATTAAAGGGACACAAGGCAGTTATTTTAGCTTAATTTAACAGCTTCAGAGTTATTGAAATGGTTATCCACCTCTTTCTGCTCTAAACAATGGGCGCCGCCATGACGACGATGCCGGTAGTCAACTTCCGGTTCCAGTCTGGTCTATGCATTTTTGCCATTTGTTTTAGATCGCGTCATCCCCACATCGCTAAACTAAATCGAAAAAAACATTCATCAAATGTGATCTGATCACGTTATTTTTATTAAATCACAGATAAAAACAAAATGAACGTTTTCCTTTGCTTCATAACTTCCAAAGGATAGCTGATGCATGACTGCGCGATCTCCAGCAAACATCCGACAGTCTCTATCACCCCGACTGCTGCAGAATAACAGTTCTAAAAGGTTAGGCTGGTTAGTCCTTTGACTCCTGCTACCTCTGCTTTTAAAGATTCATCCTTTTAGAACTGTTATTCTGCAGCAGTCGGGGTGATAGAGACTGTCGGATGTTTGCTGGAGATCGCGCAGTCATGCATCAGCTATCCTTTGGAAGTTATGAAGCAAAGGAAAACGTTCATTTTGTTTTTATCTGTGATTTAATAAAAATAACGTGATCAGATCACATTTGATGAATGTTTTTTTCGATTTAGTTTAGCGATGTGGGGATGACGCGATCTAAATCAAATGGCAAAAATGCATAGACCAGACTGGAACCGGAAGTTGACTACCGGCATCGTCGTCATGGCGGCGCCCATTGTTTAGAGCAGAAAGAGGTGGATATGACTTCTTTCGGGTTGAATGGTGGGTGTCTCGACCCCCCCTGGTGCCTGTGAGCGGAAAAATCTCACTTGCAGTTTCAGGCCGGCGGCCCGCCGCCCTGAAGTATCGCGTGATATCAGCTCTCGCGATGTAACATATTCCTTTGCGAGTCTTGCGACAACACCGCACATATCCAGGAACAAGGTAAACAAGGATGGAGTTTGCCACACTATCGTCATGGCGGAGCCGGCATATAAGATATAGAAAGCTAGGAAAGCATTGTCGGTGGAACAGAGAAAGAGGAAAAAGCAGACTGACCAAGCGAGGAGTCAGACACGAGCATAGCCGTAATTTGCAGGTGATATGTCCCCATTGAAGCATCTCGCAGCACGGATGTACCTATTTACAACAGTAATGTTAAAAACAAGTACTCCACAGTTACTCTAGGGGTCGCTGTTTGACAGCATTGTCGTCTAATGCCCCTTTAATAGTAAAATTCGGTCCGATTTCCCCATGGCTGTCGTTGCTATACAACCATGCACTGCGCTCTCCACAATGACAAAGAAGTTTTAGTAATGTATTTCCACCACAGAAAAACGCTTGCTGAAGCTCTGCTAAAAGATTTATTTACGGAGAAGAGAAAAAACACCCAAGCGTTTGGGTGCACGTGCACTTCCATACTGAAAAGTTTATGAGCGCGCCTCCCGCGAGCGCGCAATGAGCGCGCTTCCCGTGCGCCAAATCGCCTATTTGAGGTAATGACCTCGAGCGCGCAAAAGACGCGATACGTGAACTTATCAAGAGACCCCCTTGACATCGCTTCTGTGCACGGCACCTTCTCGGCAGAAGCAGGGGCGCCATTGCCAATAATTGAATCGAAATGATGAAAAATGGAAAACCTTCGCGGCACAGAGGATAATTTTTTTTAACTGCTCGTGCCGCCCCCCATGTGACATGAAGAAATGCCGCCCCGGGCGACTGCCCGGTTCGCCCGTGCCTAGAACCGCTACTGACGTAACTTGCGACCATAGTTGGCTAACGATGCTTTCGGGAAACGCGCCCCTGAATGAGACCCTGCGGGAGTTTTACGCAGCTGTCCAGACAACCAAGGCAGGATGAGAGTAACGTTACAGCGTTTCAAGCCTAAGGAGCCTGAGGCAAATGACCCTCTCTTTGATCTGATTAATTTATTGCCCTCTATAACGTTAAAGGTATAGCGGAGGATCTTTCCGAAATTTAGAGAAGACCCGCCCTCTCCAGTTTTTTTTTAAAAAATGCAAATGCACAAACACAACACTCTTGCTCCCGAGAGGGAACGCCTATTACGCCTTGCACAATTATGTTGCAAATTATAAACGAACTCAAAAACATTCATAAAAAAGACAACATGTCAAATGCCTGTCCGTGTTTTATTTACTTATTATACTGATCGATTGAGTGACCGAGGGCTCAAGACATGATATGTGCACCCTTGTATCACACGAAATACGTTCTGAGGAAACTATTTTGCAAATCGCTATATTATATGGCAACATATGAGCAGTGCTATTACGTTGGTCCTTAACCTAACATGTCTCATTGTTAATACGTAGGTATTAATACGTTATTTTTATACATAGTTGCATATGGAAAAGTAGCTTGTTCCGTTTGTGTATTAATAAACACACACGGTTTTAGAATATGAACACATGAACACACACGGTTTTAGAATATTTCAGCCATTTACCATTTGGTCAAAAGGCTACTTAAGACAAATTGAGATGTTTACCGTGTCTATGCGGTGCATGACTTGTGCCAGGGCTAGCATTGCTAAGTCGCTTGCATTAACTTTTACTAGTGGTTTTAAATGGATTTCTCCAAATAGAATGACAAACTTTACCTGTCTAGTAGAATCTTCGTGACTGCGGCATCAGTGAGAAGCCCGACCTGTGCTTTTAGAGCACGCCAGCGTGTGATATTCACCCAAAATCACTCTGGTCTTGTTTCTATATTCTTTTCTCTTCTTATCATACACTTCGTATACTTTTTTTCTCTTTCGACCCTCAGTCATTTTCAAAGGAATCTGAACCGTAACTCCGACATAATACACCAGAAAGTGAAAACTACATAGAGATGAGCACGTACGACGGCCTTACGTAAACATATCACCAGAATGACTGACACTTAGGTGGACCAATAGTATAGACTACCCACCCGGAAAAAGAAAATCCTCCGCTATACCTTTAAGCGCAAATCGCTGGAGCTCAGAGCTAATTGTTTTTTTATTGTTGTTTGATTAATTGTTTAATGTGTAATAAAAAAAAACTATGCCTACCTTTGTGTTTCATGAAAAAAAAATGCATTTGTGAACCTGAAGGGATACGAGCTAAGCGGACTATAAATATCTCCGGTTGCTTAACAGTCAAGCAAGGCAAGTTATTATTTGTAAAAACTAGATTTAGCCTAATTAAAATATAAACTAATGTTTTAAAAATGTTTTATTTGGCAAGTGACCATGGTATAATCGGGTTAATGCCCTCCGAGGTGTCCGTTGTCAGGTTTTAATGGACTTCGGCGGAGGCAACCGGCCTCCGCGCTCGCCGTCGTCCATTAAAACCTGACAACGGACACCTCGTCGGGCATTAACCCTTACCTATTACCACTTCTTTTTGTGTTTATTGTTGTGAATTTATTCTTGAATACCAAACAGTCTGGAAGCTGTAGGGAGGTGGGTGCCTATTTTTATTTTTGTAATACCCTTTCTCCTATTTTTGGCTAGTTTGTTTGTGTAACTTTTTTGTTTATTTGTTTCCTTTTGGTAGCCTATTCCCACTTCTTTTTGATATTGTTGTGAATTTATTCTTGAATACCAAACTGCCTGGAAGCTGTAGGGAGGGTGCCTATTTTTATTTTTGTAATACCCTTTCTCCTATTTTTGGCTAGTTTGTTTGTGTAACTTTTTTGTTTATTTGTTTCCTTTTGGTAGCCTATTACCACTTCTTTTTGATATTGTTGTGAATTTATTCTTGAATACCAAACTGTCTGGAAGCTGTAGGGAGGTGGGTGCCTATTTTTATTTTTGTAATACCCTTTCTCCTATTTTTGGCTAGTTTGTTTGTGTAACTTTTTTGTTTATTTGTTTCCTTTTGGTAGATTAAGAAGTTTTACTCCTCAACTAGTCAAAGGATACTTCTTTTTTATTTTATTTTTTATTTATCAGGGACAACGCACAAAATACATTAATCTTACTAAACGATGTTTTGTGCCAGAGTTGGGAAAAGCTAATTTTCATCCGCAGTCCCTGGGCAGGTTCACACAATTTATAAAAAATTACAACTATCAATAGTAATAATAATACTAATGGCAAGTAGGCTAAACATAAAATTAGTTATGAAACTTGTGTTTATTATTTTGGCTTTACCCCCCTCCTGAGGTTTTTTTGGTTTGTTTCATTTTGTTAATTATACATATTATGTAAATAAATTTGAGCTGCAATTTGACGAATGTGTCATACAGGCTTGGGAATGGGCTCAGGCACATTTATTTCTTTCTTACTGTTTACTTACTTAACCTAGACAACTGTACATCTGGGAAGTAACACAGTGAAAAGAATACTTTCATATTATAGCTAAGGTGAAATTAACCTCCAAACAAGGGTCAAAATATTAATATAGGCATTTCACATGCATTAGTAGTTGTTGCTAGATTGTTGTTAGATTACGAAGCATGAATTTGTAATCTGCCACGTACTAATTTGTCTTCTAATTTTAATTTTGTTAAACTGTGTCCATTGTGTTTTGTTTGTTTTTTAGAAAATTAAGCATTTTTATTTGCATTTTGGTTTAGTTTGACACACAAATACACTCACAATTCAAAATATGAACTAAATATATAGGCCTAATACTGTATCAGTGATGGTAAAATAGCACTGAGGCTTCTATTGTCCCTAAAATATGGTTGAAGCGGACTGCTGAATGTACAAACAAGCATTTACGGTAAACTAAAATATATTTTAGCGTCAGTTCAAACTTGGGTAACAATGCTAGCAATGTACATGCAATAGTAATAACAGTAGATTATGCATAATTAGCTACAATGACTAACCCTAAATCTTGACCCTAATGTAGTTAATCAATATTGCTCAGTACTTAACACTGTAAGAACACCTTCAAATAAAGTGTAACCGAAACTTTAAATATAGGTAATTACACATTTATTATGACAAATTTGCATTTGAAAGAATGTAACTTTAAAGGCAATAGCCTACTGAGGCCCTGTTTACACGAGAACGCTTGCGGGTGAAAACGTAAAAATATTTTATCGGATGTGCCTTTCGTTTACACGGCGACGGCGTTTTTGAAGCTTAAAAACACAAAAAAGTGAAACCACCCTCCAGAGTGGAAATCTTAAAAACGCTCCACCGCCACGTTCCGTGTAAACAGTAAAGTCTGCTTGACTGTGAAGTTTGTACGCAGGCGCGTGGTGTTGTTGTAGTATGCACTCCTAGCCGCCTGAAGTGCATACTACAGTACATTGAATTTCACTCACTTTTGCGTCACCGTTTGCATGCGGATTTCTCACACAAAACGCTCGTCTAAACGCAGAATAAAAAGTGATGACGCAACACCACTTTTGCGTTTTCCCTTCAGAATCCTTTCCGTGTAAACATAGCCCGAATAACTACATGCTTTAGTCAGAACATCAATTGAACTGTTCTTCTTGAAAGAAAAGCACAACAAAAGATTAAAAAATAATCATTTCAAATGTAAAAGTTAAACATATAATTTGAAATTACTGCTAAGATTGCTTTTTAAAAGTGTATAAAGAAACAGTCATGAAAGTGAACGCTCTAAGTTACGTGGTTTTTATTTCATTAAAGGTGCATTGTGTAGCTTTTTGGCGGCATCTAGTGGTGAGACTCGCGAATTGCAAACAGCAAGTCACTCGCGGCCTCTCCCTCCAATTGCAAACTCTATTTTGAAGCTACGGTGGCCAACGTAGGATAATGTCAAAGCGAATAAACTTTGTCGTCGTCTGAATCTGCAGAGAGTAGCAAGACAAGCAATGAGGTTTTTTAGGGCCCAAGCCCTGAAAGGGCGAAGGCCCTATTGTTTTCCTTAGGATTATTTTATTTTTAGGGCCCAAGCCCTGAAAGGGCGAAGGCCCTATTGTTTTCCTTAGGATTATTTTTTTTTTTTTTTTTTTTTTTTTTTTTTTTTTTTTTTTTTTTTCTAACGACTATCCGGGCACTTTCGGGGCCCTTAACATGCTCAAAAACTCTTGAAACTTTGCACACGGGTCAGAACCCGCGGCCATCAGAGCCGGGCTGAAGCTGGTACACGGGCGCGGCAGGGCGGCTCGTCAGCGCCCCCTGGAACGGGGTCTGAACACTTTGTCCATAAATCAAACACGCTTGCATGTAATAATATGAAACTCGGTACACATGTCGATCTCATCGTTTCATATATACATCGCGCTTTTACTTTTTACCCCAGCCCAACAGGAAGTCAGATATTTACGGTTGTTTTTAAAACGCGTGCAATGGAATTTAATGTACTCGTCCTAGAGCATTCATCCGCATGGAACGAAACTCGGTCAGCCTGAAGTAAAGACATAGAGGATCAAAAATTGCGAGGGGATTTTTGATATCTCGAACGGTTTGGCTGTGGCGAGGAAACAAAATTATGGTGAGAAACGTGAAACAGGAAGTGTGTCCTAACTTCAGCATACATCAACCGATCTTGATGAAACTTCAGGAGTGTGTTCGCTGTAAGAGGACGATCACTAGGATGTGACTATTGTGTGTCAAAGTTATAGCGCCACCAACTGGCAGCAGGAAGTGTGTCACTTTCAAAATGCTTTGAAATCACCCTCTTATTTTAACCCGATTTGCTTCAAACTTCATCTGTATAATGTAAACATACGGCAGATGTAGACCTGTGAATGGATTATTGATGTCTTTGAAACTGTTGCCGTGGCGACGCATCAAACTTTACCATTCTTTTAGGATGCTTTTGAGACCCTTAGCATGCTTCAAATTGCATGAAACTCCTCAGACACATCACATTTATTAGCCAGTAGACATGTGCAAAGTTTCAGAAACGGGCGTGGTGAGGGCTCAGTAGCGCCACCTTTTGACAAAAGTTGGGTTGTTAGTTTTATCTACAGTTACAAAAATCGGTATGTATATTGTACTCCTCGAGCCGGACAACTTTCTAATTGACACTCATTACCTAGGACCCACAGAAAGTAAGATACGTTTGTTTGAATCTGGTCATGCTCCCTTTGAACCTACATCTCTGTCTCTGTCTGTGTGTGTGTTAGTAGGGGAGGGGCTTAACCATTTCACTGCTGTGTGTTTTTTCTGCTGTGTAATTTCTTAATACATTTCTTAAGCCTGGTATGTTTTAAATAAGTTTTTATATTAATTTTTATAAGTGAAGGCATAATATAACCCGTTAAATTGTAGTGCATTGACAATAGTTTTATATAATTAGTTTATTAATTAAATTAACTTGGTCCATAAACTTGATCTGAAAATTGGGTCCATAAATCAAACACACTTGCATATAATAATATTAAACTCGGTACACTTATAGATCTCATTAGCCCAAACAACTTTAAGCCAGCCCAACAGGATGTCGGTTGTTTCGGTCTGTACTGTATGTGAATGTTTTGCAAAACCAGCCTTTACATTTTTATTTCCCCCCTCTTAAGTAATTTTTAATTATTCCCACACCAAACTTCTTCAAAATTATGAAAATATATTAAAGATACTAAATCAGGCATATGTACTGGCCATCGGGACTACCGGGAGATTCCCGGTGGGCCGCGGTCTGGTTTGGCCGGCGGCCCGGCGCGTTATGTATTTTGTTTTTAAATCATTATTAATTGTAAATATATTCTATCGTAAGTATTTGTTAAATCATCCAATTCCGGACTTATGCGTCTCTCTCATGAAGCCGCATGAAGCGGACGCGAGCTGAGAGACTGACAGGTCTGACTGTCTGACACTGGCCAATCGGAATCAAGAGCGGAGAAGCGGCCGCTCCCATAGGCAGTAGCCTATAGTATCTCCCCGCCCTGTGGAGGCTTTCCGCCGTTCTCGTGAAGTTTCTCGCCGGTCTAGTCTCTGAGACCCCTACGCCTGGTATTAAAATGCGATCTGTATCCAGATAAGTTATCCGGATAATAAAAAAAGAAATGTTAATGCAAGGTATTACGTTGTGATCGGATTGTGATCGATATGCCTGACCATCTGGAGGTAGGCTAGTCTGGCTCGCATTGTGTTCGGATCTTTACGTGTAAACGCAATCTGGTTGTTGATATCACACATGTATATTTTACTCCTCCCAAAAATGCTAAAACATAAACGAGTGAGAGCGTTTACAGGCTATGTTATTGTCAGAAATGACGGCGCTGCGACACGCATCACCGCCGCAGATGAGCAGCAGCTGAGCGTCAAACTAACTGCAAACATCGCAAATAAAAGTGAAAGTAAGTCATAGACGCTTAATCATCTACACATTCATCTTCAAGTAAAGAAATAAATGATCTCTTGACTCTTACCAGGGCTGTTGCCACTCTCTCTTATTGATATCTATTGATGAAATTAGCTGATGATCAATAAAATGCATGCTAATATCTGTAATAAACAACCGACAAAATTACTGTATGATGGTGTAAATAAAGAATCAGTCCAGCATCGCCATGTCAGTGTGTATTGATTCATCATTCCCAGCAAGCAATTTTACGTCCAAAAGACGTCTAATAGCCGTCAAAACATAGCCCAGACGTCTAGGCTAAATCAAGGCTAAATTTGGGCTGTCAGTGAAAATCTAATAGACGTCTAACCATAGCCCAAGAATAGACATCTAACCATAGCCCAAGAACAGACTATGGTCAACAATTAGACGGCTATTGAACGACTACATTTATACGTCTAATAGGCAGTGCATATGGGTCTAGGCTAAAACAAGGCTAAATTTGGGCTGTCAGTGAAAATCTAATAGACGTCTAAGCCCAAGAATAGACTAGTCATCAATTAGACAACTATTAAACGACTACATATACATGCAATAGACAACAAAATGGTTAAAAGATTCTTTTCACTCAAATATAACAGGTTCACATAAATAACAAGCCATTCCAAAAATATATATATATATATATATAAAAGGCTTTATTTAGCAAAAGAACAACATTACGTAACTTCAAAACATAAAAATTACCACACCAATATTAAAATTAAAAATATAAAATTATTTTAACATGAACAACTTAAGATAGGCTAATAAAATAGAAAACTCTGTTGCTGCTGGGAAGTTGGTCATCACAGCATCTGCCAAATAAGAATAAAATAATTAGCACAAGAAAAGCATTGTTGAAAGTACATGTACGTTTTGTGTGTGTGTGTGTGTGTGTGTGTGTGTGTGTGTTCTTGTGTTCTGTTTAGGTTTTAATGCACATCGGAGCTATTTGCATTATTGATATACTGGCGGAGACTTTTTAGATTTGCTTATTTTATATAGCCAATCATTTGTATTTTTATGCTGTATTATAAAATTAATTTGAAAGTTTCAAACTTGAATTAATGAAGGCATTTTGAATGAAACTTCATCTTACTTTGCTTGTACAATAACAAATATTATTCTACTCTATTTGCTTATGCTCTCCAACAAGCCAATGTTCAGACAAATTCAATTTTATAATTTATATCAATGATGGACTTTGTCAAAGACGAGAGATTTAGTGAGGAAATGCTATTTTTATATCACAATGATCTAAAGAAAAGAGCCAAATATAAGTGTGGCTTTCATAACACTTTATAATAGATTGCATGTGTTTCATGTTTACAGCTTTGGATTCAGTAACGTTAGGCCTACACGTGCATGTACCATGACACACCCGCTAAAATGTCACGATTCCAACAACACATGATAACAAATAATTTATCTAAAAAATTAACACGTCAAAATGAAAACACATATGCTTAAAAGACAAAAGTGGGAATGTATTTTACCTGTTGTCGTCGACCGTCAGCTGAATGCAATGCTCTGCCTCGTTTAAAATATTTGAGAATGGTCGATCGGCGATCGCGTGACCGGTGATCTGTGCTATCAAGACTCGCGTTGTCAGCAGTCATGTCTCAGTAGGGCTGTTGCCATCTAGCGGTTGATAAATGTAATTGCATTTTTATTTAATTTAAAATGAAAAACAGTCAAATAAAACCATAGATTTTTAATTAATGTGTGACTGTGACAGCAAACATGAAGCTGCGTGGGTGAAAAACAAGAAAACAATTTTAAGATTTATTTTGGCAATAGCCTACTAATCGCTGGTCTAAATCAGGGCTATAGCCAAGCCGTTAAACGTAGACCACTGATAGCCTCGATTTCGCCAGTGGGCTAAAAGCAGACTGCACATAGCCCATCCAATTCAGAGGATCGTGACTACAAATCGACCATGTCATGATATGACACTGGCACCTTGTAGATATGTTTACCAATGCGAACATGATGGGATATCAACTATCTCATGCGTTGCCTGCCCAACAATTCATTAAAACGACAATTAATCAGTTTCGACTAGAAGTGGGCTATAAATAGCCGGACAGACTATACGAGCTAGATCGCGTCTTCACACAGCCTACACATAGAAAATGTCAAAGAAATCAAACCAAACACCTTGTAATCACAGTTGACTTTGCTTACATGATGGAATATAATACATTTTGCAAGTTATTTTGGAAAAAATACATTTAGCCATGATTCAATGTTATTTTGGCTAGAAGTGGGTTACACATAGCCGGACTATATCGGGTCTCTATTTAACCTAGACGGTGAAATGATGGCTATTGCTTGCTGGGTTGTCTCTTCATAGTTTGCAAGAGACATTTAATAAACTGAGCGTATTTGATAAACTGAGCGTAGCCTATTCATCTATCAATATAGGCTAACCTCATTCTTTTAATGAACGGAAGAACGCTTATCGACCACCGTTACAGTACAATATGCACGTATGTCCATTTAAACTCGATTTTGGGTCAAATATGGATTATATCATGACACTGGCAAGAATATGGTTACATTTAAAGATGTTGTGCCAAGCATGAGAATGCTACGTTCAGCTGCTTTTGAAATAACATGTTTTTTTCCACTTCCTGAAAAGTAACCGTTTTGGACATACGTGAGTTTCATCGGGCAGCGACGATATATTAAAGATACTAAATCAGGCATGTACTGGCCATCGGGACTACCGGGAGATTCCCGGTGGGCCGCGGTCTGGTTGGGCCGGCGGCCCGGCGCGTTATGTATTTTGTTTTTAAATCATTATTAATTGTAAATATATTCTATCGTAAGTATATTGTTAAATTGTCCAATTCCGGACTTATGCGTCTCTCTCATGAAGCCGCATGAAGCTGACGCGAGCTGAGAGACTGGCAGGTCTGACTGTCTGACACTGGCCAATCAAAAATCAAGTTCAGATTCTAGACCTGAGAAGCGGCCGCTTACACCGTGTCCTAACTACACACGACGCCGCGACACGCGATAAAAGGTATCTTTTCCATGTAAATCAGAGTTTTTGTCCTAACCAGACGCGACGGCGACATGCGAAGTTTCTAATTTAGAAACGGTTCCTATTTCTGCGACGTCGCGGCTGACAGAATGAAGAAATTACACTGGTTATGAGTAGCTACACATTATTTATTTTTAGTTAAAAATAGGTCACTGTGCCACAAGCCATAACGGATAATTTACCTCAGATTTTGAAAGCATGTAATATTATCGTGTTCAAAATGAATTCTATGCAAACATACGACTGTATTTCATAACAACGCTAACTTGAGGCAGATGCCACCAAATGTGTTAAATAAATGAATTATTTGCTGGACTTAAGTGAAAAGGATAGCCATTTAATGACCATAGCACATAGTTGATGTGAAAAAGGAGTATTTTGCATATAAATATGCACATAAATACATATTTTTTCAATTTGTATCCCTGAAAGTGCCTGGCAGAAGCCTATACTGTCTGTGTCATAAATGTGAACATAATATTATCTACCGTCTGTGTCATAAATGTGAACATAATATTGTAACAGAATATTCTTATGCTATATTATATAAACTATATTTCATGAGGTGAAACATCACTGCCAGGAGCTACAGAATATATATTTCTGTAGGTCCTCACCGTGATGTTGTACTTCATGAAATATACGTAGTATAGCCTAAGAATATTCTATTAGAATATTAAGTGACACATAAACAAGCTCTTCGGCACACTTCTTTTTGACAGTCAAAGCGGGGGTTATGTTTTTGCACGTCATGTAGAATAACCCTAAAAGCACCAAGGTGGCGGTGCCACCGGCTTTATATATATATATATATATATATATATAAATATAGCTGCGAGCAGCGATTGCGGGCCCAAGCCGGCGGTACCGCCATCCCGGTGCCTTTAGGTAACTAAAGGCACCGGGGTTGCGGTGCCACCGGCTTGGGCCCGCAATCGCTGCTCGCAGCTATATTTTTTTTTTCTTTTTTTTTTTTTTTTTTTTTTTTTTTTTTCTAACGACTATCCGGGCACTTTTGGGGTCCTTAACATGCTCAAAAACTCTTGAAACTTTGCACACGGGTCAGAACCCGCGGCCATCAGAGCCGGGCTGAAGCTGGTACACGGGCGCGGCAGGGCGGCTCGTCAGCGCCCCCTGGAACAGGGTCTGAACACTTTGTCCATAAATCAAACACGCTTGCATGTAATAATATGAAACTCGGTACACATGTCGATCTCATCGTTTCATATATACATCGCGCTTTTACTTTTTACCCCAGCCCAACAGGAAGTCAGATATTTACGGTTGTTTTTAAAATGCTTGCAATGGAATTTAATGTACTCCTCCTAGAGCATTCATCCGCATGGAACGAAACTCGGTCAGCCTGAAGTCAAGACATAGAGGATCAAAAATTGCGAGGGGATTTTTGATATCTCGAACGGTTTGGCTGTGGCGAGGAAACAAAATTATGGTGAGAAACGTGAAACAGGAAGTGTGTCCTAACTTCAGCATACATCAACCGATCTTGATGAAACTTCAGGAGTGTGTTCGCTGTAAGAGGACGATCACATGGATGTGACTATTGTGTGTCAAAGTTATAGCGCCACCAACTGGCAGCAGGAAGTGTGTCACTTTCAAAATGCTTTGAAATCACCCTCTTATTTTAACCCGATTTGCTTCAAACTTCATCTGTATAATGTAAACATACGGCAGATGTAGACCTGTGAATGGATTATTGATGTCTTTGAAACTGTTGCCGTGGCGACGCATCAAACTTTACCATTCTTTTAGGATGCTTTTGAGACCCTTAGCATGCTTCAAATTGCATGAAACTCCTCAGACACATCACATTTATTAGCCAGTAGACATGTGCAAAGTTTCAGAAACGGGCGTGGTAAAGGCTCAGTAGCGCCACCTTTTGACAAAAGTTGGGTTGTTAGTTTTATCTACAGTCACAAAAATCGGTATGTATATTGTACTCCTCGAGCCGGACAACTTTCTAATTGACACTCATTACCTAGGACCCACAGAAAGTAAGATATGTTTGTTTGAATCTGGTCATGCTCCCTTTGAACCTACATCTCTGTCTCTCTCTGTGTGTGTGTTAGTAGGGGAGGGGCTTAACCATTTCACTGCTGTGTGTTTTTTCTGCTGTGTAATTTCTTAATACATTTCTTAAGCCTGGTATGTTTTAAATAAGTTTTTATTTTAATTTTTATAAGTGAAGGCATAATATAACCCGTTAAATTGTAGTGCATTGACAATAGTTTTATATAATTAGTTTATTAATTAAATTAACTTGGTCCATAAACTTGATCTGAAAATTGGGTCCATAAATCAAACACACTTGCATATAATAATATTAAACTCGGTACACTTATAGATCTCATTAGCCCAAACAACTTTAAGCCAGCCCAACAGGATGTCGGTTGTTTCGGTCTGTACTGTATGTGAATGTTTTGCAAAACCAGCCTTTACATTTTTATTTCCCCCCTCTTAAGTAATTTTTAATTATTCCCACACCAAACTTCTTCAAAATTATGAAAATATATTAAAGATACTAAATCAGGCATATGTACTGGCCATCGGGACTACCGGGAGATTCCCGGTGGGCCGCGGTCTGGTTTGGCCGGCGGCCCGGCGCGTTATGTATTTTGTTTTTAAATCATTATTAATTGTAAATATATTCTATCGTAAGTATTTGTTAAATCATCCAATTCCGGACTTCTGCGTCTCTCTCATGAAGCCGCATGAAGCGGACGCGAGCTGAGAGACTGACAGGTCTGACTGTCTGACACTGGCCAATCGGAATCAAGAGCGGAGAAGCGGCCGCTCCCATAGGCAGTATAGTATCTCCCCGCCCTGTGGAGGCTTTCCGCTGGTCTCGTGAAGTTTCTCGCCGGTCTAGTCTCTGAGACCCCTACACCTGGTATTAAAATGCGATCTGTATCCAGATAAGTTATCCGGATAATAAAAAAGAAATGTTAATGCAAGGTATTACGTTGTGATCGGATTGTGATCGATATGCCTGACCATCTGGAGGTAGTCTGGCTCGCATTGTGTTCGGATCTTTACGTGTAAACGCAATCTGGTTGTTGATATCACACATGTATATTTTACTCCTCCCAAAAATGCTAAAACATAAACGAGTGAGAGCGTTTACAGGCTATGTTATAGTCAGAAATGACGGCGCTGCGACACGCATCACCGCCGCAGATGAGCAGCAGCTGAGCGACAAACCAACGTGCAAACATCGCAAATAAAAGTGAAAGTAAGTCAGAGACGCTTAATCATCTACACATTCATCTTCAAGTAAAGAAAGAAATGATCTCTTGACTCTTACCAGGGCTGTTGCCACGCTCTCTTATTGATATCTATTGATGAAATTAGCTGATGATCAATAAAATGCATGCTAATATCTGTAATAAACAACCGACAAAATTACTGTATGATGGTGTAAATAAAGAATCAGTCCAGCATCGCCATGTCAGTGTGTATTGATTCATCATTCCCAGCAAGCAATTTTACGTCCAAAAGACGTCTAATAGCCGTCAAAACATAGCCCAGACGTCTAGGCTAAATCAAGGCTAAATTTGGGCTGTCAGTGAAAATCTAATAGACGTCTAACCATAGCCCAAGAATAGACATCTAACCATAGCCCAAGAATAGACTATAGTCAACAATTAGACGGCTATTGAACGACTACATTTATACGTCTAATAGGCAGTGCATATGGGTCTAGGCTAAAACAAGGCTAAATTTGGGCTGTCAGTGAAAATCTAATAGACGTCTAAATGTAGCCCAAGAATAGACTAGTCATCAATTAGACAACTATTAAACGACTACATATACATGCAATAGACAACAAAATGGTTAAAAGATTCTTTTCACTCAAATATAACAGGTTCACATAAATAACAAGCCATTCCAAAAAAAAAAACATATATAAAAGGCTTTATTTAGCAAAAGAACAACATTACGTAACTTCAAAACATAAAAATTACCACACCAATATTAAAATTAAAAATATAAAATTATTTTAACATGAACAACTTAAGATAATAAAATAGAAAACTCTGTTGCTGCTGGGAAGTTGGTCATCACAGCATCTGCCAAATAAGAATAAAATAATTAGCACAAGAAAAGCATTGTTGAAAGTACATGTACGTTTTGTGTGTGTGTGTGTGTTCTTGTGTTCTGTTTAGGTTTTAATGCACATCGGAGCTATTTGCATTATTGATATACTGGCGGATACTTTTTAGATTTGCTTATTTTATATAGCCAATCATTTGTATTTTTATGCTGTATTATAAAATTAATTTGAAAGTTTAAACTTGAATTAATGAAGGCATTTTGAATGAAACTTCATCTTACTTTGCTTGTACAATAACAAACATTATTCTACTCTATTAGCTTATGCTCTCCAACAAGCCAATGTTCAGACAAATTTAATTTTATAATTTATATCAATGATGGACTTTGTCAAAGACAAGAGATTTAGTGAGGAAATGCTATTTTTATATCACAATGATCTAAAGAAAAGAGCCAAATATAATTGTGGCTTTCATAACACTTAATAATAGATTGCATGTGTTTCATGTTTACAGCTTTGGATTCAGTAACGTTAGGCCTACACGTGCATGTACCATGACACACCCGCTAAAATGTCACGATTCCAACAACACATGATAACAAATAATTTATCTAAAAAATTAACACGTCAAAATGAAAACACAGATGCTTAAAAGACAAAAGTGGGAATGTATTTTACCTGTTGTCGTCGACCGTCAGCTGAATGCAATGCTCTGCCTCGTTTAAAATATTTGAGAATGGTCGATCGCGTGACCGGTGATCTGTGCTATCAAGACTCGCGTTGTCAGCAGTCATGTCTCAGTAGGGCTGTTGCCATCTAGCGGTTGAGAAATGTAATTGCATTTTTATTTAATTTAAAATAATAAAACAGTCAAATAAAACCGTAGATTTTTAATTAATGTGTGACTGTGACAGCAAACATGAAGCTGCGTGGGTGAAAAACAAGAAAACAATTTTAAGATTTATTTTGGCAATAGCCTACTAATCGCTGGTCTAAATCAGGGCTATAGCCAAGCCGTTAAACGTAGACCACTGATTGCCTCGATTTCGCCAGTGGGCTAAAAGCAGACTGCACATAGCCCATCCAATTCAGAGGATCGTGACTACAAATTGACCATGTCATGATATGACACTGGCACCTTGTAGATATGTTTACCAATGCGAACATGATGGGATATCAACTATCTCATGCGTTGCCTGCCCAACAATTCATTAAAACGACAATTAATCAGTTTCGACTAGAAGTGGGCTATAAATAGCCGGACAGACTATACGAGCTAGATCGCGTCTTCACACAGCCTACACATAGAAAATGTCAAAGAAATCAAACCAAACACCTTGTAATCACAGTTGACTTTGCTTACATGATGGAATATAATACATTTTGCAAGTTATTTTGGAAAAAATACATTTAGCCATGATTCAATGTTATTTTGGCTAGAAGTGGGTTACACATAGCCGGACTATATCGGGTCTCTATTTAACCTAGACGGTGAAATGAGGGCTATTGCTTGCTGGGTTGTCTCTTCATAGTTTGCAAGAGACATTTAATAAACTGAGCGTATTTGATAAACTGAGCGTAGCCTATTCATCTATCAATATATATAGGCTAACCTCATTCTTTTTAATGATCGGAAGAACGCATATCGACCACCGTTACAGTACAATATGCATGTATGTCCATTTAAACTCGATTTTGGGTCAAATATGGATTATATCATGACACTGGCAAGAATATGGTTACATTTAAAGATGTTGTGCCAAGCATGAGAATGCTACGTTCAGCTGCTTTTGAAATAACATGTTTTTTTCCACTTCCTGAAAAGTAACCGTTTTGGACATACGTGAGTTTCATCGGGCAGCGACGATATATTAAAGATACTAAATCAGGCATGTACTGGCCATCGGGACTACCGGGAGATTCCCGGTGGGCCGCGGTCTGGTTGGGCCGGCGGCCCGGCGCGTTATGTATTTTGTTTTTAAATCATTATTAATTGTAAATATATTCTATCGTAAGTATATTGTTAAATTGTCCAATTCTGACTGTCTGACACTGGCCAATCGGAATCAAGTTCAGATTCTAGACCTGAGAAGCGGCCGCTTACACCGTGTCCTAACTACACACGACGCCGCGACACGCGATAAAAGGTATCTTTTCCATGTAAATCAGAGTTTTTGTCCTAACCAGACGCGACGGCGACATGCGAAGTTTCTAATTTAGAAACGTTCCTATTTCTGCGACGTCGCGGCTGACAGAATGAAGAAATTACACTGGTTATGAGTACACATAATTTATTTTTAGTTAAAAATAGGTCACTGTGCCACAAGCCATAACGGATAATTGACCTCAGATTTTGAAAGCATGTAATATTATAGTGTTCAAAATGAATTCTATGCAAACATACGACTGTATTTCATAACAACGATAACTTGAGGCAGATGCCACCAAATGTGTTAAAATAAATGAATTAATTGCTGGACTTAAGTGAAAAGGAAAGCCATTTAATGACCATAGCACATAGTTGATGTGAAAAAATGAGTATTTTGCATATAAATATGCACATAAATACATATTTTTTCAATTTGTCTCCCTGAAAGTGCCTGGCAGAAGCCTATACTGTCTGTGTCATAAATGTGAACATAATATTATCTACTGTCTGTGTAATAAATGTGAACATAATATTGTAACAGAATATTCCTATGCTATATTATATAAACTATATTTCATGAGGTGAAACATCACTGCCAGGAGCTACAGAATATATATTTCTGTAGGTCCTCACCGTGATGTTGCACTTCATGAAATATATGTAGTATAGCCTAAGAATATTCTATTAGAATATTAAGTGACACATAAACAAGCTCTTCAGCACACTTCTTTTTGACAGTCAAAGCGGGGGTTATGTTTTTGCACGTCATGTAGAATAACCCTAAAAGCACCAAGGTGGCGGTGCCACCGGCTTTATATATATATATATATATATATATATATATATAAATATAGCTGCGAGCAGCGATTGCGGGCCAAAGCCGGTGGTACCGCTATCCCGGTGCCTTTAGGTAACTAAAGGCACCGGGGTTGCGGTGCCACCGGCTTGGGCCCGCAATCGCTGCTCGCAGCTATATTTAATCTTGTATTTATTAAATTCTATTTACTTAATTATTCAGTAAATCAACATGTTATTGCGATCGTTATTTGATCATTATTGTGTTAGTGTTTTAATTCACTGATTTTACCATAGCTTGTTTCTATGCTAAGATAAGAGCTAAGAATAAGAGCATCAAATCAGCTGCGTAAGGGGAAATAGTTAACGTTATGATTTCAGAGGCATCACTCGGACAGCATTGTTTATACACGTTTTCAGAGTCATGAACAACCTAAATACGCAGAGTTAACTAAGAGGGAGAGGTAGGGAGAGGACGGAGAGGCAGAGGTGTTGTAGGTGCAGTCAGGGAAGGGAGAGGCAGAGGAGGACCTACCCGCCGGATCGATGGCTCAGGGGATGAAGAAAGAGTGTTAGCCCTCCAAAGGAACCGGAGGTTTGTATTTATGAAGTTATTGTAACGTTATTATATACGGACCGGTCTGCACTTTATAACATCCAAGCACACAGTGATAACGTTATTTACATAGTAGCTCTGTGCACTTATACCCCTGTTACTGTAACCTTAGTTAGTAGTTGAATGTTTTCATATTTTAACCTGTCATTTACTGGGCAACAACGATTATATGAAGCCATATTACACAAGTTTAGCAAATATTGACATTCTGCCTTATTTTTCTAGCTTCATCATACTTTCTCTTCTTTGAAGCAGATTTACCCGTTTTCGGATACCTGAACAATAAGTTTGGTCCATCTTTCTTCCGGAAATTCTGCCGCGTCTTTTTCTACTGCTTTCTATTCCGGTTATATACGAAACGCGCTCTGTTGTCCACTGTCGGCTACGGTAGAAATATGACGTCACAACATGGCTACCTTCATAGAAGGGGATTCCCGCGCCTATGGAGAAATAAATGACTAATTCTAACGTAATATAAACTTTACGGTTCATTAAGTAAGGTCTTTATACACCACAAAACACATAGTTATGGATTTTATATTGCATTTTTGTCAATAGATCCACAGATATATCACACATTGCACCTTTAATATTATATCATCTGCAAGTATTTTTTTTTTTAAAAATATACTTTTAAGATTGTACTGTAAGTGATTTTAAGCACTTTTTAGTACAATTAAGTACATGTTTTTATCATCACCAAAATAAAATGGGTTTCAAACCTCATTTCATTACATTATAATTATAATTTCTGGGGAAAACCAAGGAGGCATTTTAAGCTTAAGTCCTCCCGCTCTAAAATGTAACAACTCACAAAGAGTAAAAAACACTAAACCTATGATTAGAAGATCTAAATGTCCTTGCTATCAGGGAAAGTATCTGATAAGCAGCAAAAACGTCCAGTTTTATGGCTCCAAAATCCTCAAAAGCACAACAATTATTTGTTGGTTTATTAAGTCCCTGCGTAAAAATAATTTACTGTTTGTTAAGCATCCAGTACTATTTTATAGAGTCCATCAATGTCCACGATAAATAACCATCATCTGTAGAACGTGTTGCTGAACCTAAAGTTAATAGTTTAAACCGCTGCATCAGCAGGGCCTGCTTTCCACTCACATCCTTATCTGAATCACATCTTTGTTACAGGCCACTCATGGTTCTCACATTACATAACATAGGATGGTCACATACCATCTTATAACATTGTAGCACCTCGTATCTGTCACTATAGCCTGAACAAAGCTCTCCCAAATCCTAAATTAAACTGGACATAATGGTTGTTTCTTCTAAGAATCCACAAGTGGCTGATTTCAATGGTGAAATATAGACATCTTAGACATGTCTTAAGACATCTTAAACAATGTCATATTTAAATTAAAAATGTCATTATTGAGCGAATGACACTTAATGACAGTTGTCATAAACATGCATAAACCCTACTTCATATTCAAGACATATGTCATGTCATTGTTATGAAGGTGTCATGTCAGTCTTATGAACACCCCTTCAAGTAAAGTGTTACCAAACGCTGTATTCTGCAGCGAGGCCAGTAGTTGGCGATATCTCTTCACTGAACAGTATATGCATTTCGTCACAGTTTTCACAAATTCACGTTTTGGATATATCGTTTTCTAAAATGGGCACTTTGAAACCTGTTTTCTAAAGTTTGCGTTTTCAGGCACCCAAAACGCTGCTGTTGATTAAATGAACGACCAAAATGTTCAAATGTTGAAAAAAATCAAAAATCAAATGTTTTCCGTTTTTATTTGAGAAAGATGCAGTGTGAATGACCCCTGAGATTTAAAACGCCACATTAAAAATGTAATAATTTATCAAACAAAACAAAAACACAAAGCAAAGCAGCAAAAACATAAAACAAAACAAACATAAAACAAACACAGCAAAGTAAATCACAACACAAGCACAACAAAGAAATGCAAAAAAAACAGAACATAAAACATCAGAGCAAAATACAACACAGCAAAAAAAAAAAAAAACATTTTCACTGCCAGTAGTTTATCAATTCTTTGTAACATTACACAAAACGTAAGCAATGCATGCACCATATACTCCGAATTGAACTTCTGAACTTCTGAACAGGTGTTCATATGTATATAATCAAAGGTAATCTAATGAAAACTGTAGAGGATTTATTCTCTCAGATTAACTCAATCCTCAACTGACTGTAATCCCAGTTTCTGCTACTTTACATCACATTGTAATCATTATACACGATAAGTACATCATTGAACCATGAGTACACTTGCAATCATTGAACCATGAGTACTCATCCATATTATCCTTAAGTGATATCTGAATAGATTTGCTGTCTTTAATGGAGAAGTTCAGCTCAAGCGCTAAGATTCCCCCTGGACTTAGTAATTAATGGATATAAATTAGTAGCTAAATGAATATTAGAATAAAGATTTTGTATGGCAAAAAAAAAAAAAGATGACATTCTCATGCATTTCCAAAACATGTCCTGAAGAGGGCAGTGTAATACTTTATTTACAGCACTTGCATATGCAGTACAGTCAACATGTATTTATGACTTACTTGGCAAGTTTCATTTCGATCTGTTGACGGATCTCCTGTCTCTCCTGGTCACTCCGCGTAGGAAAAATGTTCCTGTCTTCCAGCTCCTGTTTGCTGGGGCGATTCCGAAGCTTCACGGCCAGCAGCTCCTTCCTCATCCTCCTCGGCAACGTGCCTGCACACATTTGCCAAAGAACTCATAACTTAATGACATAGCAAGCTAAAGTGCTTCATATTTCCAGACAGAAATTACTCTTGTGCCACTGTATTATGAAAAAAACACATTGATCCAATGACTATATCGTGGTAAACATTCTGCACAAATTAGATAGTTATCTAGTTATAATAAATCATTGCAGTATCTCATGATTATGTGCAAAGGAATTACAGCCTCGCATTAAAGAGGAACTATAATGGAGGTCTGCAAAGTTACAAAGCATTACAAAGGGTGATATTCTCTATATCAGAAAAACACTGTTTCTGAGCTCCCTGAAACGCTTCGATTGTAGTCTTCAGTTTTCTTCCGGGAATAAACACGTCACAATATTCCTCATATAAATAATTCCCGCACAAGGTATAAGCAAAAAATTGAATGCGAGGCCTGGTTGAGTTGAGTCAGTAGTGTGTTGAAACCAGTGTTGGGGAGTAGTTAACTACAAGTATCGACGCTACTAACTTAACCACATATTTCAGTAGCTTAGAAGTAGCTCAGTTGCTTTTTAAACAGTGTAGCTTTTCTAGTAGCGAACTACTTTTTGCAGCAAGTAGCGGTGTAGCACGAGCAAAAGCTACATTTCGTTTGTCGAGCCTGTGTGAATCAGCGCGATGAAAAGATATTCTTCTTCTCGTTAGATTACAAAGTCATTTTTTGGCATTACCGCCACCTGTTGTTTAATCGCGCAGCTTGTGGCTAACCGTTTACTGACGTACACAAGTGGGTTGACACACCCATATAGTGATTATATAGCAAGACGTGACGGCAGATTTGGAGGATGGAGAAACAATGAATGTTAATTACCCATGGCCTTATTTGTCCAATAGTTCAATCGGTATTTTTGAGAAAATGTTCTAAATCCAATTTACGTTGGATGTATATTTTGTTCTTGCAATGTTGTAGGCTATTTGTTGCAATTTAGCACTTTTGACAAACAGTTTGAGATATTTCAGTGTTGTTTGTAATAAAACAATACTTTTTGAAATCATAATGGGCTTTATGCACGGCGGTATTTCCGGCGAAGATGTAAGGATGCTCGATAATTTCCGCCGATCGTAGAGTCCAATGCAATACCGAGAATTTATATTGAATTTTATACTCCATGGTTACACTAAAGAAACGTTAGTCACAAAAACAGATAAAACAGACACCCCTCGTTGTGTTTATGCTTCTTTTTAAAATTATATTAAATAAACACAACTATATATAAAATTACATCTAAACGCATGTACGTTTCGTTTCAAAGACGGGAGGACAGTAAATTTTGAAGACTGCCATTATTCCGTTTTTCTCCGCTTTAATCTCCACAACGGAAATGGACGAGCATCCTTGCGTCAAATGCGGAACTAATGCGTGCATATAGCTAGCCCATTGTTAGCATTGTTTTTAAACACTAAATATTTTACTTAAAACATTCCTCAGACACTTATTCAGTTATTTATAATATGCGTTGCTCAAAAAGCAAAAGTAGTTTCAATGTAGCTTGCTACTTTTTGATAGTAACTTGTAGTGTAGCTAACTACTTTTCCAAAAGGGTAGCTTGACCATTACGTTTAACTACTTTAACTTATGAGTAGCTTGTCAAACTACAGTTTCAGATTAGCTTCCCCAACATTGGTTGGAACTCGAGTTTATGGTGAGGGGAGTGACAATTCCGAAAAACTTGAAGCAGTTGACGAATCACAACACGCTGATACAGCCGACCAATCAGAGCACACTGCACTTTTCAGAAGGAGGGGCTTCATAGAGACAGGAACTAAACAGTGTAACTGAAAGACTGGGAAGTGACGTGATTCAACAACGTCAAATATGTGAACATATTTTTTTTAACGTTCAATCATGAGAACCTATTCTAGTAGAGCCCAAAAACAAAACAAGGTTTAGTACATAATATAGCCTCGTTAATAGTTGTGCAGTACACCCACCAGAAATGACAGACTCGTTCCAGTCGTCCATGTCGTAGATAATTCCTGAAGCGTCAGTGAAGCAGTTGTCTTGTCGAACGTTTTCCTTGTTTTCCTCTGCTTCCTTTCTGTTCTCACCATCTCCACTTGGCTCTCGCTCAATGCTAAAATAGAAAAAGAAACACTGACAATAATTTTGCAGAAAAATACTTATTAAACCTCCTAAAAATTCATTCTGAAATCAAGCAAATTAAAGTAATGATGGGTTTAACATCCTCACCTTTCCTGTCTGAGCTTTGATGCCAGTGCCCGGTGCAGTTCTTCTATTATACAGCTAGGGGGCAGTGGCGGATGTATGCTACCTATATGCGGCGACCCCACAGAATTAGTAAAATGCCCTCTTAAGACCACAGGACTGGGGCCATCAGAGACTCTAGACAGTTCTTTTTGGAGAAAAGAGTTTGAATGAGGCACTGATGCGACGACGACTTTACCCGGATCTGTGGAAACCAAAAACACAATCATATATTTCACAATATCAAATATGATCTGATTTTCATTAGCGAAAAAAGGAACACACCTTCCTCCGTGCTTAGCTGAGAAATGAGATTGCCATGACTGCTTGGGGGAGATTGCTCCTGCGGTTCATCTTCCTCATCTTCCTCTCCGTCGTCTTCATCTTCCTCGACATCTTCATTCTCATTTTCAGAGGGAATGGCCTCCTCGTCCTCCTCCTCTTCCTCATTGGAATTGGGCTCTTCCATTGTCCCGTTGTCCTGCACAGAATCTACTACTAATAGGAAACACAAAATCATAGCTTAGACAATTAGGAATCCAAATCAAGGCTGTTGTTCATTGGTCATATTTGTGTATAGTGTGTTTGTCAAGGATTCTGGCAAAAAGTAAAAAGTCTTTTAAAGTGTGTCGCTGTAAACACGATGCAATGAAGAGTGTCATAATTTCCAAACGAGTTTCCCAGCCACACTCTGCCTTTCCTTTATTGGTCAGTCAAACAGATAGGCCCGCCCCAAACTCCAGCTATTGGCTGAGCAACAATGGTACAGTACTTCAATTTTGGACATAATATATATATATATATATATATATATATATTTATATATATTTATATTTTATATTTTATTATATATTTATATTTATTTTATATATATATATATATATATATATATTTTAGGGCTGTCAAAACGATTAATCGTGATTAATCGCATCCAAAATAAAAGTTTGTGTTTACATAATACATGTGGGTGCACTGTGTATAATTATTTTGTATATAAAAAACACACATGCATGTATATTTAAGAAAAAAATATTATTTATATATAAAATCTATATATTTATATATAATATAAATTATATATAAATCTATACACAGAATATACATGAAAATATTTCTTAAATATATACAAGCATGTGTGTGTGTATTTATATATATATATATATAATAATTATACACAGTCGCACATATATTATGTAAACACAAACTTTTATTTTGGATGCGATTAATCACGATTAATCGTTTTGACAGCCCTAATATATATATATATATATATATATATATATATATATATATATGAAGAGCACTCACTGGAAGGGAGATTGTCTTGCTCTGAGCTGAGGTACTCCATGCTACTGATGCTGAGAATGGGCCCCTGAGAGCCCGACAGTCGTATCTCAGCATCGGAGATGCCCAGGATGGGAGAGCCGTGGTCTGGAGAATGAAGTCCACAGGCCAAGGCCACATCTGCACACAGAGGAACAGTGTTTTCATTCTTTTAGGCTTGCATTAGATTGCTCAACTCACAAACACTCATCAACATAAGTTATAACATACTGTACAAACACATATCGCTATATTGTACATTATGTATTTGTATATTTTTGTATTATGCATTTTATATTGGTCTGTGCTGTTGAAGCTTCAGATTCCTCATATGTGTAAACATACTCGCACTGATATACGTACGCACAACCGGTTTCATTCACACACGCTCACGTAGCTCCATCTGTGCCATCCTCTAGCTGACATGATATCGGTAGGTGTTCGTGACTTTAACTTTGAGACTTGGTCATCATTCGTGGATGTTATTTAAGTTCTCTATGGGGGTGCTATAAAGTAAGCGTCATGCACATCAATTGAGTAGTCTACGCTCTAAAAATGGCCGTAATTGGATTGCAGTTTTAATGTAAACAAACTAATAAACTTTATATTATGCATACAAGTCAGTCATACATAAATGAAAAATAAACAGGGTAGATGTCTGCAATAGTACTAATAAACAATGTTTTAAATAGACAATAACCACGTTTATAAATGTATCATCAATAAATCCAATGCTAACAATAAATCCAATGCTAATATCAATAAAGCTAAGATGTTTACTATTAGACTCTCGCATCTTTTAAGGATATCTTACTAAGGGCATTTACAGTACTTATAGTCATGTGGTTCCACACCTGTTTGACTTTCTTGCTTCTTTGGAACATAGAAAATCTATACATTTAAAACAATTTTTGTTCCAATAAAGAGAGTAAATGGGGTCTAAAACAACATTGGTCCCCACTGACTTTCATTGAATGGACAAAAAGTTGAAACATTCTTCAAAATATCTTGTTTTATGTTCCACAGAAGGAAATCATATGCAGTACAGGTTTGAAATGCTCTTAGAGTGAGTAAATGATTTGACAGAATTTATTTGAAAGAACTGAATATTTGAAAGTAGAAGAGTTAATGGTTAATATCTCCAAAAATGGTATATGACACACATGCCGTTTGCCACCACAGGATTGTCTTTGGATTGCAGTGCACTAACTAATTTCCAACTCATTCCCAATTGTAACACCATCAGAAGACAAGCAATCCTCCCTCATTCCCTGCATGCATCCACTATCATTTGTGTATCACTTCCTCTACTAAACTTAATTGGATTTTGAAAGTAGAAATGGGATGATGATATTGTCTCATTATGTAATTAAACTGTTTCTACAGCTGTTTGCTATTATTTCACTCATTTCCCGCTTGATTAAAAGATCTCTTGCCTGTGGGACTGTTCCATTAAAACTAAAAACTGCTGCAGACACCCTAATTCTCAGGAAACTCTGCTAGGTCCTTCTGTGTTAAGTAATTACAGACCTATCACAAACCACTGCCCGACAGTTTTCCGAGCGGTTTCCCCTCAATTAGAGTCGCACCAAGTTTTTTTATAATCTATACAAGCCTTTCAAAGAAGAATAATGTCCTTTACATAGCAGAGACATCTCTCCACAGGGCCATAAATGACCTCTTCCTTTCTGCTGAATCAGGGGTGTTTAATATTCAACTCCTTCTGGACCTCAAGTCTTTATTGGATTCTGTCTCTTAGATGTTGGCATCACTAAAATGGAAACTCTCCTTTGGTTCAGTTCTTCAATGGCAAACAGCAGTTTGCTTTTCTTCTGAAACACAAATCCTCCATCAGTCTTGGGGTGTCCCCCAGGCGTCTGTTCTCGGTCCTCTTTCTCGCAGCCCAAGCTAAGTTAATATCTCTATAGAAATTAATGAAGTACTATTTAGGGATCCATTGATTGTAAAATTCAGGGGTGCGTTTCCCGAAAGTATCGTTAGCCAACTATGGTCGCAAGTTCTGTCGTTATCTGCATAGTTTAACGAGTCTGTGTTTCCCGAAACCATCGTTCCAACGAACATTCGCAAACAGCATCGCAAAGTTGTGTGGTTTGAACGAAAGCTCTCGACCTGTGGTTTGAGGCATCGTTTCTATATTGCATGACATTTGGAGGTAATAAATCCTTATCCTGAGCAAAATAAGCTAGCTGACATTCAGTACAACTGGTGCCTTTTATTTAGAATACACACATATGTAATTTACGCGTTTTAGTTTGTCAAAAGATTTAAAGTACCGTGTTTGAAGAGTGCGCATGTGCGAACGTGCTCTACTATGTAAGAACGAGCCAAATATTGAGTCTGGTAATAAAGCAGAACAACTGAGAACAATTAGAAATGGTCCTCAGATGACATGTCTGTAATTTATATAAAGCAAATCTAGCGTTGATTGGATCTCAAACAGTTTTATTAAAAATAGTTATTACTCCACCACGTGCGAAACCAACGTGGTTGAACGATACTTTGCGACAGTGGGTTTCAGGAAAGTGTCGTAACTAGCTAGTTGATTTTTCCAGCGATGCAACGTACTATGGTAGTGAAACAGCGAACTACGTTGTTGTACGGGAAACGCACCGCTGGACGATATAAGCCAATTATTATTTTCATTCTATGGTCGATATTAAAATTCGATTCTATTTTGTCAAATCAGACATTTTAAACTCTACAAGTGGATTTAGGCAACACGGAATTATGGAAAATTCATATTCATTTTAAGATTTGCTAAAGATTACATTCAAAAGTGTTTTTAATTTAGCATTATCAAAGATTAAAATCACTAATAACCATTCATATATTTATCATTCATAGCCCCCTGATTGTGTTAGCTTTGTTTTCAACTTCTATCACTATTTTGTGTGATTTTGGTCATTTGAGCAACCAATTGCATTTGTCTTGCAATATTTTCCTCATTCATAAATCTTTGTTATTAATTGCCTTTGGTGTGCACTGGAATTTCTTTTTCCAATAAAAGTTACTTTTATATCACTCAACACTACAAAATATCCATCTGTATTATCATTTTCACTGTGTTTTCAGTAATATAAGACAGACACATAAAAGGGCAACAAAGCCCGGTTGTCTCACCTGTAGAGCTCTGCTTCAGCTTCTCGTTTTTCTTTTTCCTCCATTTCCACGGCCTGAAAATACGCCCCAGTGTGGCCAGCTTGCTGTCGCGTCGGATGGGTGGGGTGTGGACTCCACTCACCAAACAGCTGGAGCGCAACACATTCTGCTGCTCCATCACATCTGTAACACACACGAGACAGACAAGAACCTCATCAGTGACATCCAATGAAACAACACATGATGCTGATTTTGAACACCGAACAAGTATAGTAATTTATTATATATATATATATATATATATATATATATTTATTTATTGTGTTATAAAAAAAATGATGTTAAAAATGATGTGGCCGATATTATTACTATTTTTTTTAATTTCAGAAACGTGCAACAAAATATTAACAGTTTTATGCACAAGATACGTTTGATACTTTTTCTCTATATCTAAAAGCTCCTCGCAACACTAACTTACATTTTACAATGTAGGGACTGTAACTACAGAAACTCGCGGATAACTGGTTCTCTCTGCCCAACTCTGGTTGGATCAGCAGGTTGCAGGATGTGTGGCGCGTTATACACTAGTGTTGCCAACAGGGACGGTGTAGAGTGCCCTATGGTGGACAAACTATACAACTCCAACACTCATGACATGGTTGAAGCGTGATTCGTCCGCTTTTATTTTTGAAATATTCATTTATCGGCCATTATAACTACCGATATTTTTGAAAATGCCTAATATCGGCCTGCCGATATATCGGTCTGGCTCATATTTTGATATGTATTCAACCTCTAAGAAACACATACAAACAACATGCATGTGCGTTATAGTTTCCTGCCACATCACAAATGGTGAATTTATTTATTTTTTCTTAATATTTAAAACATTTTCTTACCTTTTTCTCTAAAATATTTCAGTGGATGCAATCTTTTGAACTCTTTCTACCATTTTTTTTAATGATTTTTAATGTTCATTGCTATTTCAAAATAAAGGTCTGAACAAGCTTTGAGTATGAAAATATACTTATTGCAAATTGATAAATTATGACAAATTATTATTTGAAAATCAGTCACCAAATATGGAAACTAGAGATTGTAAGCTTTCAAATGATATATAGTTTGTCAACATTACTTAAGGTCTTCTAAGATATTATTCTATAGAGCTTATGAAGCCCCGCCCCTTTTCAGCGATGCACTCGTTGTCTTTTGACTTGTATTTTGACAGCGATCTTGAATAGGTATGAATGAACTGCTCGTAAAAAGATTCCCGTTCGACATTTGTTAAGACATCTGCTTTAGAATGCTTATGATAAACATTACAATGCTCATGATAACTTTTGTTAACTCAACAATAAGTAAATCCACTTCACCAGCTAATTACTCCTCAATAGCGATGCCATAGAAATATACAGAGCGACCGCAAAAACGGAAGTTCAAAGACACTATTCTAAAGATGACGGCGCCCACGTTTCTCTAGTGCATAAGGTCTATACCGGTGGGATGTGACAGTTAAGAGGTTAAATATTTAATATTTTAATCCTTTAGATTTTAGTCAGTTTTATTTATTTATTTCATTAATTTATACACTACTGATGTTTGTCGTCGCAAGACCGCAAGTTCTGATTATTACTGATGTTCTACACATTTAAAAAGCACTTTAAATACCTTAATATTTTACTATTAATATTAATATTTTTAATATTTAATATTTTTTAATATTAATAATATTTATATTTTTTTATAAATATTATTAATATTAATATTTTTAATAAAATAATATTTTATTATTTAATAAAAATTTATATTTTTTAATATTTTAATATTAATATTTTAATATTTTTTAATTAGGCTTAATATTTTTTTGACATTGAGGATTGACTCTGGATTGATTTTCCTACTGCTTTCCAACTCCTTTTAGAAGCACTTTAAATACTTGAATATTTAAGTAAATTAATTTATTTTAGAGAAAAAAATATTTAAATGTTATTTTCCATCTAATCTCCAAAACATTTCATGTAGGCCCATTATTGTTAAATGAACATGATAACATAATTTCCAAACACAAAAAAGAAGGTAATTACAAAGCATGTACCTCTTAGAACTTGTCATTTATTTTTCAATAGGATTTTTCTATTTTAAAGCAAATGTTAATCACACGCACATACATCAATTGTATATTTTACCACACAAAGCCTCTACAACACCCACAGCAGCATCATATCCTTCAGCTGGCTAGACCTAATCCTTTTAAATATTCACACGCAGGAAAAGGGAAAAGCGCCATTCATAGAGCAAATGAGTCAACGTTCTGCCAAACACAGTTACCGAAATAGTGTAGTGTGGGCAGGGGCAGCGAGCGGGTGCCGTCACAAACCCAGAGGCGCTGCGCCACGCACCACATGCACGGAGGTCCTCCGACCATTGACCATACAAGAAAAGAACCGGGTCAATCGACTGAGCGCCTCTGCTCAAGCATCCAGCGCTGCACGGAATCCAGGTCAAGCCTGAAAACTGCGCGGCGAGGCGAGTCAGCAAAGCCAGGGTCAGCAAAGCCTAGCTGTTACTATGGTTACTGCTCCTCCAGATGCAGAGCAAAAGGATGAATCCGAGCACTGTGTGAGGGGCCGCCACTGTCTTAGGAAAGGGAGGATGCATGGGGGAAAGGGAGAGAGGAGGGGGAACGGGGGTCTGTTGCTATATGGAAGCGCTTGCCGAAGACCTCGAGCAGCCAATCAGGGCCCGGTCTTTCATAACATATAATATCAAGCACACTACCCCTTTCTTCAGTGCAGGCCAGGGAGGTGCGTTACAAGGGGCTGGTGTTGCACTGGACAAGCTAATCTGTTGCAAATTGAAAAACGGAATAAGAAAAAATGTAAATGCGTTCAATATTAATGGTGGGCGCTGTGGCTGTTACACAATGCATTAAGAAGCACGGGTGTTGTAAAAGCGAGAGACAATTTTCAAAAGGAATATAAAATGAAACCACAGCACATCTGACAATTTTTGAATGAATATCAGTGCAGTTATTCATAAAGTAAGTGACAGAAGAGCAAAGCACAGCGTTTTATGAACAGAGAGGCAATCAGCTCATAGGCCTGCATGCTGGACGTGTGCCACAGATGCCCACGTTACCAATATCTCAAAACACCTGCCAAACACCACTGATATACGACTCATGGTGACCCAGTGGACGTATATCTCATGCAGTGTCTATTAATATAGTCATTATAATACAATACAGGATAAAATTACAGAACAGAACTCATTTAGCAGTAGCACTGTAAAAATATTGTTGGTTTAACTTAAAAAAAATAAGTAACCTGGTTGCCTTAAAATTTTAAGTTGATTAAACTGGAAAAAGTGAGTTAATACAATGAAGGAGATTGATTTAATCATCAGAAACTCAAAATAATATCTTATCTGAACTAAATCAATTATTTAACTATTATAATGAATAGAACTATTATAAATTAAATAAAGTAAATAAATTGCAACTTATTAACTAAATAAGTTGATTTCACAAAAGAAAAAATGTTGTGATAACAAATCTTGAATATATATATATTTTTATAGCAGCAATCGCGATACAATACTGTACATTTTTTAGGTGCATTATGGGTGGATCACTAGGTGGAAAAATATATTATTATATAGCTTGACAGATCATTATTGACACATTTTATTATTCACTATTAATTTTAAATAGTGACAGAATTGTGATAATATATATTCATATACATTTATATCTAAACAGAGGATTGGATTAACTAATCATTTAGTTGCCAGTTATTAATACAATGATCAAAATAACACAATTCAAAACAGAACACACCCACTTGTACTGTAGTAGCATTATTATTAATATTTTATTGTTGAAACACTTCTACTTCCAGGCTCTACTGTTAGTAGATGGAAAATAAATAAATAAAATGGAGATGTTAAGTAATCCTGCCTGGTTTGATTTAGGCTGCTTAAGAAGTTTCAGTACGTTTTATCAAAGGCTTTTATCTCGGTCACGGCTCATTGAAAACACTCTAAACATGGTTTTAAAAGAGGAGGGTATCTGTACAATTAACAGACCGAGACAACAAAGAGACTGAGAGACAGTACAAACCCCCTTTAAACATTGCAGATTGGCAAATACTGCGTATAGCTCTGTCAGCAAATCTGCCCTCCTTTATTCTGCGGCTAAGTCATAAGTCATTGTTACCTTTAATATGAACTGTATTTTATATATATATATATATATATATATATATATATATATATACTGTATATATATAAAACAATATGCTGTATATCAGTAACATTCTGGATTATTCTGGAAAAGAAAAATCTTAGTGGGCCTATGTGTCAGTTCCAATAACACACTTGAAGGGATAGCCACCTAAAAATAAAAAAATAAATCTCTCATCATACTCGCCCTAATGCCATCAAGATGTATGCAAATGAAGATTTTAGGAAAATAATCTATGTAATGCTATGGTGCTGCTTGGTTGACACTTGGAAAATCTCACACAACGTTCCAACAATGGATGAATCACGGTCTTCTGAAGCAAAACAATTGTAGGTGTGGGGATGAAAAAAAAAAACTAATATTATAAACTATTTGTATCGTGAGGTGACACGAGAAGTGTCTCTGTTCTGTTTTGAAACAAAGGCTGTGTTCAAAATCGCCCCCTATACCCTCATTCACAATTCCCTACATTAGTCCACAAATATAGTTCACTTGAAGGCATGAGTGTATGAAATTAAAACAAAATATTAATAATAGTAAAATAGTATTTTTATTACACCTAACATTTCTCTTCAGAAGACACCGAGTCATCCACTGAGGTAGTGTTGGATGGTGAACCAGTTCCTGCCGAAACCCAGTGTATATTTTTTTATGATGTTCATTTTTAATATACGCCACACCAATGTATTTAATTACACAACGTTCGAAAAGAACTTTACTCTGCACCTTTACATTCCGTTTTTACATCTACACTCAGGTGATAGATGCTTTTATTTAATAAAGCTCTTTGCCATTAGGAGATTCTTTAACTGTATGTAAATGTAATGGAGTTGCGTACAGTCTGTCCTCTGAGGCTTGTTTTGGAGATGCTGACCACATAAACAGGCAGCAGGCAAAACCCATTTGTCTGCAGCAGATAGATACTAAGAGCTTGTTATTGTAATGTCACCCTAGAGATGAAAGTGGGAGATTGAGAATATTATTCAATTCATCAATGACTACAGTCTAAAGATGGAATCATAGCAGACGCGTAACGTGGGCCTCATTCTAAGTGGTCGGGCCAGGGGGTCCAGCAATATGAGGTGCTAGTTGTGCTTTTGAGGGCTGATCTGAGACCAGTATATATACACACTGTGAATATTTGCGGAGCATTTCTGTATTTAGTTGCGTTTTGAGTATTAGCAGTGTGTTTCTGTATTTGGCTGTGTTGTGAGTATTTGCAGTGTGTTTTTGTATTTGGTTGTGTTGTGAGTATAAGCAGTTTGTTTCAGTATTTGGTTGTGTTGTGAGTGTTTGCAGCGTGTTTCTGTATTTGGTCATGTTGTGAGTATTTGCAGTTTGTTTCTATATTTGGTCGCGTTGTGAGTATTTGCAGAGCATTTTTGTATTTGGTCGTGTTGTGAGTATTTGCAGTTTGTTTCTATATTTGGTCGTGTTGTGAGTATTTGCAGTTTGTTTCAGTATTTGGTTGTGTTGTGAGTATTTGCAGTTTGTTTCTATATTTGGTCGTGTTGTGAGTATTTGCAGTTTGTTTCAGTATTTGGTTGTGTTGTGAGTATTTGCAGTTTGTTTCAGTATTTGGTTGTGTTGTGAGTATTTGCAGTTTGTTTCTATATTTGGTCGTGTTGTGAGTATTTGCAGTTTGTTTCTATATTTGGTCGTGTTGTGAGTATTTGCAGTTTGTTTCAGTATTTGGTTGTGTTGTGAGTATTTGCAGTTTGTTTCAGTATTTGGTCGTGTTGTGAGTATTTGCAGTTTGTTTCTATATTTGGTCACGTTGTGAGTATTTGCAGTTTGTTTCTGTATTTGGTCGCGTTGTGAGTATTCAGTGTGTTTTTGTATTTGGTCGCATTGTGAGTATTTGTGGTGCATTTTCTTTTGTTTGTGGTTGCATTGTGAGTATTTGCAGCATGTGTTGTCAAACTGATGAAGATGTTTTCTTAATTTGCTGGTGTTTTTCCATAAAACGATAACCCATAAAACGATCCTATGGAAACCCCTAAAAAGTTCTATACACTGTATGAAGTGCCTGACAGAACCCTTTGAGGTTCTATAAAGAACCTTTTCTTCTGGCACATATTAGTTTATGCAATCAGTATAAAGTCACACAAACTATCAGTTTTCAGAAATGATTTATAAGAGCAGGTAGTTTAGTGTGAGAAATGAACGGTTACTGTCGTCCAAGAAAATAAACCCCATAGTTTACCCCCTGGCTCAACAACTGTGCAGCCATCTGGCAGAAGACAAGTGCCTGCGGTGTAGCCTCCTTAAGATGCTAAAAGTGGAACAGACTAAATAACAAGCCTCTGACGAGGCTTAAAGGGACTTGAGACAGCTCGAAGCTTTGGCCTGTGTTGCTTAGAAAAAGCAACAGTAGCTTTTGACATCATCAAACAGACCTCTGCTGTGCATTCTCTGTGACATCTAGGGCTAGACATCGACTCAGAATACCAAGCTGTGATGATTCAGTCTCTGTGTTTAGAGACGTCAGAGGAGGGAAAAAACACTGAGCGGTAAAGAAAATCTGAACACATCAAGCAAAGCATGCTGGATATGGGACCATGGACATTGTCCTCTGAGCAAGAATCAGTTGTGTGACCTTTCAGTTATCCTTTTCGGTCTGTAATATAATGGTGAAGGTGTTAAATTGGGTCAAATAACTATTCCAAGAAATCTAAAAAAATCAAGGTCTCATGGACAAATGCTCAAAGACGGCAGGCAAGGGAAAAGTCACATTCTCATTTTAAAAAGCCTCCAAAGTTAAAGGGTAGTTGATGCCCAAAAAACGATTATTCACTAGAAATCTATCTGTCTAGTGCTTGTACAGTAAGGCATATGAATAAGTATAAATATATACCCATTCAAAGTTCTTTTATTTATTTTGACCACAATGCTTTAGGAAGTCAATAGCAATTTAATTTTCTTGGTCATGATTTATATGTCACATAGGTCAACTTCAGGTCACCAGTCTCAGCATGGCTTATATCTCTGAATTTTTGATGGAAGTCTTACTTGGAAACCCCATAAGCTTCATGCACATACATCAAACCTTCAGACAACCTCAGATTCATATTTTTGAGAATTTCCATTTATATTTATATAATGACCTGACCTTTGGCCCAGTTCTTCATGATCAGGTTATTAAGAAAATCTTTTCTCAAGGAAAAAATCTTTCCAAACAAACATTGTAAACTATACAGGGAACCCTGTCAGGTGGTGCATTTTTACTAAACATTGTTTGCAAGCTGTTTTATATGCTGTTGAAACACTGTTTGAGCGATTACATCAGACATGATACATTTCAAAATGGTTTCTTTTGACATAATACAAGATGTAGGCCTACTGGATTTTTCAACATGCACCTTCTGATGTTCAATCATGTTTATTTTGTGTTCTAGTATTAAAATGGATGAGATGATCGGTTCTGCTAGAACTGAAGTGCTACAGTGAACTGTCACATGCCAAAACGGTATATATTGTTTAAATATTTCTTGACTCATACGGTTTGCATACGTCAAGCTAATCACAGAATGACACATTGATAACCGCATCACAAATGCGTCTAGAAAGCCACTTCTTACTGATGTGGGCGTGCAAATGGTTCAGAATAGAAATATGCCCTAATGTTCGCAATTCTATATATTTGCAGTTTAAAGATCCTCATTGACTCTCTGGTGAGTCACTTGAAGTCATTTCCATCCTTCTGTGTCTCTTCATTGTTGTTTTTTTCCCACCTCCCCTGTTCCCTCTTCACTCACTCCCACTCAGTCTCTCTCTTTTTCTCTCCTTCCCCTGACTCCATCCTATATCGCCTTTAAACTGCATTACAGTCATGGTTTCACTTACAGTTCAACACAAACAAGTCAGACACTCTGAAATTCATTGAATTGCAAACAGCACAATAAACTCAGGTTCAGCTGAGCTACGCCATCCATCCAAGGCAGCTCCGCTCAAGCTTATGAATGAGAAATGAGCTTCTGAAATATTTGAGATGGTTCAGGTATGCAGAGTGAGGCCTGCTCTTTCCAACAGCATTACATTCAATATTAACTACATTTCCTCTCTCAAGCCGCTCAGAAGAGCCAAGATACTAAGATCTGTTGACTGTGCATTACGGCGATTAGAATTTGAACCCCCTGTTCACTCTAATGGCCTCCCACAGGACAGACAAATCTCTGTTCATCCAAAAGTTGGGGGTCGGGGAGATTCTTTAATGTTTTTAATAGAAGTCGTTTATGTTCACCAAAGCTTCATTTATTTGATAGAGTTAAAGTGTGATCAAATCTGAATCCTTACAACATCACTCCAGTCTTCTGTGTCACATGATCCTTCAGAAATCATTCTGATTTGATGCTCATGAAACATTTCTGATTATTAGATACCTCTTTTCAGGATTATTTGGTCAAAAGAACTGGATTTATTTGGAATAAAAATCTTTTATTGACATTTTAATGTTTTTTACTGTCAATTTTGATCAATTGAATGCATAATAGCTGAATAAAAGCATTACTTCCTTTCTTTTTTTAAAACAATCTTACAGATCCCACACTTTAGTGTCTCAATTTGAACTCTTCTTACTTTACATCAACAATTGACTCATATGTGAGTGTTTTTTCTATTAATTTAGGACAAATATTTGGCTTAAATGGTATATAACTGTAAAATTTCTTGAGATGTGATAGTTACTTTTTTATTTTATTTAGTAATTTTTATAGTAGCATAATTTTATAGTTATATATATTAGGGCTGGGCAACGATTAATCGCGATTAATCGCATCCAAAATTAAAGTTTATGTTTACGTAATATATGTGTGCATTGTGTGTATAATTATTTTGTATATATATATAAATTCACACACATGCATGTATATATTTAAGAAATATTTGCATGTATATACTTTATTTATACATAATTAATATTATGTGTATAAATAAATATTTGACATATTAAGAACACATTTTTCTTAAATATATATGCATGTGTGTGTATTTATATATACAAAATAATTATACACACTACGCACACATATATTATGTAAACACAAACTTTTATTTTGGATGTGATTAATCGTTGCCCAGCCCTAATATATATTATCAATATGCATGTATATTGCGCTGGGGTTTCTACCTGTTTCCACCATCCTGGAAAAAGTTTATACTCATGAGAGGGAATCAGTGAAGCTCATTTCTAATTTGAGAGCCGCAGTAGTCGAACCGTATGACTGAGACGTCTCTGACGTATTGTAAGAAATCAAACAGTTCTGCTTTCCTCGCTTTCACTGTCACTGTCACACACACAACCTCAAAAATATTCAACTTTTTGCTTCAGATATATACACAACTAAAGACAGACAGACTGTCATACGGCTTATCTTATCTTCTGCTCTGTGTTGTATCTCTGGGGAGGTCGCTGAGCTTGTTGTTGTGTTGGCTTTTCACGCCTGAGGAGAGCTGGAAGCCGCTGAACTGCGCTTAACAAGGTCAGGTCTTGTCTCCTCTTGTACACTATGCTGTGCATATACCTTAGTCTGCATTGAGGAAAGACAATGTCAAGCTGGAATGACACCTAAGGATTTTTAAAGGCAGAAGCCACTGCATTGTTATAGCAACAATGTTGTTGTTACTTCGTATCTTTGCACGGGCAACAACCACTATTACTATTATCTTAGGGATTTGAACACACTTTTAACCTAAGTAATTGAACTTCAGCACATAACGGTTTCACACATTTGAGCTACTGACCCCTCATTATGTGCTTTCTTGTGGAGAGTGTGATCCCACATTGAAGAAGGCACCCAAGTCACATATCATATACATTTGTTCATTTAGCAGACGCTTTTATCCAAAGCGACTTACAAATGAGAACAATTGAAGCAGTTAAACTGACAGTAAGACAACACTATGCAAGTGCTTTGATCCTTCTCAGTTTAATCTAACGCAGTACATGTCCCTTTTTATATAAATAGAATAGAAGAAAAAGAGTTAGTATTACTGGATCAAGTGCTGTCGAAAAAAATGCAAAAAAGATATCATAAAGAGGTGGGATTTTAGTTGCCAGAAAGCCACAACCAGGAACAACCTAGCAACACCCTATAGTAGCTTGTTAAAAACAACTTAACAACATGTTAAAAACAACTCAAAACACACTGACGCAATCACTGACTTAGCTACTAAATAGCAACAACCTGGCAACCACTGACTTAGTTACTATTGCATGATAAGCACAACAAAATGTAACCATGGTTGTCTCATTCTTTGTGAACCATATAACTATATAACCATCCGAGATACTGGATAAGCAACAAAAAATACCTACGCTATCTCACGACCAATTCGTACGAATTCGTACGAGTGATTAAAAAGTGGCTACTTCGTACGACTACGACCTCACTTGTACGAATTCGTACGATTTGTCTAAACCCACGTGGTGGTTAGGTTTAGGGGCGGGGTCAGGGGTAGGTCATTCGTACGAATTGGCCAATTCGTAAAAAATGAACAATTTAGCAAAATCGTACTAATTCGTACGAGATCGTATGAATTGTTACGAATTAGCCACCTCGTAAAATTCATACGCATTCCTGTGAGATCGGGTTGTACATAACGTACAAGCAGTTATGACCAAGATCTGTCAGCTAGGCTAATGTCTGAGCTTGTGCTTTCCTTGTATCTTCTATGTTTCATCTACTCTTAAAAGTTCTTACTCTTAAAGACAACTGCTCATATCAGCGATGACAGCGGCACAAATGAAAGTAGCTTTAGTGAAACACTGACACAGGAGAATTCCACCATCTTCTTAAGAACACAATCACAGTCAGTCTAAAACAATAATGTTTTCTGCAAATTACCAAAGAAGTGAAAGAAGCACAAAAAGAGATTTCAAGGAATTTCTGGGCCAGTGTTTGGCAATAAACACACCCAGGTGAAGAAGTCTTTGCACCAGCTTGCACAAGAGAAACTGATGTTCATAGCCCACCCCCGAAAGCGGCCTTTGTGCGAACCTAATGTCATGTGTTCGGTACAAGGAACTTTAAAATGTGGTTATATAGCTCAGTAAGGGCAAGAAACTGAGATTATGAAAGTGAGCATAACTATTCATCACCATGAAATCAAAATTGACTAATCTTATTTTTTATGGAATATCGTAATGTTTATTATAAATGATTTATCGATTTTTATTTCACGTGCCCTAGTAATCTTTAATCAAAATAGCTTCCTTTCTCTTGTCTTCTCTGATGACGTGTTTCTAGGCGTGAGGGCGACCAATTGCAAACCACAACCATTCAATCAATTCCCAGATGGACAAAATCAAGTCCGAGAACATGCTTCATTCAGATATACATCCCAATAGGGAAGAAAAGATCATCACAACATCTGTTTCATATTGACTTGTCCTTAAGAAGATGGTGGAATTAAATATTCAGTGCATGTTTGTGTGCTGGAGATCATCTAAGAAATTAGGACTCATTTATAGATTATAATATATAAGTATTGTATAAAGTATTTACCTGACGCCCTGTCTAGCACACCACAAAATGTTGACTTTATCTCAATTAGGCTTTCATCCAAATGGTTCATTTTCATCCCATTTTTCAAGGGCAAGAAGTTCACGCAAGCTGAGAAGACACTTTTAATGTGTAAATAGGTGTGAAGTGATGTGGTGCATCGTATCTAAATTTAAGACTCTTTTAATGAACTTGATGATAATCTTATGGGACAAATCAGATCTCAGTCATGATTATGTATGTCTCCCTGCGCTGTCTTTGTTCAACGCCTTGAAGCATTCTTTGACATATCGAGCAGAGTTTAAAAGGTTAACACACCTCTGAGAGCTGTGGGCAAGAGAACTACATGCTGAGCTAGTTGTGTAGACAAATAGTCCTTTGATGCAAGACGTCCACAACTACATTTCCTTCTCTGCGGGCTTTGAGATTTCACTTAGTGAAACTTAGAGCAACGGTTCTGTGTTGTACGTCACACGTAGGCTCACCATAGAGAGCCTAAGTCCCGCCCCTTCGCTTCCGGCTCATGGGACCTTATTTCGGAAAAAATATGAATGGTAGTCAATGGCGAGAGACAACTTATCTTTTTATTCCGTCTGAACTGTGCCCTCAATTACACATATGATGTTTGTCAATTTAAAAGATGATTCTGAAAGTCAAAAACGTAGCAGTTTGTCATACAACAGAAGAGTAACATTTAGTTTTATGTGAAAATCGCTCTGTGAACTACATCTCCCGGGAAGCGAAACGAGATCCGCTGCTCGTGCGTGTGCAGTCTGGTTCAAAACACTCAGGTAGGACGGCGTAACGTTACGATTATAACGTAAGGCTGCAGAAACAATAACAGACAGCTGCAGTAAAGTTAGCTTCATTCATTGAGAGGAAATGTGTGCCGGTGGGGTTTGTAGTCTTTGTAATTACGTATTTTCACAGTCTTATACCTCAACGGTTTTACATCAAACTGCGACTTTCTTTACTTTAAAATGTATCTTTTAAATTGACAAACATCATATGTGTAATTCAGGGCACAATTCAAACCAGATCAAAATATTTGTTGTCTCTCGCCATTGACTACCATTCAATATTTTTCCGAAGTAAGGTCCCATGGTGGCCGACCGGAAGAGGAGGGACTTAGGCTCTCTATTGGCCAGTCGTGTGTGATGTGTGTGACGTACAACCTAGAAGCGTTGCGCAGTTACACAACGTGAAATCTCTCGAGGCCAGGCCTACAGAGAAGGAAATTAATAGTTGAATAAAGTCATTATTTTTCTTTGTTTTTTTTGCGCACAAAATGTATTCTCGTCACTTGATAAACTTAAGATTGAGCTAGTCACTTCGACTATTTTAAAGGAGCTAAACTGGCCAAAACTGGTACTGCAATCAGTTTCAAATTACTGTAGAGTGGTGTATCCCCTACCCTCCTACCTGACTCGAGGTTGCCAGATAGGCTGTAGGATCCAACATTTTTTATCCCATACATTTGTATCTGCAGATGTGGTAACTAGAGCAGAGCTGGCAACCCGAATGCTGCAACACTACTGAACTTCATGATTGGTAGATCGGTGGAGGGTGGAGCATCAGACCAAAACACAACATGAGAGTTGAGGGCTGCAACTTCACTTTTTAAATGACAATATCCTGGCAGGACTACTGTTGTCAGTGATATAAGTATTTGAAATGTATATATATATATACTTTTATTTAAGGTGCTTTCACCTTACATTGGCAGATGCCAATGTTTTGTATGTCATGTGTTCGGCCAATCAACGTACACTTAGTCAATGGTCGTTCCTATTGTGCTGGGTTATACTCTAACTCTACTCTAAAGTAGATGCTAATTTAGGGTTTGTTGACAGTAGTTTGGTTTGCTTGGTACGGACCAAACGAAAAAACATTAGTCATTGTCGCTTAGCATAATCGCTTAGCATTCACATTGGCATTTTAATACTGAACCTAAACAGACTGAACCTAAAGGCATATGTTCAAAACCTGATTGGTTGGTTTTTATTACGTATATGTGATGCGATCTGGGAAAAAACCCACCACATGGTAAAATTTGACATATTATAGGTTTTGAGACCATATTAAAGCTGGGTTCAAGTCCTTTCCAAATCTGTTTTTATTTATTTTATCGTTTGTCTGTAAAAAAAATGTCAAAAAAGATGTCAAAAGCTCAAGGAAAATTTGATTTCTCAGTTCATCACCCCTTTAAGCATTCTGTCCATTTAAGAGTTGCATCTAGTGACTTCATGTCCCGTGTTTGGTTTGTTTACATGTCTTTGGTCCGTGTTCATATATCATTTGAATCGCATCAGAGTTTTTTGGAAGTGGACAGAGATCCATCTTTTAAGGGGTCTCGGTCTGCTTGTTTGGTGAGCACCAGGGTTTGGATGGCAGCGTTCACACTTGTTCAAATCAACCACACAAACAAAGCAACCGCACCAGAGTTTGTTTTTATGCAACCAAACCTGCCAAGTGTGAACACACCCTTAGTACCCCAAAAGACGTTCCTATTTAAGGTTCCTGCGGACCGAACACGCTTAAGTGTGAACCTACAGAGCCTGTTTGTGAAATGGAAAGCTTCATTGGATATTAAAGATTCTTCATTTTTCATCAATGGCTGTAAAGAACCTTTATTTTTAAGAGTGTGGAATGATAAAACGCAATGACAGATTTTCTTTTGAAGAAGGAAAGTGCTAAAACAGCTTCATCACAAACCGAAGCGTTAACAGGCATCTGCGAGCCGTGTGAACTGCCACATTGTTCAATCGTGATGCAGCAGTCTTCTCTAAGCATGATGTGCACTCGAGAGAATGGTCACATATCGTTCATACATTTAAAGAATGAATGTTTAGCTCAGGAACAGAATGATAGCAGAGCTCCTCTCAGAAAAGCATTGGTAAAGCTCACTCTCTCTATTTCAGTCTCTATCTCGCTCTCTTACAGCTCGTATATCTTTCTTAGCTTCATCAGTCTTCCCTGTGCTCCTGTAATACAGACATTTTAATGCAAATGTAATTCATTAAATGGATTATTTTTAAAATAAACAAAGTGTCACTCAAAGCAACCCTTTCTCTATATATCTGCAGAGCACCGGAGCAATATTAATCGAGAAGTGCATCTCCTCTGTATTTAAAGGCCTAAAAATACCTGCACTCAACAGTGAACAGTCTCTTGTAAAAATGCTCTGCTCCCACACTGGCAGAGTGGAAGTACCTGCATATGTATGTAATGTTACATCTGATTTTCTCATCACTAGAAAGAGTATGGTTAACTTGACTCTTGGTCATATTGATTGGTAGCACAGCCATGATGAAACAGTGGTCCATACAGAATAATCCAATAAACCTAAAGGTGACACTGTGGGGGATTCAAAGAAGTTATCTTCATCACAATAGATTCAGAAGTTCAGATTGAAAAAGATCAACTGCCATTTTCTCTTAATCTTTCCCAAGACAGAACAGGATTGATTGGTCATTGGGCAATATTTCCAGTCCAAAATGACACTTGGCATCATGAATGCCTGATGTTATTATATACATACATATATATATATATATATATATATATATATATATACACACACACATACATAAATACTTTTGTAATTCTTATTCTCAGTGATTATCATTACAGTTTTACAGTAAAAATGTATATATATATAAATTTGTGATTAGCTCTATAATCTCTACACAAATTCGTAATGGCCTCAGTCCCCTTTTAAATTTATATGAATCGAATTGCAGAGACTTATTTTAAATAAGTAATAACTTCAAACACATTAAAAAGTGTTATTGTGGATGTAGAATTAGATTAACATCTAGATTTAACAATATAGATTGTTTCAAATCAGCTTATCAGACTCTGCTGTACTCGTTCATGTGTTTTGAAAGAAGCGTGGCTTTGGAGATGCTCTGAAGGAAAGGTGGAATCATCTTAGACTTTTAAAGCTAGCTTGCTATTGCTAGCCTCTCTGAAATTGCCCACCCTACCTTTAATACAAAACACAAGATTAGTTTATTCAACAGAAACTGAAATATTATGTTATCTGAACAACATGACAACAAATCATATAATTTCTACAGTGCAGTGACAGACAGCGCTCAGTCTAAACTGCTTATCATGACAGAGACAGAAACATCACGCGATTATTTCGTTTTACTAAATAGTGACTCGGCAGCTGATTATGACACATTTATTAGCTTTAGGGGCTGAATACAACACCATTTTCAATTAAAAACTGAAAACTTTTTATTAACTTCAACTTTTTTAAGCAAGTTTTTGAAAACGATACTCATATCAAACTACAAAAAGCGAAGTTATGAAAAGGTGACATCATGCTCATGTGTATTACGTGTTTCTTTACAAAGTGACTTGTTTTTTAATGTCAATTTGAATTATAGAAGTAGCAAATGTTTAGAATCATGTGCTGTTATTCTTATTGTTTTATAAAAAAACAAAACAAAAGAGGCATGGTTTAAAATAGGGCAAATTAAACATTGCTAATCTAGACAATTACATTAATAGTATGATCTGGTTAGTTTAATTTTGTTTTTTAAATAAAATCAATATTCAGGGGGTTAACTGAATGTATTGTTCCTGCCTACCCTAATATACACAAAAAAAAATATTTTTTAGGGCTGTCAAAACGATTAATCGCATCCAAAATAAAAGTTTCTGTTTACATAATATATGTTGGGGCACTGTGTATAATTATTTTATATATATATATATATATATATATATATATATATATATATATATATATATATATATATAACACACACATGCATGTATATTCAAGAAAAAAAATATTATTTATATATAAAATATTTATATTTATATATAATATTAATTATATATAAATCTATATACAGAATATACATGAAAATATTTCTTAAATATATACAAGCATGTGTGTGTATTTATATGATAATTATACACAGTGCACCCACATATATTATGTAAACACAAACTTTTATTTTGGATGCGATTAATCGCGATTAATCGTTTTGACAGCCCTAATATTTTTTAATCATACCCTCATTGGGGGCTGGACACTCCCAATCTTGAAATCCTAGAATCATCCCTGCAATAGACATATATATATATATATATATATATATAGTATTAAATAATATATTAAAAATTCAGCAGAATTAAAGCAAAACAACAACTGCTTACTGTTGCACATTTTTCAATATATTATTATGTCATACATCACAGTAATAAGAATTGGGAGCAGAAATGTGGTTAACTGTTTTAAAAATAATGTCAATGCACAAAAACTTCAGGCATAAATTTGACTTAGCTTCTATTTCCAGTTTCTTATTATAGTGCTGTCTTGTATTTCCCTCTGAATTTAGGGTGTAATATGACCCCGACGTTCACCCATTCTACTGATGACAATGAATAGACACAAGCGAATTCACACCACACTAAAAGACTCCAAATCACAGACTCTGTGAGATGTGCTTTTTGTACAGCATCAAGAAACATGACGGCTGGGACTACATCAGTTTCTTGAGGAGACACCATTGACCTGCTCTGTTGAATGCAGTGAATGCGCAGTCTCAGTGCGGAACGAAGGTACCAGACACTGTTGGCAATGTTGCCAAAGCAGCAAAAAAAAAAAAAAAATGCATCTCATTTCATCAGGTCTTCCATAGCAAACCTGTAAATGCTAACAGAGATTGCACACGAAAGGATGTGCACGAGACAAAAGACAACGCGGATCCTCCCACAATGGAAAAAAGCATCTAAATCTTTGTGTCTGCTCATTTTGAATTGTAGCATAAGCCACAGTTGGGTACATAATCTCTATACTGTCTGCTCTGCTGTTTTGTCTCTCGTTCACTCATCGTCTCGTTATAGCAACTATAACACAGGTCCGTGGGGAAATATCACTATGGTATCCAGATGCATTTCAACGGGATACAGACAAGAGCACCAAATGCGGCGTAATTTGATTGATTTCAATCGTGCAGCACACAACATCCAAATGAAAGTGGGGGCTATTAGCGCAGATTATGGAACCACTTTCACCTCCATCGCGCGTGGAAATGAAAAGCGCATTTTCTAATGGCATCTCCAGACAATATCTGCATCATCTTACCTGCGCTGTGCGAGAGATCAATGCCAGACTCGCTGAGGATGTTCGGGTCACTTTGAGATCTGCCTCTGTGCAGAAGACATTTGTCTATTCCGTCCGATGAAGCCATGAGGAGCTAGAAATATAATATTGAAATCCCTTTCTGAGGCAGTCAAACCCGACGGTGGGGCGAGTGTGTCTCGGTCTAAGAGCATCCAGAAGCAGGCATGCTGAATTAGAACCCTTTACAGTCACTGTGTGTGTGTGCATGCATGAGGGAGGGAGACCGAGTGTGTCTGTCATAAGGGCTGGGGTATTTGTGTGTGTGTGTGTACGCGCGCGCGCAGATGCCACCTTTCTCCACTCCACAATGACCCACTGACAAGGAAGCATCCGTTCTGAATCACAGGATGCTAGCGCATGACGTTTTTTACAGTGCTTCCATAAATTAATTCATTTATTTGAGCATTTTATATACAGTAGACCTCGTTTGGAACGAATCGGTGTTGTTGAAGTCCCCTTGAAATCAAAATTGATAGGCTAGTTATTTTTTTTTAAAAGGAGAATTGTTTTATTTATTATTATTTATCCGTGCTCATCATTATTATTCTTATTTTAATATATGTGTCTTTAACTTAACCCCTATCATGCATGCAGTGACATCTCATCATGAAGACAACAACCTGTCACTCACAGAAAACCATAAAGATTAAATCAATTTCCAAAGTACAAAATCAAAATCCCACCCTTCATTTATTCTTGCTCGATAAGTTTCACTGGTATGGACTAAAAGACCATTGTAAAGTCTTTTTCATGATGACTTTAAAATGCACTATGAGAAAATGGGAGTGATTCATGTGAAGGGTCATCAAAGGGGCGTTCCCATAAACCCTTTCGCTCATCTTCAGAATACAAATTAAGATCTTTTTGATGGAATTCGACAGGTATCTCTCCCTCCATTGACAGCTTTTATTCACATATATATATACATTCATCAACTCGCACATCAGTTGTAAGTGGAAGCATGTTTGAGCTTAAATACTAATGACTAATGATTCATTCTTGTGTTACGCAGCACGTTTGAGCTCAGCAGGAACCAATGAGGTTCATTCTTGTTTTGCGCAGCATGTTTGATCTTCAGCAGGAACCAATGAGGTTCATTCTGGTGTTACGCAGCACGTTTGAGCTCAGCAGGAACCAATGAGGTTCATTCTTGTTTTGCGCAGCATGTTTGATCTTCAGCAGGAACCAATGAGGTTCATTCTGGTGTTACGCAGCACGTTTGAGCTCAACAGGAACCAATGAGGTTCATTCTCATGTTACGCAACACATTTGAGCTTCAGCAGGAACCAATGAGGTTCATTGTGGTGTTACGCAGCACGTTTGAGCTTCTGCAAGAACCAATGAGGTTCATTCTGGTGTTACGCAACACGTTTGAGCTTCTGCAAGAACCAATGAGGTTCAATCTGGTGTTGCGCAGCACGTTTGAGCTCAGCAGGAACCAATGAGGTTCATTCTCATGTTACTGGTTGATGGCTGGTGGATGGTCCTGCCTCCAGTTCTCCCTGCATCTTAATATTGATGAAACCTTCCAAGGTCTGGAGTTCATCATTTCATTTAGAATGACCAACAAGCTCCTTAAGGACCAGTTCGAGATTGGAGTTGTCACTCATGATGAACAAGGACAAACAAGACAACACACTGACAAAACAACATTAAAGGGATAGGGGGTGGGTGAGGTAAGAGCAAAAACAACAGCACCAGAGACACTGACAACAATTCACTAGACAAATGTGGCTCTTAAAAGTGCCTTTGTTTTTGCTTTGTAACAAAGCTGAAGTTTTAAAATAAATGCTGAAGGGACTAAGGGACCTGTTGAAAGAAGGGAGAGAATATAAATTCAGATTTGAAGAACATGCTACATACTACTACATAAATACTGAATAACTGAAAGGTTTAGGAACTTGAGAAAAATGTTGGTCTAGTTTGCCCATGCTTTGGGATGTTGTGGGGAGGTCTGTGGGTAAATATTAGGCCAGAATACTGTAGGGCTGGGTGTTGGATATCGGTGTTGGTACAATATCTCACTACAGTAGGTATGGACCGATGAAGTGCAGTGGGAGAGTTTTCCACCTCCTCTTTTGCTCTCTCCAAGATAAGAGTAAAGTATTTTTTGAAGAGATTGCATGTTTCCGTGTTAATGTAACTCCCAAGTAACGAAAATAATCTGAGGCTGATTTAAATGGAAAAGCTTATGCTAAAAGAGCTTACTCTGGCTGTGTTAACTGGGGGAAAAACTCACTTTTTAGAGTTTATTTTATAACCTGAGACATTATCCTAAAGTAGTTTCTGGATCTGAAATATAATCATCAGCATAGAGGGAAATTTTCTGTTCTTTTCCAGCTCTATGGATGCCAGTGATATTGCAATTAGTACGAAAAGAGATTGCAAGAAGTTCTAGCAAACAAAAGTGGAGACGGGGCAATGTCTTCTCCCACGGTGAAGAGAAAAATATTCAGAACTAATACCATTTGTTTTTATCAACGTCAAAGGGGAAGAATATAAGAGTTTTATCCAGGACACAAATTTATCACCAAACCCACTTCTTTTTATGTATAAAATAAATAGTACCACTCAACATGGTCAAAAGCCTTCTCTGCTTTGAGAGAGACTGGGCTTCTGGCATCATGTATGAGTCTGATGAGGGATAAATTATGTTCATCAGCCTTCTGAGGTTAAAGAAGCTTTGTCTATTTCTTATAAAGCCAGTTTGGTCCGGATGAGTGATGTTTTGAATAACCTAAAAGAGTATTTTAAACCAAAAAGTAGTAAAATAAATTGAATTCCGTCTGGATCTTCACACAGCATCCAAGAGTGACACCGCAGGTAGAGATGTGTAGTTACATCAAATAATGTAGACTACTTGATGTAGTCTTAGCAGCGTTCTTCAAAGAATTATTCATCATTACTTGCGAAATTATTAATAGCTACGCTATATTATTCATAACATCAGAACCCCCTGTAATAATTAAAGTTCAACAGACTTAGTAATTAGCCTAATTACTGAGCTTATAGTGGGTTTCTGAATAGCAATAAAGTTAATTAGCATTTCTTCCTTCACATTACTACTGCTATTTAAGATAATACTGATATTTATTAACAATCTTAATAATAATGAATTATAATTATATATAAATTATAATAAATAAATAATAATTAATTACAATCTTATGCACTGTTACGTGGAATTTACCATAACAGAACTTAGAATCTCTTCTCCTGTTGGTCTAATATAACATTCCTCTCTCCCATTGGTCAAATGTCAACATACCCTACGCTGATTGGTCAGTTCTATCAACCACATCCAGGAAGTGTTGCCGCTAGAGAAACCATAGCAAAAATGGCAGCGCACAGGTGCGGTCTGCCTGCAGTAATCGTTTTGATTGCTTTTAGTTTAGCTCTCCCCAGTAGCTGTGAAACGCTTGAAAAATTAAACGATAATACAGGAGAACCACAGAGCGTATCAGACTCTCTGCGTGAAGTAAATGCCGACGAAAGCATCGCTGAAGAGAAAACGAATGAAAGGCAATGGCAGTCGACTGATGTTGAGCTGGACAGAAGCGATGGCACGAAAGACAGCGAATCTTTTAGACTAGCACCGGCGAAAGATCAGTTTGAGGAGGAGCTGGTCATCCGGCCCCTGCACTCCGGGGACATTTATGCCAGCTTCCAGTTCCGCACGCTATGTGTAACGGAGGCCAGCTGGTAGTTGCTGTGCGGGTAAACCTCACTCCCCGATCTCAATGGGCGCTCTAGCGACAGACGCTAGAGGCTGCAGTCTTTAGCCTCCTTGTTAGCGCGCCTGACTCTCATGCCGGAGACCCGGGTTTGAGGCCCGCTCGGAGCGGGGCGAGTTGGACCCGGGTCTGAGGGGTTACATATGGGATACCGACTTTCTGCAAGAGGGACAGAAAGGTGAGTTATCCTCGCTGTTAAGAAGTGACCCATGTCACATCACCTAAAGAATTTGTCTTTGTGCATTACAAAGAACCTTAGCATATAACATACACACATGGAATATTTAAATAAAATACATTTTTAAACAAAAGAAAACGGATTTAGGACAATGAAGTCAAATCTAGTTCTTAATTTAAACCAGGAACAAGTAATCAGGACACTTTTTTTAGGAATTACATGGAATATTACAGTATTTATTAGTGATTTATACTAATAAATACTGTAAAAATGATTTATATCTGCCTCCTTTTGTTGTAGTATTTGTAGTCGATCCAGTCACTGTTTATAAACCAATAATTTGTAAGGGGAATTATAGCCTATTAGAACTGTGCAGATGCAGAATTGGATTGGACTACTACAGTGTTTGAGGGTCAAAGTAGACATTGTTCGCGGCCAGCCAGTGAAGACCATAGGCTGAAATTATGCAAATTAGTTTCAAACCTACATAGGTTGGTGGAGGTAGTTACTGACAACTGACAATTTCAGGCCGTTCTGATCCAGTTCTATCTTTTAAAGGGTTAGTTCACCCAAAAATGAAAATTATGTCATTAATGACTCACCCTCATGTCGCATCAAGCCCATAAGACCTCCGTTCATCTTCGGAACACAGTTTAAGATATTTTAGATTTAGTCCGAGAGCTTTCTGTCCCTCCATTGAAAATGTATGTACATTCAAATACCCATTATATGAAGGGTGATGTCTGAAAAAGCATAATAGGGGCTTTTTAACATTTGTTTTCATGACTTGTCTTTTTTTGCCTTCAGTTTCTCACTACCGGCTGTTCCCCAAATCCCTCGGCCAAGTGCTGTCCAAGTTTTCAGTGCGAGAGCTGCACATCTCCTTCACGCAGGGCTTCTGGAGGACCATGCAGTGGGGGCAGCCCTTCATCCCCTCTCCACCTGGAGCAGAGCTGTGGGTCTGGTTCCATCACACCGTTAGCGAGTGAGTAGTTGGTGTGGAAATCATCATATAAAGGATCTCTGATTTATAAACAAATTAAATTGATTCTGCAATTTGAACAGAACAGAATGTAACCCCAAAATGGATTAACAGTCCACTGATTTTGTTGCATTCTCAGTGTGGATGGAAACTGGAAGGAGCTTACCAACGTCCTCTCTGGAATCTTCTGTGCGTCTCTGAACTTCATTGACCTGACCAACACAGTTCAGCCCAGTGCTTCTTTTAAACCGCTGGGTCTGGGGAATGGTATGGCTCTTTTAGTTCATTATAGAGAAGTGTTCACACTGACAATGTTAATCATTTTTAAATGCATGTTATCGATCTTATTATGTGAGATTCATCCATGCATGTTCCTTTTTGGAGATCAAAAAAAATAATATTCCCAATAATTCATTTTTTACTTTGTATGTCACAATACGGAAGAAAATACGTTACTTTGCAACTTCAGTTGTTGAACCTTTAGGTTTCAGTCAATGTCACGTCAGCAGGAGATTTATCTTCATTTAAATTCACCCTGAAAGCTCACACTATATTTTTAAAGCAACAAATTACGGTAACGTTTATGTACTTGACATTTATATTTTTTTGTCTAAACAGCTACAGATCACCGTTTTCTACGATATGCCACATTACCACGTGAAATTGTGTGCACTGAGAATCTGACACCCTGGAAGAAACTTCTCCCTTGTGGTTCTAAGGTTCAGATCATTGCATGTGATTTTAATTACTTGTCATTTAAAAGAAGGCATTAAATGCATTGATGTATGCCTTTTTTTCTTCTCTGCAGGCAGGTCTGGCTGTTCTTATGAAGTCAGAGAAGCTGTTTCACAGCAGTTTCCACTCTCAGGCTGTTCACATCAGACCTGTCTGTCAGGTAAGGGCCTTGAAATTATGTTCTGGCTCAGACTTCTGTATATTGTCTGGAAAATTGTACAGACAATCTACTTTTTGTACATTGACCCTCCCGATTTTCTCTCCTAGGATGAGCAGTGCACAAGTAAAGCATGGGAGCTGAGACAAACTCTCAATGTTGTGTTTGATCTCTACACTTCAGGCCAAGGCAAAAAGGGTGAGTAATAAATGAATGTTTGATGTCAGAAGATGTCGGTTGTCTTAGCTAAACATCTTAGCTAAATCTGTTTAAGGCAGTATACATTGTAGTTGATATACCTTTTAAGGGGGAGGGGTTACATAGAGGTGGAGACACTCTGAAACAAAGCATGTGGCTCAGCATGAGACACGAGAACCCCTACCGTTTGCAGAGATTTCCTGATCTCATCATTTATAAACTTTCTCATTATAAAATACTATTGTATTGGAATCTAAAATAAACATTTAAATGAATTTGTAATCCTACACTGGCCGAGCTCTTCTAGCGCTCATGTAGGGCTGGGTATTGAGACAAATTTCACAATTCGATTCGATTTTGATTCACAAGCTTGCAATTCGATTCGATTACGATTCAATATCGATTATTTTGGGTATCAGTTACAATAAATGGCAAATTTTCTCTAGGGAATCAAATCTCTTAAATGTGTGGTCCAATCTTCTGGTTGAATCGAAATGCTATTTTCCTAACTATGGGAGTCTAGTTGTAGCCTAATAGGCTTCATTAGCCTAATATGAAGGTAATAATGAACTGTTTGTAGCTATAGAAACACTTAAATTACACTTTTATTTATTTTTATAATAAGATTACATGAAATATAAACATTTAAATGGTGACTGCCATAAAAACTTGCCAGATTTATTCAAATATGCATTCAATATTGAAGAACACTAACGAGTGTGGACTAACGAGTTTATGTGGGTTTTCTGAGGTAAATATGACGATACATGACAATGATTACAAGCTGTTTAATTGACGTCTTTCCACGGTTGAAACGCCGATTGAGCGAATCAATGTGACATGATACGGATTTCGATAAGTTGTACTCTATCTTTTAATACACCTTCAGATGCTCATTCATGTTTATTTCACGCTGTAACTGGTATTATTAAGCCGGAAGAGAGATCAGCGCTGCTGCGCCAGAGCAATCTCACGCCAAAGCGCCAAAACACTATTTATGTTTTTGAATTTCTAAAGAAAATGAATGTAATTTAAAAAAATTGAGACTTTGTTTCATATCAATAGTAACAAAGGACAAAGATTATTGCGATTTGTTGGATGCGCTGATCAGCCTTGATACAATGTCACATTCATTCAAATGAAACAGGATGACTAATCGATCCTTGAGATTGATATCGGTTTGTAAAAATGAGAATCGATTAGTATCGAGAAATCGATATTTATTACCCAGCCCTACGCTCATGTATTTGTTTGTTGAATCTTAGCTAAAATGTCTCCATTTCACTGTTTTCGACCATCAATATACTGGATTAGCTTCATGTTGTGCAACGTTGTCAACGTGAACTCCGTTTCTTCACCAGCCGAAAAAAATGTTTGTGCACTTTGGTTATTGTGGAATGTGATTATGAAGTGTTTACATGTCTGAATATTATATAAATAAGCAGATGCCTTGTTTGACAATGATTATGGTTGATATAAGCTTAATCACATCAATTTGATTGAAGTCTTGTTTACATGAGTTTCACGGGTTTAATTGAATAAAAATAAGGGGAAATCTAAATATAAGTGTCATAAAAGCATAGAAAGGCCTATACTTAATATAATTTTTGCTGTTACACACCTGAAGCAAATACTATACTCTATCTATCTGCGTATTGATTATTATTTACTTTCATCTTTTGACAGAGTGGTCTCTGTTTAAGATGTTTTCTCGAACACTGACAGAGGCATGTCCTCTTGCTTCTTCTAGTAAAGTCTATGTGGACATCACAGACAACCCTGAGGTGAAACAAAGACAAATACTTTCTATCTGCTTTTGTGATGATTTGTCATTTTCCACTGGAGTTTTCAGTCAGTTTGTTTGAGCGTTATGCTGTTTGTCCAACAGGGGGAGCTGTTTGACTTGAGTCCAGCCACTACTCTGCTCAGCCAAGCTGTAGTGCTTGGGGATCGCAGGACATATTCGAGATGGTCCTCGATGCAGAGCCATATGGGAGGAGCTAGAGCTCGAGCTCCTCCCCTCGCTGGAGCTCCAGCTCCACCTCGCTAAATTTAGTGGGCGGGGCTTCGCTGCAGCTTCCAATGGGAAGAGCCAGAGCCGTTTGAGCTAGAGTTCTAGCTCACCCTCGCTGGATCTAACTTAGTGGACAAAACATGACGCGCTATCAAGCCTGTTTGTGCGAGTTTCACCCGTGATGAAAGGACAAGTTTGAAAGGACAACTTTATCTATATAAAGGCCTTTATATAGATATATATGATGTTGACAACCTGTTACGTCTCCCTGCAAAGCAACGCCTATGGTGTCGTGGAGGGAGCAGCCGATAGATAGTTACAGCACTGAACCCCATTCATTGTCAGTGTTTCCGAAGTAGGCCTACACTCGCTGGTAAGTTGATGAAAATACATTATTATAATTGTTTTTTGTGTAGCCAACTTTAGTTAATGTTTACCAACACTTCACTATAACGTTAGCTAACGTTACCAGTCAGAAATGTGTAAATTCAGTGAGGTCATAGTTAAATGTGATGTTGCACTACATTGTATTCAGAGTTTTTTGTCAACCCTATTTACATACATGAGGTGGTCAGAATATTAGAAATAAGTACATATGCAACAAAATAATTGCAAATATTGTATGTAATAATGTATAAATAATATGCAAAGCACCCCCACAAATAAGACATCAATGCTAAAACGTGTAAATGGAGTTACACCTCTATGACAGTATAGAAAATCCTGAACTTCATAGAAAAGCAGAATGTATGGCTGTGCTTTATACAGCAATGTTATCATAATGCAATACAAAAATTAAATTATCTTTTCCCTAATTTGCAAAATAATCATTCAGCTTCTTCCATAATGTCGTGTAAGAATAACAATTGTGGTTTGTAAATAGATATTTTTGTTCTCATTTAATTTCAAATTATGTACAATAATAGTCAAAATAACAGAGATCATTACAAATGCCCAAGTAGTATTGACAAGGTCTACTAGGTGTGTAGGCTACTCTCACTTCTGTAATCTCAACCTCATGAACATTTTTAGGAAACATAGGCTTTAAATGTGCATTTAATCTGTCCATTAATGTATTAACTTAACACTGTTTCCTTTCTTTACCCCTACCAGTTCTGGCTAAGAAACAGGCTTTTTTCAAGATTAGGTCTCCTCTGAATGACACGCTCTGCTTCTGACAGGTGAATGCTCTCACACAAAAATCCAATTAACTATATTATTACTTATAGCGTGGAGTTTGAATGATTTTGTTATCAATGTCTGGCTAAGCGTTTGACTGATTCTCAATTCACCAACAGGTCTCCAGATCATCCTACAGCTTTGGTGGCAGAATGTAATGGCTATTGTGAACACTTGTATTACTTTTCTGGCCTGCTTTCTGCCATCATTCTCTGCCTATAGGAAGTCGAACGAGTTTCTTTGAAGACAGAAGATTCAAGGAACACTTACCAACCCTCTCCCTAGATATAATATATAAATAAATGTTTTGTTGAATGCAAGTGGTTGCCTTGTATATTTTTTATTGTTGACCAAACTTCTTTTTTGACTTAAACTGAGCAGCTTTAATTGATATTTACTTGTTGTGCAGGTTCATGTGAATGTATTTTAACATAACATAACTTAAGGATGTGCTAGTAATTATGACCATAGAAGCAATGAGAAAAATATATACAGTAAATGTATTCTACCTTAAGGGTAGAAATTCAAAACACACAAAAATATATATTCAATTCAAAGGGCTTTATTGACACAAAAGTTTCAAGAACAATGTGTATACACTACCAGTCAAAAGTCAAATCAGTAAGATTTTTAGTTTTTAAATGAATTCTCTTCTGTTCACCAAAGTTGCATTTATTTGATTAAAAATTCAAGAAAAAAAACTAATATTATGAAATATTACAATTTAAAACAACTGTTTCTCTCTCTCTGTGTGTGTGTGTGTGTGTGTGTGTGTATAGATAGATAGATAGATAGATAGATAGATAGATAGATAGATAGATAGATAGATAGATAGATAGATAGTGTAAAGTGTACATTTATTCCTGTGATCAAAGAATAAATGACACTTTAAAATATATTAAAATAGAAAATAGTTATTTTAATTGTCATAATATTTAACTTTTTTAATCAAATAAATGCAGCCTTGGTTAGCAGAAGAGATGACTTCTTTTAAAAACATAAAAAATCAAATACTGATCCAAAACTTTTTGACTGGTAGTCTGTGGTAGAGTAGGCCTATGCATACACACGCGTGTGTGTGCCTGGAAAGATGGTTACTGAGTGAAATAACTCCTAAATACGATCTAACATTGACAAGATTCATTAGTATGGTAATGTACCTTCACATCATTTCAAACCATTCATCAGAACACAAAAATACATACGTAATTGGACTGTCTACATGTAAATGTATATTGAAATGAATCATATTAACAGTAACGTTCATATTATGAATTATTCCACTCAGTAACCATATCTCCAGTTTCATTTCAACTGACCAGACTGTTAACGTTAATGCCGTCTCTCCATCACATTTACAGAATTGAGCGATTGATAGATCGGATTTCGCGTGGTGTGTGACTCTCACGCCACATAAAATGAGATGGTGCTCGATGCAGAGCGAACTCTTGCTAACTAACATAGTACTTATTTTGTTCATTTGTGTTAAATAAAAATCGAGCTGACGCTGAAATATGTTGCTTTTTGAAATCATGCCGAGTGCTCGTAACCTGCGCGTGAGATGAAGCTGGAGCTCCAGCGAGGGGGAGGAGCTGGAGCTCCATTGAGGGGGAGGAGCTGGAGCTCTAGCTCCTCCCATTTGGCTCTGCATCGAGCACCACTTGACACAGGGGTGGGCAACTATTTTGGCTCAAGGGCCACACTGGGTTTTAAAATTTGACAGAGGGCCGGCCGGGCCGGCCCAGTGGCAGATTATACCAGCAAACAAATTTACGTTGATCACGTAATTTACATGGTATATTAATTTATATGCTATAGATATCGCCATTTAGCATTGTTATATTTTGTGTTTATTTTTAAATTTAATTTTATATTTATTTTAATTTTATATATATTTACATTCTTTTTAAATATTGTTTATCCTTAGTATTATTTAATGAGCCTAACAGTAAATTAGAAACAAAACACCAGCAAGTGTACACTTAGTAGAGTAAAAATTAGAGAAGGTTACATTAATTCAACTTTATTAAAACTCCATATGGTTATCAAATTGCACCTAATACACAAACGTCATACATTTGTGAAAAAATAAAATAAAAATAAACAAAATTTATTTAATTATGATAAATGAAACGTAAAAATCAAAAGCAGATTAGAACATTTATTGAACAAAACCAGCTTCTGTACATGGCGGGAACGTAGCGAGGCGGGCGATAAAGTTCGGTAACCGGAAGCAGTCCAAGAAACAAATACAGAGGAGCAAAGAAACTAAATATCAAATGAAAAACTAAAAAAATCAAATGAAAACTAATCAGGCGTACAAGTGGTTACTAACATTTTTTTTCTCTGTGAGTTTCCAAATAAGGAGAAAAAAAACATTAACGTGCAACAAAGGAGTGTTGAAATGATTCAATCGTGCCAACGTTCTGTTTCCTGGGATATTTCCTGTTTCCCCATATCCTGGGATATGATGGAAGGAGACACAGGGTCGGCGAATACTGGGGCTCGTGCACTTTATTGAGTTACTTTCTCTCCCCGCAGCACTTGCTCGCGCTCACGCAGTTAGATCAGAATATTTCAAAAACAAATCACATATAAAACATTACTCTCCCCGCTGGATACAGCTTCTCAGGTCACAAATGCAGCAACACTCTTTCCACTGAAACAGCTTGCAGCCCAGTGTTTTCTCTCTTTCTAGACAGCGCGTGCACAAGCTCCCAGTCTCTCTCTCCCCACTCTGTCAGCACGGCCCGCTTACCGCTCGACTCCCCCCTCGCGCTCTCCCGCTACAGACCGCGCTGCACAACGCTCCCCATGCAAATGCAATCTTTAAGACAATATTTTAAATACTCGACGGGCCGGATTAAACAGCCAAACGGGCCGCATGTGGCCCGCGGGCCGTAGTTTGCCCACCCCTGACTTGACATATTCAGTGTATGACCTGACCAGAGCTGAGACGTTTGGCCAGTTACGGTCACTCAATCTCCTACTGCGCTGGAAAGGGGACAGCGGTATGAATGAGTTTAATAGTTGGTGTCCATGTGATGGACTTTATCCTTATTGCCCTATGATAGCCATTGTAAGACTCTGATGGTTTCAGCATTATTATTGTATAAACATATAAAAGGTTAAAATAACTAACTATTAACGTTATTGTTACATGGTAACAATCTAATGTACTTTGGTACATACTAATTTTTTATGTGTGACTCTTTAAATCTTTAGGTGATATGCTACGTCCTCTGCTTCACGCAGAGCGGTACGTGGCTGGTTTTGGGCTGCAGACAGGGGAAATTCACACAGTTATCTATAATAACCACCCATATCGGGCTTTTCCTGTACTGCTGATGGATTCAGTGCCCTGGTATCTGCAGCTGTACATTCACACCCTTACAGTCACCAGCAAGTCACGTGATAACAAACCCAGTGAGTTTATTCTGTAATTATCTTGGATTCCAAACTTTATCTATTGTTTGTATATATTTATTGCTAGTTTTGTGGCAGTTCTTCAATTATGGGCACTTGAATCTTCTTTAAATATATTGTAATATAAATTTAATATATATATATATATATATATATATATATATATATATATATATATATAATATATATATATATATATATATATATATATATATATATATATATATATATATATGTGTGTGTGTGTGTGTGTGTGTATGTATGTATTAGGGCTGTGAGATTATTAATCATGATTAAAAGTTTGTTTACATAATATATGTGTGTGTTCTGTGTATAATTGTATATATAAATCACACATGCATGTATATGTTTAAAAAAAATTGCTTGTATATACTATATAATATATTGTATATATATTTACTATATAATATATAGTGTATATATATAAATTTTCTTAAATATACACGTATATATATATATATATATATATGTATATAATTAAGTCAGAGGTAATAAATAATTATACACAGTACACGCATAAAACACAATTTTTTTTGGATGCGATTAATCATTTCACAGCCCTAATTTTCACCTTTTTTATCAAATAAATGCAGCCTTGGTGAGATTGCTTTCAAAAACACAGTATATTAACATATATACTTATTTATTTGTGTAGAAAATGATTTCTTTTTATTTTTTATAAATGTCTTGTAGTTATTTGACTGTAACCCTGTTCCCTGAAAAAGCGGGAACGAGATGCTACACTGAGTTAGCGCTATGAGAAAACTTTGTTTAACCGGTTGTGAAGTATGTGTGGCAAACACGACAAGAACTTTTAAGAATCTCTGACCTCATTGAATTTGAAATGCGTGAGGGTATATCAAAAATATACCCTGTGTGAGTTCTTATATTTAATGTTGATAACGAGCAAGAATGCAACTGTGCAATCTACACAATTGCAAACGTGACATTGAATATTATTATACAACAGATTAACAAACAAAATGTGCATTTTAAACACTGTACTGTCAGTATGTACTGCAACGAAATAATAGTTCCTATGAAGGACACAGCAAAACTACAGCACACATCAGTGTTGCTAATCTAAACAAATCTGCAGCTTTGAACAGACTCGGAGTCAATCATTCAATGATTCATTCAGAAATCGGCTACTGAATGAATGAATGAATGACTCGATGCCTCGTTCATTAAGCCAGTGACTTACCGGGACCTAATGGTGGTTTTAGTTAAATAGTAAAAGTATCACTTCGTTTTTACCATGCAAAAGGATGGTAAACCCCTCAGGGATAGGCCACTCTGAAAAGTTTGAGAACCACTGGGCTAGAACAATTGTATCCCACACCCAGTATGACATTGTTTGCTTTTGGTGATCTCCGCCCCATAGCGAATGAAAAGTTGCTCTGACTTACACCACCGGTTAGTGAAGTGGATGTAAGTCTGAAGAGCACAAACTAGACGCAGTAGGTGAAGTTTCTCCTGCTCCAGTGAAGTGAACGAAGGAAGACCGGAGGCTTCAGGAACGTCTGGATGCTTGGTCAAGAATGTTGCAAAATAGCTTTGACCCACCAGGGGCAGAGTCTAAGCAGGATGGTGAAATTAAGAGAGCCTCCAAATCTCCAATTATCTTTAGAAAATGAATGGCCATAAGAAAAAAAAATCATCTTTATAGTCAGAAGCTTGTCAGGCTCAAACTCAAGTGGTTCGAAAAGGGGTCTTGACTTCAGCCGCCTTGCTCCACAGATGAGGCGTGCGATCTGAGGGTGCTTCTCGGCTGGAGCCCCATCAAGGGTGTGACAACTGACAAGCCAATAAGCTCGACACAAAAACCCTGAGAGTTGCGGGGCATGCTGATAATGTTTCCTACAGAAACTCCAGCACTCAAACAATCTGGTAGTGAACTGGGTCTGCACAGTGTGCGGATCAAAGAGATCCCATTTAAGGGCATAAATCCTTCTTGTGGAGGGAGCGCTGGTACCCAGAATTGTCTTTACGACATCAGCTGGAAGGCCCAGCATCCCTCAGGGGCCAAACATGAAGGTTCCAAAGCTTGGGTCAGGGATGAAATTGTCCCTTGTGCCTGAGACAGAAGGTACCTCCTATTTGGTCAATAAGAGTCAAGATCCTTGTTGACGGACCAAGGCGAGGACTTCCGGGAACAGAGCATACAGTGCAAATGCATAAAGATGCAGTCTTGGCCATGCGTGGCAATGGCATCCAGCCCACGCAATGGCGTTTTTTTGTTGAACAAATGAGCTTCCAAGACAGATGGATTAGCCACTTTTTCTATGTTTTGTTTTGTGAGTCAGAGATAGAGATAACTAGAGGGGACATTGCACTGTTTAATGTCAGGTGAAGAGGTCCTCTTCTACCTCATGAAATTCTTCCCAAATCTGTTTGTCTACCTCGGGGTGGCATTTCCATTCCCATTGTCAAAGCCTGACAGAAGGACGTATTCAAATGCCCTTGGAAGTAAATCGCCCTGATGGACACAAACTTGTCCAAAGCAGAACCTGTGCAAATGCAGTCCTCCTTGGCGATGTGTGGTGTCTACCTATCCACCCGCTCTAGGACATGGTAGCCCCTTAAGTGTTGGAGGAAGTACTTCAGGGTCAGAAATACAGCCATCAATTCAAGGCAATTGACGTGCCAATCGAGATGATAACCTCTCCAGATTCACAACAATGATGTTTTCTTCATTGCGCAACTTGGCGCATCATTGAGAGTAGCTTTTGATTGGGAACGTCTGAGTAGGCAAATGTAGTTTCAACATTCTTTTAAAATGAAGAAGTAATAAGGCACAATAATAAAGTTTAAAGCTATGAAACCATCCTTATTTTAAAATCATCCTTAGTGGACAGAAAAAGGTCTCAGGGCCATAAAGAGTTTCTAGACATTTGTTGCTTGTCGTGTAGGTTACATTCACTACCAGCCCGCTAAAGACCGCCATCGTCCTCATCTACTGGAGATGCTGATCCAGTTACCGCCTCACTCGATGACTGAGGTCACGGTACAGTTTGAAAGGGCCCTGCTCAAATGGACCGAGTACACCCCTGATCCCAACCACGGCTTCTACGTTGGGTACGACTCTTGATTAAGTATTATGAAAGATCCTTTCTTTTTTTGTAATTCAAATGTGATGACATTTCTTTATTGATGTAAGAATTTGTTACACATCCTGTCTGCCACTCCCTATATCTGACTGATGTGTCATAAATGTTACTGCAGGTCCTCTGTGGTCAGCGCCCTTGTGCCAAGTATGGTTGCAGTGAACACCAACTTCTCACAAGACCAACCGTTGTTTAGCAGTTTGTAAGGATAAACTGGCTAATAGTAAATAAACGTGATTTTATTTGTTTTGGTTCATCGTAACGTTGTCACCTCTGGCTTCCAGTGTTCCAGTCAAAGAGGAATCGAGCTACTTTGTGCGAGTGTACACCGAACCACTACTGGTAAATCTACCCACGCCTGACTTCAGCATGCCCTACAACGTCATCTGCCTCACCTGCACAGTGGTCGCGGTCGGCTACGGCTCCTTTTATAACTTGCTGACCCCCACATTCCAGGTGGATGAACCGAGTCCACCGCTCGCCAAACGGTTGGCCAACCTGGTTCGTCGCATAAGAGGAGTGCCACTGCTGACATGAGTGCCGAGGGCAGGTCTGATGTCGGAAATTAAGCAGCTGAGAGAATCATGACTCTAAAAAAGCATCTGATGGAGTTTAAAGATGCTTTTCAGCCCTGGAAGGACACAATGCCAAGTGACTTTTCTGAACTTTTGTTGAACAAGTGAGTTTCCAAGACAGATGGATTAGCCACCTTTTTAATGTTTTTGTTTTGTGAGTCACATAAGCAAAGGTTAGCCACCTTTTTATGTTTTGTTGTAAGTATGTTGCTATGTTTTTATAAAACCATAGTTTGCTCTCACGTGAAGGTTTCTCAAAGGAACTGCATGGATCGAGCATCTGGGATAAATATACATGGAAGAGCGTGATGTTAAGTCATCTGTGTCCACCACCTCTTTTGAGTGCGACCAAGTGTCACAGAAAGATAGACACTACAATCCAACTACTGAAAATTGATGTCTAAGAATGTGGCAAGTATTTTCCACTTTCTGTAATGCACTGATATTCAAATATGTGTTGTTTTGAAGGACTGGACTTATTTTTTAGTGTTTTGTCTTAATTGTTGTGCATTTTCCCATGGGCTGACCAAATAATGACTTTCAGACTGTGTGTTATTGAATTCAGATTCTGAAACAGATCTTAACACTGGTTAACTTTCCAATAATAAATTAACTGGAAACCCATAACATGTTGAACGTTTTTTTTTTGTTCATGCCTCGAGTCATTTTGAGGAAGAATATGCTTTTTCATCCCACTCAACTGTGCCATTCTGTTTTCATTACTGTATGTGAAAGAGCCTCTGCGTTGGTTGACTGTAAATCCTATTATCTGTTGTTTGGCATGGTAGTTTGTAATACACATATGGAGGTAATGTAAATGAACAGATTTGTAGTAACTCACTAGTACCACTGATCAAATCAAATAACACAGTCTCATCCCAAGACGTCATATAGCTGACGTCTTTTGACCATACGTCAACATCTGCCGTTGTAGGGTACCATTTAAAGTCGGTTACATGACGATCCTGGGACGTTAAACAACTGATGCTTTACCTTTAACGTCAGTTAGGTGACGGGGTAGGTTTAGGTCTGGGGTAGGGTTAGGATCCGATAACGTCATCTAACCGACGTTAAAGGGTACCCTAAAACGGCGGATGTTGACGTATGGTCAAAAGACATCCCAAGACGTCAGTTACATGATGTCTTGGGATGAGACTACGCTGAATCAAACTATACAAGTAGTAGCATCATCTACTTTTACCTATTTTTGCCTGCCACTACAGATGTATGTCAGTTACACTGTGTCCTAACTAGGCACAATACATTTCCACTTCCAGCAGGAAGCAATTTGTCGGTGCAACATGATACAGTCCTAGCCAGAAGAGACTGATGTTCAAAGTATGGTTATGAATTGGATTTTGGACAAGTGGGATTTGTAGCTGCCAGGGCTTCTCAAAATCAATAATATATAAGCCTATACGTATAGTGGTAGAAATTACCCTATGCACCTGACTTAAATTAAACTGGTGCTTTTAGACACTGCAAATGTGTACTAGATGCCTCTCCACTTAACACTATCACTTGGGAATAGAAGATCTCTACGTAGTGTCTAGCCTGACGGAAAGACTCCAATCAATGCCTGTTGAAGATGCTTTAATCATGGCTGAGAGGACCTCATATCAAACCAAAAACGATACAACAGTTTAGGGATAGGTACATGGCAAAGTTAACATGACTCGTTACATCATCTTTCTCTAATATGATCAGTTCTATGCACGTGTAATTCAGAAACCGCCCCAGAAAAGCAAATTAGTTTTTGTTGATTACTTCAGCTTGTTCCTAAGGACATGGGGTTGTTATATTTAGTTAGCCGTCTAGCCATGTCCATATGCATGCGTTATTTCGACACTGTTGCCACATTTTGCTCTCAAAAGCATACAAATATTAAACCTGCAAGAAAAAAAAGTATTGATTTGATTTAAGTAAAATAATTCAAATATGTATTATGCTAAATCATTCCCACAACTCTTTCCGGTGATTAAATCGGCACAGCTTCACTGCATGCATGATCACAGGTGGTTGAGCAGCATTTGTGTCCGGCAGGGCACTGACCAGTCACTGGATTCGCTTCAGTAGGGCACCTAGACTGTATGGAGAGAGATTTAGATTTAGTCTGGCCATTTAGTGACGTGGTTCAGGTCAGGATTATTTTCAAGTTAGCCTGGGTGTTATTTAACAGTAGAGACAGTTTTCCAAAAAAAAAAAAAATCCAGTCCTTCCGTTTGCATAGTTCACCGGTGCTAGGCTAGTGCGAGTCAATGGTAACTGCTAGCCTAACATTAAAAACAGTTTTTCCCACAATGTCAGACCAAAATCAAATAAATTAGAACACCAGGCTATCAATGTAAATGTCTGTTGAGAGATTAATTTTAGAAATCAAAGTACTTTTACATCTCAGTGATCACATTACATTTACAGGAACTAGTTTCTCAGCAGCGGCGGCATTTTACTTTACTCCGGTAGTAGCTTTTTATAAAAATATGCCATTATACAAATGTTTAAAATTTTTGCTGCTGTCTTTATGTTGTGTCTACATTCATTTGGACATTAAATGTGAAATTAATTTAATTTAAAAATATATAAAGAACTTTTAAATAATGATTAATTACAGAAAAACGTGATTAATTAGTCATTTTTTTAATCGATTGACAGCACTATATATTATAATACAATACAATACATTACAATACAATCCAATAGAGTAAAATATTATAATAATACCTGTAACTGGAGCCGTACACTGACGTCCACCGCATGCAGTGCCGCAACATTTCTGATTTTTGGGACACTCGCCGTCATCGGTACACAACTCGTCGTCCTTCTTACTACACCTTATTAATTCACCATTTGTCTTTGGACACACTCCTGGCTTTACTGCTATAGAGACACATGACAGAGAAGCCATATCACTGAATGAATTTTTCAGTGTAGAAAAAAAATATTTTGGAAGTTGTACCTATATATTATTTGAATGGAATATGTTTTACTGGAAAGAACGTCCTGGTTGCGTATGTGACCCACTGTTCCCAGAAGGAGGAAACGGAGGACGTAGTCGACGTCGACTGAATGGCGGGATCACACCAGGGAAACCCATTCAGTCCACATCGACTACTTCTGACTGAAAGGGAACTATTTCAGTCTTTCTACTATAAAATTTCATGTTTTGTTCGTTGTGGGTTTTGGTGCTTTTGCTGTTGTAGTACGTAAAGACCTTTGAAATAACTGAAATCATTTGGTGAAGTGATGTGGACATGAACATAATGTGGTCAAGACCTGCCCTTTAAATTTGATAGATTTCAATGATACTGTAATGCTGAATGACTATAATTATGACTAAAATTAATGGCCTTTTTTAAATAAAAATATGGCATTACACAAATGTTGCCAATATTGGCTATTTTCTTTATGTTGTTTCTACATTAATTTGTTGATTAAGTGTGAAATTATTATGACATAAAAATATAAAGTACTTGAATGTTGGGTGCGATTAATCACAATTAATTACAGGAAAATGTGTGATTAATTCATTTTTTTAATCGATTGACAGCACTTTATATTATAATACAATACAATGCAATATAAACAATCAATAGAGTATAATATAATATAATACCTGTAACTGGAGCCGTACACTGAGTTCCACCGCATGCAGTGCCGCAGCATTTCTGATTTTTGGGACACTCGCTGTCACTGGCACACAACTCTTTACCCTTCATGATACACCTTACTAATTCAGCTTTTGTCTTTGGACACACTCCTGGCTTTACTGCTATACAGACACATGACAGAGAGGACATATCATTGAATTAATTTTTCAATGTAATCATACATAATGTGGTTAAGATCTGCCCTTTAAATTTGATAGATGATACTGTAATGCTGAATGCCTATAATTATGGCTAAAATTAATGGCCTTTTTAAAATAAAAAGATGCCATTAAACACGTTTCCATGATTTGCTGCTGTCTTTATGTTGTGTCTACAATCATTTGGACATTAAATGTGAAATTATTACAATACAAAAATATATAAAGAACTTTTTAAAGAAGGATTAATCGTGATTAACTACAGAAAAATGTGTGATTAATTCGATTTTTAATCAATTGACAGCACTATATATAATAATACAATACAATAAAATAGAGTATAATATAGTAAAATACCTGTAACTGGAGCCGTACACCGAGTTCCTCCGCATGCAGTGCCGCAGCATTTCTGATTTTTGGGACACTCACTGTCATCGGCACACAACACGTCATCCCTCCTGATACACCTTATTTCACTGTTTGTTTTTGGACACACTCCTGGCTTTGCTGTTATACAGACACATGACAGAGAAACCATGTCACTGAATACTGAATGATTTTTTCACAGTAAAAAAACTAAATTTGGAAGTTGTATCCTTATGTTATTGGAATATGTTTTACTAGAAAGAACTATTTCAGTCTTTCTACTTTAAAAGTTCCTTTTAAAAGGACCTTTGAAATAACTGAAATCATTTGGTGAAGTGTTATGGACATGAACATAATGTGGTCAAGACCTGCCTGGAACTACTTAAGCTGTGTGTTTCCCTGAAAATAATTGCACAGAAATGTGCAAATTAATTAGGTTGTTTGTTTTGTCGATTGACAGCACTAAATAATGTAATATAACAAAATATAATACCTGTAACTGGAGCCATACACTGAAGTCCACATCCATTGTTGCAGCATTTCTGATTGTTGGTACACTCACTGTCATCAGCACACGACACGAATTTTATCCAGGTACACTCTACTGCTCCATATCTAGGGCCTGGACACACTCCTGGGTTTGCTGTTGTACAAACACATGACAGAGGAGCCATATCACTGAATGCTGAATGATTTTTCACTCTAAACTGAGCGACTCACAGGTCTCGTATCTCTCACGGAGGAGCGGAAACATAAAAAGAGGACGACAGTGAAGAGTGAGAAAGGCCAGGCCTGGATTTGTGTTGTGTTTTCTTCTATGTGACGGTATAAGCTGCGCATCCCAAATAAGGGGAGTGGCAACTCTATTAGCATTGATAATAATCCTGATATTTGGTGTGTATTTATTGGTGTGGCATTTATGTGATTTAAAATCATAAAGCACTGTTTACAAAGTTGCATGGATCAAAAACAACCAAAAAAAATAACTTTTTGTGCATTTTAGCAGGGCAAGTAAAAATCGAAGCTCATAATAATGGGTTTGTGAAGATTGTTTTAAGTTCACCTAACTTAAAAGTTGTTAAATTTATAAAGCCTAATAAATGTTAAATTTAGACTTCAATTATATTATGTGCCTTTAACAGCTTTTTTTTTTTTTTATAAAAAGATGCCATTATACAAAAGCTTTTAATATTTGCTACTGTCTTCAGGTTGTGTCTACAATCATTTGGACATTAAATGTGAAATTATAACAGTATAAAAAATATATAAAGAACTTTTTAAAGAATGATTTATCGCGATTAATTACAGAAAAATGTGGGATAAATTATTTAATCATTTTTTTATCCAACTGACAGTACTATATATTATAACACAATACAATCCAATAGAGTATAATGTAATGAAATACCTGTAACTAGAGCCGTACACTGAGTTCCACCGCATGCAGTGCCGCAGCATTTCTGATTGTCAGGACACTCGCTGTCATCGGCACACAACTCGTCATCCTTCCTGATACACCTTACTAATTCAGCATTTGTCTTTGGACACACTCCTGGCTTTACTGTTATACAGACACATGACAGAGAAACCATTTCACTGAATTAATTTTTCACTGTAGAACATTTTTTTAGGAAGTTGTACCTATATGTTATTGGAATACATTTTACTGGAAAGAACGTCCTGGTTGCGTATGCAACCCACTTTTCACAAAAGGAGGAAACGGAGGACGTAGTTGACGTCGACTGAATGGCGGGATCAAACCAGGGAACCACATTCAGTCCACGTCGACTACTTCTGACTGAAAGGAAACTATTTCAGTCTTTCTACTTTGAAATTTAATATAATGAATGGCCTTTTTTAAAATAATACAACATCATTAAAAAAATGTTTCCAATATTGGCTATTTTCTTTATGTTGTGTCTACATTAATTTGGTGATTAAGTGTAAAAACTATTACAATATAAAAATATATAATGAACTTGAATGTTAGGTACGATTAATCACGTTAAATTACAGGATAATGTGAGATTAATTTATTTTTTTAATCGATTGACAGTAGTATATATTATAAAACAATGCAATACAGTATAATAAATATAATATAATATAATAATAATATAATATAATAAATATAATATTATAATAATACCTTCTGGAGCCGTACACCGAGTTCCACCGCATGCAGTGCCGCAGCATTTCTCTTCTTCGGGACACTCGCTGTCACTGGCACACAACTCGTCATCCTTCCTGATACACATTACTAATTCAGCATTTGTCTTTGGACACACTCCTGGCTTTGCCGCTATAGAGACACATGGCAGAGAAACAACACTGAATGCTGACTTTTATCACTGTAGAAAAAAATAATTTTGGAAGTTGTAAATTTTTTTTTTAGAATATGTTTTACTAGAAAGAACTATTTCAGTCGTTCTACTTTAAAATTTCATGTTTTATTCGTCGTGGGATTTGGTGCTTTTGCTGTTGTAGTCTTGAAGAACCTTAGAAATCACTAAAATCATGGCATGTAATGTGGTCAAGACCTGCCTGGAACTACTTTAGCCGCATGTTTCGATGAAAATAATTGCACACCTTAGAATCTTTAACAACCTATATAAAAATATATAAAGAACTTTTTAAAGAATGATTAATTAGTTCATTTGTTTTATCGATTGACAGCACTAAATAATAATGTAATGTAATATAATAAAATATAATATAATACCTTTAACTGGAGCCATACACTGAAGTCCACATCCATTGCTGCAGCATTTCTGATTGTTGGTACAGTCACTGTCATCGGCACACGACACAAATTTTATCAGGGCACACATTGCTGGTTTATATTTAGTGCCTGGACACACTCCTTGCTTTACTGTTGTACAAACACATGACAGAGAAGCCATATCACTGAATGTTGAATGATTTTCCCACTGTAGAACGTTATACATATATTATTGGTATACGTTTTACTAGAAATAACTATTTCAGTCTTTCTACTTAAAAAATCCATGTTTTATTCGGTGTGGGTTTTGGTGCTTTTGCTGTTGTAAGTTGTAAGACCTTACAATCTTCATCAACCAATCAAATTCAAGTATTCAACAGCCACGTTGTATAATATAATATAATTAGGGCTGTCAAATGATTAATCGCGATTAATCGCATCCAAAATAAAAGTTTTTGTTTACATAGTATATGTGGGTGCACTGTGTATAATTATAATTATATATATATACACACACACACACACACACACACACACACACAGAGAGAGTCCTTTAGCGCAGCGCGCAACCCGGTATCACGACAACACGTGAAATAATCACGTTGGTCCACTTTGGAAAACGTGTAGATGTCACGGTTTAACCCTCTCAAACGTGAAACTTACACGTTTGCGTTAACACGTTCCAGTGGAGAGATACCCGGATGTCGATCTATTCTACACGCAATCGCCTCTGCCATAACAACCTTTTGGTTTTCATTTTTTTTTATTGATGATCACTGAGAAATGTTCTATTATTATTATTTAAAAAAAAAACATTTATTTTCAAGGTGAAAATGATTCATTTGCCTTGATCCACGCCGAAAAAAAACGTCTAAATGTCACATTTTTAATGAAGTAGCCTAATGAGTAAAACGTCTATTTTTCCGGCGTTCCCTAGCTCCTCGTTTAAACAAAAGGTACGCTAAAACAACGTATTGTATCGACGTTAAACTACGTTAACCGTGTTAACGATAACCTTTTAAATGCTCGACCTAGTTCCGTTGCTTAGCAACGGGAAGAAACTCCTGTGACTTCAGTGCCATCTATAACAGTTGAGATATTCTCCGCTAAATGAAGTGCATACAAATCTTACCCAGGACCTAGACTATAAAGAACATGGATCTTCTCACCTGTGTTTAGTCCTGGAGCAGCATCTGTTGAGCTCCAGCATCCAGCCAGACACAATAACACAGCGCAGAACACTCGGGCTGCCATCCTTTCGACCTGCGATCACAATGAACTCTGCTGGACAATCACGCTTATATAAGGACGAAAAAGTATTTGAGTTAGCGCTCAACCAATGGCGTGAGTTTGAGGTGTTGTCAATTTCGTCTCCCTGCCAGAATCTGACTCAACCTCGCTTCCACGCGCATGACGTTCATCGACTGGTTTTCCACACCTGTAATTCCAGTAACTCCATGTTTGTTAGTACTTGTGACTAATATATGATTGTTTTCCCCTGCTTTGTTTTGTGATTTTGGTACTTTACTGTTCCTGTTCCTGTGTGTGCGTGTGTAAACTAAAAAATATTGTGAACATACATAAATTAATCAACAGCTACAACCATCTACCTGCCATAAAAAAAATATGACCTGTTTATTAGATCTCATGGCAGGGGAAGAGAAGAAAATAACTCCCAACACCTGTATACTTTTGTGGAGTTAACTTCTATGAGCAGGTGAATCAGGTCTCTCCACTGCATATCTTTCTCTTAAGCACAACTGCAAATGGTAACCTATTGGTTTCAAATTATTAAGTTATAGTTTTAATATTATATTTCAAATTATTAAATAATAGTTAATTATTAACTATTATTAAGAACAGAAAACAAAACCCACGAGGGGGGAGGGGGGGGGGGGGGGGCAAAACAAGGGCAAGATGAACAAAGGATAAAAAAAGCTAGAATTCACTTGACAAGAACTAGACATTAAACTGACCGTAAATACAAAATGCAAACTAACACAAGACTTGTAGTTGTTACTAGGATTCTCACAGGTAAAATATCACAAAGTTTGACAATGAACCGGCACAGGACAGCAAACACAAGGGGATTAAATGGGGAAAAACTAATGAGGGGAACAGATGATGCTAACAAGGCAATAATGACAAGACGAGGAGAAAAAGGGGGCAGGGTAATGTGACGAGACAACACAAGCAAATGGCCCAAAGAACAGGCCATGAGCATGTACACAAAACATAATTCTGTCATGATCCTCCCTCAAGAATAGAGAAAATCAAGGACACATAAATTAGAATCATTTCTGTAGTGACATAGCCTACACTGCTCGTGAATAGCAGTTTGTTGTCCTAGGAATAATCTACGCTATCTCACGACCAATTCGTACGAATTCGACGAATGATTAAAAAGTGTCTAATTCGTACGACCTCTCTCATACGAATTTGTACGATTTGTCTAATCCCAAGTAATGGGTAGGTTTAGGGGCGGGGTAAGGGGTAGGAATACGAATTGGCCAATTCGTAAAATATGTACGATTTAGCAAAATCATACTAATTCGTACGAGTGAGGTCGCATGAATTGTTACGAATTAGCCACTTTTTAAACATTCGTTGAATTCGAACGATTTGGACGTGAGATCAGGTTGGAATAATCAACGTATACTGTCAGGATTTAATTCATGGGCTCAAATTGGTGCATTTGGCACCTGTTTCACCACCCCAAATTAGTACAACAATTTCTACAAGTAATTGTGAAAATCTAATCTTTACCACCTCATATTGCCTGTTTTTTTTCATAACTTCCTGAATCCTCAGCTTCCGGGGATCTCCCCACTAATTTCAAAATCAAGCCAATGCCTTTGGAAACAATAGTGTGTGACATTTCCTTCTGGATGTCTAAATCCTGTACTTTCGCCATACTGTAAAGACAGCACTGCCTTTCTTGGTGGTAAAAACTTCGACCCACTTTAGGAGCTTATCAACTATGACTAAAACATCCTGAAAACCCTTGCATTTTAGAATCATAATTCCAATGCAATTCACAAAATCATCCTGAGGGTGCAGGGTTTTCCCAAATGAACGGAATTGGTTGGCATATTAAGTTTTGACATCATGCATGTGTTAACTTCTGCATTTCTCTAAAAATCCTTCATCCATATTATTTAAATATAAACACATTTAAAAATGCCTAAGTGTCCAACACACACTGTATTTCTATTTGACTAGATCAGGAAGCACGGTTTGGAGTACTGCGAGTGAGGTGATTCAATGTGAAAATAACATGCCTGAACAGTGAAGATAGTTCGTAACAGACTAAAATTCAGTTTAGGTGGAGCATTGGGACACGCCAATTGAAATTTTGGAGATCCACCTGAAGAAATGCCATTAGTCATGTCATGTGTACTTAGACTGGAGAGGCTAATAATGGAATTTTCGCGTAGAGCAACAGAGTGTTGCTAGAACAATCTAATTGCAGTATTATTCTAACTAAGTACATGTGAAACAATGGCATGATTATATGAGTTCCCATTGAAGGAAGTTAAGATTGGCAGCTCGACTCGACTCTCTTTGGTCTCGACTCGGACTCGATCCTCTATGGTCTTGATCTCGACTCGGATTCGACTCCCTTTGGTCTCGGTCTTGACTTGGACTCGACTGTCTTTGGTCTCGACTCGGACTCGATCGTCTATGGTCTCGATCTCGACTCGGACTCGACTCCCTTTGGTCTTGGTCTCGACTCGAGTGAGCAGGTCTCGACTACAACACTGTTTTTTACAACATAAACTGGGGAGCACAGACGGTAAGAGTTCAGAACCACAACAGGCAGATTGGCACAGGTTACACAACTGATGCCAAAAATAAAGAAAGCATTTTTTTGCTTATTGTGTTTGCGGAGTCTTCTGTCGGTTTAGCCTGGTTAATGATTAAAAGGCCTCACCAAAATGGAACCTACATTTAAAATTGAGAAATGAAGTTCCAGATCTCAAAATTGCGCATTCATGGGTATAAATGAATGTGTTGAAATGAATTATTGAGTGAAAGAGAGTATTGAGTTGTGTTGAGAAATCACCTAAGAGACGTGTTTTGCAAGTAATTCAGAGTTTTGTGAAATCATCCAAGAGGTGTGTGGTGCAAGTAATTCAGAGTTTCGGGAAATCATCCAAGAGGTGTGTGGTGCAACAGGAAACGTTCCCATAACTTTCACTAATGTTATGTAAAAGTTCTAGAAATGTTTTCTGAAAACTTTCCTGAAATAATGTTTCTGGAACAGGCTTATAATGTTTATTTTATAATAGATTCTCATAATGTTGAGTGAAAACGTTCTTAGAACAACATTCCCAGATAACAAAAATCTGTTTGCGATGCAGCGCCACCCCTGGACTTTCATCGCCACTGCAAAATCTTTACATGATCAGTAATTTCAAGACATTCACTTTCAAGAATCGATAGTAGAGTTTGACCATAGATATCATCTAGAGACTAGATGGCACTGAGAAATGCGGCCGCCATCTTAAACCGGCCGTATTCCTATTGTGTTGCATAGTAGCAGTAGATGACAGAGCACTGTGCAGCAAATTCCTGCTCAAATCGACGGACTATCGCTCGGGAATTACTTTTCACAAGTAAGATTTAACATTTAAAGGAGAACTCCGGCGAACAATGAACCTTTGGTCTAATAAAACATCGGTACCTAGTCAATCGTTCTCTGAGATTTGTTTTCACGGTAATCGAATGTCAAGTTTTATCTCTAAAAACTGTTTAGCGTATAATGCTAGTAATGGGGGCATTGACCAAGTAAAAAGAAATCGCTAGTTTATACCACTAACAAGGCTCAAAAGAGCGTCACACTAACACAGTAACATAACGAGAGTCCATACATGCCAAACGAAGCATTGAGAACTTTGTAAGTGTACAGACCGTTTAATAAGATGATAAGTTATAAAGACACTTCGGTACTCAAACCCCTCCACCACGTTAAGGTGACGGTTAAAGGAGAGGGATATTTTATCATATAAAATTTGCAAAAGTGTGGTAGCATCTGTAAACTGAATTGGGTGGCACTACAGTTTGTAACATTAAAGTTAACGACTATTTTTATATTTTTGAGTGGATGCTCTAGTCGTTTATTGGGTTATATAGCACTTTGCCGATGGTCCCTTCAGACTTGTTTCCCAGCCGCCTGCACATAGCTAACAACTGTTGACTGGTAGCGCTTTGTGAATTCTTGTTGAATCAAACAGAATGAAAATAAGATCTCTAGTGTCTAGCTTGACACACAGTAGTGATCAGAAAGACTCCAAATTATGACATTTGAACATGTTTTATTCATTGCCGAGAGAACCTCATGTCAAATCACAGAGAATCGCACAAGTAAAAATAACAAGGTAACATGACTCATAACATAATTTCTCTAATATGATTAACACTGCATGCATGACCACAGATAGTTGAGCAGCATTTCTGTCCAGCAGGGCACTGACCATCACAGGAACAGGATTCGGCACACACTGGATTCCCTTCAGTACGGCAAAGGACCTGTATGGATAGAGATTCAGATTTAGTCTGGCCATTTAGGGACAGTGGGTCTCATTCATGAAACATTCGTAAATATACGAGTAAATATGAGAGTGATTTGCGCGTAAAGAGAACTTCCCGAAAACTCTTCTCCTGATTCACAAATACTTCGTAAATGTCAGATGTGATAGTAAAATGTGTGTATGTGCTAATGAATTCCAACCAATCGTAAATGGAATGCGCGTGCACGTTCATTCTCAATTATACCATTAATCAGGCACATTATATCCGACTGACATTTATATGCATATAATAACATGAATGCGAATGAAAAAGAAAGATTTCTCGGATGCAGAAATTGAAGTTTTATTACCACAAGTTCATACAAAACGCCACATTTTTTTTTAAGCGTAGCCTACATAGTGGCGGATCAGGTCCTAAAAAAGGAAGCAATTGGCAGCATATTACAGATGCAGTTAATGGAGTTTCATCTGTTAATCGGACAGTCCCAGAAGTGAGAAAAAATGGTTTGACATTAAGCTTGACAGCAAAAAACAAATTAGTTGACTTCGGAAAAATCGTATTAACTGGAGAAGGACCGCCATCACCAGATCTGCTATTACTGACTCTCATAATAAAAGTAAAAACGCATGTAATTACTATATAAAATATTTTTTTTCAAAATGCTGTTTAAATATGTACCCGATAAGGTGAATTAAAATGCAGCCTTATTAATGAGCAAAACGTTTGGATGTTAAGCGCACCATTTACGCGTGGCTGGGAGCAGGTGTAGATGTCTTGCGTACCAACTAACATTTGGAAAATACGAAAATTTTAATGAATCCAAAAATTTACTCCAGAACCGTTTTACACACGATTTACACACAAATTCGTTCTGCTCGTGTTTCATGAATGAGACCCATTAAGCGTCAGATGTTCAGCACAAAACACTCAAAGCATGAATAGCTAATTAACAGAGTGAAATACATTCCAATTATTATTCATCATCTTTATTAATTTTGTAAAGCTACCCTGGGCCTGAAACCATGCTATAGGCCAAATTCAGGAATGTTGATAGAACACAAAATAATCGATTTTGATCTATTAGATGCAATGATAAATTACCATCTCAATCTATTGATTTGGAAAAATGCAACAAACCTAAGCCCATAAATTTGCAGAGTCATTCTCTTTTCAAAAATATAATAAAATAAAACTGTAAAGCACAATATTGATTTTATAGTGAGTATTGCGAGTACTTTTACCATGTAGCAAAGTTTTAAAAATAGAGTGAAAAACTAGTTTAAAATAAACCAGTTGCTGTGATGGCAATAATGTTAAATCAAAAAACAAAGCTTACAGAGTTGTAGCTTTAAGACTTAATCTATAATTTATTTAGTTAAAGACTAAAAATGTTAACTACATTCCCTACATGTTAGACATCAGGAGCAGTTCTAGTATCAGTGATTCTGGCCTTATAAAGTGTAATTAGTTGATTTTTTTTTTAATTGATTGACAGCTCAAATGCATATTTAGCCATTTCTCTGGTAACCTCTGTCTGTACACAATGCTGGTTATAATAAGAAATTAGTTTTTTTTTTTTTTTTTTAAAGAAGTATAAAACTCAAAAGTATTCTTTAACTTATAGTTTGCCAATATACAAACTAGAGAGTTGCAATGGTTTATCTAATTTTTCAAACCTGCAACTAAAGCTAGCGAACAATATAAATTTACAAAATAATCTTAGTGGGACATGTTTAATATAATAACGCGTCATCATATAATAACCTGACTTTTTCCTGTGACCTGAAACAAGATGCAGTTTTGTTCAATAGCTGAAGCCTTTTAGTCTGATGGTCAAGGTCTGAGGAGGTCCAATAATGTACACCGTCCTCAGGTCTTATATGGCCCAATCACAGACGTTATAATATAATGTTATATAAAATAACACCTGTAACTGGAGGCATACAGTCAAGTCCACATCCATTATTGCAGCATTTCTCATTGCCGGCACAGTCAGTGTCATCGACACACGACATGAAATTCATCAGGGGACACATTCCCGGTTTAGATTTTCTGATTGGACACACTCCTGGCTTCACTGTAATACAGACACATGATACAGAAGGCTAAATAAATAAATATTGACTGTCTCTAACATTTTTGCTGCTGTTGCTGTAAGGACTTTTGAAATAACCAAAAAGTGATATAGACCATTTCACGAGATGTAAACAACACTGGTCCAGAAACACTTCCTGTTTCAGTTTGTAACGGTTTTCTTTATTTCACATGTAAAGAAAACATCTTAAAGATGTTTAACTTTTTGATTCAGTTTTATATGTTCTGTTGGTTGTATTTTATCCCAGCTTTTATGTAGTGTTAAAAAACTGAAACAGGAAGTGCTTCTGGACCAGTGTTGTTTACATCTTGTGAAATGGTCTATAAACATGTACACAATATACGGTCAAGAACTGCCTGGAACTAATTAAGCTGTGCATTTCCCTGAATATAGTCACACACCTCAACCAATCAGATTCAAGCATTCAACAGTGAAGGAATAAACTTTTAGATAAAAAAAAAAAAAAAAAAAAAAACACAACTGTAAGGGGCCCAACATTCTCTTGAAACCCCTTAAAACTCTTACTAGCACCCCTGCCCATAATAATATAATACCTTTAACTGGATCCATACACTGAAGTCCACATCCATTGTTGCAGCATTTCTGATTGTTGGTACAGTCACGGTCATCGACACACGGCGCGAAACGTATCCGGGCACACATTCCTGGTTTATATTTTTTGATTGGACACACTCCTGGCTTTGCTGTTAAACAAACATGACAAATTACATTTGTAATTTTTAAATGTATTGGGTTTTTAAATGTATTACTTTTATGATGGATAGATGCACTTTGTTGAAATGCAAAACAGAAACAGCCATTCACTGCTATAATAAAGCTTGGAAGAGCCAGGACATTTAATATAACTCCGATTGTATTCATATTATGATATAATCGACACCTAGGATGTCTTCAGAGGGAGTGTGTCATGGGCTAATTTTCATTTTTGGGTGAACTAGCCTTTAATTAAGCCTGTTAAAATGCATTTGTGAAAACTGTTTTAAGTTCACTTAAATAAGAAGTTTTAAAGCCTAATAAACCTAATATAACGAAAAACATAAAAATACCTGTAACTGCAGTCATACACTGAAGTCCACATCCATTGTTGCAGCATTTCTCATTGTTGGCACAGTCACCGTCATCGACACACGACATGAAAGTCATCCGGGCACACATTGCTAATTCATATTTTCTTCTTGGACACACTGGGTTCACTGTTATACAGACACATGACAGAGGCAAAAATCATTGAATGCTGAATGTGTTTTTTTGGTCCTTTTGTGGTTCTAAAAAAATGGCTTTGAAATAAATCATTTGGTGAAGTCATATGGACATGTAATGAAGTAAAGACCTGCCTGGAACTACTTTAGCCATGCTTTCCCCTATGGGTAAATGGGCCCAGGACACTAGTGGCCCAAATCGTATATAAATAATTATATAAAATAAATTTGTGATTGTTTTCTTACATACATAAACATGTTAAATAATATTGCGGTAAAGGGGAGGGACACAATCTCACACACACAGGAGACAGTTTTTTTTTGTTTTTCCCCTACCCACATGGCAACGAGTTCAAGCCCATCAGAGCAGAGGCAGAATAGGGCAATTGTGTCTCCTCAATGAGGCTTACGGACTTTGGGTTCACGGTCTCCAAACAGAACGAGTCAAGGAAGAGGGATGAGCTGATGATAGCCACCTATGTAGCACGTCACAGTTTATGTTTCGTGGAGCCCATTCCCGCAGTTTGTTTTTGTTGCCATTTGTGGAGCCTGGGTTGTCTGCATAGGCTGCGTTTTTTACAGTGTGTTTAGGGGACAGGCAGCTAGCGGATAGTGCGGAGAAGTTTGCTGTATGTGACAAAAAATAATAAATTTGGGCCTAAAAAACAAAAAAACGCTTAGAGCACCTTAGGATTGTTCAAACTTCATCTGTATAATGTAAATATACGGCAGATGAAGACATGTGAATGGATTCTTGATATCTTTGACACTGTTGATAATGCATCAAACTTAACAATTCTTTTAGGATGCTTTTGAGACTCTTAGCATTCTTGAAATTGCATGAAACTCGTCAGACACATCACATTTATTAGCCAGTAGACATGTGATAAGTTTCAGAAAGGGCTTGTTGAGGGCTCAGTAATGCCACCTCTTGACTGAAGTCGGGTTGTTAGTTTTATCTACAGTTACAAAAATCAGTATGTATATTGTACTCCTCGAGCCGGACAATTTTCTAATTCACACTCATAAACTCTGACCAACAGAAAGTCGGATATTTTGGTTTGAATATGGTCATCCTCTCTCTAAAACATCTCATAGCTTCAAAACATGTTATTATACACCATTTATTTTTAGATAAGACTACACCAATATTAGAACTATATCCATTTTAAGAATTACGTTTAAGTTTAAAAACAGCCAGTTTAGTTTTATGGTTTAGTCAAAAAAAAAAAAAGTCCATCCCTGTGTATTATCCCAAGTATAATGCGTGTCTCACCGTTTCTCACTCCGCATGATTCCTCACACTCTTTCTGGCTGTTGAACCTGTTGTCATTTCCCTGGCAGCCTCCATACACGAAGGACACACACTTTCCCGCAGCAGAATCGAAGCCCCACATGGGCATGGCTGCTTCACAAGGACCAGGGTCCAAAGGCAGTTTACAGACATCTAGATTGAGAAAATACACTGTATATTACAACTACATCAAGATAAAGTCACTATGGGCCTCTTAGCTGAGCTGTAAACTATCTTTGGATCACACACACACAAATGTTTGTTTTCTATGTTTTAGTCAAAAAAAAAAAAAAAAATTCAGTGCTATACTGCCCTCTTGTGTTCAAAATCAGTTAGGCCTATTGGATTAATATATAAATACATTAGGATTGGGGCCTTTAAAATCGCAACTTTCACTTTCAAGTTGACAGACGTCCACACAAGACCAGGCTTGGGAGGGTTACTTTAAAAATGTATTCCGATACAGTTACAAATGATATTAATAATAATAAAAAAAAAAGCGTAATCCAAGTACAAGAATATGAAAGTAATCGCCTACTTTAGGATTACTTCAAGGGCAGAAATTATATAAAATAATAAATATTAAAATTTATTTATTTTAAAAAAATAAAAATAAAATATTTTTACTCTAAAATGACTATAAAAATCAAAGCCATAAATCTTTGATGTCACAAAAATTGAAGTTCCCATGAGATTTTGTTTAGGCGTAGTACCAAAAATAGCCAGCGAGTGCCGTTGAATTTAGTTGTATACATTCTGCTTTAACAAATTATAATTTTCTGTCCAAATATCAATTTTGTCACAAAATTTGGAACCTTGAGACTCAGACATTTCTGATAATGTGTTTTGTCAAGATTAGAAAAGGTTTTATCACATGTTATGAAATATAAAGATGCCCAAAAGGGCAGGAGCCTGATAAAATAAGTACCCTTTCTATGCTAACTCAATGTTATAAAACGGTTTTCACAGGATGAATTCTGCGTTTATAAGCTTTCAAATGATACCTAATTTATGATAACTACTAAAAAATGTGATAATAAAAAAAGGCAATAAATATATTTTAGAGGATAATATTATACTATAATTTATTGAAAAATACTAGATTGTTTTATTATGAACTTTTAGCATAAAAACAGAAGTTTCAATGATTAAAAGTGGGTGCATCGACTTTTTGTGACAAAGGTCAGAACTCCTGTAATGATGCAGGTTTTGAGGTGCACTCTTGTCATAAATTCATCTTCAGATCAGTTCATGTGCCACGGTGATCTTTCACTTTACATTAAAGAGCGCCAAAATGGTATTTGTTTGAATTTCGGCAATAAAATTGACAGAATTTGTAAGCTGAGACTTTCATATCAAAAGTAACCTGCCTTGTCAGTGTCCTCTTTGCTTCTCTCTTCTTACAGGCAATGAAAAAAAAAAAAAACATGCGAGTTGGCAGCCCTGTCTTCACCAACATTGTAGACATGGGGGTTCTCTGAAGATAATTGGCCCCAGAGCCTTTGCAAGTCATAATCAGTCCCTGTGTATTATCCCAAGTGTAATGTGTGCATCTTACCGTTACTCACTCCGCATGACTCCTCACACTCTTTCTGGCTGTTGAACCTGTTGCCATTTCCCTGGCAGCCTCCATATACGAAGGACACACACTTTCCCGCAGCAGAATCAAAGCCCCACATGGGCATGTACGCTTCACAAGGACCAGGGTCCAAAGGCAGTTTACAGACATCTAGATGGAGAAAATACACTGTATATTACAACTACATCAAGATCACTATGGGCCTCTGAGCTGGGCTGTAAACTATCTTTGGATCACACACACAAAAACACCAGTCTCATAAACACACACACACTGGGTGCAGTTGTTCGAGTGAGGATTAATGCCCGACGAGGTGTCCATTGGCAGGTGTTAATGGACGACGGCGAGGTGTGAACCATCCGATGCACAGCGGAGGTCTTAATGGACGACCGTTGCCTCCGACGAAGTCCATTGTACCTCGACCATGGACACCTCAAAGGGCATTGACCCGCTTATACCACGGTCACTTGCCGAATAACACATTAAATAAAACATTAGTGTATTTTTTTCGATTGTAAAACAATTTAAAATAAAAAGTTTTTACAAACAAGTTTTTACCCAGACTTCCAATAAGCATCAAGGCCAAATATAAAGCCTAATAAATGTTAAATTTTATAGATTTCAATTATACTCTATGTGCCTTTAATGGATTTTTCTAAAAATATGCCATTATACAAATGTTTAAAATATTTGCTTCTGTCTATGTTGTGTCTACATTCATTTGGACATTATATATTTTTATATTGTATTTTCCCATTTAAAGAACTTTTTAAACAATGATTAAGCGTGATAAATTACAGAAAGATGTGCGATTAATTCGATTTTTTGATCGATTGACAGCACTATAAATTATAATCCAATCCAATAGAGTATAATATAATATAATACCTGTAACTGGAGCCGTACACCGAGTTCCACCGCATGGAGTGCCGCAGCATTTCTGATTTTTGGGACACTCGCTGTCATCGGCACACAACTCGTCATCCTTCCTGATACAGCTTATTTCACTGTTTATCTTTGGACACACTCCTGGCTTTACTGTTATACAGACACATGACAGAGGGGGGAAATAGCTCTGATATATTGAAGGGCAGGTAAATGTGAAAATATTCAAAAAAAACTTTAAAGCCTAAAAAAACAATTTTTATTGATAGAAAAATGTATTGCTTTTAATTCTACTGTAATGAGGAAAGCCACTGTACATGTTTTTCTAAATTAATTTGGAGATTCAATGTGAAAACATTAAAATAAAAAAATAACTTAAAATAATAAAATAACTTTAATGTTGATTCATTGTGCCTAATTACAGAAAATGTGAAATTAATTAGTATATATGCATATTTTATAATACCTGTAACTGGAGTCACACAGTCACGTCCACCACATGTAGTGCTGCAGCATTTCTGATTGTCGGCACAGTCACTGTCATTGGCACATCTCATCGGACGCAACATGTTACACACTCCATCATGGTGTTGGATTGGACACACTCCTGGCTTTACTACTATACATGACAGAAGCCAAATCAATGAATGTTGAATTCATTTTTCACTGGTTTCTAACGTTTGTTTCTTTTGCGGTTTGAAAAAAAGTGCCTTTGAAATAAATAATTTGGCTAAGTGATGTGGACATGTAATGTGGTCAAGATGTGTTTCGATGGAAAATGTAGAGAAAAAATAATAGATGAAACAGAACTTAGGAACATAAAAATAGGTCATACATTTAAATAACTTCATAAGAATTATTTAAACTGATGTTGCCCCCCCAAAAAAAGTTTATCTTTAACTATAGACGTCTGTACTCTGTATGTTTGAGAATTGTAATATGCAGAGATGCCATTTTTTTGTAAGGCACTTGTTTAATGCATTTCTCCGTGCTGTGTAATTAAGTTAAAGAACATGGATCTCACCTGTGCGGTTTAGTCCTGTAGCAGCATCTGTTGAGCTCCAGCATCCAGCCAGACACAATAACACAGCGCAGTACACTCGAGCTGCCATCCTCTCCATCTGCGACCACAGTCACACAATGAACTCTGCTGGACAATCACGCTTATATAAGGACGAAAAAGTATTTGAATTAGCGCTCAACCAATGGCGTGAGTTTGAGGTGTTGTCAATTTCGTCTCCCTGTCAGATATGACTACCCCTCGCGCGCACGCGCATGACGTTAATCGACTGTGGTTTTCCAATCCACACCTGTAATTCCTGTCTGGATTAAAGGAGTAGTTCACTTAAAAATAAATAAATAAATAATAATAATAATAATAATAATAATAATAATAATAATAATAATAATAATAATAATAATAATAATAATACGTTTACTGATAATTTACGTACCCCCATTTAATCCAAGATGTCGAAAAGAAATGACAGATTTTGATGAAAACATTCCAGGATTTTTCTCCATATAATTAATGGACTTCACTGGCTTTAAACGATAGCAGACGATGAATCAGAAAAAGGATTTGTTCAGTTTGATCACAGAACAGAGAAAGGCGAGCATTTGTGCTTATAAAACGTAAAGTTTTATTTATCTTTTAAATGACTGATCGTTTCCTTAGATAAGACCCTTTTTCATCGTCTGGTATCGTTTAAAGCCCTTTGAAGCGGCACTGAAACTCATTTGGACCTTGGACCATTTGGTTCCCTATGAAGTCCATTATATGGAAAAAAAATCTTGGAATGTTTTCATCAAAAACCTTAATTTCTTTTCGACTGAAGAAAGAAAGACATGGACATCTTGGATGACATGGGGGTGAGTATTATCAGCATTTTTTTTTAAGTGAACTACTCGTAAGTGTTTATTAGCACTCGTTATTAATTTATGATTGTTTTCCCCTGCTTTGTTTTGTGATTTTGATTCTTGTGTTACTGTGTGTGTGTGTGTGTAAATTAATAAATAGTTATTCCTTTATCAACAGCTCTATACAGTTTACCTTCCATAAAAAAATAATTAAATTTAATTAAAAACATAACCTGTTTATTAGATCTCACGGCAGGGGAAAGAAAAGAAAATAACTCCCAACATCTGTATACTTTTATGGGGTTAATTTCTAAGAGCAGGTGCATCAGGTCTCTTCTCTCCACTCCACATCTTTCTCTTAAGCACAACTGCAAATCAAAAAGAAAGAAAAAACGAAGCAAATTATGAAAACCATTGTTTATTTTATTAACAACATAAATATTAACCATGTACTGAGTAGCACACATAAAAACACAATGGTCTAATTTTAATCAAGCTTTTTATTTACCTTGTCTATTTTTGATCACTTCCAGAGGTACTCAAACACATTTAACCGGATTTAGTGTAGATGCTCATGTGGTTGAATACACTGCCTAAAGTGTTGGCTGAAGACCTAAGTTTGGTATGAAGATGTTCCCTGATCTCAAGACGTTCTCTAGCAACTGAGTCTGCAGTCTTTAGCCTCCTTGTTAGAGTGCCTAACTCCCCTACTGGAGACCTGCACAGAAGGAGGAGTTTCTCACCCTTCCAGAATTTCATCATGTACTATGTTCAGTGTGGTATTGCGGCTGTCAGAGCAGAAACGAAAGCTGCTGCTCTCCATATTTTTTTCAGTTTTATCTTTTTGAAAGATTTGAAAAAGCCCAAATATAGACCTCACCTTGAAGAAATCAGGACAGAATTGGACAAAGGAGACCAATTAAAACACCAGGTGTGAACAGGAATGCCTACTTTTGATCCGATCAACCAAAATGCATCATAATACTGGGTGTGAACAGGTCTTGAGAGCATTGCATATGTGGCCAGGGAAGAATGCATTTTCATTTTCATTTCATTTTCATTTTATTCATTGCTGAGAGGACCTCGTGTCAAATCACAGAGAATCGCACAGGTAAAATAACATGACTCATAACATAATAACACTGCATGCATGACCACAGGTGGTTGAGCAGCATTTCTGTCCAGCAGGGCACTGACCATCATAGGAACAGGATTCGGCACACACTGGATTCCCTTCAGTACGGCACCTAGCCTGTATGGATAGAGATTCAGATTTAGTCTGGCCATTTAGGGACATTAAGAGTCAGATGTTCAGCACAAAACACTCAAAGCATGAATAGCTAGTAACTTACAGAGTTAATTGCATTCATCATCTTTATTAATTTTGTAAAGCAACCCTGGGCCTGAAACCATGCTATAGGCCAAATTCAGGCATGTTGATACAACACAAAATAATCGATTAACAGTATGAAATTAGATGCAATGATAAATTACCATCTCAATCTATTGATTTGGAATAATGCAACAATCATAACCGCATAAATTTGCAGTCACATTCTCTTTTCAAAAATATTATAATAACAAAGCGATTAGATGTCAGTATAGCGTCATTCTTGTTTGTAAAGAAGAAGAACATTGTATAAAGCTATTCCGGACGTTTTGTGTTTTAGGAGAGCGTTTGTGTGAAACCACTGCTAGTGGTCATGAAGAATGAGTCGATCTGATAAATGAATTCAATGTTTTGGTAGTGTTAGTGTATTTTTGAATGTGAAATGAACTGCTAGAAGATCGTTGTGAAGAGTTTTGAAGTAAAATAAAACTGTAAAGCACAATATTGATTTTATTGCGAGTACTTTAACCATGTAGCAAAGTTTTAAAATTAGATTGAAAAACTAGTTTAAAATAAACCAGTTTCTGTGATGGCAATAATGTTAAATCAAAAAACAAAGCTTACAGAGTTGTAGCTTTAAGACTTAATCTATAATTTATTTAGTTAAAGACTAAAATGTTAACTACATTCCCTACATGTTAGACATCAGGAGCAGTTCTAGTATCAGTGATTCTGGCCTCATAAAGTGTAATTAGTTGATTTTTTTTTTTAATTGTTTGACAGCTCAAATGCATATTTAGCCATTTCTCTGGTAATCTCTGTCTGTACACAAAGCTGTTTATAATAAGAAATTAGTTTTTTTTTTTTTTAAAAAGAAGTGTAAAACTCAAAAGTATTCTTTAACTTGTATTTTGCCAACATACAAACTAGAGAGTTGCAATGGTTTATCTAATTTTTCAAACCTGCAGCTAAAGCTAGCGAACAATATAAATTTACAAAATAATCTTAGTGGGACATGTTTAATATAATAACCTGTCATCATATAATAACCTGACTTTTTCCTGTGACCTGAAGCAAGATGCAGTTTTGTTCAATAGCTGAAGCCTTTTAGTCTGATGGCCGAGGTCTTAGGAGGTCCAATAATGTACAGCATACAACGGTCTCAGGCCAAATCACAGACATTATAATATAATATAAAATAACACCTGTAACTGGAGGCATACAGTCAAGTCCACATCCATTGTTGCAGCATTTCTCATTGTTGGGACAGTCAGAGTCATCGACACACGACATGAAATTCATCAGGGGACACATTCCCGGTTTAGATTTTCTGACTGGACACACTCCTGGCTTCACTGTAATACAGACACACGACAGAGAAGCAAAATAAATAAATACTGAATGTCTAACATTTTTGCTGTAAGGACTTTTGAAATAACCAAAAAGTGATAAACAAGTATGCAACTGCCTGGAACTAATTAAGCTGACACACCTCAACCAATCAGATTCAAGCATTCAACAGTGAAGGTTAAGAAATAAACTTTTAGAGAGAAAAAAAAAAAAAACCACACACACAACTGTAAGGGGCCCAACATTCTCTTGAAACCCCTTAAAACTCTTACTAGCACCCCTGCCCATAATAATATAATACCTTTAACTGGATCCATACACTGAAGTCCACATCCATTGCTGCAGCATTTCTGATTGTTGGTACAGTCACTGTCATCGGTACATGACACGAATCGTATCCGGGCACACATTGCTGGTTTATATTTTTTGACTGGACACACTCCTGGCTTTGCTGTTAAACAAACATGACAAATTACATTTGTAATTTTTAAATGTATTCATTTGAAAGAATAGACACCAAGGATGTCTTCAGGCTGAGTATGTCATGGGCTAATTTTCATTTTTGGGTGAACTATCCTTTAAGCCTGTTAAAATGCATTTTTTGTGAAGACGTTTTAAAGCCTAATAAACCTAATATAACGAAAAACATAAAAATACCTGTAACTGCAGTCATACACTGAAGTCCACATCCATTGTTGCAGCATTTCTCATTGTTGGCACAGTCACCGTCATCGGCACACGACATGAAAGTTATCCGGGGACACATTGCTGCTACATATTTTCTTCTTGGACACACTCCTGGGTTCACTGTTATACAGACACATGACAGAGGCAAAATCATTGAATGCTGAATGTGTTTTTTGGTCCTTTTGTGGTTTTAAAAAAAAAATGGCTTTGAAATAAATCATTTTGTGAAGTCATATGGACATGTAATGAAGTAAAGACCTGCCTGGAACTACTTCAGCCACGCTTTCCCCCAAGAATAACTTAGGGGGGGGGGTTTGGGTGCTAAGTTATGGGGTGCATAATTTGTCAGGCAAATGGGCCGAGGACACTAGTGGCCCAAATATCAACGTTGGTTTATTTTATTACTTTTTTGTGATTGTTTTCTTACATATAAACAAACATGTTAAATAATAATATTGCGGTAAATTAAACTGATTGTGAGATTGTGTCCCTCCCATTCCCCCCCCCACACACACACAGGAGACAGCAGAGTTTTTTTTCCCCTACCCACATGGCAACGAGTTCAAGCCCATCAGAGCAGAGGCAGAATAGGGCAATTGTGTTTTTTTTTGGTTAGGAAAAGTCAGTGAGTGACATTTAAATGAGAATACGCACAATATGATATTTTAATGATATCGAATATCTCAAACTGTTTTGCTATGGAGAGAGATCAAACGGTTTTGCTATGGCGCGAGATTGTCAAAAAAAAAAAAAAAAAAAAAGGAAACATCTCATATCTCTCATAAAAAAAAGTTATTATACACCATTTATTTTTAGATAAGACTATACCAATATTAGAACTATACCCATTTTAAGGACTATGTTTAAGTCTAAAAACAGCCAGTTAGTTGTTATGTTTTAGTCAAAAAAAAAAAAAAAAAAAAAAATTCCCTGTGTATTATCCCAAGTGTAATGTGTGTGTCTTACCGTGTCTCACTCCGCATGACTTCTCACACTCTTTCTGGGTGTTGAACCTGTTGTCATTTCCCTGGCAGCCTCCATATATGAAGCGCACACACTTTCCCGCAGCAGAATCGAAGCCCCACATGGGCATGTACGCTTCACAAGGACCAGGGTCCAAAGGCAGTCTACAGACATCTAGATGGAGAAAATACACTGTATATTACAACTACATCAAGATAAAGTCACTATGGGCCTCTTAGCTGAGCTGTAAACTATCTTTAGATCACACACACACACTGGGTGCAGTTGTTCGAGTAAGGGTTAATGCCCGACGAGGTGTCCATTGGCAGGTATTAATGGACGACGGCGAGGTGTGAACCATCCGATGCACAGCGGAGGTCTTAATGGACGACCGTTGCCTCCGCCGAAGTCCATTGCACCTAATGGACACCCCGAAGGGCATTGACCCGCTTATACCACGGTCACTTGCCGAATAACACATTAGTTTAGTTTTTTCGATTGTAAAACATATTAAAATATAAAGTTTTTACAAACAATAACTAGGTTTCCCTGGTTGCGCCTGACGTTTTTTTTTTAGCAACCGGAGATATTTATAGTTCGCTCCGCTTGTAAAACACTTCAGTTTGACTAACTTACGAGCCAGAAAGAGTTTTTTTTATTTCAAGTTAGGCTTGTCTAGCCATGGGTATTACACTTTGGTTTGTTTATTTTTTTTATCTATAATTAAAACAAACAAGTTTATTTTGAGAAAATAATATATTGTAAACAGATACTTTGACACTTTGGACACACTCCTGGCTTTACTGTTATACAGACACATAACAGAGAAGCCAGATCACTGAATGCCTTTTTATTAGGACTTTTGCTTCTTTTGCTGTTGTTACTGTAAGGACCTTTAAAATAATTTAAATCTTTTGACGAAGTGATACGACATGTACGTAATGCAGTCAAGACCTGCCTGGCAATTTCTGATCTAAAACCAGTTTTTGAATTTAGGCGTGTGTCCCAGGGGTCCCAGACCTCCCATAAGCGTCAAGGCCAAATATAAAGCCTAATAAATGTTAAATTTGATAGATTTCAATTATACTCTATGTGCCTTTAATGGATTTTTATAAAAATATGCCATTATACAAATGTTTAAAATATTTGCTTCTGTCTATGTTGTGTCTACATTCATTTGGACATTATATATTTTTATAATGTAATTTCCCATTTAAAGACCTTTATAAACAATGATTAATCGCGATAAATTACAGAAAGATGTGCGATTAATTCGATTTTTTGATCGATTGACAGCACTATAAATTATAATCCAATCCAATAGAGTATAATATAATAAAATACCTGTAACTGGAGCCGTACACCGAGTTCCACCGCATGGAGTGCCGCAGCATTTCTGATTTTTGGGACACTCGCTGTCATCGGCACACAACTCGTCATCCTTCCTGATACACCTTATTTCACTGTTTATCTTTGGACACACTCCTGGCTTTACTGTTATACAGACACATGACAGAGGGGGGAAATAGCTCTGATATATTGAAGGGCAGGTAAATGTGAAAATATTCAAAAAAAACTTTAAAGCCTAATAAAACAATTTTTATTGATAGAAAAATGTATTGCTTTTAATTCTACTGTAATGAAGAAAGCCACTGTGCATGCTTTTCTAAATTAATTTGGAGATTAAATGTGAAAACATTAAAATAACATTAATGTTTTTATTCACACTCTAAAAAATGCTGGGTTGTTTTAACCCAACGTTGGGTCAAATATGGACAAACCCGAAATGTTGGGTTAAAAATGTAATGTAAAAATTTAACCCAACTGCTGGGTTAGTCCATATTTGACCCAACGTTGGGTTAAAACAACCCAGCATTTTTTAGAGTGCATTGTGCCTAATTACAGAAAACGTGAAATTAATTAGTAAACGTTATTGACTGCATATTTTATAATATAATACCTGTAACTGGAGTCATACAGTCACGTCCACCACATGTAGTGCTGCAGCATTTCTGATTGTCGGGACAGTCACTGTCATTGGCACATCTCATCGGACGCAACATGTTACACACTCCATCATGGTGTTGGATTGGACACACTCCTGGCTTTACTATTATACATGACAGAAGCCAAATCAATGAATGTTGAATTTATTTTTCACTGGTTTCTAACTTTTGTTTCTTTTGCGGTTTGAAAAAAAGTGCCTTTGAAATAAATAAATAATTTGGCTAAGTGATGTGGACACGTAATGTGGTCAAGATGTGTTTCGATGGAAAATGTAGAGAAAAAGTAATAGATGAAACAGAACTTAGGAATATAAAAATAAGTCATATATTTATATAACTTTATAAAAATTATTTAATCTGATGTTGCCCCCCCCAAAAAAGTTTATCTTTAACTATAGACGTCTGTACTCTGTATGTTTGAGAATTGTAATATGCAGAGATGTCATTTTTTTTGTAATGCACTTTTTAAATGCATTTCTTCGTGCTGTGTAATTAAGTTAAAGAACATGGATCTTCTCACCTGTGTAATTTAGTCCTGTAGCATCTGTTGAGCTCCAGCATCCAGCCAGACACAATAACACAGCGCAGTACACTCGAGCTGCCATCCTCGCCATCTGCGACCACAGTCACACAATGAACTCTGCTGGACAATCACGCTTATATAAGGACGAAAAAGTATTTGAATTAGCGCTCAACCAATGGCGTGAGTTTGAGGTGTTGTCAATTTCGTCTCCCTGTCAGATATGACTCCCCTCGCGCGCACGCGCATGACGTTCATCGACTGTGGTTTTCCACACCTGTAATTCCTGTCTGGATTAAAGGAGTAGTTCACTTAAAAATAAATAAATAAATAAATAAATAAATAAATAAATAAATAAATAAATAAATAAATAAATAATAATAATAATAATACGTTTGCCGATAATTTACTTACCCCCATATAATCCAATGTAATCCAGATTTTGATGAAAACATTCCAGGATTTTTCTCCATATAATTAATGGACTTCACTGGCTTTAAACGATAGCAGACGATGAATCAGAAATTACTCGAAAAAAGATTTGTTCAGTTTGATCACAGAACAGAGAAAGGCGAGCTTTTGTGCTTATAAAACGTAAAGTTTTTTATTTATCTTTTAAATGACTGATTGTTTCCCTAGATAAGACCCTTTTTCATCGTCTGGTATCATTTAAAGCCCTAAGCTGCACTGAAACTCATTTGGACCTTGAACCGTTTGGTTCCCAATGAAGTCCTTTATGTGGAGAAAAATCTTGGAATGTTTTCATCAAAAACCCATAATTTCTTCATTTCTTTTCGACTGAAGAAAGAAAGACATGGACATCTTGGATGACATGGGGGTGAGTAAATTATTAGCAATTTTTTTTTTGTAAGTGAACTACTCCTAAGTGTTTATTAGCACTCGTTATTAATTAGGGCCCAAGCCCTGAAAGGGCGAAGGCCCTATTGTTTTCCTTAGGATTATTATTATTAGGGCCCAAGCCCTGAAAGGGCGAAGGCCCTATTGTTTTCCTTAGGATTATTATTTATTAGGGCCCAAGCCCTGAAAGGGCGAAGGCCCTATTGTTTTCCTTAGGATTATTATTTTTTTTTTTCTAACGACTATTCGGGCACTTTCGGGACCCTTAACATGCTCAAAAACTCTTGAAACTTTGCACACGGGTCAGAACCCGCGGCCATCAGAGCCGGGCTGAAGCTGGTACACGGGCGCGGCAGGGCGGCTCGTCAGCGCCCCCTGGAACAGGGTCTGAACACTTTGTCCATAAATCAAACACGCTTGCATGTAATAATATGAAACTCGGTACACATGTCGATCTCATTGTTTCATATATACATCGCGCTTTTACTTTTTACCCCAGCCCAACAGGAAGTCAGATATTTACGGTTGTTTTTAAAACGGATGCAATGGAATTTAATGTACTCCTCCTAGAGCGTTCATCCGCATGGAACGAAACTCGGTCAGCCTGAAGTCAAGACATAGAGGATCAAAAATTGCGAGGGGATTTTTGATATCTCGAACGGTTTGGCTGTGGCGAGGAAACAAAATTATGGTGAGAAACGTGAAACAGGAAGTGTGTCATAACTTCAGCATACATCAACCGATCTTGATGAAACTTCAGGAGTGTGTTCGCTGTAAGAGGACGATCACATGGATGTGACTATTGTGTGTCAAAGTTATAGCGCCACCAACTGGCAGCAGGAAGTGTGTCACTTTCAAAATGCTTTGAAATCACCCTCTTATTTTAACCCGATTTGCTTCAATCTTCATCTGTATAATGTAAATACACGGCAGATGTAGACCTGTGAATGGATTCTTGATATCTTTGAAACTGTTTCCGTGGCGACGCATTAAACTTTACCATTCTTTTAGGATGCTTTTGAGACCCTTAGCATGCTTCAAATTGCATGAAACTCGACAGACACATCACATTTATTAGCCAGTAGACACATGCAAAGTTTCAGAAACGGGCGTGGTGAGGGCTCAGTAGCGCCACCTTTTGACAAAAGTGGGGTTGTTAGTTTTATCTACAGTTACAAAAATCGGTATGTATATTGTACTCTTCGAGCCGGACAACTTTCTAATTCACACTCAATAGCTAGGACCCACAGAAAGTCAGATATTTTAGTTTGAATGTAGTCATACTCCCTCTGAGCATATGTCTGAGCCTTTGCCTGTGTGTGTGTGTGTGTGTGTGTGTGTGTGTGTGTGTGTGTGTTAGCAGGGAGAGGGGGCTTAATTAACCATTTAACTGCTGTGTGTCTGGCCAGCATAAATAAAATACATTTCTTAAGCCTGGGATTTTTTAAATAAGTTTTTATTTTATTTTTTTATAAGTAAAGGCACATAGCCAGTTTAATTGTAGTGCATTGACAATAGTTTTATATAATTAGTTCATTAATTAAATTAACTTGGTCCATTAACTTGGTCTGAAAATTGGGTCCATAAATCAAACACACTTGCATATAATAATATTAAACTCGGTACACTTATAGATCTCATTAGCCCAAGCAACTTTAAGCCAGCAAAAGTCGGTTGTTTCAGTCTGTATGTGAATGTTTTGAAAAACCAGCCTTTACATTTTTATTTCCCCCCTCTTAAGTAATTTTTAATTATTCCCACACCAAACTTCTTCAAAATTATGAAAATATATTAAAGATACTAAGGCATGTACTGGCCATCGGGACTACCGGGAGATTCCTGGTGGGCCGCGGTCTGGTTGGACCGGCGGCCCGGCGCGTTATGTATTTTGTTTTTAAATCATTATTAATTGTAAATATATTCTATCGTAAGTATATTGTTACATTGTCCAATTCCGGACTTATGCGTCTCTCTCATGAAGCCGCATGAAGCTGACGCGAGCTGCGAGACTGACAGGTCTGACTGTCTGACACTGGCCAATCGGAATCCAGTTCAGATTCTAGACTTGAGAAGCGGCCGCTTACACCGTGTCCTAACTACACACGACGCCGCGACACGCGATAAAAGGTATATTTTCCATGTTAATAAATCAGAGTTTTTGTCCTAACCATACGCGACTGCGACATGCGAAGTTTCTAATTTAGAAACGGTTCCTATTTCTGCGACGTCGCGGCTGACAGAATGAAGAAATTACACTGGTTATGAGTACACATTATTTATTTTTAGTTAAAAATAGGTCACTGTGCCACAAGCCATAACGGATAATTTACCTCAGATTTTGAAAGCATTATAGTGTTCAAAATGAATTATGCAAACATACGACCTACTTCATAACAACGACAATAACTGGCAGATGCCACCAAATGTGTTAAAATAAATGAATTATTTGCTGGACTTAAGTGAAAAGGAAAGCCATTTAATGACCATAGCACATAGTTGACGTGAAAAAAGGAGTATTTTGCATATAAATATGCACATATAGACTATACATATTTTTTCGATTTGTATCCCTGAAAGTGCCTGGCAGAAGCCTATATCTACTGTCTGTGTCATAAATGTGAACATAATATTATCTACTGTCTGTGTCATAAATGTGAACATAAACTATATTTCATGAGGTGAAACATCACTGCCAGGAGCTACAGAATAGGGGAGCGCGGGGATAAATGTAGGCCTAACGCGGGGTTAAATGTAACACGGACATTTTACATAGCTTGTCAGTATCTAGCCGGCTGTCTTTCCGCTCTTTTTCTCTTGCTGCCAGAAGACGGTCTCCCGCGAATTTGCGGAACGTTTTGATTATATTTCGTGAAGATAATGGACAAAGAGTGTTTTGACATCATGAAAGTAAATTTTTTCATCGTAGATTTTTTTCTGTTTCCGGGTTGGATGTATACGCGTCCAAATCTAACTTTATATTGCCTTAATCACTGTCTTGTTGGCTCAAACACAGCACCGTTTTGAAATGTCAGTAATTCATAGCGACTGTTAGCTAGGTTTAAAATATGTAATACACACCGGGGTTAACACAGGGTTCCAACTGCTGCCACAATGATAATCAAATGAAAACGGAGCCACACAACTTTTCAGGTTTGAGTATACATTTAACTTTGTTGGACTTTCACAAACAATGTTGTAATTTAAAATGTTTAAAATTTAGTGCACTATGAATGATAGCTTATTTATTTATTAAAAATATGGCCTGTTTTTAATGTAATAAACCATTAAAATTTTTATTCTAAGCTCATTTGTATTATTATTAATGTTATTATTATTAATAATAATAATTGTACATGCAGCTGCCACACAAATCTAATTTAATTGCAATTACAATATTTATATGTTTATTTTATTTTATTTATTATTATTTATTGCAAAACCGTGCAGCCCTTTTCTACGTCTCTAGCTATGATATTGATCCATAACAAAAGGATGATTGGATGAGGAATTAAAAATGTTATTATTCACCATTTATTTTCTATAAGACCAGTGTTGGGGGTAACGAGTTACAAACGAGTTTGGGTAAGTAAAGTAACGCATTACACTGAAAATATTGGTAACTACACTACTTTACTATAATAAAGGAACGCGCTTTCCTGCGTTACCCAAGCCGTGTTTGCCTGTGTGGAGAGTTCCGTCTAGTGGTGCGTGCGCGCCGTTGCCATAGAGACCGATTTGAGTGAGAGAGAGAGAGGGAAGTGGAGAGAGAGAGACGGGTTTCAACATGGCAATATTCACATTACTTTCAGTTTATTGCTCGAAAGCACAAAAATATTTGAGTGAAATGTAGGCTATAGTAAATCCTAAGATTATTATTTGTGACATTAGAACAAAATATGTCGATATAAAAACATGTATATAGGCTAGGCTAAAGAACTAAATGAACGATCTCTATTTTCTAATTTCACTAAACATTTCATTAAGTTTCGTGGACATTTTATAAAACATGGATCTTAGGCTCATTTTGTAAACATAAATAACTGATTTAGATGCGCAAACTGGGTGCCGTTGCGGAGATGTAGGCTCCATGTTCGGTGCAGGTTCGGCTTCTTGTCGTTCATCCTCGGATGCGGCATCGCGTGCGGTGTTTGCCGCGCGCACCTTTCCGCTCGTTCGGACGCGTCAAGTAAAAACAAGGCTCGAAAGTCTTGGAAAACGAAATGAACAGGATTGTTGCAGGGTTCATTGTAGAAGACATGCTTCCTGTCGACCATTAATTCCCCAGGTTTAGAAAAATACATTTTAAATTAGGATTAAGAATTTTATGGGATAAAGTGACCTTTATTTTATTATTTTTCATTGACATCTTTTATTTTTTTTAAATTATTATTATTACCATGAGTCGACTAAAAAGCTGGTTTTGTTCTCAGGAGAAGAGTTTTATTCTCCCAGCCTGTTTTGAAACTTCTGTGATAAACACCATTTTAAAATTTTGAATTTTGAACCCCATTTTGTTTGTGAATTTTACAGTGCGGCATATTTATTTGTGCAGACAGGGATATTGTTCTTTCATGTCATTTTGTATACATTTTTACAATAAAGTGATGATAGGGCAAAAACTGATATGATGTTTGTCCATGTAGGCTACACGGTAAATTAAGAAACAGGAAAGTAAAGTAATAAGTAGTGAAGTTATTTTTCCAACTCAGTAACTAGTAAAGTAATCTCATTACAATTTACAGAAGTAACTAGTAACTAATTACTTTTTTGAGTAACTACCCCAACACTGTATAAGACTATACCAATATTGGAACTATAGCCATTTTATTCCTTTTTTTAATTTAAGAATTATGTTTAAGTTTAAAAACAGACAGAATGGTTTAGTCAAAAAAGAAAAAAATCATTCATCGTGCTATACTGCCCTCTTGTGTTCAAAATTAGGTAGACCTATTGGATCAATATCCACACATTAATACAGTTGGCAATACAGTATAATAGGTAATACAGTAGGATTGGGGCCTTAAAAATCGCTAACTTAAAAAGTGAAAGTAACGGACGTCCACACAAGACCAGGCTTGGGAGGGTTACTTTAAAAATGTATTCCGATACAGTTACAAATTATTTCATAAAAAAGGGTCCCACTTTATATTAAATGGCTTTAAGTACTATACTTTTTCAAAAAGTAACTACAATCTGATTACTACTTTTTTTGATGTAACTCACTAGATTTTTGTATCCTGATTACATAATGCCGTTGCATGTATTCTGTTGCTCCCACAAGACATTAGTCTGAATATTTTCCTGTATGAACAAAAAGGAGTTTCCATTGTTCGCACACAAACACACATTCGATCGCGCCTCTCTCGTGACTGTGTGTGCGTGTCATGTGTTCTAGGCTGTGTGCATGCACTTCTGAAGCTGCTCAGAAAATAATAAAATGCCATGCGGAGGACTAACGCAAAATGTGTGAGAAAATCCATTTGATTGTAGTGTAAGTGAGAAATAATTTCAGTGCTCTGGTCAATAGCTGTAGAGTGAAAACTGGTGAGTGCAGTATACAGCTTTCACAGAAAGAGAATGATGTGAGCACGTACGATTGGCAGTGAGTCCTGTGTGTGGACAAAATAGCTCAATAAGAGTAATAAAATACATGTGAAAAAAATCACATCATAATGTTTTAAAGAAGAGTGGTTTGATTAAAGTGGTGTAAATATACCCGATCCGGCAAAGATGGCAGTATCGGAGCTGATACCGATCCTGAGTATCGGATCGGCGCATTCCTAAATACTATAATGTAAACACAGTACAGATGTAGACCTGGATGTACACCTGACCTTTCAGAAGGTTGCTCACGCATAGTTTGTGGTTAAAATGTGCCCTCAATAGCCCCTTTTCCACCAACGCGTTTTGAGAGCCGGTTCGGAGCCGGTGCCTGCGCGCGAACCAGTTCCTTGTGTTTCGACAGCCAAAGAACCGGTTCGCGGCCGCGAGAACTGGTTCCAAAGCGGCACCAACTCTTTGCTGGACTAGAACCGTTCTTTTAGCACGTCATGTTTACGTCGGGGGCTGGGGCGGCTTCAGATGTGTTCTAAACATATTTTCTGACCATCGCAAAGCCATGAGAAACTGCAGAAACACGCAAGCGTTTTTATTTATTTATTTATTTAAACATAAGCAAAGAAGAAAACAGTCGCGATTGAACAAATAAACGGAAAGAAAAAAGACACAAGACATGGGTACATAACTTATCAGAAAAGATTACATATCAAACGAAAAGATTAAAAGACTTACATATTTCAATTGTTTTTAAAGTTTTCTTGGTACACGAGTTAGAGATAATCCCAAAGCAATGTAGCCTACTTGCAAGCGACGTAAACAGTGACGTAACGACGTCGTTCCTCGGGCGCTCTAGTCAGTGGAAAAGCAAACAGGTTCTGAACGGGTTCGCAAGTTGAACCAGCTCCGAACTAACTTTGAACCAGCACCAGTTCCGAACCAGTTCTTTTTTCGGTGGAAAAGGGGTAAATGTGCACTTTTGCAGAGCCTTCACTGATGCAAGCTCTTCAGCACACTTCTTTTTGACAGTCAAAGCGGGGGTTATGTTTTTGCATGTCAAGTAGAATAACCCTAAAAGCACCAAGGTGGCGGTGCCACCGGCTTTATATATATATATATATATATAAATATAGCTGCGAGCAGCGATTGCGGGCCAAAGCCGGCGGTACCGCCATCCCGGTGCCTTTAGGTAACTAAAGGCACCGGGGTTGCGGTGCCACCGGCTTGGGCCCGCAATCGCTGCTCGCAGCTATATTTATATATATATATATATATTTTTTTTTTTTTTTTTTTTTCTAACGACTATCCGGGCACTTTTGGGGCCCTTAACATGCTCAAAAACTCTTGAAACTTTGCACACAGGTCAGAACCCGCGGCCATCAGAGCCGGGCTGAAGCTGGTACCCGGGCGTGGCAGGGCGGCTCGTCAGCGCCCCCTGGAACAGGGTCTGAACACTTTGTCCATAAATCAAACACGCTTGCATGTAATAATATGAAACTCGGTACACATGTCAATCTCATCGTTTCATATATTCATCGCACTTTTACTTTTTACCCCAGCCCAACAGGAAGTCAGATATTTACGGTTGTTTTTAAAATGCTTGCAATGGAATTTAATGTACTCCTCCTAGAGCATTCATCCGCATGGAACGAAACTCGGTCAGCCTGAAGTCAAGACATAGACGATCAAAAACTGCGAGGGGATTTTTGATATCTCGAACGGTTTGGCTGTGGCGAGGAAACAAAATTATGGTGAGAAACGTGAAACAGGAAGTGTGTCCTAACTTCAGCATACATTAACTGATCTTGATGAAACTTCAGGAGTGTTTTCGCCGTAAGAGGACGATCACATGGATGTGACTATTGTGTGTCAAAGTTATAGCGCCACCAACTGGCAGCAGGAAGTGTGTCACTTTCAAAATGCTTTGAAATCACCCTCTTATTTTAACCCGATTTGCTTCAAACTTCATCTTTATAATGTAAATATACGGCAGATGTAGACCTGTGAATGGATTCTTAATATCTTTGAAACTGTTGCCGTGGTGACGCATCAAACTTTACCATTCTTTTAGGATGCTTTTGAGACCCTTAGCATGCTTCAAATTGCATGAAACTCCTCAGACACATCACATTTATTAGCCAGTAGACATGTGCAAAGTTTCAGAAACGGGCGTGGTGAGGGCTCAGTAGCGCCACCTTTTGACAAAAGTTGGGTTGTTAGTTTTATCTACAGTTACAAAAATCAGTATGTATATTGTACTCCTCGAGCCGGACAACTTTCTAATTGACACTCTTTAACCAGGACCCACAGAAAGTAAGATATGTTTGTTTGAATCTGGTCATGCTCCCTTTGAGCCTACATTTCTGTCTCTCTCTGTGTGTGTGTTAGTAGGGGGAGGGGCTTAACTTAACCATTTCAGTGCTGTGTGTTTTTTTCTGCTGTGTAATTTCTTAATACATTTCTTAAGCCTGGTATGTTTTAAATAAGTTTTTATTTTATTTTTTATAAGTGAAGGCATAATATAACCAGTTAAATTGTAGTGCATTGACAATAGTTTTATATAATTAGTTTATTAATTAAATTAACTTGGTCCATAAACTTGGTCCAGCTGCGAGACTGACAGGTCTGACTGTCTGACACTGGCCAATCGGAATCAAGAGGGGAGAAGCGGCCGCTCCCATAGGCAGTATAGTATCTCCCCGCCCTGTGGAGGCATTCCGCCGGTCTCGTCTCTGAGACCCCTACACCTGGTATTAAAATGCGATCTGTATCCAGATAAGTTATCCGGATAATAAAAAAGAAATGTTAATGCAAGGTATTGCGTTGTGATCGGATTGTGATCGATTTGCCTGACCATCTGGAGGTAGTCTGGCTCGCATTGTGTTCGGATCTTTACGTGTAAACGCAATCTGGTTGTTCATATCACACCTGTATATTTTACTCCTCCCAAAAATGCTAAAAAATAAACGAGTGAGAGCGTTTACAGGCTATGTTATAGTCAGAGATGACGGCGCTACTGCGACACGCATCACCGCCGCAGATGAGCAGCAGCTGAGCGTCAAACCAACGTGCAAACATCGCAAATAAAAGTGAAAGTAAGTCATAGACGCTTAATCATCTACACAATCATCTTCAAGTAAAGAAAGAAATGATCTCTTGACTCTTACAAGGGCTGTTGCCACTCTCTCTTATTGATGTCTATTGATGAAATTAGCTGATGATCAATAAAATGCATGCTAATATCTGTAATAAACAACCGACAAAATTACTGTATGATGGTGTAAATAAAGAATCAGTCCAGCATCGCCATCTCAGTGTGTATTGATTCATCATTGTCTCTTCATAGTTTGCAAGAGACATTTAATAAACTGAGCGTATTTGATAAACTGAGCGTAGCCTATTCATCTGTCAATATAACCTCATTCTTTTTAATGATCAGAAGAACGCGTATCGACTACCGTTACAGTACAATATGTCCTAACTACACACGACGCCGCGACACGCGATAAAAGGTATCTTTTCCATGTAAATCAGAGTTTTTGTCCTAACCAGACGCGACGGCGACATGCGAAGTTTCTAATTTAGAAACGGTTCCTATTTCTGCGATGTCGCGGTTGACAGAATGAAGAAATTACACTGGTTATGAGTACACATTATTTATTTTTAGTTAAAAATAGGTCACTGTGCCACAAGCCATAACGGATAATTTACCTCAGATTTTGAAAGCATGTAATAGCCTATTATAGTGTTCAAAATGAATTCTATGCAAACATACGACTGTATTTCATAACAACGACAATAACTTGAGGCAGATGCCACCAAATGTGTTAAAATAAATGAATTATTTGCTGGACTTAAGTGAAAAGGATAGCCGTTTAACACTAGAACTCCCAAGGCGGTCATTTTGACCGTTTTTAAAATTTACAGTGTAATAACTTTGTTAAAATAAAATCAATGTGGCTGTAGGACTCTGACTTTTCCTAAATATGTGTATATTTTATTCTGGCACTGTTATTTTATTACAATCACAAAACAGTTGCGTCCTATTTCTACCTAGAATGGCCATGGCGGTCATTTTGACCGCACGCATTATAAATATCATAAGTCCGCTATATTTCCCGCGATCAACACGCACATATTGTAGAAGTGCACAAATGAGCAAGTTTCGCGTCCATCACGCAACTGGCAAGCGAATTTCGCTCCGACAACATGAAATCAAAAGCCACTCAACTGGTGCGAGAGTCGGGTAGGCGGTCCGGGACGAAGATGATGAAGGCAGTGCCAAGTAAGGAGAAACTGCAAAAATTAAATCAAGGAGTCATGTGCCAAATGTCACAAAGTAGTGTGAGGGACTGAAGCTGCACGCGAAGCGGTGTTTTCCTATGTGTGTGTGCGTAACGTCAGTGAATGAAGCAGGGGGTTTCCACCGTTCAAATGAGCCCACATCTTTATTATCATCTATCGTAACATTGTAGATCTATTTATTTTTAGATTTCACATTGATTGTATTTGTATAACAGGGCTGTAGGCTACTGTATGAAGCTTTGACGTTCTCCTTCATCATCTCGTGTTCGAGATCCACCTATGGGAAGGGCATCCGTACCTGACCTCTGCAGAAGCATCCAATTGCACCAAGTCTGGCTAGACAGACAGAAGCGCGCGGCCAATGCCCGATGAGGCCACACCCCTCACCCACGGGCATATAACATCTGGGCGCGCTGCTATTCCTCAGTTGACATTCGCTTCTCGCGACCTCTGCACTGACACAGTTCGGTTGGATTAACGTTACGCTGCTCACTTTCGAGTCTACAGGAGGACATATCGCCAGATCAGCCTCCGCCAGATGTGAGTGACAGTCGTTTCTTCAGCCTATCCGCTGTTGTTTGCATCCGGAGCCTCCGAGCTCTCACTGTCCTTCACCTGCTCCCCCTTACATGGCTGCCCGCCACGTATTTTCCGAGTTCTTCACCGCTGGCCCACCCATGGCTATGTGACCGTCTAAACAGCCGCTTCCCCCGGGGAACAGTCTATCACGACGAGCCTGCCCGGCCGCGTGTGGTGCTGTCATCGCCGCTAAGGACCCTCTCGTTCTGCGCGGTCCGCTTGGGCTTAGCACGCTCAAAAAGCATTGGAGAACCCGGGGAATTGCGGTCATTGTAATTTGCTGCCCATGTAGCTTTTTACTAAGCCGGTTTTTTAGTTGCACTATCCAGCGCACCGTGCTTGGCATTTCTTTCTCGGATGGGGGACACGGTGATGATGACGCGCTACCGGGGGACTCCCGGAGCGCCACCGATAAAATATTTGAGCGGTATTCAGCCCATTCCGCATTCCCTGAAGAGAACATCTTCGCGGGAAAACCTCACTCTCGTTGACGAACCGGTCGGTTCCAGCGACGAAGATGACGCGGTCTTTCTAACGTTCCCTAGAGCTAGCGCTCACGCGGTTTCCTCTCAGTCGATCCTCCTGGAAGTGTGTGAGCGAGCGGCCGTTCGTCTCAACATTGTGTGGCCAGCTCCATAGAGCACCACCGACCAGGATAGGAATATTTACGACGGGTAAGCGCGGGAACCACCGCCCAGCCTGAGGAATCAACTCTTCAACGTTTTTTTCCGGTGTTCGCGAAGCTCTCAAGCACGCCTGGAGCGTCCCGCTAGACTGTTAATACTGTCTCACGGGCGTTTATGAGTTACGTGTTGAGGTTTCTATTTATGCCTTCTTAGGAAGGCGGCCCTGAACGCTAGCAGCCCGCCTGTTGTTCCACCATGAAAGCCTCGAGCCCGCGTTCACGGGGCCACGAGCCCTCCGTATTCTCCCGGTCCCGGAACCCTTGTTCGAAAGACACGGGGTCTCCCTCGGACGGTCGGGTAATCCCGTCTCGTGGCTACCAAGCCACAGGGGGGCTGTTGTGATGGAAAGTCCATAAGCAGTGTTACCACACCGCACACACTTGGTTCCCTCACCCAGTTATTAAAGGCTTCAGCCCCAGTGTTTTCCCAACACAAAACACAAACTATTATTAATGAATCAAATGAATTCGTGCAGATTTTTATATCTGTCAACATAGAGAGCAAATCTCTCTCACCCCATGCATGCCACACCGAGTCCACCCTCAAGATGGCGCCATTGGCTCACAAATCAACTAGCTGGGCTATCACAGTTGCGGCTGCAAGCCCATGTGTTCTTAGCGGACGTTGTGTGTGGAAGGCTTCGGTCCTTGTGTTTCCCAACACATAATAACCAAATACATTTTTAAACACACTAGTTATGAATCAAATATTCGTTTTGGAGAGAAGACCTCTCTCCACAGAGGAAATCCCTCTGAACCCCATGCATGTCGCCTCTAGTGTGCCCACTAGATGACGCCTTTGCATCACATATGAACCAGCTGGGCCCATATTTCCCCGCTCCAGCCCGAGCGGGGGCGCTCGCTAGGTTCAAAGCGGTTTGGCAAGCAATCCAGCGCCTGAGTGGGTTTTACGCACTGCAACCCTGGGTTACAAGCTGCAGTTTGTAACAATACCTCCGCTTTTCAACGGCGTTCTCTCTTCTCGCTGTTGGTCTCAAGACACAGCTCCGCTCTGTCCCGAGCGGGGACACTCGCGAGTCACGAAGCGGCTTGGCGAACCGTTTCGGCTCCCGAGTGAGTTATGCGTACAATAATGCAGGGTTACAGATTGCAATTCGCAGTTAAACCCCCTCATTTCAACGGCATTCTCTTTTCTCACACGGAAGAGAAAGCCTCTCACATTCTGGAAGAGGAAATTTCATCTCTCTTAAACAAGGGAGCGATTCAGGTGGTACCCCCCAATCTGATGAACCAGGGTTTTTATTCCCGGTATTTTCTGGTTCCAAAGAAAGGTGGCTCTCTCCGCCCTATCTTGGACCTTCGAGTGTTGAACAAACATTTGAGGAAATACAATTTCAGAATGCTGACACAGGGCGCACTCGCCCGTGCCATATAACAGAACGACTGGTTCACATCAGTCGATCTGAAAGATGCTTTCTTTCACATAAGCATTTATCCTCTGCACAGGAAGTTTCTTCGTTTTGCCTACCAGGGCATATGTTACGAATTCACAGTTCTTCCGTTTGGACTCAGTTTGAGTCCCCGGTCTTTCTGTCTGTGCGCGGAGGCGGGCTTAACGCCTCTGAGAATAACAGGTCTGAGAATCCTGACTTACATAGACGATTGGCTCATCATAGCCGAATCGAAGGAGAAGGTGTTGCAGGACACCGGCCGTGTGCTCGCGCACATCACATCGCTCGGGTTCCAAGTGAACGTGGGCAAGAGCAATCTCACGCCCAGTCAGAATGTCATTTTCCTGGGTTTGGAGTTGAACTCGGTTGCCATGCGAGCGCGTCTCTCTCTAGAGCGCGTTCGCTCTCTAATGAGCTGTCTGTCACAGTTCAGAGAAGGGGCGAAACTGCAATATCGCACATGTCTCAGGATGCAGGGTCTCATGGCTTCATCCACCCACGTTGTGCCATTAGGACTCCTGAGGATGAGGGCGTTCATGAAATGGGTTTTTTCGCTACATTTCAGCCCGATTCGCGACCTTTGCCGCTCGGTTACAGTGACGCGCGCGTGCTCTGCAGCCCTGCGCCATTGGAAGAACGCAGACTTTTATGCACGGGAACCCCTCTCGGGGCGGTTACGATGCGGAAAGTGGTGACGACAGATGCATCCTTAACAGGCTGGGGTGCCACCCAGGAGGGCAGAACGGTGAACGGTCTGTGGCCAAACAGACTACGTTCAGCACATACAAATTATTTAGAGCTTTTAACCATTTGGAAAGCTCTGAATCATTTTCTGCCTCGCCTGCAGGGACATCACGTGCTGGTACGGTGCGACAATACCACGGCTGTGGCATATATCAACCGTCAGGGCGGCTTGCGCTCGTCGAAACTTCACCTTCCAGCTCACAAGCTCTTGGTGTGGAGCAGACGGGTCTTCTTGTCGCTACGCGCGACTCACGTCCCAGGCATTCTGAACGTCGGCACAGATCTGCTGTCAAGGGGAAACCCAATCTACGGGGATTGGCGTCTTCATCCGCAGATAGTGGAAATGCTATGGATGAGATTCGGACGGGCGAGCGTAGATCTATTCGCCTCGCGCGAAAACTGCCATTGTCCTATGTTCTTCTCTCTAAGGGACATGGACGCGCCCCTCGGGGTAGACGCACTGGCCCACCCATGGCCCAGAGTGCTCCTGTATGCTTTTCCTCCCCTGTGCCTGATAATTCCCACATTGGCCAGGGTGAGAGAGCAGGGCCTGTCTCTCATTCTGATAAGCACCCAGATGGCCCAAAGCACCGTGGCTGGCGGAGATAATCCCTCTGTTATACGCCGAGCCATTGTGCCTTCCCGTTCGCACGGATCTATTATCCCAAGCCAACGGGGAGATTTACCACCCCCACCCGGACAGGGTGGCTCTCTGGGCCTGGCCCGTGAGAGGACGAACCTGAACGCACTTGGGCTTTCGCCGCGTGTGGTCACCACTATTCAGAATGCCAGGGCCGTCTCTACACGGTCCTTATATGGCTGTAAGTGGCAAGTGTTCGAGGGGTGGTGTGATGGGCGCGGTATCACATCTTATCAGTGTTCAGTTCCTGATATTTTGTGATTCCTTCAAGACCTCATGGATAAAGGCAGGTCCTTTTCCACCATTAAGGTCTACTTGGCTGCTATTTCAGCCTGTCATGTGGGTTTTGAGGGCTCGACTGTCGGTCAGCACCCTCTAATCCGCAGATTTATGAAGGGTGCACGCCGCTCTTTGCCAGTCGTCAGGAGAACTGTCCCGGAGTGGGACCTCTCCATGGTGCTGGAAGCTCTGTCTCAACACCCTTTTGAGCCTTTGGATAGTATATCCCTTTAAGCTGCTGTCTCTCTTGACAGCTTTGCTTTTGGCCTTGGCATCTGCTAAACGTGTCAGTGAGCTACATGCACTGTCGGTTCGTCCCTCGTGCTCTAAGTTCTCTCTTAGTGGAGATAAGGTCTTCCTTAAGCCTAACCCGGCCTTCATGCCGAAGTGATCCCCTGCGTTCACTTCGGAGGTGTTGGAGCTGTCCGCTTTTCACCCTCCACCTTTTACCTCTCTAGAGGATCAGAGGCTGAACGCTCTGTGTCCAGTCCGTGCCTTACAGGCATATATGACCAGGACGAATGCTTTCCGGAAGAGCGACCAACTCTTTGTTTCATGGGCTCCCCCTCACTTAGGGAGTCCTATTTCGAAGCAACGCCTCTCACATTGGGTTGTGGATGCTATTACCATGGCTTACAAAGCATAGGGAGTGCAGCCCCCTAGGGGCATCAGAGCTCATTCCACAAGAGGTTTAGCCACCTCTTGGGCTCTGTTTAGGGGAGTGTCACTGCAGGACATCTGCTCCGCTGCCAGTTGGGCTTCTCCTCATACCTTCGTGCGCTACTACCAGCTGGATGTCACCAGTACCTCGGTAGCACATTCGGTTCTAGGGGTGGGGTCGTCTTAGCCCCACCCTGTAACCCTGTTGGGATATATATAACCATTAAGAGTGAATGGGCTGACTGGCCATGTTCATTCCTGTCACCAATCATTACCCCCCTTTCGGGTATAGTTTATGTCTTGGTGGGTTGGGGTTACTATCTCGCATGTGTCCCATGCGTATTTCATGTCCTGCTTATCCACATTAGTTAGGTGTGGTTTCACCATCGCAGGCTCATGATTAAGGGACGTGTCAGGCACCGCCTCCCCGAGGTGACCGTCCTTCTCTGGCTTCAGAACCTCACTGTGAGTGTATTGGGCAATCGGGGAGCTGTCCATGTCTCTCCCATAGGTGGATCTCGAACACGAGATGATGAAGGAGAACAATAGGTTACTGTCGTAACCCCGGTTCTCTGAAACATCGAGTGGAGAGATCCACCAGCTTTGCCCCGCTTGCCGCACGAGAAGCGAATATACTTACTGAGGAATAGCAGCGCGCCCAGATGTTATATGCCCGTGGGTGAGGGGTGTGGCCTCATCGGGCATTGGCCGCGCGCTTCTGTCTGTCTAGCCAGACTTGGTGCAATTGGATGCTTCTGCAGAGGTCAGGTACGGATGCCCTTCCCATAGGTGGATCTCTCCACTCGATGTTTCAGAGAACCGGGGTTACGACAGTAACCTATTGTTTCCTAGATTTTTTGCATGTCTATTCACGTGGAGAGTGCGGTGAAAAAATATTTTTGACGCAAAACTTTCCTCGGCAGCACCTGTCGGGGAAATATTTTTGTATTGGCTTTATAATATGATATAATATTTTGCTTGTTTTAAGGGCGATGGGATTATAACATGACAACAGGAATTATAAGTGTCACTGGAAAACTTAAAGAGAAAGGTTCAAATGCAGATATGACATGACGAAAATGACGTTCAGTACAGCCAAATGAACGTTAAAGTTTGAACGGTCAGAATGACCGCTATGGTCGTTGTAGTAGTTATGGAATTCCGGTAGTTCTAGTGTTAATGACCATAGCACATAGTTGATGTGAAAAAAGGAGTATTTTGCATATAAATATGCACATAAATACATATTTTTTCAATTTGTCTCCCTGAAAGTGCCTGGCAGAAGCCTATACTGCCTGTGTCATAAATGTGAACATAATATTATCTACTGTCTGTGTCATAAATGTGAACATAATATTGTAACAGAATATTCTTATGCTATATTATATAAACTATATTTCATGAGGTGAAACATCACTGCCAGGAGCTACAGAATATATATTTCTGTAGGTCCTCACCGTGATGTTGCACTTCATGAAATATATGTAGTATAGCCTAAGAATATTCTATTAAAATATTAAGTGGCACATAAATTCAGACCAGTTATTTACAATAAAGCCTTATAAAATCATTTCCATTCCCTTTGTTTATTATTTTAATAGTTTTTTCTTGGTTTTGATAGTAAATAAAATCTAATCAGTAATTTTACATGCAGATTAATGCACGTATAGATTAATGCACGTGTGTGTGTGTTTGCATAGTGGGCCGGTCTGGATGAAGTGTCCAGGGCTGATTTTTTGTCCCAGTCCAGCCCTGAATGGCAATATTCACATTACTTTCAGTTTATTGCTCGAAAGTACAAAAATATTTGAGTGAAATGTAGGCTATAGTAAAGATTATTATTTGTGACATTAGAACAAAATATGTGGATATAAAAACATGTATATAGGCTAAAGAACTAAATGAACGATCTCTATTTTCTAATTTCACGACGTCCACACAAGACCAGGCTTGGGAGGGTTACTTTAAAAAATGTATTCCGATACAGTTACAAATTATTTCATAAAAAAGGGTCCCACTTTATATTAATTGGCTTTAAGTACTTTATACTTTTTCAAAAAGTAACTACAATCTGATTACTTTTTTTGATGTAACTCACTGTAATAATATACAGTTACTGGATTTTTGTTTCCTGATTACATAATGCTGTTACATGTATTCTGTTGCTCCCACAAGACATTAGTCTGAATATTTTCCTGTATGAACAAAATGGAGTTTCCATTGTTCACACACAAACACACACAGAGTTCGATTGCGCCTCTCTCGTGACTGAGTGTGTGTGCGTGTCATGTGTTCTAGGCTGTGTGCATGCACTTCTGAAGCTGCTCAGAAAATAATAAAATGCCATGCAGAGGACTAATGCAAAATGTGTGGGAAAATCCATTTGATTGTAGTTTAAGTGAGAAATAATTTCAGTGCTCTGGTCAATAGCTGTAGAGTGAAAACTGGTGAATGCAGTATACAGCTTTCACAGAAAGAGAATGATGTGAGCACGTACGATTGGCAGTGAATCTTTTATGCGGACAAAATAGCTCAATAAGAGTAACAAAATACATGTGGAAAAAAATCACATCGTAATGTTTTAAAGAAGAGTGGTTTGATTAAAGTGGTGTAAATATACCCGATCCGGCAAAGATGGCAGTATCGGAGCTGATAACGATCCTGAGTATCGGATCGGCGCATCCCTACATACTATAATGTAAACACAGTACAGATGTAGACCTTGATGTACACCTGACCTTTCAGAAGGTTGCTCATGCATACTTTGTGGTTAAAATGTGCCCTCGATCCGTACTTTTGCAGAGCCTTCACTGCTGCAAGCTCTTCAGCACACTTCTTTTTGACAGTCAAAGCGGGGGTTACGTTTTTGCACGTCATGTAGAATAACCCTAAAAGCACCAAGGGTGCGGTGCCACCGGCTTTATATATATATATATATATATATATAAATATAGCTGCGAGCAGCGATTGCGGGCCAAAGCCGGCGGTACCGCCATCCTGGTGCCTTTAGGTAACTAAAGGCACCGGGGTTGCGGTGCCACCGGCTTGGGCCCGCAATCGCTGCTCGCAGCTATATTTAGGGCCCAAGCCCTGAAAGGGCGAAGGCCCTATTGTTTTCCTTAGGATTATTAGGGCCCAAGCCCTGAAAGGGCGAAGGCCCTATTGTTTTCCTTAGGATTATTATTTTTTTTTTTTTTTCTAACGACTATCCGGGCACTTTTGGGGCCCTTAACATGCTCAAAAACTCTTGAAATTTTGCACACGGGTCAGAACCCGCGGCCATCAGAGCCGGGCTGAAGCTGGTACCCGGGCGTGGCAGGGCGGCTCGTCAGCGCCCCCTGGAACAGGGTCTGAACACTTTGTCCATAAATCAAACACGCTTGCATGTAATAATATGAAACTCGGTACACATGTCGATCTCATCGTTTCATATATTCATCGCACTTTTACTTTTTACCCCAGCCCAACAGGAAGTCAGATATTTACGGTTTTTTTTTAAATGCTTGCAATGGAATTTAATGTACTCCTCCTAGAGCATTCATCCGCATGGAACGAAACTCGGTCAGCCTGAAGTCAAGACATAGACGATCAAAAATTGCGAGGGGATTTTTGATATCTCGAACGGTTTGGCTGTGGCGAGGAAACAAAATTATGGTGAGAAACGTGAAACAGGAAGTGTGTCCTAACTTCAGCATACATTAACTGATCTTGATGAAACTTCAGGAGTGTGTTCGCCGTAAGAGGACGATCACATGGATGTGACTATTGTGTGTCAAAGTTATAGCGCCACCAACTGGCAGCAGGAAGTGTGTCACTTTCAAAATGCTTTGAAATCACCCTCTTATTTTAACCCGATTTGCTTCAAACTTCATCTGTATAATGTAAACATACGGCAGATGTAGACCTGTGAATGGATTCTTAATATCTTTGAAACTGTTGCCGTGGTGACGCATCAAACTTTACCATTCTTTTAGGATGCTTTTGAGACCCTTAGCATGCTTCAAATTGCATGAAACTCCTCAGACACATCACATTTATTAGCCAGTAGACATGTGCAAAGTTTCAGAAACGGGCGTGGTGAGGGCTCAGTAGCGCCACCTTTTGACAAAAGTTGGGTTGTTAGTTTTATCTACAGTTACAAAAATCAGTATGTATATTGTACTCCTCGAGCCGGACAACTTTCTAATTGACACTCTTTAACTAGGACCCACAGAAAGTAAGATATGTTTGTTTGAATCTGGTCATGCTCCCTTTGAGCCTACATCTCTGTCTCTCTCTGTGTGTGTGTTAGTAGGGGGAGGGGCTTAACTTAACCATTTCAGTGCTGTGTGTTTTTTTCTGCTGTGTAATTTCTTAATACATTTCTTAAGCCTGGTATGTTTTAAATAAGTTTTTATTTTAATTTTTATAAGTGAATGCATAATATAACCAGTTAAATTGTAGTGCATTGACAATAGTTTTATATAATTAGTTTATTAATTAAATTAACTTGGTCCATAAACTTGGTCCAGCTGCGAGACTGACAGGTCTGACTGTCTGACACTGGCCAATCGGAATCAAGAGCGGAGAAGCGGCCGCTCCCATAGGCAGTATAGTATCTCCCCGCCCTGTGGAGGCATTCCGCAGGTCTCGTGAAGTTTCTCGCCGGTCTCGTCTCTGAGACCCCTACACCTGGTATTAAAATGCGATCTGTATCCAGATAAGTTATCCGGATAATAAAAAAGAAATATCAATGCCAGGTATTACGTTGTGATCGGATTGTGATCGATTTGCCTGACCATCTGGAGGTAGTCTGGCTCGCATTGTGTTCGGATCTTTACGTGTAAACGCAATCTGGTTGTTGATATCACACATGTATATTTTACTCCTCCCAAAAATGCTAAAAAATAAACGAGTGAGAGCGTTTACAGGCTGTTATAGTCAGACATGTCGGCGCTACTGCGACACGCATCACCACCGCAGATGAGCAGCAGCTGAGCGTCAAACCAACGTGCAAACATCGCAAATAAAAGTGAAAGTAAGTCAGAGACGCTTAATCATCTACACAATCATCTTCAAGTAAAGAAAGAAATGATCTCTTGACTCTTACAAGGGCTGTTGCCACTCTCTCTTATTGATGTCTATTGATGAAATTAGCTGATGATCAATAAAATGCATGCTAATATCTGTAATAAACAACCGACAAAATTACTGTATGATGGTGTAAATAAAGAATCAGTCCAGCATCGCCATGTCAGTGTGTATTGATTCATCATTGTCTCTTCATAGTTTGCAAGAGACATTTAATAAACTGAGCGTATTTGATAAACTGAGCGTAGCCTATTCATCTGTCAATATAACCTCATTCTTTTTAATGATCAGAAGAACGCGTATCGACTACCGTTACAGTACAATATGTCCTAACTACACACGACGCCGCGACACGCGATAAAAGGTATCTTTTCCATGTAAATCAGACTTTTTGTCCTAACCAGACGCGACGGCGACATGCGAAGTTTTTTCTAATTTAGAAACGGTTCCTATTTCGGCGATGTCGCGGCTGACAGAATGAAGAAATTACACTGGTTATGAGTACACATTATTTATTTTTAGTTAAAAATAGGTCACTGTGCCACAAGCCATAACGGATAATTTACCTCAGATTTTGAAAGCATGTAATATTATAGTGTTCAAAATGAATTCTATGCAAACATACGACTGTATTTCATAACAACGACAATAACTTGAGGCAGATGCCACCAAATGTGTTAAAATAAATGAATTATTTGCTGGACTTAAGTGAAAAGGATAGCCATTTAACACCAGAACTCCCAAGGCGGTCATTTTTGTAACAGACGTTTATGTCAATCTCTGCGGTGGAACATCAGGACACGCACACAGCTCAGATACTCAACATCCATTTATTATTCTTCTGCTTGTCACTCCTCAAACCTTAACCGAACAGCCGTGCCCTCTAGTGTCTAGTTGGTTATACTACATCCCCCCCTTTTAGTCTGAACATCTCTTGTTATTATTCTACATACTTATATTCCCATGGCTGTATAATTTCTTTTCTCAGGGAACAAACATCTCAATAACATTTAACATTATAATTTCTTTCCTAAGCTGGAAGCCAGGGTAGACTGCCTGGACATTCCTGACTCTGCTGAAGGGATTATTCTGCCCTTTTTCTTGACAGCAGGTCTTCCTATGCTAATTCATCTCATAAGTCCATTCTTTCTGGTGGACGGGAAATCCTACCCGACCTTGTCACTGTACCATTGATAACTTGCTGAGTTGATTCTGGAAGAACAGTAAGGTGAGCTCTATTCCTTCTCAGTGTTCCCATCTCAGTTTCTACCAGATACGATCTGGGCGTTGATGCTTCTCCTCGGACTGTGCCAATGGTCTTCGATGTCCTGATCCACACTTTTTGTCCAGATATGATGACTGGTAGATTTTTAGCTCTGTGTCTAGATCTGAATGTTTCCTGTTGTTTCTCTTTCAACATCCTATCTTTCTTTCTGAACACTTTCAGGTCAGGCCATCTTGGTGTGAGAGACTTCAATTTTTTCTCCTTTTTTTTCCTTATTCTCCTTCCCATCAGGAGTTCTGCAGGTGAGATCCCATGAGCTAATGGGGTCGATCTGTAGGCCAGAAGAGCTCTCTGAGGGTCTTGGTTCTTCCTCAGCATTTGTTTTACTGTGCGGACAGCTCGCTCTGCCTCTCCATTGCTCTGAGGGTATCGTGGACTGCTTGTGACATGTTCAAAGTCATAGTCTTGGGCAAACTCTGCAAACTCACAAGATGAAAACTGTGGGCCGTTATCTGTCACCAGTGTTTCAGGGATCCCAAACCTGGCAAAAATAACCTTCAGCCTCTCCACTGTTGTTGCTGTTATGAGTTTTGGCAAGTTTGCAACCTCAATGTATCTCGAGAAATAGTCGACCACCACCAGATAATGGCCTCCTTCCCATTGACAGATATCAGCTGCGACTCGTTGCCAGGGTCTCGCTGGTAAAGTTGTTGGCATCAATTGCTCCGTTTTCTGCTGTGAATGCTGACAACAGATGTCGCATCTCTCCACCAACTCTCGTAATTCTCTTATAACACCTGGCCACCATATAGATTGCTGTGCCCTTGCAATACACTTCGTCATTCCTTGATGACCTTGATGAAGTCTTTCGAGCATCTCTCTCTGCATGAGTTTTGGAATCAGAATCCGTTCTCCTTTCATTAAGATCCCATTCGCTACATGGATATCAGCTCTATGAGACCAGTATGGCACGAGATGTTCCGACACCGTTTTCTGATGTCCTGGCCATCCTTTTTGTGTATACTGTTTTAGTTGTTGGCAGGTTAGATCATCTTTCTGTATTTCCTGAATCTGTTTCAGTTTTGTTTTTGTTGCAGGGATTTGTTGAACTATGAGATCCACAAAAACTCTGCACTCATCCTCCAATGTTTTGTTTTCTGTTGATTTTTCAGGTCCCAATGGCGCTCGTGACAACGCATCTGCCGTGACCAGTTGTTTTCCTGGGACATACGTGATGTTGTACTTGAATCTGAGCAGCCTCAGTCTGAACCGAAGAATTCTTGGAGGTAAGTCATCAATTGATCTGTTGCCCAACAGTGAAATTAGGGGTTTGTGGTCGGTGTGCACCGTAAATTCCAATCCAAGCAAATATGCACTGAGTCGCTCACATGCCCATGTTGTCGCAAGAGCTTCTTTTTCGATTTGTGCATATCGTGTCTCTGTGGGTGTTAGACTTCTTGAGATATACACAACAGGCCTCCATTCCCCATTTTTTTGTTTCTGCATGAGCACCCCACCCAGACCATAGGATGACGCGTCGGCTGAAACTACAGTCTCGTTGTTCGGACTATACTGAGCAAGTATAGCTGGTGAGCTGAGTTCTTCCTTTACTTTTGCAAAAGCTTCTTTCTGCTGTGCATCCCATGTCCAGGTGCTGTCATTCCTTAACAGGTCTCTCAGTGGCTTTGTGAGAGTCGGCAGATGAGGTGAAAACTTCCCGACGTAGTTAACCATTCCCATGAAACGTCTCACTCCTTCCACGTTCTCTGGCTCAGGCATGTTGAGAATGGCTTTAATCTTGTCCTTGTCTGCTTCTATCCCTTGAGCGCTTATTGTATGGCCTAGGAACTTCACTCTATCGACAGCGAAGACACACTTATCATTCAGCGTCAGTCCTGCCTTTTCAAATTTCTTCAATACCTCACACAGTCTCTCATTGTGCTCTTTTTTGTCTCTACCAAACACTAGGACATCATCTGCATGGCAAAGTACTCCAGTCGTTCCTGCAATGATTTGCGAGATTCTGAGCTGGAAATGCTCCGGGGCCGAAGATATCCCAAAAGGAAGACGCTGGAAGCAGTATCTCCCAAAGGGTGTAATGAATGTTGTTAGTGGCTCGGAGTCTTCATGTAAGGGTATTTGCCAGAACCCAGATGTGGCATCTAGTTTCGAGAACACAGCTGCTCCCTCTAGCTGTGCTAAAGTCTCATCCACAGCTGGCAGTATGTGTCTTTCTCTGCACACATTCAAGTTCAACCTTGTGAGATCTACACAAATTCTGATATTGCCATTTGGTTTTGGCACGACTACCATTCCAGCGCACCAGGGAGTAGGCTCTTCGATTCGTCGAATGACTCCCATTTCTTCCATTCTTTGGAGTTCCAGTTTTACTTTCTCCATGAGCGGTAGAGGTACTCGTCGTGGGGCTGATAGTGCATACGGGACGGCTCCTTCAGACAGTTTGATCCTGTAGCTGCCCTCTAATTTTCCCAGTCCTGAGAAAACTTTGGGGAACATTGCCTTGTACTGCTCTCCATGTTCATGTACGTTGGCTACCTGTTGGAGTAACTGTAAGCTTTGGATTGCAGGCAGTCCCAACAGCGGCATCACCAAATCCGTTACAACATATATATCCTGCCGGATTCTCTTTTCATCCTTCTGTAGGCATGCGCTAAACGTACCCATTACCTTCAAAGGAGTACTGTTAGGTCCCAAGATCATCTTTTTAGAATCTTTGAGTTTCCCTTGCTTTTCAGCTGAATACATAGATGCTGGAATAGCTGTAACTGCTGCACCTGTATCAATTTTAAAGGTGATTGGTTCCTTGTTCACCAGGATTTTCTGTTGCCACACATTCTCTTGTTTTTGGGTCTGGATCGTTCCCAAGAAAGCAGACTCATCATATGAACTGTCAACTATCGCTTCAAGTCTTTCAACAGACCGGCATACCGCAGCAAAATGACCTTTCTTTCGACATTTTCTGCATTCCGCTTCTCTGGCTGGACACGATTTCCACGGGTGCTGTGGACTTTTTCCGCATCTCTTACAGGAATCCGTCTGTTTTATTTTATGAGCTGGATTATAAAAACTTTGCGTTCTCTGAACTGTCCCCTCAGCTTTTTGTGATGTCATTCTTGCTTTAGATGTTCTCTTTGTCATGACTGCATCAACATTCACTTCTTTCACTTCAGACTTTTCTCGTCTTATTATTGGCTGCTGTCGTTTTATCTCCTCATTTTGTCTGACCTGAGTTATTGTTTTATCCAATGTCAAATCTGGATCTAGTTGCAATTTTTCTGCCAGCTTTGCATCTCTTATGCCCACTACAATACGGTCTCTGATCATTTCCTCATGGAGGGCGCCATATTTGCAGTGTTCCGCGAGCTTATACACGGCCGTTATAAAGCTCTCTGCTGACTCACCAGGCTGTTGAAATCTGCTGTTGAATTTCGCTCTCTCATAAATGACATTATGTCTGCCAATAAAGTGCTCATTTAAAGCCTTCTTGACTTCTTCATAACTCTTTTTCTGTTCCTCACTTAGGGGTAACGTATTTAATATATCGTCACTTTTTTCCCCCATGATGTAAAGAAGAGAGTTTACCTGGTAGGCGGAGGTTTTTTCTGCAAGGCCCGATGCTACTCTGAATCGCTCAAAGCGACGCATCCACTGTGGCCATGAACTGGGCTCGTCAAAATTGAAACTTCCCGGAGGAGTCAGCGAAAATATCTGATCCATGTTTTGACTGTGTTCACTCACTCTTAATCTCGTTTTCGCAGATCAGTTCTCCATTGCACTCTTGCACTGTTTCAATTTTCTTTGTTTTCTTCTTATTAGGTTGTAAAAATCACTTCTGACACCATGTAACAGACGTTTATGTCAATCTCTGCGGTGGAACATCAGGACACGCACACAGCTCAGATACTCAACATCCATTTATTATTCTTCTGCTTGTCACTCCTCAAACCTTAACCGAACAGCCGTGCCCTCTAGTGTCTAGTTGGTTATACTACAATTTTGACCGTTTTTAAAATTTACAGTGTAATAACTTATTTGTTAAAATAAAATCAATGTGGCTGTAGGACTCTGACTTTTCCTAAATATGTGTATATTTTATTCTGGCACTGTTATTTTATTACAATCACAAAACACAAAACAGTTGCGTCCTATTTCTACCTAGAATGGCCATGGCGGTCATTTTGACCGCACGCATTATAAATATCATAAGTCCGCTATATTTCCCGCGATCAACACGCACATATTGTAGAAGTGCACAAATGAGCAAGTTTCGCGTCCATCACGCAACTGGCAAGCGAATTTCGCTCCGACAACATGAAATCAAAAGCCACTCAACTGGTGCGAGAGTCGGGTAGGCGGTCCGGGACGAAGATGATGAAGGCAGTGCCAAGTAAGGAGAAACTGCAAAAATTAAATCAAGGAGTCATGTGCCAAATGTCACAAAGTAGTGTGAGGGACTGAAGCTGCACGCGAAGCGGTGTTTTCCTATGTGTGTGTGCGTAACGTCAGTGAATGAATAGGGGGGTTTCCACCGTTCAAATGAGCCCACATCTTTATTATCATCTATCTTAACATTGTATATCTATTTATTTTTAGATTTCACATTGATTGTATTTGTATAACAGGGCTGTAGGCTACTGTATGAAGCTTTGACGTTTCCTAGATTTTTTGCATGTCTATTCACGTGGAGAGTGCGGTGAAAAAATATTTTTGACGCAAAACTTTCCTCGGCAGCACCTGTCGGGAAATATTTTTGTATTGGCTTTATAATATGATATAATATTTTGCTTGTTTTAAGGGCGATGGCATTATAACATGACAACAGGAATTATAAGTGTCACTGGAAAACTTAAAGAGAAAGGTTCAAATGCAGATATGACATGACGAAAATGACGTTCAGTACAGCCAAATGAACGTTAAAGTTTGAACGGTCAGAATGACCGCTATGGTCGTTGTAGTAGTTATGGAATTCTGGTAGTTCTAGTGTTAATGACCATAGCACATAGTTGATGTGAAAAAAGGAGTATTTTGCATATAAATATGCACATAAATACATATTTTTTAAATTTGTCTCCCTGAAAGTGCCTGGCAGAAGCCTATACTGTCTGTGTCATAAATGTGAACATAATATTATCTACTGTCTGTGTCATAAATGTGAACATAATATTGTAACAGAATATTCTTATGCTATATTATATAAACTATATTTCATGAGGTGAAACATCACTGCCAGGAGCTACAGAATATATATTTCTGTAGGTCCTCTCCGTGATGTTGCACTTCATGAAATATATGTAGCCTAAGAATATTCTATTAAAATATTAAGTGGCACATAAATTCAGACCAGTTATTTACAATAAAGCCTTATAAAATCATTTCCATTCCCTTTGTTTATTATTTTAATAGTTTTTTCTTGGTTTTGATAGTAAATAAAATCTAATCAGTAATTTTACATGCAGATTAATGCACGTATAGATTAATGCACGTGTGTGTGTGTGTGTTTGCATAGTGGGCCGGTCTGGATGAAGTGTCCAGGGCTGATTTTTTGTCCCAGTCCAGCCCTGAATGGCAATATTCACATTACTTTCAGTTTATTGCTCGAAAGTACAAAAATATTTGAGTGAAATGTAGGCTATAGTAAACCCTAAGATTATTATTTGTGACATTAGAACAAAATATGTGGATATAAAAACATGTATATAGGCTAAAGAACTAAATGAACGATCTCTATTTTCTAATTTCACGACGTCCACACAAGACCAGGCTTGGGAGGGTTACTTTAAAAAATGTATTCCGATACAGTTACAAATTATTTCATAAAAAAGGGTCCCACTTTATATTAATTGGCTTTAAGTACTTTATACTTTTTCAAAAAGTAACTACAATCTGATTACTTTTTTTGATGTAACTCACTGTAATAATATACAGTTACTGGATTTTTGTTTCCTGATTACATAATGCTGTTACATGTATTCTGTTGCTCCCACAAGACATTAGACTGAATATTTTCCTGTATGAACAAAATGGAGTTTCCATTGTTCACACACAAACACACACAGAGTTCGATCGCGCCTCTCTCGTGACTGTGTGTGCGTGTCATGTGTTCTAGGCTGTGTGCATGCACTTCTGAAGCTGCTCAGAAAATAATAAAATGCCATGCAGAGGACTAATGCAAAATGTGTGGGAAAATCCATTTGATTGTAGTTTAAGTGAGAAATAATTTCAGTGCTCTGGTCAATAGCTGTAGAGTGAAAACTGGTGAATGCAGTATACAGCTTTCACAGAAAGAGAATGATGTGAGCACGTACGATTGGCAGTGAATCTTTTATGCGGACAAAATAGCTCAATAAGAGTAACAAAATACATGTGGAAAAAATCACATCGTAATGTTTTAAAGAAGAATGGTTTGATTAAAGTGGTGTAAATATACCCGATCCGGCAAAGATGGCAGTATCGGAGCTGATAACGATCCTGAGTATCGGATCGGCGCATCCCTACATACTATAATGTAAACACAGTACAGATGTAGACCTTGATGTACACCTGACCTTTCAGAAGGTTGCTCATGCATACTTTGTGGTTAAAATGTGCCCTCGATCCGCACTTTTGCAGAGCCTTCACTGCTGCAAGCTCTTCAGCACACTTCTTTTTGACAGTCAAAGCGGGGGTTACGTTTTTGCACGTCATGTAGAATAACCCTAAAAGCACCAAGGGTGCGGTGCCACCGGCTTTATATATATATATATATATATATATAAATATAGCTGCGAGCAGCGATTGCGGGCCAAAGCCGGCGGTACCGCCATCCCGGTGCCTTTAGGTAACTAAAGGCACCGGGGTTGCGGTGCCACCGGCTTGGGCCCGCAATCGCTGCTCGCAGCTATATTTAGGGCCCAAGCCCTGAAAGGGCGAAGGCCCTATTGTTTTCCTTAGGATTATTAGGGCCCAAGCCCTGAAAGGGCGAAGGCCCTATTGTTTTCCTTAGGATTATTATTATTTTTTTTTTTTTTTTTTTTTTCTAACGACTATTCGGGCACTTTCGGGGCCCTTAACATGCTCAAAAACTCTTGAAACTTTGCACACGGGTCAGAAGCCGCGGCCATCAGAGCCGGGCTGAAGCTGGTACACGGGCGCGGCAGGACGGCTCGTCAGCGCCCCCTGGAACAGGGTCTGAACACTTTGTCCATAAATCAAACACGCTTGCATGTAATAATATGAAACTCGGTACACATGTCGATCTCATTGTTTCATATATACATCGCGCTTTTACTTTTTACCCCAGCCCAACAGGAAGTCAGATATTTACGGTTGTTTTTAAAACGGATGCAATGGAATTTAATGTACTCCTCCTAGAGCGTTCATCCGCATGGAACGAAACTCGGTCAGCCTGAAGTCAAGACATAGAGGATCAAAAATTGCGAGGGGATTTTTGATATCTCGAACAGTTTGGCTGTGGCGAGGAAACAAAATTATGGTGAGAAACGTGAAACAGGAAGTGTGTCATAACTTCAGCATACATCAACCGATCTTGATGAAACTTCAGGAGTGTGTTCGCTGTAAGAGGACGATCACATGGATGTGACTATTGTGTGTCAAAGTTATAGCGCCACCAACTGGCAGCAGGAAGTGTGTCACTTTCAAAATGCTTTGAAATCACCCTCTTATTTTAACCCGATTTGCTTCAATCTTCATCTGTATAATGTAAATACACGGCAGATGTAGACCTGTGAATGGATTCTTGATATCTTTGAAACTGTTTCCGTGGCGACGCATTAAACTTTACCATTCTTTTAGGATGCTTTTGAGACCCTTAGCATGCTTCAAATTGCATGAAACTCGACAGACACATCACATTTATTAGCCAGTAGACACATGCAAAGTTTCAGAAACGGGCGTGGTGAGGGCTCAGTAGCGCCACCTTTTGACAAAAGTGGGGTTGTTAGTTTTATCTACAGTTACAAAAATCGGTATGTATATTGTACTCTTCGAGCCGGACAACTTTCTAATTCACACTCAATAGCTAGGACCCACAGAAAGTCAGATATTTTAGTTTGAATGTAGTCATACTCCCTCTGAGCATATGTGTGAGCCTTTGCCTGTGTGTGTGTGTGTGTGTGTGTGTGTGTGTGTGTGTGTGTGTGTGTGTGTGTGTGTGTGTGTGTGTGTGTGTTAGCAGGGAGAGGGGGCTTAATTAACCATTTAACTGCTGTGTGTCTGGCCAGCATAAATAAAATACATTTCTTAAGCCTGGGATTTTTTAAATAAGTTTTTATTTTATTTTTTTATAAGTGAAGGCACATAGCCAGTTTAATTGTAGTGCATTGACAATAGTTTTATATAATTAGTTCATTAATTAAATTAACTTGGTCCATTAACTTGGTCTGAAAATTGGGTCCATAAATCAAACACACTTGCATATAATAATATTAAACTCGGTACACTTATAGATCTCATTAGCCCAAGCAACTTTAAGCCAGCAAAACAGGAAGTCGGTTGTTTCAGTCTGTATGTGAATGTTTTGAAAAACCAGCCTTTACATTTTTATTTCCCCCCTCTTAAGTAATTTTTAATTATTCCCACACCAAACTTCTTCAAAATTATGAAAATATATTAAAGATACTAAGGCATGTACTGGCCATCGGGACTACCGGGAGATTCCTGGTGGGCCGCGGTCTGGTTGGGCCGGCGGCCCGGCGCGTTATGTATTTTGTTTTTAAATCATTATTAATTGTAAATATATTCTATCGTAAGTATATTGTTACATTGTCCAATTCCGGACTTATGCGTCTCTCTCATGAAGCCGCATGAAGCTGACGCGAGCTGCGAGACTGACAGGTCTGACTGTCTGACACTGGCCAATCGGAATCAAGTTCAGATTCTAGACGAGAAGCGGCCGCTTACACCGTGTCCTAACTACACAAGACGCCGCGACACGCGATAAAAGGTATATTTTCCATGTTAATAAATCAGAGTTTTTGTCCTAACCATACGCGACGGCGACATGCGAAGTTTCTAATTTAGAAACGGTTCCTATTTCTGCGACGTCGCGGCTGACAGAATGAAGAAATTACACTGGTTATGAGTACACATTATTTATTTTTAGTTAAAAATAGGTCACTGTGCCACAAGCCATAACGGATAATTTACCTCAGATTTTGAAAGCATTATAGTGTTCAAAATGAATTATGCAAACATACGACTGTACTTCATAACAACGACAATAACTGGCAGATGCCACCAAATGTGTTAAAATAAATGAATTATTTGCTGGACTTAAGTGAAAAGGAAAGCCATTTAATTATGACCATAGCACATAGTTGACGTGAAAAAAGGAGTATTTTGCATATAAATATGCACATATAGACTATACATATTTTTTCGATTTGTATCCCTGAAAGTGCCTGGCAGAAGCCTATCTACTGTCTGTGTCATAAATGTGAACATAATATTATCTACTGTCTGTGTCATAAATGTGAACATCAACTATATTTCATGAGGTGAAACATCACTGCCAGGAGCTACAGAATAGGGGAGCGCGGGGATAAATGTAGGCCTAACGCGGGGTTAAATGTAACACGGACATTTTACATAGCTTGTCAGTATCTAGCCGGCTGTCTTTCCGCTCTTTTTCTCTTGCTGCCAGAAGACGGTCTCCCGCGAATTTGCGGAACGTTTTGATTATATTTCGTGAAGATAATGGACAAAGAGTGTTTTGACATCATGAAAGTAAATTTTTTCATCGTAGATTTTTTTCTGTTTCCGGGTTGGATGTATACGCGTCCAAATCTAACTTTATATTGCCTTAATCACTGTCTTGTTGGCTCAAACACAGCACCGTTTTGAAACATGTCAGTAATTCATAGCGACTGTTAGCTAGGTTTAAAATATGTAATACACAGCGGGGTTAACACAGGGTTCCAACTGCTGCCACAATAATCAAATGAAAACGGAGCCAGGTTTTCAACTTTTCAGGTTTGAGTATACATTTAACTTTGTTGGACTTTCACAAACAATGTTGTAATTTAAAATGTTTAAAATTTAGTGCACTATGAATGATAGCTTATTTATTTATTAAAAATATGGCCTGTTTTTAATGTAATAAACCATTTAAATTTTTATTCTAAGCTCATTTGTATTATTATTAATGTTATTATTATTAATAATAATAATTGTACATGCAGCTGCCACACAAATCTAATTTAATTGCAATTACAATATTTATATGTTTATTTTATTTTATTTATTATTATTTATTGCAAAACCGTGCAGCCCTTTTCTACGTCTCTAGCTATGATATTGATCCATAACAAAAGGATGATTGGATGAGGAATTAAAAATGTTATTATTCACCATTTATTTTCTATAAGACCAGTGTTGGGGGTAACGAGTTACAAACGAGTTTGGGTAAGTAAAGTAATGCATTACACTGAAAATATTGGTAACTACACTACTTTACTATAATAAAGGAACGCGCTTTCCTGCGTTACCCAAGCCGTGTTTGCCTGTGTGGAGAGTTCCGTCTAGTGGTGCGTGCGCGCCGTTGCCATAGAGACCGATTTGAGTGAGAGAGAGAGAGGGAAGTGGAGAGAGAGAGACGGGTTTCAACATGGCAATATTCACATTACTTTCAGTTTATTGCTCGAAAGCACAAAAATATTTGAGTGAAATGTAGGCTATAGTAAATCCTAAGATTATTATTTGTGACATTAGAACAAAATGTGTCGATATAAAAACATGTATATAGGCTAGGCTAAAGAACTAAATGAACGATCTCTATTTTCTAATTTCACTAAACATTTCATTAAGTTTCGTGGACATTTTATAAAACATGGATCTTAGGCTCATTTTGTAAACATAAATAACTGATTTAGATGCGCAAACTGGGTGCCGTTGCGGAGATGTAGGCTCCATGTTCGGTGCAGGTTCGGCTTCTTGTCGTTCATCCTCGGATGCGGCATCGCGTGCGGTGTTTGCCGCGCGCACCTTTCCGCTCGTTCGGACGCGTCAAGTAAAAACAAGGCTCGAAAGTCTTGGAAAACGAAATGAACAGGATTGTTGCAGGGTTCATTGTAGAAGACATGCTTCCCCTGTCGACCATTAATTCCCCAGGTTTAGAAAAATACATTTTAAATTAGGATTAAGAATTTTATGGGATAAAGTGACCTTTATTTTATTATTTTTCATTGACATCTTTTATTTTTTTAAAATTATTATTATTACCATGAGTCGAATAAAAAGCTGGTTTTGTTCTCAGGAGAAGAGTTTTATTCTCCCAGCCTGTTTTGAAACTTCTGTGTTAAACACCATTTTAAAATTTTGAATTTTGAACCCCATTTTGTTTGTGAATTTTACAGTGCGGCATATTTATTTGTGCAGACAGGGATATTGTTCTTTCATGTCATTTTGTATACATTTTTACAATAAAGTGATGATAGGGCAAAAACTGATATGATGTTTGTCCATGTAGGCTACACGGTAAATTAAGAAACAGGAAAGTAAAGTAATAAATAGTGAAGTTATTTTTCCAACTCAGTAACTAGTAAAGTAATCTCATTACAATTTACAGAAGTAACTAGTAACTAATTACTTTTTTGAGTAACTACCCCAACACTGTATAAGACTATACCAATATTGGAACTATAGCCATTTTATTCCTTTTTTTAATTTAAGAATTATGTTTAAGTTTAAAAACAGACAGAATGGTTTAGTCAAAAAAGAAAAAAATCATTCATAGTGCTATACTGCCCTCTTGTGTTCAAAATTAGGTAGACCTATTGGATCAATATCCACACATTAATACAGTTGGCAATACAGTATAATAGGTAATACAGTAGGATTGGGGCCTTAAAAATCGCTAACTTAAAAAGTGAAAGTAACGGACGTCCACACAAGACCAGGCTTGGGAGGGTTACTTTAAAAATGTATTCCGATACAGTTACAAATTATTTCATAAAAAAGGGTCCCACTTTATATTAAATGGCTTTAAGTACTATATACTTTTTCAAAAAGTAACTACAATCTGATTACTACTTTTTTTGATGTAACTCACTAGATTTTTGTATCCTGATTACATAATGCCGTTGCATGTATTCTGTTGCTCCCACAAGACATTAGTCTGAATATTTTCCTGTATGAACAAAAAGGAGTTTCCATTGTTCGCACACAAACACACATTCGATCGCGCCTCTCTCGTGACTGTGTGTGCGTGTCATGTGTTCTAGGCTGTGTGCATGCACTTCTGAAGCTGCGCAGAAAATAATAAAATGCCATGCGGAGGACTAACACAAAATGTGTGAGAAAATCCATTTGATTGTAGTGTAAGTGAGAAATAATTTCAGTGCTCTGGTCAATAGCTGTAGAGTGAAAACTGGTGAGTGCAGTATACAGCTTTCACAGAAAGAGAATGATGTGAGCACGTACGATTGGCAGTGAGTCCTGTGTGTGGACAAAATAGCTCAATAAGAGTAATAAAATACATGTGAAAAAAATCACATCATAATGTTTTAAAGAAGAGTGGTTTGATTAAAGTGGTGTAAATATACCCGATCCGGCAAAGATGGCAGTATCGGAGCTGATACCGATCCTGAGTATCGGATCGGCGCATCCCTACATACTATAATGTAAACACAGTACAGATGTAGACCTGGATGTACACCTGACCTTTCAGAAGGTTGCTCACGCATACTTTGTGGTTAAAATGTGCCCTCAATGTGCACTTTTGCAGAGCCTTCACTGATGCAAGCTCTTCAGCACACTTCTTTTTGACAGTCAAAGCGGGGGTTATGTTTTTGCATGTCAAGTAGAATAACCCTAAAAGCACCAAGGTGGCGGGGCCACCGGCTTTATATAAATATATATATATATAAATATAGCTGCGAGCAGCGATTGCGGGCCAAAGCCGGCGGTACCGCCATCCCGGTGCCTTTAGGTAACTAAAGGCACCGGGGTTGCGGTGCCACCGGCTTGGGCCCGCAATCGCTGCTCGCAGCTATATTTAGGGCCCAAGCCCTGAAAGGGCGAAGGCCCTATTGTTTTCCTTAGGATTATTTTTTTTTTTATTTTTTTTTTTTTATTTTTTTTTTTCTAACGACTATCCAGGCACTTTTGGGGTCCTTAACATGCTCAAAAACTCTTGAAACTTTGCACACGGGTCAGAACCCGCGGCCATCAGAGCCGGGCTGAAGCTGGTACACGGGCGCGGCAGGGCGGCTCGTCAGCGCCCCCTGGAACAGGGTCTGAACACTTTGTCCATAAATCAAACACGCTTGCATGTAATAATATGAAACTCGGTACACATGTCGATCTCATCGTTTCATATATACATCGCGCTTTTACTTTTTACCCCAGCCCAACAGGAAGTCAGATATTTACGGTTGTTTTTAAAACGCTTGCAATGGAATTTAATGTACTCCTCCTAGAGCATTCATCCGCATGGAACGAAACTCGGTCAGCCTGAAGTCAAGACATAGAGGATCAAAAATTGCGAGGGGATTTTTGATATCTCGAACGGTTTGGCTGTGGCGAGGAAACAAAATTATGGTGAGAAACGTGAAACAGGAAGTGTGTCCTAACTTCAGCATACATCAACCGATCTTGATGAAACTTCAGGAGTGTGTTCGCTGTAAGAGGACGATCACATGGATGTGACTATTGTGTGTCAAAGTTATAGCGCCACCAACTGGCAGCAGGAAGTGTGTCACTTTCAAAATGCTTTGAAATCACCCTCTTATTTTAACCCGATTTGCTTCAAACTTCATCTGTATAATGTAAACATACGGCAGATGTAGACCTGTGAATGGATTATTGATGTCTTTGAAACTGTTGCCGTGGCGACGCATCAAACTTTACCATTCTTTTAGGATGCTTTTGAGACCCTTAGCATGCTTCAAATTGCATGAAACTCCTCAGACACATTACATTTATTAGCCAGTAGACATGTGCAAAGTTTCAGAAACGGGCGTGGTGAGGGCTCAGTAGCGCCACCTTTTGACAAAAGTTGGGTTGTTAGTTTTATCTACAGTCACAAAAATCGGTATGTATATTGTACTCCTCGAGCCGGACAACTTTCTAATTGACACTCATTACCTAGGACCCACAGAAAGTAAGATATGTTTGTTTGAATCTGGTCATGCTCCCTTTGAACCTACATCTCTGTCTCTCTCTGTGTGTGTGTTAGTAGGGGAGGGGCTTAACCATTTCACTGCTGTGTGTTTTTTCTGCTGTGTAATTTCTTAATACATTTCTTAAGCCTGGTATGTTTTAAATAAGTTTTTATTTTAATTTTTATAAGTGAAGGCATAATATAACCCGTTAAATTGTAGTGCATTGACAATAGTTTTATATAATTAGTTTATTAATTAAATTAACTTGGTCCATAAACTTGATCTGAAAATTGGGTCCATAAATCAAACACACTTGCATATAATAATATTAAACTCGGTACACTTATAGATCTCATTAGCCCAAACAACTTTAAGCCAGCCCAACAGGATGTCGGTTGTTTCGGTCTGTACTGTATGTGAATGTTTTGCAAAACCAGCCTTTACATTTTTATTTCCCCCCTCTTAAGTAATTTTTAATTATTCCCACACCAAACTTCTTCAAAATTATGAAAATATATTAAAGATACTAAATCAGGCATATGTACTGGCCATCGGGACTACCGGGAGATTCCCGGTGGGCCGCGGTCTGGTTTGGCCGGCGGCCCGGCGCGTTATGTATTTTGTTTTTAAATCATTATTAATTGTAAATATATTCTATCGTAAGTATTTGTTAAATCATCCAATTCCGGACTTCTGCGTCTCTCTCATGAAGCCGCATGAAGCGGACGCGAGCTGAGAGACTGACAGGTCTGACTGTCTGACACTGGCCAATCGGAATCAAGAGCGGAGAAGCGGCCGCTCCCATAGGCAGTATAGTATCTCCCCGCCCTGTGGAGGCTTTCCGCTGGTCTCGTGAAGTTTCTCGCCGGTCTAGTCTCTGAGACCCCTACACCTGGTATTAAAATGCGATCTGTATCCAGATAAGTTATCCGGATAATAAAAAAGAAATGTTAATGCAAGGTATTACGTTGTGATCGGATTGTGATCGATATGCCTGACCATCTGGAGGTAGTCTGGCTCGCATTGTGTTCGGATCTTTACGTGTAAACGCAATCTGGTTGTTGATATCACACATGTATATTTTACTCCTCCCAAAAATGCTAAAACATAAACGAGTGAGAGCGTTTACAGGCTATGTTATAGTCAGAAATGACGGCGCTGCGACACGCATCACCGCCGCAGATGAGCAGCAGCTGAGCGACAAACCAACGTGCAAACATCGCAAATAAAAGTGAAAGTAAGTCAGAGACGCTTAATCATCTACACATTCATCTTCAAGTAAAGAAAGAAATGATCTCTTGACTCTTACCAGGGCTGTTGCCACTCTCTCTTATTGATATCTATTGATGAAATTAGCTGATGATCAATAAAATGCATGCTAATATCTGTAATAAACAACCGACAAAATTACTGTATGATGGTGTAAATAAAGAATCAGTCCAGCATCGCCATGTCAGTGTGTATTGATTCATCATTCCCAGCAAGCAATTTTACGTCCAAAAGACGTCTAATAGCCGTCAAAACATAGCCCAGACGTCTAGGCTAAATCAAGGCTAAATTTGGGCTGTCAGTGAAAATCTAATAGACGTCTAACCATAGCCCAAGAATAGACATCTAACCATAGCCCAAGAATAGACTATAGTCAACAATTAGACGGCTATTGAACGACTACATTTATACGTCTAATAGGCAGTGCATATGGGTCTAGGCTAAAACAAGGCTAAATTTGGGCTGTCAGTGAAAATCTAATAGACGTCTAAATGTAGCCCAAGAATAGACTAGTCATCAATTAGACAACTATTAAACGACTACATATACATGCAATAGACAACAAAATGGTTAAAAGATTCTTTTCACTCAAATATAACAGGTTCACATAAATAACAAGCCATTCCAAAAAAAAAAACATATATAAAAGGCTTTATTTAGCAAAAGAACAACATTACGTAACTTCAAAACATAAAAATTACCACACCAATATTAAAATTAAAAATATAAAATTATTTTAACATGAACAACTTAAGATAATAAAATAGAAAACTCTGTTGCTGCTGGGAAGTTGGTCATCACAGCATCTGCCAAATAAGAATAAAATAATTAGCACAAGAAAAGCATTGTTGAAAGTACATGTACGTTTTGTGTGTGTGTGTGTGTTCTTGTGTTCTGTTTAGGTTTTAATGCACATCGGAGCTATTTGCATTATTGATATACTGGCGGATACTTTTTAGATTTGCTTATTTTATATAGCCAATCATTTGTATTTTTATGCTGTATTATAAAATTAATTTGAAAGTTTAAACTTGAATTAATGAAGGCATTTTGAATGAAACTTCATCTTACTTTGCTTGTACAATAACAAACATTATTCTACTCTATTAGCTTATGCTCTCCAACAAGCCAATGTTCAGACAAATTTAATTTTATAATTTATATCAATGATGGACTTTGTCAAAGACAAGAGATTTAGTGAGGAAATGCTATTTTTATATCACAATGATCTAAAGAAAAGAGCCAAATATAATTGTGGCTTTCATAACACTTAATAATAGATTGCATGTGTTTCATGTTTACAGCTTTGGATTCAGTAACGTTAGGCCTACACGTGCATGTACCATGACACACCCGCTAAAATGTCACGATTCCAACAACACATGATAACAAATAATTTATCTAAAAAATTAACACGTCAAAATGAAAACACAGATGCTTAAAAGACAAAAGTGGGAATGTATTTTACCTGTTGTCGTCGACCGTCAGCTGAATGCAATGCTCTGCCTCGTTTAAAATATTTGAGAATGGTCGATCGCGTGACCGGTGATCTGTGCTATCAAGACTCGCGTTGTCAGCAGTCATGTCTCAGTAGGGCTGTTGCCAACTAGCGGTTGAGAAATGTAATTGCATTTTTATTTAATTTAAAATAATAAAACAGTCAAATAAAACCGTAGATTTTTAATTAATGTGTGACTGTGACAGCAAACATGAAGCTGCGTGGGTGAAAAACAAGAAAACAATTTTAAGATTTATTTTGGCAATAGCCTACTAATCGCTGGTCTAAATCAGGGCTATAGCCAAGCCGTTAAACGTAGACCACTGATTGCCTCGATTTCGCCAGTGGGCTAAAAGCAGACTGCACATAGCCCATCCAATTCAGAGGATCGTGACTACAAATTGACCATGTCATGATATGACACTGGCACCTTGTAGATATGTTTACCAATGCGAACATGATGGGATATCAACTATCTCATGCGTTGCCTGCCCAACAATTCATTAAAACGACAATTAATCAGTTTCGACTAGAAGTGGGCTATAAATAGCCGGACAGACTATACGAGCTAGATCGCGTCTTCACACAGCCTACACATAGAAAATGTCAAAGAAATCAAACCAAACACCTTGTAATCACAGTTGACTTTGCTTACATGATGGAATATAATACATTTTGCAAGTTATTTTGGAAAAAATACATTTAGCCATGATTCAATGTTATTTTGGCTAGAAGTGGGTTACACATAGCCGGACTATATCGGGTCTCTATTTAACCTAGACGGTGAAATGAGGGCTATTGCTTGCTGGGTTGTCTCTTCATAGTTTGCAAGAGACATTTAATAAACTGAGCGTATTTGATAAACTGAGCGTAGCCTATTCATCTATCAATATATATAGGCTAACCTCATTCTTTTTAATGATCGGAAGAACGCATATCGACCACCGTTACAGTACAATATGCATGTATGTCCATTTAAACTCGATTTTGGGTCAAATATGGATTATATCATGACACTGGCAAGAATATGGTTACATTTAAAGATGTTGTGCCAAGCATGAGAATGCTACGTTCAGCTGCTTTTGAAATAACATGTTTTTTTCCACTTCCTGAAAAGTAACCGTTTTGGACATACGTGAGTTTCATCGGGCAGCGACGATATATTAAAGATACTAAATCAGGCATGTACTGGCCATCGGGACTACCGGGAGATTCCCGGTGGGCCGCGGTCTGGTTGGGCCGGCGGCCCGGCGCGTTATGTATTTTGTTTTTAAATCATTATTAATTGTAAATATATTCTATCGTAAGTATATTGTTAAATTGTCCAATTCCGGACTTATGCGTCTCTCTCATGAAGCCGCATGAAGCTGACGCGAGCTAAGAGACTGACAGGTCTGACTGTCTGACACTGGCCAATCGGAATCAAGTTCAGATTCTAGACCTGAGAAGCGGCCGCTTACACCGTGTCCTAACTACACACGACGCCGCGACACGCGATAAAAGGTATCTTTTCCATGTAAATCAGAGTTTTTGTCCTAACCAGACGCGACGGCGACATGCGAAGTTTCTAATAAACGTTCCTATTTCTGCGACGTCGCGGCTGACAGAATGAAGAAATTACACTGGTTATGAGTACACATTATTTATTTTTAGTTAAAAATAGGTCACTGTGCCACAAGCCATAACGGATAATTTACCTCAGATTTTGAAAGCATGTAATATTATAGTGTTCAAAATGAATTCTATGCAAACATACGACTGTATTTCATAATAACGATAACTTGAGGCACATGCCACCAAATGTGTTAAAATAAATGAATTAATTGCTGGACTTAAGTGAAAAGGAAAGCCATTTAATGACCATAGCACATAGTTGATGTGAAAAAATGAGTATTTTGCATATAAATATGCACATACATATTTTTTCAATTTGTCTCCCTGAAAGTGCCTGGCAGAAGCCTATACTGTCTGTGTCATAAATGTGAACATAATATTATCTACTGTCTGTGTAATAAATGTGAACATAATATTGTAACAGAATATTCTTATGCTATATTATATAAACTATATTTCATGAGGTGAAACATCACTGCCAGGAGCTACAGAATATATATTTCTGTAGGTCCTCACCGTGATGTTGCACTTCATGAAATATATGTAGTATAGCCTAAGAATATTCTATTAGAATATTAAGTGACACATAAACAAGCTCTTCAGCACACTTCTTTTTGACAGTCAAAGCGGGGGTTATGTTTTTGCACGTCATGTAGAATAACCCTAAAAGCACCAAGGTGGCGGTGCCACCGGCTTTATATATATATAATATATATATAAAGGCAGGGCGGCTCGTCAGCGCCCCCTGGAACAGGGTCTGAACACTTTGTCCATAAATCAAATACGCTTGCATGTAATAATATGAAACTCGGTACACATGTCGATCTCATCGTTTCATATATACATCGCGCTTTTACTTTTTACCCCAGCCCAACAGGAAGTCAGATATTTACGGTTGTTTTTAAAACGGATGCAATGGAATTTAATGTACTCCTCCTAGAGCATTCATCCGCATGGAACGAAACTCGGTCAGCCTGAAGTCAAGACATAGAGGATCAAAAATTGCGAGGGGATTTTTGATATCTCGAACGGTTTGGCTGTGGCGAGGAAACAAAATTATGGTGAGAAACGTGAAACAGGAAGTGTGTCCTAACTTCAGCATACATCAACCGATCTTGATGAAACTTCAGGAGTGTGTTCGCTGTAAGAGTACGATCACATGGATGTGACTATTGTGTGTCAAAGTTATAGCGCCACCAACTGGCAGCAGGAAGTGTGTCACTTTCAAAATGCTTTGAAATCACCCTCTTATTTTAACCCGATTTGGTTCAAACTTTATCTGTATAATGTAAATATACGGCAGATGTAGACCAGTGAATGGATTCTTGATGTCTTTGAAACTGTTGCCGTGGCGACGCATCAAACTTTACCATTCTTTTAGGATGCTTTTGAGACCCTTAGCAAGCTTCAAATTGCATGAAACTCCTCAGACACATCACATTTATTAGCCAGTAGACATGTGCAAAGTTTCAGAAATGGGCGTGGTTAAGGCTCAGTAGCGCCACCTTTTGACAAAAGTGGGGTTGTTAGTTTTATCTACAGTTACAAAAATCGGTATGTATATTGTACTCCTCGAGCTGGACAATTTTCTAATTGACACTCATTAGCTAGGACCTAAAGAAAGTAAGATATGTTAGTTTGAATCTGGTCATGCTCCCTTTGAGCCTACTTCTCTGTCTCTGTCTGTGTGTGTGTTAGTAGGGGAGGGGCTTAACCATTTCACTGCTGTGTGTTTTTTCTGCTGTGTAATTTCTTAATACATTTCTTAAGCCTGGTATGTTTTAAATAAGTTTTTATTTTAATTTTTATAAGTGAAGGCATAATATAACGCGTTAAATTGTAGTGCATTGACAATAGTTTTATATAATTAGTTTATTAATTAAATTAACTTGGTCCATAAACTTGATCTGAAAATTGGGTCCATAAATCAAACACACTTGCATATAATAATATTAAACTCGGTACACTTATAGATCTCATTAGCCCAAACAACTTTAAGCCAGCCCAACAGGAAGTCGGTTGTTTCGGTCTGTATGTGAATGTTTTGCAAAACCAGCCTTTACATTTTTATTTCCCCCTCCTAAGTAATTTCTAATTATTCCCACACCAAACTTCTTCAAAATTATGAAAATATATTAAAGATAGGCTACTAAATCAGGCATGTATACTGGCCATCGGGACTACCGGGAGATTCCCGGTGGGCCGCGGTCTGGTTGGGCCGGCGGCCCGGCGCGTTATGTATTTTGTTTTTAAATCATTATTAATTGTAAATATGAAGAGTTCAGATGCAAAAGCCTCTAAATGCCATTTGAAATTTTCTTCTTTAATGATGATTTTTATCAAGCTTGTACATTTAAGTTCAGTAATTTCACTTAAATAACAATTAATAGGTAATCTTCATTGTCATTTAAGTGAAATTACTGAACTTAAATATACAAGCTTGATAAAAATGATCATTAAAGAAGAAAATTTCAAATGGCATTTAGAGGCTTTTGCATCTGAACTCTTCATATATTCTATCGTAAGTATTGTTAAATTGTCCAATTCCGGATTTATGCGTCTCTCTCATGAAGCCGCATGAAGCTGACGCGAGCTGAGAGACTGACAGGTCTGACTGTCTGACACTGGCCCATCGGAATCAAGAGCGGGGAAGCGGCCGCTCCCATAGGCAGTATAGTATCTCCCCGCCCTGTGGAGGCATTCCGCCGGTCTCGTGAAGTTTCTCGCCGGTCTCGTCTCTGAGACCCCTACACCTGGGATTAAAATGCGATCTGTATCCAGATAAGTTATCCGGATAATAAAATAGAAATGTTAATGCAAGGTATTACGTTGTGATCGGATTGTGATCGATTTGCCTGACCATCTGGAGGTAGTCTGGCTCGCATTGTGTTCGGATCTTTACGTGTAAACGCAATCTGGTTGTTGATATCACACATGTATATTTTACTCCTCCCAAAAATGCTAAAAAATAAACGAGTGAGAGCGTTTACAGGCTATGTTATAGTCAGACATGACGGCGCTACTGCGACACGCATCACCGCCGCAGATGAGCAGCAGCTGAGCGTCAAACCAACGTGCAAACATCGCAAATAAAAGTGAAAGTAAGTCAGAGACGCTTAATCATCTACACATTCATCTTCAAGTAAAGAAAGAAATGATCTCTTGACTCTTACCAGGGCTGTTGCCACTCTCTCTTATTGATGTCTGATGAAATTAGCTGATGATCAATAAAATGCATGCTAATATCTGTAATAAACAACCGACAAAATTACTGTATGATGGTGTAAATAAAGAATCAGTCCAGCATCGCCATGTCATTGTGTATTGATTCATCATTTTCTCTTCATAGTTTGCAAGAGACAATAAACTGAGCGTAGGCTATTTGATAAACTGAGCGTAGCCTATTCATCTGTCAATATATATAACCTCATTCTTTTTAATGATCGGAAGAACGCGTATCGACCACCGTTACAGTATGCACGTATGTCCATTTAAACTCGATTTTGGGTCAAATATGGATTATATCATGACACTGGCTAGAATATGGTTACATTTAAAGATGTTGTGCCAAGCATGAGAATGCTACGTTCAGCTGCTTTTAAAATAACATGTTATTTTCCACTTCCTGAAAAGTAACCGTTTTGGACATACGTGAGTTTCATCGGGCAGCGACGATATTAAAGATACTAAATCAGGCATGTACTGGCCATCGGGACTACCGGGAGATTCCTGGTGGGCCGCGGTGTGGTTGGGCCGGCGGCCCGGCGCGTTATGTATTTTGTTTTTAAATCATTATTAATTGTAAATATATTCTAACTTAAGTATATTGTTAAATTGTCCACTTCCGGACTTATGCGTCTCTCTCATGAAGCCGCAATTACATGCTTTCAGATTTTGAAAGCATGTAATATTATAATGTTCAAAATGAATTCTATGCAAACATACGACTGTATTTCATAACAACGATAACTTGAGGCAGATGCCACCAAATGTGTTAAAATAAATGAATTATTTGCTGGACTTAAGTGAAAAGGATAGCCATTTAATGATAGCACATTGATGTGAAAAAGGAGTATTTTGCATATAAATATGCACATAAATACATATTTTTTCAATTTGTATCCCTGAAAGTGCCTGGCAGAAGCCTATACTGTCTGTGTCATAAATGTGAACATAATATTATCTACTGTCTGTGTCATAAATGTGAACATAATATTGTAACAGAATATTCTTATGCTATATTATATAAACTATATTTCATGAGGTGAAACATCACTGCCAGGAGCTACAGAATATATATTTCTGTAGGTCCTCACCGTGATGTTGCACTTCATGAAATATATGTAGTATAGCCTAAGAATATTCTATTAGAATATTAAGTGGCACATAAATTAAGACCAGTTATTTACAATAAAGCCTTATAAAATCATTTCCATTTCCTTTGTTTATTATTTTAATAGTTTTTTCTTGTTTTTGATAGTAAATAAAATCTAATCAGTAATTTTACATGCAGATTAATGCACGTATAGATTAATGCACGTGTGTGTGTGTTACATGCATAGTTGGCCTGTCTGGATGAAGTGTCCAAGGCTGATTTTTTGTCCCAGTCCAGCCCTGAATGGCAATATTCACATTACTTTCAGTTTATTGCTCGAAAGCACAAAAATATTTGAGGGAAATATAGGCTATAGTAAACCCTAAGATTATTATTTGTGACATTAGAACAAAATATGTGGATATAAAAACATGTATATAGGCTAAAGAACTAAATGAACGATCTCTATTTTCTAATTTCACTAAACATTTCATTAAGTTTCGTGGACATTTTATAAAACATGGATCTTAGGCTCATTTTGTAAACATAAATAACTGATTTAGATGCGCAAACTTGGTGCCGTTGCGGAGATGTAGGCTCCATGTTCGGTGCAGGTTCGGCTTCTTGTCGTTCACAAGGGGGTAATCCATCGACCGGAAGTTGAAGCCTCGCGGGAGCTGACATCTTGTTGCAGAACTTCACTTGCGTTAGCATTCCCATTGACTCCCGTTCATTTTGGCGTCACTTTGACAGTGAATAACTTTACATCTGAGAAGTTTGAACTGAAGACCCCATTTGTCCTTTATTTATTTCTAAAGAAACTCGACAATGTATAAATAGCTCCATTACCTTGTAGCTTATGTTATGGCCCCGTAGAAGCAGTTTTAGTGAAAGTAGGCTAACGATTGCGTCATACCCACGCGACTCTCTGTCAGTTTTGAGATTATCGTATGGACACGAGAAGAAGCTCGCGCGCAATTGGGAAACATGGAGGCAGAATGACAAAATAATTTATCAGAATACCTAGCAAACTTGTTTCCTTCTCCTAGCCCATGGACAGGTCCTATTCATACTCTCTGCCTCAGCGCATGTTTCGGAATGGAATGATTCAGATTTCTCATGCCACCGCACTACAAATCAAACGGGTCACTCACGTCACAACTACGTAGACTAGCTCTGTATGAGTCTGCGTGTCAGGGACGGAAGTGCTAAAAAATCGCCAAAAACGGGCTTCAATCGTCTCAATGGAGTTCCAATGAGATCGCTCTGTCCATTTCTTTTACTGTCTATGGTCGTTCATCCTCGGATGCGGCATCGCGTGCGCTGTTTGCCGCGCGCACCTTTCCGCTCGTTCGGACGCGTCAAGTATAAACAAGGCTCGAAAGTCTTGGATATTATAACACAAAACGAAATGAACAGGATTGTTGCAGGATTTATTGTAGAAGACATGCTTCCCCTGTCGACCATTAATCCCCCAGGTTTAGAAAAATACATTTTAAATTAGGATTAAGAATTTTATGGGATAAAGTGACCTTTATTTTATTATTTTTTATTGACATCTTTTTTTTTAATTATTATTATTACCATGAGCCGAATAAAAAGCTGGTTTTGTTCTCAGGAGAAGAGTTTTATTCTCCCAGCCTGTTTTGAAACTTCTGTGTTAAACGCCATTTTAAAATATTGAATTTTGAACCCCATTTTGTTTGTGAATTTTACAGTGCGGCATATTTATTTGTGCAGACAGGGATATTGTTCTTTCATGTCATTTTGTATACATTTGTACAATAAAGTGATGATAGGGCAAAAACTGATATGATGTTTGTCCATGTAGGCTACACGGTAAATTAAGAAACAGGAAAGTAAAGTAATAAGTAGTGAAGTTACTTTTCCAACGCAGTAACTAGTAAAGTAATCTCATTACAATTTACAGAAGTAACTAGTAACTAATTACTTTTTTGAGTAACTACCCCAACACTGTATAAGACTATACCAATATTGGAACTATAGCCATTTTATTCCTTTTTTTAAATTTAAGAATTACGTTTAAGTTTAAAAACAGACAGAATGGTTTAGTCAAAAGAGAAAAAAATCATTCATAGTGCTATACTGCCCTCTTGTGTTCAAAATTAAGTAGAACTATTGGATCAATATCCACATTAGGTAATACAGTAGGATTGGGGCCTTAAAAATCGCTAACTTAAAAAGTGAAAGTAACGGACGTGCACACAAGACCAGGCTTGGGAGGGTTACTTTAAAAATGTATTCCGATACAGTTACAAATTATTTCATAAAAAAGGGTCCCACTTTATATTAAATGACTTTAAGTACTATATACTTTTTCAAAAAGTAACTACAATCTGATTACTACTTTTTTTGATGTAACTCACTGGATTTTTGTATCCTGATTACATAATGCTGTTACATGTATTCTGTTGCTCCCACAAGACATTAGTCTGAATATTTTCCTGTATGAACAAAATGGAGTTTCCATTGTTCGCACACAAACACACATTCGATCGCGCCTCTCTCGTGACTGCGTGTGCGCGTCATGTGTTCTAGGCTGTGTGCATGCACTTCTGAAGCTGCGCAGAAAATAATAAAATGCCATGCGGAGGACTAACGCAAAATGTGTGAGAAAATCCATTTGATTGTAGTTTAAGTGAGAAATAATTTCAGTGCTCTGGTCAATAGCTGTAGAGTGAAAACTGGTGAGTGCAGTATACAGCTTTCACAGAAAGAGAATGATGTGAGCACGTACGATTGGCAGTGAGTCCTGTGTGTGGACAAAATAGCTCAATAAGAGTAATAAAATACATGTGAAACAAATCACATCATAATGTTTTAAAGAAGAGTGGTTTGATTAAAGTGGTGTAAATATACCCGATCCGGCAAAGATGGCAGTATCGGAGCTGATAACGATCCTGAGTATCGGATCGGCGCATCCCTAAATACTATAATGTAAACACAGTACAGATGTAGACCTGGATGTACACCTGACCTTTCAGAAGGTTGCTCACGCATACTTTGTGGTTAAAATGTGCCCTCAATGTGCACTTTTGCAGAGCCTTCACTGATGCAAGCTCTTCAGCACACTTCTTTTTCACAGTCAAAGTGGGGGTTATGTTTTTGCACGTCATGTAGAATAACCCTAAAAGCACCAAGGTGGCGGTGCCACCGGCTTTATATATATATATATATATATATATATATATATATAAATATAGCTGCGAGCAGCGATTGCGGGCCAAAGCCGGCGGTACCGCCATCCCGGTGCCTTTAGGTAACTAAAGGCACCGGGGTTGCGGTGCCACCGGCTTGGGCCCGCAATCGCTGCTCGCAGCTATATTTTATTTTTTTTTTTTTCTAACGACTATCCGGGCACTTTTGGGGCCCTTAACATGCTCAAAAACTCTTGAAACTTTGCACACGGGTCAGAACCCGCGGCCATCAGAGCCGGGCTGAAGCTGGTACCCGGGCGTGGCAGGGCGGCTCGTCAGCGCCCCCTGGAACAGGGTCTGAACACTTTGTCCATAAATCAAACACGCTTGCATGTAATAATATGAAACTCGGTACACATGTCGATCTCATCGTTTCATATATTCATCGCACTTTTACTTTTTACCCCAGCCCAACAGGAAGTCAGATATTTACGTTTTTTTTTTAAATGCTTGCAATGGAATTTAATGTACTCCTCCTAGAGCATTCATCCGCATGGAACGAAACTCGGTCAGCCTGAAGTCAAGACATAGACGATCAAAAATTGCGAGGGGATTTTTGATATCTCGAACGGTTTGGCTGTGGTGAGGAAACAAAATTATGGTGAGAAACGTGAAACAGGAAGTGTGTCCTAACTTCAGCATACATTAACTGATCTTGATGAAACTTCAGGAGTGTGTTCGCCGTAAGAGGACGATCACATGGATGTGACTATTGTGTGTCAAAGTTATAGCGCCACCAACTGGCAGCAGGAAGTGTGTCACTTTCAAAATGCTTTGAAATCACCCTCTTATTTTAACCCGATTTGCTTCAAACTTCATCTGTATAATGTAAACATACGGCAGATGTAGACCTGTGAATGGATTCTTAATATCTTTGAAACTGTTGCCGTGGTGACGCATCAAACTTTACCATTCTTTTAGGATGCTTTTGAGACCCTTAGCATGCTTCAAATTGCATGAAACTCCTCAGACACATCACATTTATTAGCCAGTAGACATGTGCAAAGTTTCAGAAACGGGCGTGGTGAGGGCTCAGTAGCGCCACCTTTTGACAAAAGTTGGGTTGTTAGTTTTATCTACAGTTACAAAAATCAGTATGTATATTGTACTCCTCGAGCCGGACAACTTTCTAATTGACACTCTTTAACTAGGACCCACAGAAAGTAAGATATGTTTGTTTGAATCTGGTCATGCTCCCTTTGAGCCTACATCTCTGTCTCTCTCTGTGTGTGTGTTAGTAGGGGGAGGGGCTTAACTTAACCATTTCAGTGCTGTGTGTTTTTTTCTGCTGTGTAATTAGGGCCCAAGCCCTGAAAGGGCGAAGGCCCTATTGTTTTCCTTAGGATTATTTTTTTTTTTTTTTTTTTTTTTTTTTTCTAACGACTATCCGGGCACTTTTGGGGCCCTTAACATGCTCAAAAACTCTTGAAACTTTGCACACGGGTCAGAACCCGCGGCCATCAGAGCCGGGCTGAAGCTGGTACCCGGGCGTGGCAGGGCGGCTCGTCAGCGACCCCTGGAACAGGGTCTGAACACTTTGTCCATAAATCAAACACGCTTGCATGTAATAATATGAAACTCGGTACACATGTCGATCTCATCGTTTCATATATTCATCGCACTTTTACTTTTTACCCCAGCCCAACAGGAAGTCAGATATTTACGGTTTTTTTTAAAATGCTTGCAATGGAATTTAATGTACTCCTCCTAGAGCATTCATCCGCATGGAACGAAACTCGGTCAGCCTGAAGTCAAGACATAGACGATCAAAAATTGCGAGGGGATTTTTGATATCTCGAACGGTTTGGCTGTGGCGAGGAAACAAAATTATGGTGAGAAACGTGAAACAGGAAGTGTGTCCTAACTTCAGCATACATTAACTGATCTTGATGAAACTTCAGGAGTGTGTTCGCCGTAAGAGGACGATCACATGGATGTGACTATTGTGTGTCAAAGTTATAGCGCCACCAACTGGCAGCAGGAAGTGTGTCACTTTCAAAATGCTTTGAAATCACCCTCTTATTTTAACCCGATTTGCTTCAAACTTCATCTGTATAATGTAAACATACGGCAGATGTAGACCTGTGAATGGATTCTTAATATCTTTGAAACTGTTGCCGTGGTGACGCATCAAACTTTACCATTCTTTTAGGATGCTTTTGAGACCCTTAGCATGCTTCAAATTGCATGAAACTCCTCAGACACATCACATTTATTAGCCAGTAGACATGTGCAAAGTTTCAGAAACGGGCGTGGTGAGGGCTCAGTAGCGCCACCTTTTGACAAAAGTTGGGTTGTTAGTTTTATCTACAGTTACAAAAATCAGTATGTATATTGTACTCCTCGAGCCGGACAACTTTCTAATTGACACTCTTTAACTAGGACCCACAGAAAGTAAGATATGTTTGTTTGAATCTGGTCATGCTCCCTTTGAGCCTACATCTCTGTCTCTCTCTGTGTGTGTGTTAGTAGGGGGAGGGGCTTAACTTAACCATTTCAGTGCTGTGTGTTTTTTTCTGCTGTGTAATTTCTTAATACATTTCTTAAGCCTGGTATGTTTTAAATAAGTTTTTATTTTAATTTTTATAAGTGAATGCATAATATAACCAGTTAAATTGTAGTGCATTGACAATAGTTTTATAAAATTAGTTTATTAATTAAATTAACTTGGTCCATAAACTTGGTCCAGCTGCGAGACTGACAGGTCTGACTGTCTGACACTGGCCAATCGGAATCAAGAGCGGAGAAGCGGCCGCTCCCATAGGCAGTATAGTATCTCCCCGCCCTGTGGAGGCATTCCGCCGGTCTCGTGAAGTTTCTCGCCGGTCTCGTCTCTGAGACCCCTACACCTGGTATTAAAATGCGATCTGTATCCAGATAAGTTATCCGGATAATAAAAAAGAAATATCAATGCAAGGTATTACGTTGTGATCGGATTGTGATCGATTTGCCTGACCATCTGGAGGTAGTCTGGCTCGCATTGTGTTCGGATCTTTACGTGTAAACGCAATCTGGTTGTTGATATCACACATGTATATTTTACTCCTCCCAAAAATGCTAAAAAATAAACGAGTGAGAGCGTTTACAGGCTGTTATAGTCAGACATGTCGGCGCTACTGCGACACGCATCACCGCCGCAGATGAGCAGCAGCTGAGCGTCAAACCAACGTGCAAACATCGCAAATAAAAGTGAAAGTATAGTCAGAGACGCTTAATCATCTACACAATCATCTTCAAGTAAAGAAAGAAATGATCTCTTGACTCTTACAAGGGCTGTTGCCACTCTCTCTTATTGATGTCTATTGATGAAATTAGCTGATGATCAATAAAATGCATGCTAATATCTGTAATAAACAACCGACAAAATTACTGTATGATGGTGTAAATAAAGAATCAGTCCAGCATCGCCATGTCAGTGTGTATTGATTCATCATTGTCTCTTCATAGTTTGCAAGAGACATTTAATAAACTGAGCGTATTTGATAAACTGAGCGTAGCCTATTCATCTGTCAATATAACCTCATTCTTTTTAATGATCAGAAGAACGCGTATCGACTACCGTTACAGTACAATATGTCCTAACTACACACGACGCCGCGACACGCGATAAAAGGTATCTTTTCCATGTAAATCAGAGTTTTTGTCCTAACCAGACGCGACGGCGACATGCGAAGTTTTTTCTAATTTAGAAACGGTTCCTATTTCTGCGATGTCGCGGCTGACAGAATGAAGAAATTACACTGGTTATGAGTACACATTATTTATTTTTAGTTAAAAATAGGTCACTGTGCCACAAGCCATAACGGATAATTTACCTCAGATTTTGAAAGCATGTAATATTATAGTGTTCAAAATGAATTCTATGCAAACATACGACTGTATTTCATAACAACGACAATAACTTGAGGCAGATGCCACCAAATGTGTTAAAATAAATGAATTATTTGCTGGACTTAAGTGAAAAGGATAGCCATTTAACACCAGAACTCCCAAGGTGGTCATTTTGACCGTTTTTAAAATTTACAGTGTAATAACTTATTTGTTAAAATAAAATCAATGTGTCTGTAGGACTCTGACTTTTCCTAAATATGTGTATATTTTATTCTGGCACTGTTATTTTATTACAATCACAAAACACAAAACAGTTGCGTCCTATTTCTACCTAGAATGGCCATGGCGGTCATTTTGACCGCACGCATTATAAATATCATAAGTCCGCTATATTTCCCGCGATCAACACGCACATATTGTAGAAGTGCACAAATGAGCAAGTTTCGCGTCCATCACGCAACTGGCAAGCGAATTTCGCTCCGACAACATGAAATCAAAAGCCACTCAACTGGTGCGAGAGTAGGGTAGGCGGTCCGGGACGAAGATGATGAAGGCAGTGCCAAGTAAGGAGAAACTGCAAAAATTAAATCAAGGAGTCATGTGCCAAATGTCACAAAGTAGTGTGAGGGACTGAAGCTGCACGCGAAGCGGTGTTTTCCTATGTGTGTGTGCGTAACGTCAGTGAATGAATATTGGGGTTTCCACCGTTCAAATGAGCCCACATCTTTATTATCATCTATCTTAACATTGTATATCTATTTATTTTTAGATTTCACATTGATTGTATTTGTATAACAGGGCTGTAGGCTACTGTATGAAGCTTTGACGTTTCCTAGATTTTTTGCATGTCTATTCACGTGGAGAGTGCGGTGAAAAAATATTTTTGACGCAAAACTTTCCTCGGCAGCACCTGTCGGGAAATATTTTTGTATTGGCTTTATAATATGATATAATATTTTGCTTGTTTTAAGGGCGATGGCATTATAACATGACAACAGGAATTATAAGTGTCACTGGAAAACTTAAAGAGAAAGGTTCAAATGCAGATATGACATGACGAAAATGACGTTCAGTACAGCCAAATGAACGTTAAAGTTTGAACGGTCAGAATGACCGCTATGGTCGTTGTAGTAGTTATGGAATTCCGGTAGTTCTAGTGTTAATGACCATAGCACATAGTTGATGTGAAAAAAGGAGTATTTTGCATATAAATATGCACATAAATACATATTTTTTAAATTTGTCTCCCTGAAAGTGCCTGGCAGAAGCCTATACTGTCTGTGTCATAAATGTGAACATAATATTATCTACTGTCTGTGTCATAAATGTGAACATAATATTGTAACAGAATATTCTTATGCTATATTATATAAACTATATTTCATGAGGTGAAACATCACTGCCAGGAGCTACAGAATATATATTTCTGTAGGTCCTCACCGTGATGTTGCACTTCATGAAATATATGTAGTATAGCCTAAGAATATTCTATTAAAATATTAAGTGGCACATAAATTCAGACCAGTTATTTACAATAAAGCCTTATAAAATCATTTCCATTCCCTTTGTTTATTATTTTAATAGTTTTTTCTTGGTTTTGATAGTAAATAAAATCTAATCAGTAATTTTACATGCAGATTAATGCACGTATAGATTAATGCACGTGTGTGTGTGTTTGCATAGTGGGCCGGTCTGGATGAAGTGTCCAGGGCTGATTTTTTGTCCCAGTCCAGTCCTGAATGGCAATATTCACATTACTTTCAGTTTATTGCTCGAAAGTACAAAAATATTTGAGTGAAATGTAGGCTATAGTAAACCCTAAGATTATTATTTGTGACATTAGAACAAAATATGTGGATATAAAAACATGTATATAGGCTAAAGAACTAAATGAACGATCTCTATTTTCTAATTTCACGACGTCCACACAAGACCAGGCTTGGGAGGGTTACTTTAAAAAATGTATTCCGATACAGTTACAAATTATTTCATAAAAAAGGGTCCCACTTTATATTAATTGGCTTTAAGTACTTTATACTTTTTCAAAAAGTAACTACAATCTGATTACTTTTTTTGATGTAACTCACTGTAATAATATACAGTTACTGGATTTTTGTTTCCTGATTACATAATGCTGTTACATGTATTCTGTTGCTCCCACAAGACATTAGTCTGAATATTTTCCTGTATGAACAAAATGGAGTTTCCATTGTTCACACACAAACACACACAGAGTTCGATCGCGCCTCTCTCGTGACTGTGTGTGCGTGTCATGTGTTCTAGGCTGTGTGCATGCACTTCTGAAGCTGCTCAGAAAATAATAAAATGCCATGCAGAGGACTAATGCAAAATGTGTGGGAAAATCCATTTGATTGTAGTTTAAGTGAGAAATAATTTCAGTGCTCTGGTCAATAGCTGTAGAGTGAAAACTGGTGAATGCAGTATACAGCTTTCACAGAAAGAGAATGATGTGAGCACGTACGATTGGCAGTGAATCTTTTATGCGGACAAAATAGCTCAATAAGAGTAACAAAATACATGTGGAAAAAATCACATCGTAATGTTTTAAAGAAGAGTGGTTTGATTAAAGTGGTGTAAATATACCCGATCCGGCAAAGATGGCAGTATCGGAGCTGATAACGATCCTGAGTATCGGATCGGCGCATCCCTACATACTATAATGTAAACACAGTACAGATGTAGACCTTGATGTACACCTGACCTTTCAGAAGGTTGCTCATGCATACTTTGTGGTTAAAATGTGCCCTCGATCCGCACTTTTGCAGAGCCTTCACTGCTGCAAGCTCTTCAGCACACTTCTTTTTGACAGTCAAAGCGGGGGTTACGTTTTTGCACGTCATGTAGAATAACCCTAAAAGCACCAAGGGTGCGGTGCCACCGGCTTTATATATATATATATATATATATATATATATATATATATAAATATAGCTGCGAGCAGCGATTGCGGGCCAAAGCCGGCGGTACCGCCATCCCGGTGCCTTTAGGTAACTAAAGGCACCGGGGTTGCGGTGCCACCGGCTTGGGCCCGCAATCGCTGCTCGCAGCTATATTTTCTTAATACATTTCTTAAGCCTGGTATGTTTTAAATAAGTTTTTATTTTAATTTTTATAAGTGAATGCATAATATAACCAGTTAAATTGTAGTGCATTGACAATAGTTTTATATAATTAGTTTATTAATTAAATTAACTTGGTCCATAAACTTGGTCCAGCTGCGAGACTGACAGGTCTGACTGTCTGACACTGGCCAATCGGAATCAAGAGCGGAGAAGCGGCCGCTCCCATAGGCAGTAATATCTCCCCGCCCTGTGGAGGCATTCCGCAGGTCTCGTGAAGTTTCTCGCCGGTCTCGTCTCTGAGACCCCTACACCTGGTATTAAAATGCGATCTGTATCCAGATAAGTTATCCGGATAATAAAAAAGAAATATCAATGCAAGGTATTACGTTGTGATCGGATTGTGATCGATTTGCCTGACCATCTGGAGGTAGTCTGGCTCGCATTGTGTTCGGATCTTTACGTGTAAACGCAATCTGGTTGTTGATATCACACATGTATATTTTACTCCTCCCAAAAATGCTAAAAAATAAACGAGTGAGAGCGTTTACAGGCTGTTATAGTCAGACATGTCGGCGCTACTGCGACACGCATCACCACCGCAGATAAGCAGCAGCTGAGCGTCAAACCAACGTGCAAACATCGCAAATAAAAGTGAAAGTAAGTCAGAGACGCTTAATCATCTACACAATCATCTTCAAGTAAAGAAAGAAATGATCTCTTGACTCTTACAAGGGCTGTTGCCACTCTCTCTTATTGATGTCTATTGATGAAATTAGCTGATGATCAATAAAATGCATGCTAATATCTGTAATAAACAACCGACAAAATTACTGTATGATGGTGTAAATAAAGAATCAGTCCAGCATCGCCATGTCAGTGTGTATTGATTCATCATTGTCTCTTCATAGTTTGCAAGAGACATTTAATAAACTGAGCGTATTTGATAAACTGAGCGTAGCCTATTCATCTGTCAATATAACCTCATTCTTTTTAATGATCAGAAGAACGCGTATCGACTACCGTTACAGTACAATATGTCCTAACTACACACGACGCCGCGACACGCGATAAAAGGTATCTTTTCCATGTAAATCAGAGTTTTTGTCCTAACCAGACGCGACGGCGACATGCGAAGTTTTTTCTAATTTAGAAACGGTTCCTATTTCTGCGATGTCGCGGCTGACAGAATGAAGAAATTACACTGGTTATGAGTAGCCTACACATTATTTATTTTTAGTTAAAAATAGGTCACTGTGCCACAAGCCATAACGGATAATTTACCTCAGATTTTGAAAGCATGTAATATTATAGTGTTCAAAATGAATTCTATGCAAACATACGACTGTATTTCATAACAACGACAATAACTTGAGGCAGATGCCACCAAATGTGTTAAAATAAATGAATTATTTGCTGGACTTAAGTGAAAAGGATAGCCATTTAACACCAGAACTCCCAAGGCGGTCATTTTGACCGTTTTTAAAATTTACAGTGTAATAACTTTGTTAAAATAAAATCAATGTGGCTGTAGGACTCTGACTTTTCCTAAATATGTGTATATTTTATTCTGGCACTGTTATTTTATTACAATCACAAAACACAAAACAGTTGCGTCCTATTTCTACCTAGAATGGCCATGGCGGTCATTTTGACCGCACGCATTATAAATATCATAAGTCCGCTATATTTCCCGCGATCAACACGCACATATTGTAGAAGTGCACAAATGAGCAAGTTTCGCGTCCATCACGCAACTGGCAAGCGAATTTCGCTCCGACAACATGAAATCAAAAGCCACTCAACTGGTGCGAGAGTCGGGTAGGCGGTCCGGGACGAAGATGATGAAGGCAGTGCCAAGTAAGGAGAAACTGCAAAAATTAAATCAAGGAGTCATGTGCCAAATGTCACAAAGTAGTGTGAGGGACTGAAGCTGCACGCGAAGCGGTGTTTTCCTATGTGTGTGTGCGTAACGTCAGTGAATGAAGCGGGGGTTTCCCACCGTTCAAATGAGCCCACATCTTTGTTATCATCTATCTTAACATTGTATATCTATTTATTTTTAGATTTCACATTGATTGTATTTGTATAACAGGGCTGTAGGCTACTGTATGAAGCTTTGACGTTTCCTAGATTTTTTGCATGTCTATTCACGTGGAGAGTGCGGTGAAAAAATATTTTTGACGCAAAACTTTCCTCGGCAGCACCTGTCGGGAAATATTTTTGTATTGGCTTTATAATATGATATAATATTTTGCTTGTTTTAAGGGCGATGGCATTATAACATGACAACAGGAATTATAAGTGTCACTGGAAAACTTAAAGAGAAAGGTTCAAATGCAGATATGACATGACGAAAATGACGTTCAGTACAGCCAAATGAACGTTAAAGTTTGAACGGTCAGAATGACCGCTATGGTCGTTGTAGTAGTTATGGAATTCCGGTAGTTCTAGTTTTAATGACCATAGCACATAGTTGATGTGAAAAAAGGAGTATTTTGCATATAAATATGCACATAAATACATATTTTTTAAATTTGTCTCCCTGAAAGTGCCTGGCAGAAGCCTATACTGTCTGTGTCATAAATGTGAACATAATATTATCTACTGTCTGTGTCATAAATGTGAACATAATATTGTAACAGAATATTCTTATGCTATATTATATAAACTATATTTCATGAGGTGAAACATCACTGCCAGGAGCTACAGAATATATATTTCTGTAGGTCCTCACCGTGATGTTGCACTTCATGAAATATATGTAGCCTAAGAATATTCTATTAAAATATTAAGTGGCACATAAATTCAGACCAGTTATTTACAATAAAGCCTTATAAAATCATTTCCATTCCCTTTGTTTATTATTTTAATAGTTTTTTCTTGGTTTTGATAGTAAATAAAATCTAATCAGTAATTTTACATGCAGATTAATGCACGTATAGATTAATGCAAGTGTGTGTGTGTTTGCATAGTGGGCCGGTCTGGATGAAGTGTCCAGGGCTGATTTTTTGTCCCAGTCCAGCCCTGAATGGCAATATTCACATTACTTTCAGTTTATTGCTCGAAAGTACAAAAATATTTGAGTGAAATGTAGGCTATAGTAAACCCTAAGATTATTATTTGTGACATTAGAACAAAATATGTGGATATAAAAACATGTATATAGGCTAAAGAACTAAATGAACGATCTCTATTTTCTAATTTCACGACGTCCACACAAGACCAGGCTTGGGAGGGTTACTTTAAAAAATGTATTCCGATACGGTTACAAATTATTTAATAAAAAAGGGTCCCACTTTATATTAATTGGCTTTAAGTACTTTATACTTTTTCAAAAAGTAACTACAATCTGATTACTTTTTTTGATGTAACTCACTGTAATAATATACAGTTACTGGATTTTTGTTTCCTGATTACATAATGCTGTTACATGTATTCTGTTGCTCCCACAAGACATTAGTCTGAATATTTTCCTGTATGAACAAAATGGAGTTTCCATTGTTCACACACAAACACACACAGAGTTCGATCGCGCCTCTCTCGTGACTGTGTGTGCGTGTCATGTGTTCTAGGCTGTGTGCATGCACTTCTGAAGCTGCTCAGAAAATAATAAAATGCCATGCAGAGGACTAATGCAAAATGTGTGGGAAAATCCATTTGATTGTAGTTTAAGTGAGAAATAATTTCAGTGCTCTGGTCAATAGCTGTAGAGTGAAAACTGGTGAATGCAGTATACAGCTTTCACAGAAAGAGAATGATGTGAGCACGTACGATTGGCAGTGAATCTTTTATGCGGTCAAAATAGCTCAATAAGAGTAACAAAATACATGTGGAAAAAATCACATCGTAATGTTTTAAAGAAGAGTGGTTTAATTAAAGTGGTGTAAATATACCCGATCTGGCAAAGATGGCAGTATCGGAGCTGATAACGATCCTGAGTATCGGATCGGCGCATCCCTACATACTATAATGTAAACACAGTACAGATGTAGACCTTGATGTACACCTGACCTTTCAGAAGGTTGCTCATGCATACTTTGTGGTTAAAATGTGCCCTCGATCCGCACTTTTGCAGAGCCTTCACTGCTGCAAGCTCTTCAGCACACTTCTTTTTGACAGTCAAAGCGGGGGTTACGTTTTTGCACGTCATGTAGAATAACCCTAAAAGCACCAAGGGTGCGGTGCCACCGGCTTTATATATATATATATATATATAAATATAGCTGCGAGCAGCGATTGCGGGCCAAAGCCGGCGGTACCGCCATCCCGGTGCCTTTAGGTAACTAAAGGCACCGGGGTGGCGGTGCCACCGGCTTGGGCCCGCAATCGCTGCTCGCAGCTATATTTATTATTTTTTTTTTTATTTATTTTTTTTTTCTAACGACTATCCGGGCACTTTTGGGGCCCTTAACATGCTCAAAAACTCTTGAAACTTTGCACACAGGTCAGAACCCGCGGCCATCAGAGCCGGGCTGAAGCTGGTACCCGGGCGTGGCAGGGCGGCTCGTCAGCGCCCCCTGGAACAGGGTCTGAACACTTTGTCCATAAATCAAACACGCTTGCATGTAATAATATGAAACTCGGTACACATGTCAATCTCATCGTTTCATATATTCATCGCACTTTTACTTTTTACCCCAGCCCAACAGGAAGTCAGATATTTACGGTTGTTTTTAAAATGCTTGCAATGGAATTTAATGTACTCCTCCTAGAGCATTCATCCGCATGGAACGAAACTCGGTCAGCCTGAAGTCAAGACATAGACGATCAAAAATTGCGAGGGGATTTTTGATATCTCGAACGGTTTGGCTGTGGCGAGGAAACAAAATTATGGTGAGAAACGTGAAACAGGAAGTGTGTCCTAACTTCAGCATACATTAACTGATCTTGATGAAACTTTAGGAGTGTGTTCGCCGTAAGAGGACGATCACATGGATGTGACTATTGTGTGTCAAAGTTATAGCGCCACCAACTGGCAGCAGGAAGTGTGTCACTTTCAAAATGCTTTGAAATCACCCTCTTATTTTAACCCGATTTGCTTCAAACTTCATCTGTATAATGTAAATATACGGCAGATGTAGACCTGTGAATGGATTCTTAATATCTTTGAAACTGTTGCCGTGGTGACGCATCAAACTTTACCATTCTTTTAGGATGCTTTTGAGACCCTTAGCATGCTTCAAATTGCATGAAACTCCTCAGACACATCACATTTATTAGCCAGTAGACATGTGCAAAGTTTCAGAAACGGGCGTGGTGAGGGCTCAGTAGCGCCACCTTTTGACAAAAGTTGGGTTGTTAGTTTTATCTACAGTTACAAAAATCAGTATGTATATTGTACTCCTCGAGCCGGACAACTTTCTAATTGACACTCTTTAACTAGGACCCACAGAAAGTAAGATATGTTTGTTTGAATCTGGTCATGCTCCCTTTGAGCCTACATCTCTGTCTCTCTCTGTGTGTGTGTTAGAAGGGGGAGGGGCTTAACTTAACCATTTCAGTGCTGTGTGTTTTTTTCTGCTGTGTAATTTCTTAATACATTTCTTAAGCCTGGTATGTTTTAAATAAGTTTTTATTTTAATTTTTATAAGTGAAGGCATAATATAACCAGTTAAATTGTAGTGCATTGACAATAGTTTTATATAATTAGTTTATTAATTAAATTAACTTGGTCCATAAACTTGGTCCAGCTGCGAGACTGACAGGTCTGACTGTCTGACACTGGCCAATCGGAATCAAGAGCGGAGAAGCGGCCGCTCCCATAGGCAGTATAGTATCTCCCCGCCCTGTGGAGGCATTCCGCAGGTCTCGTGAAGTTTCTCACCGGTCTCGTCTCTGAGACCCCTACACCTGGTATTAAAATGCGATCTGTATCCAGATAAGTTATCCGGATAATAAAAAAGAAATATCAATGCAAGGTATTACGTTGTGATCGGATTGTGATCGATTTGCCTGACCATCTGGAGGTAGTCTGGCTCGCATTGTGTTCGGATCTTTACGTGTAAACGCAATCTGGTTGTTGATATCACACATGTATATTTTACTCCTCCCAAAAATGCTAAAAAATAAACGAGTGAGAGCGTTACTGTTATAGTCAGACATGTCGGCGCTACTGCGACACGCATCACCACCGCAGATAAGCAGCAGCTGAGCGTCAAACCAACGTGCAAACATCGCAAATAAAAGTGAAAGTAAGTCAGAGACGCTTAATCATCTACACAATCATCTTCAAGTAAAGAAAGAAATGATCTCTTGACTCTTACAAGGGCTGTTGCCACTCTCTCTTATTGATGTCTATTGATGAAATTAGCTGATGATCAATAAAATGCATGCTAATATCTGTAATAAACAACCGACAAAATTACTGTATGATGGTGTAAATAAAGAATCAGTCCAGCATCGCCATGTCAGTGTGTATTGATTCATCATTGTCTCTTCATAGTTTGCAAGAGACATTTAATAAACTGAGCGTATTTGATAAACTGAGCGTAGCCTATTCATCTGTCAATATAACCTCATTCTTTTTAATGATCAGAAGAACGCGTATCGACCACCGTTACAGTACAATATGTCCTAACTACACACGACGCCGCGACACGCGATAAAAGGTATCTTTTCCATGTAAATCAGAGTTTTTGTCCTAACCAGACGCGACGGCGACATGCGAAGTTTTTTCTAATTTAGAAACGGTTCCTATTTCTGCGATGTCGCGGCTGACAGAATGAAGAAATTACACTGGTTATGAGTACACATTATTTATTTTTAGTTAAAAATATGTCACTGTGCCACAAGCCATAACGGATAATTTACCTCAGATTTTGAAAGCATGTAATATTATAGTGTTCAAAATGAATTCTATGCAAACATACGACTGTATTTCATAACAACGACAATAACTTGAGGCAGATGCCACCAAATGTGTTAAAATAAATGAATTATTTGCTGGACTTAAGTGAAAAGGATAGCCATTTAATGACCATAGCACATAGTTGATGTGAAAAAAGGAGTATTTTGCATATAAATATGCACATAAATACATATTTTTTCAATTTGTCTCCCTGAAAGTGCCTGGCAGAAGCCTATACTGTCTGTGTCATAAATGTGAACATAATATTATCTACTGTCTGTGTCATAAATGTGAACATAATATTGTAACAGAATATTCTTATGCTATATTATATAAACTATATTTCATGAGGTGAAACATCACTGCCAGGAGCTACAGAATATATATTTCTGTAGGTCCTCACCGTGATGTTGCACTTCATGAAATATATGTAGTATAGCCTAAGAATATTCTATTAAAATATTAAGTGGCACATCAATTCAGACCAGTTATTTACAATAAAGCCTTATAAAATCATTTCCATTCCATTTGTTTATTATTTTAATAGTTTTTTCTTGGTTTTGATAGTAAATAAAATCTAATCAGTAATTTTACATGCAGATTAATGCACGTATAGATTAATGCACGTGTGTGTGTGTTTGCATAGTGGGCCGGTCTGGATGAAGTGTCCAGGGCTGATTTTTTGTCCCAGTCCAGCCCTGAATGGCAATATTCACATTACTTTCAGTTTATTGCTCGAAAGTACAAAAATATTTGAGTGAAATGTAGGCTATAGTAAACCCTTAGATTATTATTTGTGACATTAGAACAAAATATGTGGATATAAAAACATGTATATAGGCTAAAGAACTAAATGAACGATCTCTATTTTCTAATTTCACGACGTCCACACAAGACCAGGCTTGGGAGGGTTACTTTAAAAAATGTATTCCGATACAGTTACAAATTATTTCATAAAAAAGGGTCCCACTTTATATTAATTGGCTTTAAGTACTTTATACTTTTTCAAAAAGTAACTACAATCTGATTACTTTTTTTGATGTAACTCACTGTAATAATATACAGTTACTGGATTTTTGTTTCCTGATTACATAATGCTGTTACATGTATTCTGTTGCTCCCACAAGACATTACTCTGAATATTTTCCTGTATGAACAAAATGGAGTTTCCATTGTTCACACACAAACACACACAGAGTTCGATTGCGCCTCTCTCGTGACTGTGTGTGCGTGTCATGTGTTCTAGGCTGTGTGCATGCACTTCTGAAGCTGCTCAGAAAATAATAAAATGCCATGCAGAGGACTAATGCAAAATGTGTGGGAAAATCCATTTGATTGTAGTTTAAGTGAGAAATAATTTCAGTGCTCTGGTCAATAGCTGTAGAGTGAAAACTGGTGAATGCAGTATACAGCTTTCACAGAAAGAGAATGATGTGAGCACGTACGATTGGCAGTGAATCTTTTATGCGGACAAAATAGCTCAATAAGAGTAACAAAATACATGTGGAAAAAATCACATCGTAATGTTTTAAAGAAGAGTGGTTTGATTAAAGTGGTGTAAATATACCCGATCCGGCAAAGATGGCAGTATCGGAGCTGATAACGATCCTGAGTATCGGATCGGCGCATCCCTACATACTATAATGTAAACACAGTACAGATGTAGACCTTGATGTACACCTGACCTTTCAGAAGGTTGCTCATGCATACTTTGTGGTTAAAATGTGCCCTCGATCCGCACTTTTGCAGATCCTTCACTGCTGCAAGCTCTTCAGCACACTTCTTTTTGACAGTCAAAGCGGGGGTTACGTTTTTGCACGTCATGTAGAATAACCCTAAAAGCACCAAGGGTGCGGTGCCACCGGCTTTATATATATATATATATATATATATATATATATATATATAGCTGCGAGCAGCGATTGCGGGCCAAAGCCGGCGGTACCGCCATCCCGGTGCCTTTAGGTAACTAAAGGCACCGGGGTTGCGGTGCCACCGGCTTGGGCCCGCAATCGCTGCTCGCAGCTATATTTTATGATTGTTTTCCCCTGCTTTGTTTTGTGATTTTGATTCTTGTGTTACTGTGTGTGTGTAAATTGATAAATAGTTATTCCTTTATCAACAGCTCTATACAGTTTACCTTCCATAAAAAAAATTAATTAATTAAATTTAATTAAAAACATAACCTGTTTATTAGATCTCATGGCAGGGGAAAGAAAAGAAATTAACTCCCAACATCTGTATACTTTTATGGGGTTAATTTCTAAGAGCAGGTGCATCAGGTCTCTCCTCTCCACTCCACATCTTTCTCTTAAGTAACTGCAAATCAAACAGAAAGAAAAAACGAAACAAAGTATGAAAACCATTGTTTATTTTATTAACAACATTAATATTAATCATGTACTGAGTGGCACACATAAAAACACAATAATTTTTAACCCCAGCACATGAATGAACACAATGTCTGATATATGTATCCTCTTTTTTATTCTTTTAATTCTTTTTGTAAATGTTTTAATCATTTTTATTCTCTGCTTGTATATTGTCCTCATGCATCTGTTAACAAAATATATAGTATATTATATTTTGATCATAATATAAACTCTATTATATTAAAATAGTACAAATTAAAAAATTCTTGTATTTGCTGTCCAGAATGACTTATCTCACTGATCTTTTAGAAGGCATTTGACCCTGCAGCTCCAGCTGGACTGGCATGTGTATTATGTGCACAGCAACAAGCCAAACTGTTGACTTTGATGCGGTGGACATTCAATTAACCGAGAGCAGAGGTCAAACCATTGCTCAATTTAAAGAGTTTTGTGGACACAATTATTTTGTTTTTGGCTAAGATGTTATCAATTCCATTCCTTCGAGAATCTATTTGGATTGGAAAAGAAAGATTAGACAAACACAGTTCTAATGGAGAAGACAGAGATTCATTTTTGTCAGTCTCTTTTGAGACATCGAGAAATGTGATCCTGATGATCTGAGAGATCGGTTTATATTCAGTCAGCATATCTGAAATGTATAGAGGTCCGAGGCTATTGAGGTATTTATAAACAAGTAAAACTTTAAAATGAATTCTAAACGTAACCAGAAGCCAGTGTAAAGACCTGAGGACTGGTGTGATATGTTCATATTTTCTGGATCTTCTCATAATCCTATAGCAGCAGCAAACTGTATGAGCTGCAACTGTCTTATGGTCATATGGAAAGGCCAGTGTGGAGTCCATTATATAATCCACCCTGCTAATGATAAAAGCATGAATAAGTCTTGACTGGAAACAAAGCATCTACTTCAGATGATTCAGAATTCAGGTTGATTTAGTTATTGCTTTTAAATGAATACTGAAACTAAGATCTAACTTCAAAATCACACAAGATTCCTGAATTGATTTTTAGTTGTTTGACCCCAAGAGTAAATTTCTGCATTGAGAACTTCATCTTTGTTTTCCAGACATGATAACTGCAGTTTTGTCTCTTTTACTGAAAGTAGATCTGGGTGTCGTCTGTATAGCTAAAAGCAATTTGTTTTTTTCTCATTATTTGGCTCAGTGAGAGCATATACAGGTTGAACAGGAGTGTTGCAAGAATTGAGCCTTGAGGGACTCCACATATCATGGATGTCCACTCAGATTTAGTCTCCTATATTCACATAATAACCTCTCCCTTCTAATTATGACCGTAACCATTTTAGAAACATCCCAGAAAGCCTGACACAGTTTTCTAGTTTATCAAGACATTGTAATACAGTGTCAAAAGCAGCACTGAGGTTGAGTAGTACCAACACTCATATTTTGCCTGAATTTGTACGCAGGCGAATGTAATTTATTATCTTTATGAGCGCTGTCTTGGTTGGGAGAAATGATCGGGAGAAATGATCGTTTGGGAGATTTCAATCGGGAGAACCAGATTAAAAATGATCAAAGTATCCATTCGAGTTTAAGAATTTGTTCATCTGATTAAAAAAAAAAACTTTTTCAATGATCTAGCTTGGAAGAGTTGTGATAGGTCTGTAGTTGCTCAATATGGTTTTATCCAGATTACTCTTTTTCAGGAGGAGCTTAGAAAATTCAGTTTACAGGGAGAACAAAGTACAGTATATCCATATATTTATGATCAATATATTATATGGTGTAAATATACTTTAGCTGGCAGTTCAGGGGACCAGGGTGGAGAAGACCCTTCAGGTGGCCATGGTGGAGAAGATCTCAAGGGTGGCAAGTCTTGCTCATGTAATGTGTGTTGAATAAATTGTAAAATTACTCAATCAAAAAGGATGCAGATGAACTTCTTAGATAAATCCATTAAAAAAATCAAGAGAGGACATCTTGTCTATGTGTGTGTGTGTGTGTGTGTGAGAGAGAGAGAGAGAGAGAGAGAGAGAGGGAGAGAGAGGTCAAAATCAGGTCAAATCACATTTACACACTCCACACACTCGTATAAAAACACGTCCAACAAACAAAACAAGGAAAAATATTCGGCTGCTTCATTGATTTAAAAAAAAGCCTTTGATTCGGTATGGCATAATGGACTTTTCCTAAAGCTAATCCAAAGTGGAATAGGAGGAAGGACATATGACATCATAAAGGACATATACAACCGGAACAAATGCGGGGTTAAGATTAATGACAAACGTACTGATTACTTCAGTCAAACTAGAGGAGTCCGTCAAGGCTGCAGCCTCAGCCCGACCCTATTTAATATCCATATTACTGAACTGGCATCAGCGTTGGAGAAGTCCTCTTGTCCTGGTCTGACCCTCGAGGGCAGAGAAATCAGAAGCCTCCTGTTCGCTGACGATCTCCTGCTGCTGTCTCCTCATGAATTGGGTCTGCACCAAAGCCTCTCGCTCCTGGACCAGTACAGCAGCGACTGGACCGTACCCATCAACATGGACAAGTCCAAAATCATGATCTTCCAGAAAAAACCTCGCCTTACTGACAAAAAAAAAAAAAATACTAATTTACACTTGACATGTTCCCTGATCTCAAGATGTTCTCCAGCAACTGATCCTAGAGTCTGCAGTCTTTAGCCTCCTTGTTAGAGTGCCTAACTCCCCTACTGGAGACCTGCACAGAAGGAGTTTCTCACCCTTCCAGAATTTCATCATGTACTATGTTCAGTGTGGTATTGCGGCTGTCAGAGCAGAAACGAAAACTGCTGCTCTCCATTATTTTTCAGTTTTATCTTTTTGAAAGATTTGAAAAAGCCCAAATCTAGACCTCACCTTGATGAAATCAGGACAGAATTGGACAAAGGAGACCAATTAACACACCAGGTGTGAACAGGAATGCCTACTTTTGATCCAATCAACCAAAATGCATCATAATACTGGGTGTGAACAGGTATTGAGAGCATTGCACATGTGGCCAGGAAATAATGCATTTTCACAAAACTTTGACCTGGTTGATCATTATATTCTCCTTGATAAGTTATATAACATTGGTCTCTCTGAACAGTCCATTCTATGGTTTAATTCATATCTTCACTAGACGTCAGTGTGTGAATTTCAATGGTGCTCTCTCTCAGTTCATGCTAATGGATAAGGGTGTTCCTCAAGGTTCTTGCTTAGGCCCTCTTTTATTTTCTGTTTTCATTAATGACCTCCCACAAATGTGCTCTGATTGTCAAATTCTCTTGTATGCTGACGATACAGTTATTTATTCTTCAAAACGTGATATTAGTTGTGTGGTGGTTGTATGGAAGAGCTTTAGTATGTGTGTAAGTGGTTGGTGTTATCTTGAGGACTTCCTCAAAAATGAGATGTTCCATCTCAAGGGGTTATCCTCCAATAAAATGATAATGATGATAAAACTAGTTAGTTGGTCTTAAAGTCTCGCTGTCATCAATATCCCTTAAAGGGATAGTTCATCCCATGATTTACTCACCCTCAAGTAAGGTGTATGTGACATTCTTTTATCAGAAGAACATAATCAGAGTTATTAAAAAATGTCAGTGAAAATAATGACAGTGAATGGCTGTTTATGTTTTGAAGTCTGTATAAAAGCATCCACCCATGATAAAAGTAATCCACGTGGCTCTGTGGGGTTGATAAAGGATTTCTGATGTTTGTGTAAGAGAAATACCCATGTTTAAAACTTTATTGACTAAAATAACTAGTTTCTGGCCGTACACTTATACGCAAGTGGACTTTGTAAGTGTCGTAAGTTTAGACGCCTCTCGCACTTGGGCAACAAACTCAAGCTCCTCCAAGATTTCTCTTTAAAAATTGTTGTTTTAGACTTCTAATTCGTGACTAGTGTTTTGTTTTACTTTATCCTCTGCGTGTTTACAGTGTCAATTTTTTCAAATGTGGCAGGTTGTGTTGTAGCCTTGTAAACAGTTTGGCTAAACCAGGTAGGCTAAGGTCATAAATCCATAGGGTATATCAGGCTTTTAAGATTATGAAACTTAGGTGGAACACTTCATTCAGAGACCTGATGAACATTGCCATTTCAGAGTTGGATGGATCTGTTTGTTTCATAACATTATGTAAAACGTTAGCCAACAACTGTTGACTGGTAGGTCAAGTTACAATTGACGTAGATTTCGCTTTGTGAATTCTTGTTGACTCAAACTGAATGAAAATAAGATCTCTAGTGTCTAGCCTGACACACAGTAGTGATCAGAAATGCTCCAAATTATGACTTTTGAAAATGTTTTATTCATTGCCGAGAGGACCTCATGTCAAATCACAGAGAATCGCACAGGGAAAAAGAACAATTTATATGGGACAGGTACATGGCAAAGGTAACATGACTCATAACATAATTTCTCTAATATGATTAACACTGCATGCATGACCACAGATGGTTGAGCAGCATTTCTGTCCAGCAGGGCACTGACCATCATAGGAACAGGATTCGGCACACACTGGATTCCCTTCAGTACGGCAAAGGACCTGTATGGAGAGAGATTCAGATTTAGTCTGGCCATTTAGGGACATTAAGAGTCAGATGTTCAGCACAAAACACTCAAAGCATGAATAGCTAATTAACAGAGTGAAATACATTCCAATTAGTATTCATCATCTTTCTTAATTTTGTAAAGCTAACCTGGGCCTGAAACCATGCTATAGGCCAAATTCAGGCATGTTGATACAACACAAAATAATCGATTACCAGTATGAAATTAGATGCAATGATAAATTACTATCTCAATCTATTGATTTGGAATAATGCAACAATCCTAACCGCATAAATTTGCAGAGTCACATTCTCTTTTCAAAAATATAAATAACAAAGCGATTAGATGTCAGTACAGTGGTATAGTGTCATTCTTGTTTGTAAAGAAGAAGAACATTGTATAATGCTATTCCTGACGTTTGTGTTTTAGGAGAGCGTTTGTGTGAAACCACTGCTAGTGGTCAGGAAGAATGAGTCGATCTGATAAATGAATTCAATGTTTTGGTAGTGTTAGTGTATTTTTGAACGTGAAATGAACTGCTAGAAGATCGTTGTGAAAAATTTTGAAGTAAAATAAAACTGTAAAGCACAATATTGATTTTATAGTGAGTATTGCGAGTACTTTAACCATGTAGCAAAGTTTTAAAATTAGATTGAAAAACTAGTTTAAAATAAACCAGTTGCTGATGGCAATCATGTTAAATTAAAGAAAAGCTTACAGAGTTGTAGCTGTAAGACTTAATCTATAATTTATTTAGTTAAAGACTAAAATGTTAACTACATTCCCTACATGTTAGACATCGGGAGCAGTTCTACCATCAGTGATCCTGGCCTTATAAAGTGTAATTAGTTGACTTTTTTTTTTTTAAATCGATTGACAGCTCAAATGCATATTTAGCCATTTCTCTGGTAGCCTCTGTACACAAAGCTGTTTAAAATAAGAAATTAGTAGAAAATAATCTTAGTGGGACATGTTTTATATAATAACCTGACTTTGTGACCTGAAGAAATATGTAGTTTGGTTCAATAGCTGAAGCCTTTTAGTCTGATGGCCAAGGTCTGAGGAGGTCCAATAACATACACCGTCCTCAGGTCTTATATGGCCGAATCACAGACGGTATAATATAATACCTGTAACTGGAGGCATACAGTCAAGTCCACATCCATTGCTGCAGCATTTCTCATTGTTGGGACAGTCAGCGTCATCGACACACGACATGAAATTCAACAGGGGACACATTCCCGGTTTAGGTTTTCTGACTGGACACACTCCTGGCTTCACTGTAATACAGACACACGACAGAGAAGCAAAATATGTAATTAAATAAATACTGAATGTCTTTAACATTCTTGCTGTTGTTGCTGTAAGGACTTTTGAAATAACCAAAAACTGATATAAACATGTACACATTACAGTCAAGAACTGCCTGGAAATAATTAAGCTGTGCGTTTCCCTAATATAGTCACACACCTCAACCAATCAACAGTGAAGGTGAAGAAATAAAGACTTTAAGAGAGAAAATAAAAAATTGTAAGGGGCCCAACATTCTCTTGAAACCCCTTAAAACTCTTACTAGCACCCCTGCCCATAATAAAACAATACCTTTAACTGGATCCATACACTGAAGTCCACATCCATTGTTGCAGCATTTCTGATTGTTGGCACAGTCACTGTCATCATCACACGACACGAATTTTATCCGGGCACACATTGGTGGTTTATATTTTTTAGCTGGACACACTCCTGGCTTTGCTGTTATACAGACACATGACAAATTACATTTGTAATTTTTAAATAGGTAGGGAAACCAAAATAATAAGTCATACGAGTTGGCTTAATTTGTTGATCAAATATACATTTCCTTCAGTTATTTTCATTCTTAAAGGGATAGGCCCTTTATTAACCCCCAGGAGTCATGTGGATTACTTTCATGATGGATAGATGCATTTTGATGGAATACAAAACAGAAATAGCCATTCACTGCTATAATAAAGCTTGGAAGAGCCAGGACATTTAATATAACTCCGATTGTATTCATAGTATGATATAATAGACACCTAGGATGTCTTCAGAATGAGTATATCAAGGGCTAATTTTCATTTTGGGTGAACTATCCTTTAATTAAGCCTGTTAAAAAGCATTTTTTGTGACGATGGTTTTAAGTTCACTTAAATAAGAAGTTTTAAAGTCTAATAAAACTAATACAACATAATATAACTAAAACCACAAAAATACCTGTAACTGAAGTCATACACTGACGTCCACATCCATTGGTGCAGCATTTCTGATTGCTGGCACAGTCACCGTCATCATCACACGAAACGAAAGTTACCCGGGGACACATTGCTACTTCATATTTTCTTCTTGGACACACTCCTGGATTTACTGTTGTACAGACACATGACAGAGGTCAAATCATTGAATGCTGAATGTGTTTTTTGGCCCTTTTGTGGTTTAAAAAAATGGCTTTGAAATAAATCATTTGGTGAAGTCATATGGACATGTAATGAGGTAAAGACCTGCCTGGAACTACTTTAGCCACGCTTTCCCCCAAGAATAGCTCAGGGGGGTGCAGAGTATGTCAGGCAAATGGGCCCAGGATACTAGTGGCCCAAATCTCAACGTTGGTTTATTTTATTACTTTTTTGTGATTGTTTTCTACCATACACAAACATGTTAAATAATAATATCGCAGTAAAATAAACTGACTGTGAGATTGTGGTAAGTCCCGCCCCTTCAGCTAACCCCGCTGGACCTCTAGACTGAAAAATTGTCAATGCAAGTGAATGAGAGAAAATAATTATTTTCTAATCCAGTTTGAATTTTGCAATGAATGTGAACATGTGTTGTCTGTGACTTTTTTTTATATAATTTTCGTGTAAAGAACGCTACAATTTAGCGGGTAGAATTTTCATACGGTTAGACTTTGTGGACTACAACTCTTTCAACGTGTTTGATACACATCACCCCCACTAGCACACAGATCCCGCTAAACATGCCTGTGTCTTTGGTGCACTTCACCGCCTTCTTTCAGGGAGAGGACAAACTAGATGAGTGTGGTGAAAACCGTGATTTGTGGAGGGAAAATGTGTTATGCGGCAACATCACATATGCGACGTGTAGTCTCTCATTATGTCTATTCCACAAAATGCTAGCCAAAGAGTCATACAATATACTGTCAAACTCATTACATGAGAAATTATATATAAAAAAAAAAAATTCACAGACAACATACGTTACATTCATGGCAAAATTCAAACGGGATCAGAAAAATTATTATTTTCTCTCATTCACTTGCATTGACACTTTTTCAATCTAGAGGTCCACTCGGAGTTTTATGGGTGGGCGGGACTTACCAGCTCAATAGTGAGGAGAAGTTTGCTGTATGTGACAAAAAAAAAAAAAAAAAATCTGGGCCTTAAAAAAAAAAAAAAAAAAAAAAAAAAAGGTGCGACAACGCTTAGAGCACCTTAGGATTATTCAAACTTCATCTGTATAAATGTAAATAAATGGCAGATGTAAACCTGTGAATGGATTCTTGATATCTTTGATACTGTTGCCGTGGCAACGCATCAAACTTTACCATTCTTTTAGGATGCTTTCGAGACTCTTAGCATTCTTGAAATTGCATGAAACTCGTCAGACACATCACATTTATTAGCCAGTAGACATGTGAGAAGTTTCAGAAACGGGTGTGTTGAGGGCTCAGTAATGCCACCTCTTGACTGAAGTCGGGTTGTTAGTTTTAACGATATTTACAAAAATCAGCATGTATATTGTACTCCTCGAGCCGGACAATTTCCTAATTCACACTCATTAAGTCGGACCAACAGAAAGTAAATCAAACACACTCGCATGTAATATGAAACTCGGTAGACATATATAGATCTCATCGGGCCAAACAACTTTAAGCCAGCCCAACAGGAAGTCTGTTATTTTGGTCTGTATGTGGATGTTCTGCAAAAACAGCCTTTACATTTTTATTGACTCATCTAAAGCGTTTTTTTTTTTTCCCCCACCAAACTTCTTCAAAATTATGAAAATAGATTAAAAATGCTAAATCGTTTAATGATATCGAATATCTCAAACTATTTTGTTATGCCGAGAGATTGTCAAAAATAATCAGGAAACATCTCATATCATTATACACCATTTATTTTTAGATAAGACTATACCAATATTTGAACTATACCCATTTTAAGAATTATGTTTAAGTTTAAAACAGCCAGTTTAGTTTAGCTTTATGTTTTACGGTTTAGTAAAAAAATAAAATAAAAATCTGTCCCTGTGTATTATCCCAAGTGTAATGTGTGCGCTTACCGTGTCTCACTCCGCATGACTTCTCACACTCTTTCTGGGTGTTGAACCTGTTGCCATTTCCCTTGCAACCTCCATATACGAAGGACACACACTTTCCCACTGCAGAATCGAAGCCCCACATGGGCTTGTGTGCTTCACAAGGACCAGGGTCCAAAGGCAGTCTACAGACATCTAGATGGAGAAAATACACTGTATATTACAACTACATCAAGATAGTCACTTTGGGCCTCTGAGCTGGGCTGTAAACTATCTTTGGATCACACACACACAAATGTGTTTGTTTTTTTATGTTATATGGGTTTTATGGTTTAGTCAAAAAACAAACAAACAAAAAGCATTCATAGTGCTATACTGCCCTCTTGTGTTCAAAATCAGGTAGGTCTATTGGATTAATAAATACATTAGGATTGGGGCCTTAAAAAAGGCATAAAACACAACGTGAAAGACCTCTTATGTTATGAACTTTAAAAATAGTTTCAGTTCCTTGTGAATATGGTGAGATTTGAGGCCTCAGTGAGAACAGTTCGAATTATTCATGATAATTACCATCATAACATCTATTAAAATATATATACACACACTTCATTGAGACAGTATTTGTATCAGTGATGCCCTCTTTCATAAAAAAAGCCATTAAACAAATATTAGCTACGGTCCTTGTTGTTTTGACATTAAATAATTATAAAACATACACATATATATATATATATATATAACAATTATAGAACATAATTCATAATATTAAAAAAAATAAATATTTTACCTTTAACTGGAGCCATACACTGAAGTCCACATCCATTGCTGCAGCATTTCTCATTGTTGGCACACGATGTGAATTTTATCCAGGTACACTCTACTGGTTCATATCTAGGGCCTGGACACACTCCTGGGTTCACTGTTGTAAAGACGCATGACAGAAGCCAGATCACTGAATGCTAGGAGTCATGAATGACAAAAGTCGGGTTGTTAGTTTTATCTACAGTTACAAAAATCGTTATGTACATTGTACTCCTAAAGCCGGACAATTTCCTAATTCACACTCATAAACTCGGACCAACAGAAAGTAAATCAAACACACTCGCATGTAATATGAAACTCGGTACACATATTGATCTCATCGGGCCAAACAACTTTAAGCCAGCCCAACAGGAAGTCTGTTATTTTGGTCTGTATGTGGATGTTCTGCAAAAACAGCCTTTACATTTTTATTCACTCCTCTGAAGCGCTTTTTTTTATTCCCACCAAACTTCTTCAAAATTACGAAAATAGATTAAAAATGCTAAATCATTTAATGATATCGAATATCTCAAACAGTTTTGCTATGGCGAGAGATTATGTCAAAAAAAGTATCAGGAAACATCTCATATCTTCTAAAAATTATTTTTAGATACAGTAAGACTATACCAATATTTGAACTATACCCATTTTAAGAATTATGTTTAAGTCTAAAAACAGACAGTTTAGCTTTATGTTTTATGGTTTAGTAAAAAAATAAATAAAAATAAAAAATCCGTTCCCTGTGTATTATCCCAAGTGTAATGTGTGGGTCTTACCGTGTCTCACTCCGCATGACTTCTCACACTCTTTCTGGCTGTTGAACCTGTTGTCATTTCCCTGGCAGCCTCCATATACGAAGGACACACACTTTCCCGCAGCAGAATCGAAGCCCCACATGGGCTTGTATACTTTACAAGGACCAGGGTCCAAAGGCAGTTTACAGGCAGCTAGATGGAGAAAATACACTGTATATTACAACTACATCAAGATAGTCACTTTGGGCCTCTTAGCTGAGCTGTAAACTATCTTTGGATCACACACACAAATGTTTTTGTTATTTTATGTTATATGGGTTTTATGGTTTAATCAAAAAACAAAAAGCATTCATAGTGCTATACTGCCCTCTTGTGTTCAAACTCAGGTAGGTCTATTGGATTAATAAATACATTAGGATTGGGGCCTTAAAAAAGGCATTAAACACAACGTGAAAGACCTCTTATGTTTTGAACTTTAAAAATAGTTTCAGTTCCTTGTGAATATGGTGAGATTTGAGGCCTCAGTGAGAACAGTTCGAATTATTCATAATAATTACCATCATAACATCTATTAAAATATATATACACTACACACACTTCATTGAGACAGTATTTGTATCAGTGATGCCCTCTTTCATAAAAAAACCATTAAACAAATATTAGCTACTGTCCTTGTTTTGACATTAAATAATTATAAAACATATATAGAACATAATTCATATAATATTAAAAAATAAATATTATACCTGAAACTGGAGCCATACACTGAAGTCCACATCCATTGTTGCAGCATTTCTCATTGTTGGCACAGTCACTGTCATCGACACACGACGTGAATTTTATCCAGGTACACACTGCTGGTTCATATCTAGGGCCTGGACACACTCCTGGGTTCACTGTTGTAAAGACGCATGACAAAAGCCAGATCACTGAATGCTAGGAGTCATGAATGACAAAAGTCATGTTGTTAGTTTTAACGATATTTACAAAAATCGTTATGTATATTGTACTCCTCGAGCCGGACAATTTCCTAATTCACACTCATTAAGTCGGACCAACAGAAAGTAAATCAAACACACTCGCATGTAATATGAAACTCGGTACACATATTGATCTCATCGGTCCAAACAACTTTAAGCCAGCCCAACAGGAAGTCGGTTATTTTGGTCTGTATGTGGATGTTTTGCAAAACCAGCCTTTACATTTTTATTCACTCCTCTTAAGTGTTTTTTTTTATTCCCACCAAACTTCTTCAAAATTATGAAAATAGATTAAAAATGCTAAATCGTTTAATGATATCGAATATCTCAAAGAGTTTTGGCGAGAGATTGTCAAAAAAAAGAATCAGGAAACATTTCATATCTTCTAAAAATGTTATTATACACCATTTATTTTTAGATAAGACTATACCAATATTTGAACGTCTAAAAGTATTTAAGTCTAAAAACCGCAAGTTTAGTTTACACACAATAACTAGGTTTCCCTGGTTACGCCTGACTGTTTATTTTAGCAACCGGAGATATTTATAGTCCGCTCCGCTTGTAAAACACTTCAGTTTGACTAACTTACGAGCCAGAAAGTGAGTTTTTTATTTTATTTTTTATTGCAAGTTAGGCTTGTCTAGCCATGGGTATTACACTATTGTTTTTTAAAAAAAAAAAATTTCTATAAGTAAAACACACAATTAGGGATATTAAAATGGCTAACTAGATGTTTATTTTGATAATATATTGTAAACAGATGCTTTGACTACCTGTTGCTATGGTTACTCACAGCTGATGTAGCCAGCGCATTTATTAATTAATTTGGAAAGGTTAACAGTCAGTTTCACCAGAAATTCTTTACGAAGCTTCATCATCACTTTTTAAATGGACACCCTGCAGCCAATCAGAATCGACGATTCACCCAGAACATGGTATAAACTGTAAAAGAGAGGCAATTGAGCAGAGTGTCAGATTGTAATTCCGGTTTTAACACCGATTACTAGACTAGCGAGTTTAGTTTGACAGATTTCTCAAAAAAAAAAAAAAAGGCGTTAAACACATCGTGAAAGACCTCTTAAGTTAAGAAGTTTAAAAATATTTTTAGTTCATTATGAATATGGTGAGATTTGAGGCTTCTGTGATTATGATTAATAATTCAAACTGTTCTCACTATTAGAACATCTATAATATATATATATATATATGTATACACACACACTTCATTGAGACAGTATTTGTATCACTGATGGCCTCCTTCATAAAAAAGCCATTAAACAAATATTAGCTACTGTCCTTGTTTTGACATTAATTTATAAATAAAAAAAAGAACTTGAAATGTAAGGTGCAATTAATTGCGCTTAATGACAGAAAATGTGCAATACATTTTTTTCCGATTGACTGTGCATACAACATAACGATTCACATAATATAATGTACATAAAATATAATATAATACCTGTAACTGGAGCCATACACTGAAGTCCACATCCATTGTTGCAGCATTTCTCATTGTTGGCACAGTCACGGTCATCGACACACGACGTGAATTTTATCCAGGTACACTCTACTGCTCCATATCTAGGGCCTGGACACACTCCTGGGTTTGCTGTTATACAGACACATGACAGAGAAGCCATATCACTGAATGAAATTTTCACCGTAGAAAAAAAAAAATAATTTTGAAGTTGTACCTATATATTATTAGAACACATTTTGCTAGAAAGAATGTCCTGGTTGCAACCTGTGCTGTGTGCAAAAAGCAGAGTGCCTTTAACAGCTCTTTATAAAAATACGTCATTATACAAAAGTTTTCAGATATTTGCTTCTGTCTTTATGCCGTGTCTACATTCATTTGGGCATTAAATGACAAATTATTACAATATAATAAATAAAGAACTTTTTAAAGCATGATTAATCACGATTAATTACAGAAAAATCTGTGATTAATACGTTTTTTTTTTTTTAATCGATTGACGGCACTATAGATTAACACAATCCAATCCAACAGAGTATAATACAATATAATACCTGTAACTGGAGCCATACACTGACGTCCACCGCATGCAGTGTTGCAGCATTTCTCATTGTCGGGACACAGGCCATCATCGGCACACAACTCGTCATCCTTCCTGATACACCTTACTAACTCAGCATTTGTCTTTGGACACATTCCTGGCTTTTCTGTTATACAGACACATGACAGAGAAGACATATCACTGAATGCTTTCTACTTCTGTCTTTCTACTTTAAAATATAATTGGAAAACGTTTTACTAGACATAACAATTTCAGTCTTTATAAAGACTGAACTTGTGGTTTAAATTTGATGCATTTCATTTATTCTCCATGCACCCATTTATATATATAAAGATGCCATTCAACAAATGCTTAAAATATTTTCATCTTTATGTTGTTTCACTGTCACACAACTCTTCACCCTTCTTGATACACCTTTCTTCACTGTTTGTCTTTGGACACACTCCTGGCTTTGCTGTTATACAGACACATCACAGAGAAAATATCACTGAATGCTTTTTCACTGTAGTTAAAAAAAAAAAAATCAGAAGTTGTAGCCTTATGTTATTGGAATAGATTTTACTTGAAAGAACTATTTCAGTCTTTCTACTTTAAAATTTCATGTTTTATTCGTCATGGGTTTTGGTGCTTTTGCGGTTCTTGGCTGTAAGGACCTTTGAAATAACAAAAATATATTTGAAAAGTGATAAAGTAATGTGGTCAAGACCTGCCTGAAACCACTTTAACTGTGTGTTTCCCTGAAAAAAGAAAGCTGCATAAAAAAAAATACACATAAAAGGACTTTTTAAAGAAGGATTAATTACAGAAAAATGTGTGATTAATTTGTTCATTTGTTTTATTGATTGACAGCACTAAATAATAAAACTAAAAAATAAATCAATAAAATACCTGGATTTGGAACCATACATTCACGGCCACATCCATTGTCGCAGCATTTCTGATTGTAGGCGCACTCACTGTCATCGACACACGGCACGAATTGTAACAGGGCACACATTTCTGGGTGAGGTACAATGACTGGACACACTCCTGGGTTTACTGTTATACAAACACATGACAGAGAAACCATTTCACTGAATACTGATTGATTAAATGAAATACGTAACTTTCCAGCTTGTAAATTAGTTAAGGGTAAAGGGAAAGTTCACTTTGAAATTAACCACGGACACTTCCAAGTGATCTGGTGCTTTGTGGCTGTGGTTACAAGAGGTACAAACGATATAAATACTGTTCGTTTTCTCACACAAACCACTCGTTTCGTGTCTTAGGCCATCAATGTGTACTTACATTTACGAGTCATTAAATCATGTTTAATTTGGACTTCTCTGTGCATGCTCTTTGAGGTGAACCCCATATCCCTGCATTATATGACTGATAGACACAAACGGTTTGACCTAAAAATAACAAAATTGAAAATACTGCGGAAACAAAGACACCTACATACCAAAAATTAATTTCAAAGTCAACTATCCCTTTAACTGAAGTGTTTTACGAGCAGAGCGGACTATAGGCTAATCTCCGGTTGCTAAATAAACAATCAGGCGTAACCAAACAAATTATTATTTGTAAAAACTTTAGATTTCAATTACAAAACTAATTAAAATATAAGCTAATGTCTTAATGTGTTATTTGGCAAGTGACTATTGTGACCATTAACCCTTACATAATATAAAATGCTATATAATATAATTAGTGCTGTCAACATTAACACGTTAACATATGCGATCCATATTTTCAGTTTGTGTTAATATTTCAACATTCATCAACCAATCAGATCCAAGCATTCAACAGCCATATTTGTAACTGGAGCCATACAATGAAGTTCACATCCATTGCTGCAGCATTTCTCATTGCTGGCTTTACTGTTATACAAACACATGACCAGCTAAATTACTGAATGGTGAGTTTTTGGTTCTTTAGCGTTTGTAAAATTATATGGCAACGTGATAGATAGGCAATGTACGTAATGCGGTTTAGTCAAGATCTGCCCGGAACTAGTAGTGTTTCTCTCTCTAAAAATAATTACACACCATATAATCTTAGTTTGGAAATCTACTTTATTCCTAAACTGTGTAAAAATAGATTATACATTTATATAACTTTATAAGAATTATTTAAACTGATGTTGCCCCCCAAAAAAGTTTATCTTTAGCCAGACGTCTGTACTCTGTACTCTTAATGCATTTCTCCGTGCTGTGTAATTAAGTTAAAGAACATGGATCTTCTCACCTGTGTAATTTAGTCCTGTAGCAGCATCTGTTGAGCTCCAGCATCCAGCCAGACACAATAACACAGAGCAGTACACTCGAGCTGCCATCCTCTCCATCTGCGACCACAGTCACACAATGAACTCTGCTGGACAATCACGCTTATAAGGACGAAAAAGTATTTGAATTAGCGCTCAACCAATGGCGTGAGTTTGAGGTGTTGTCAATTTCGTCTCCCTGTCAGATATGACTCCCCCTCGCGCGCACGCGCATGACGTTCATCGACTGTGGTTTTCCACACCTGTAATTCCTGTCTGGATTAGGAGTGGTTCACTTAATAATAATAATAATAATAATAATAATAATAATATAATGCGTTTGCTGATAATTTACCCCCATGTAATCCATGATGTTCATGTTCTTTCTTCAGTCGAAAAGAAATGACAGATTTTGATGAAAACATTCCAGGATTTTTCTCCATATAATTAATGGACTTCACTGGCTTTAAATGACGATTAATCAGAAATTACTCGAAAAAAGATTTGTTCATTTTGATGAACGAGTACGAGAGTCACGAACGCGCATCACAGAACAGAGCAAGGCGAGCATTTGTCCTTATAAAATGTAAAGTTTTTTTATTTCTTTTTTAAATGACTGATTGTTTCGCTAGATAAGACCCTTATTCATCGTATCATTTAAAGTCCTTTGAAGCGGCACTGAAACTCATTTGGACCTTGAACCGTTTGGTTCCCAATGAAGTCCATTATATGGAGAAAAATCTTGGAATGTTTTCATCAAAAACCTTCATTTCTTTTCGACTGAAGATAGAAAGACATGGACATCTTGGATGACATGGGGGTGAGTAAATTATCAGCATTTTTTTAAAGTGAACTACTCCTAAGTGTTTATTAGCACTCGTTATTAATTTATGATTGTTTTCCCCTGATTTTTTTTGTGATTTTTGGTTCTTGTGTTACTGTGTGTGTGTAAATTAGTTATCCCTCAATCAACAGCTCCATACAGTTTACTTTCCATAAAAAAAATGAATGAATTAAATTTAATTTAAACATGTTTATTAGATCTCACGGCAGGGGAAAGAAAAGAAAATAACTCCCAACATCTGTATACTTTTATGGGGTTAACTTCTAAGAGCAGGTGCATCAGGTCTCTTCTCTCCCCTCCACATCTTTCTCTTAAGCACAACTGCAAATCAAAAAGAAAGAAAAAACGAAGCAAAGTATTTTATTCACATTAACCATGTACTGAGTGGCACACATAAAAACACAATATTTTTTAACCCGAGCACATGAACGAACACAATGTCTGATTTATGTATCCTCTTTTTTATTCTTTTAATTCTTTTTGTAAATGTTTTAATCATTTTTATTCTCTGCTTGTATTGTCCTCATGCATCTGTTAACAAAATATATAGTATATTATATTTTGATCATAATAAACTCTATTATATTAAAATAGTACAAATTAAAAAATTCTTGTATTTGCTGTCCAGAATGACTTATCTCACTGATCTTTTAGAAGGCATTTGACCCTGCAGCTCCAGCTGGACTGGCATGTGTATTATGTGCACAGCAACAAGCCAAACTGGAAACCAGACTTTGATGCTGTGAACATTCAATTAACCGAGAGCAGAGGTCAAACCATTGCTCAATTTAAAGAGATTTGTGGCTACCATGTAGAATTGGACACAATTATCTCATTTTTGGGCTAAGATGTTATCAATTCCATTCTTTCGAGAATCTATTTGGATTGAAAAAGAAAAATTAGACAAACACAGTTCTGATGGAGAAGACAGAGATTCATTTTGGTTTGTTAATTTTTGTCAGTCTCTTCTGAGACATTGAGAAATGTGATCCTGATGATCTGAGAGATCGGTTTATATTCAGTCAGCATATCTGAAATGTATAGAGGTCCGAGGCTATTGAGGTATTTATAAACAAGTAAAAAAAAATGAATCCTAAACGTAACCAGAAGCCAGTGTAAAGACCTGAGGACTGGTGTGATATGTTCATATTTTCTGGATCTTTTGGCTTGCTCAGTTGGGGACATTTAACATTCAACAATTTTATTGATCTGTGTTGTATTATTTTCATGTTATCACTGTGAAGCTGTTTTGATACAATCAATATTGTAAAAAAACACTATATAAATAAAGGTGACTTGACTTGAAGTCTCTCCACTTGTTCCACGGGTCTCTAGCGCTCCACTTCAGCACAATCACTTGGGAATGAAAATAAGATCTCTTGTTTTCCACTAAATACTATCACTCATAATAGAAGTATCTAGTGTCTAGCCTGAGACACAGCAGTGATCAGAAAGACTCCTTATGACTTTGAATATGCTTTATTTATGGCCAGGAGGACCTCATATCAATCACGGAGAATCCCACTGGCAAAAAGAACAATTTATATAGGATAGCTACATGGCAGAGGTAACATGACTCATTACAATATCTTTCTCTAATATGATTGGTTACTCATCATGGGGTTCATCATCATCAACACACTATTTGGGGTTAAAATGTTGGTATATTTTTTTCTCAAATGCACACAAATTTTAAGCTCACAAGAGATGAAAAAAAAAATAAAGCAATGAATTGATTCAAGTAAAAGAAAATGTAGTATGCTAAATAATTCCCACAACTCTTTCCGGTGGTTAAACTGGCAGAGTTTCACTGCATGCATGACAACAGGTGGTTGAGCAGCATTTCTGTCCGGCAGGGAACTGGCCATCACGGGAACAATATTCACCACACACTGGATTCCCTTAGGGCAAGCCTGTATGGATAGAGATTCAGATTTAGTCTGGCCATTTACTGACATTAAGCGATTTTCAGCACAAGACACTCAGAAAAGCTAGTTTTACTTCGAGAGTGAATTACATTTTAAGTATTATTCATCTGTATTAATTTTGTAAAGCCACCATGTGCTTGAAACAGTGCTATAGGCAGAATTCAGCTACTTTGACAGAGAATATAGCATAAAATAATAATAATAATTATTGATTTAAACATGAATTTAATATAATATAAAGAACACAATATGGAAACACTTTACAATCAATTTAACATTCGTTTACTCCATTAGTTAACATGAACTGACAATGAAAAATACCTCTAAAGCATTTATTAAGTAAGGAATAATTGACGATGAGTCGTCAATTTATTAGAAAATAATGCACACCCGAGATGGTAATGCGGCCATGAATGTGCATTATTTTCCTCTAATTCAACAGACTGGAGTCAATTAGCTATTGCGTGTATCATTATGTTTAGACAACATATTAAGCACCGCTGTGCTGCTTCAGATTTCTGTGGAAAATTCAGCTGTGCCAACAAATGATTAAATTGCAGTTTAAAATATGACAACAGAAACCAGGTAATTTGAACGAGTTTTTGATTAATTAAATGCAGCCGTGGTGATATTAAAGGTCATAAACCATGATATACGATTTTGGCCACATTCCCCTTCTCCATGTCATTAATTCCCTGCATGACCTAAACAGGCACGTCCAGAAAGCTCTTGCATATTGTTTGGTCGCACCACAAGGCGTCACTGTGGCCTCAAAGCTTCAGCACTGAGCTCGATTGCTATCTTAGGTAAAACACGCTCTCTCATTAGCATACATGTAGAAATAAATAAATGTGAAAATAAGTGAATGCATAAATAATTAAAAAATACATTTGAAAAAAAAAACCAATTCTACATTAATAGTTTTTTTTTTTTACATTTGTTTGTATATTTATTTATATATGCATTTATTTATTATAATTTCAGGTCTGGCATTCCATACAAAGAGTCATGGGATGTAGGAAAAAGATGTATAGAATACAATAAAATATAATATAATATAATATAATGTAACATAATATAATATAATACGTACCTGGAACCATGCACTGACTTACACCACATCCAGTGCTGCAGCATTTCTCATTGTTGGGACACTCACTGTCATCGACACATGGCGTGAGACGTATCAGGGCACACATTGCTGCATCATATTTTCTGAGTGGACACACTCCTGGTTTTACTGTTACACAGACAGATGACAAGGAAGTCATATCACTGAATGAATGTCACCGTAAAAAAAAAAAAAAAAAAAAAAAAAAATAATATATATATATATATATATAATTTTAAATAGCTCAACAACAAATGTTGTTTCAAGTGGTTTCCTCAAATTCAACTGGAAATGCAACTTTTAAAGCTACATTGTGTAACTCTTTTTTATAGCTAAAAACACTTAGTTCTTTCAAAAATATATGTGCTCATTAATGTATATTTACTTCGTTCAAGTAATAAAGAATTATCGTGAGTCTATAATATGCCATTGAAAATACATACGGGTAAGGGGTTCTAATGTTGCCCCTCAATCTTGAAAATATATTAGCCAAAGAGGGACCCGTTAATTCAAGCTTCGCCTTTTGCGTTTACGTTTGAGTTAACACTCATGGACGAGGTCGAACTGGAAGCCATGTTAATCTTGGACTACATTGGCCACCGTAGGAGTTAAAATGAAATCAGAATTGAGAGGAACCGAAACTAATATTCACTGGATGATCATATACCTTTTCACCGCTAGATGAGGGTAAAAAAAAAAAAATCACACAGTGTAGCTTTAATGACTTCAGCAGTCTCAAAACTATTCAACCCCTTCATGGCAAGCATAGTTGGTACTTAGTAGAAGGCCATTTTGCTATAGAGTGCCGAAGTGATGACGACACTATGTAGGACAAACTCGGAAGCTAGCGGTAAGCTAGCTGGCATTCCTAAAGTGTAATTAGTTGATGTTTTTTTTTTGGTAAATCGATTAACAGCACAAATACATATTTAGCAATTTCTCTGGTCACCTCTGTACACAAATCTGTTTATAAAAAATAATAATAAAAAAAAGCTCAAAGGTATTCTTTAACTTCATATTTTGTCAACATACAAGCTAGATAGTTGCAATGTTTTTTTATATAGTTTTTAAACCTGCAACTAAAGCTAGCGAACAATACAAATTTACAAAATAATCTTAGTGGGACATGTTTAATATAATAACCTGTTATCATATAATAACCTGACTTTTTCCTGTGACCTGAAACAAGATGCAGTTTTGTTCAATAGCTGAAGCCTTTTAGTCTGATGGCCGAGGTCTGAAGAGGTCCAATAATGTACAGCATACAACGGCCTCGAGCCTTTGGCCGAATCACAGCTGTGCTAATATAATATAATATAATATAATATAATATAATATAATATAATATAATATAATATAATATAATATAATATAATATAATATAATATAATATAATATAATATAATATAATATAATATAATACCTGTAACTGGAGGCATACAGTCAAGTCCACATCCATTGCTGCAGCATTTCTCATTGTTGACACAGTCATTGTCATCGACACACGACATGAAATTCATCAGGGGACACATCCATGGTATAGGTTTTCTGACTGGACACACTCCTGGCTTCACTGTAATACAGACACATGACAGAGAAGAAAAAAAAAACTGTAAGGGGCCCAAAGTTCTCTTGCATAGCCCCCCTTAAAACTCTGCCTAACATAATAAAACAATACCTGTAACTGGATCCACACACTGAAGTCCACATCCATTGTTGCAGCATTTCTGTTTGTTGGCACAGTCACTGTCATCGGCACACGACGGGACACACATTGGTGGTTTATATTTTTTAGCTGGACAAAATCCTGGCTTTGCTACAAAACAAACATTGAAAAAAATAAAATAAATAAAAAAAATCCCCATCTATCCATATCCATCAAAAGTAATCCACATGGCTCCAGGGTGTTGATAAAGACCTATCCCTTTAAGCATGAAAATGACTGAAGGAAATATATATTTGATAAACAAATTAAGCCAACTCGTATGATTTATTTTATTTTGGTTTCTCTACCCAATACATTAAAAAAATTACAAATCCATTGAAAATACAAGTCTGACTCGTTCTGGAGAAAGTGGTATCGGCTGCCCTTCAATATATCAGGGATAATTATTATATTATACTATACTATATTAGTCCTGATATATTGAAGGGCAGGTAAAAAGGACTTGGATGCACCAATACAACTTTCTCTAAAGAGTCCGATATCTTTATCTTAAGAATATAAAATAATATAAATCATACAAGTTGGCTTAATTTGTCGATCAAATATATACATTTCCTTCAGTTATTTTCATTCTTAAAGGGATAGGCCTTCATCAACCCCCAGGAGTCATGTGGATTACTTTTATGATGGATAGATCCACTTTGATGGAATACAAAACAGAAATAGCCATTCACTGCTATAATAAAGCTTGGAAGAGCCAGGACATTTAATATAACTCCGATTGTATTCGTATGAAAGAATAGACATCTAGGATGTCTTCAGAATGAGTATGTCATGGGCTAATTTTCATTTTTGGGTGAACTAATCCCCTGTTAAAATGCATTTTTGTGAAGACTGTTTTAAGTTCACTTAAATGACAATATTTAAAGCCTAATAAACCTAATATAACAAAATAAAACTAAAAACATAAAAATACCTGTAACTGCAGCCATACACTGAAGTCCACATCCATTGGTGCAGCATTTCTCATTGCTGGCACAGTCACTGTCATCGACACACGACTCGAAAGTTACCCGGGGACACATTGCTGGTTTATATTTTCTTCTTGGACACACTCCTGGGTTTACTGTTGTACAGACACATGACAGAGAAGCCAGATCACTGAATGCTGAATGTGTTTTTCACTGGGTCGTTTGCAGAGTACGTCAGGCAAATGGGCCCAGGACACTAGTGGCCCAAATCACGACTTTAGTTTATTTTATTACTTTTTTGTGATTGTTTTCTTACATACACAAACATGTTAAATAACAATATTGCAGTAAAATAAATCTGTGAATTATAGAGTGAATTGTAATTAGTGTAGACAAGAAATATTTAAATGACAATGTATTTAAATTAAAACGTTAACTAATAAACGTAAATGTATTAAACGTAAAAATAAATTAACAAAATAGCAAAATAGCATAATACTTGTAACTGGATCTATTCAGTCAAGTCCATTACACATAGTGCTGCAGCATTTCTGATTTTTGGGACACTCAACTGTCAACGGCACACAACTCTTCACTAAACACATTATTGTTCCATCGTTTGTGTTTGGACACACTCCTGGCTTTACTGTTAAACTTGACGGAAAGGGAAAATAGCTCTGATATTTTGTAGGGCAGGTAAATGTGACATTACAATGAGTTTGTTGAGATGTGAAATTTAAGTGAATTTAAAAAAAACAATGTTATATTTTTCTCCACTCGCATGGCAACAAGTACAAGCCAATCAGAGCACAGGCCGAATAGAGCAGTTGTGTGTTTTTTTTTGGGGTTAGGAAAAGTCAGTGAGTGACTTTTAAATGAAACGCACAAGTCGCACCCGATAGTGACTGGACTGTAGGAGAGTTTTTGGAGGAACAAATGGGGTTTAGGGAATCCTAGGTATCCATCTTCTATTGTTCTAGCTGAAGTAGAATCTTACATTTACCCTCATTTGAATATCGTTCCTTTTTTTTCTACAGTAGTGATGGGGACGAGACCGCCTATGCCAAATCCGAGTCAAGGCCGAGTCTTTGAAGGGTCGAGTTGGAGTCGAGACCGAGTACGTTGGTTTTCAAATAAAGTCGAGACCGAGTCTAAACACACTAGAATTATCAATCACAGAAAAAGAACTTCACTCCGCATTGAAAAGCATGCAAAATAATAAGGCACCAGGTCCGGATGGCTTCCCTGCTGAGTTCTACGAACATTTTTGGTCGACTTTATACCCACTATTTAGCAGAACAATAACAGAAATAAAACACAATGCAAAGTTCCCTTCCCACATGAATACAGCACTTATAACACTCATTCCTAAACCTAACAAAGACCACACCTTCACATCTAACTATCGTCCTATCTCACTCATAAATGTCGACATAAAAATAATTAGCAAAGCATTAGCCCATAGAATTGAACAAATCATACCGTATATAATCCATCCTGATCAGACCGGCTTTATAAAAGGTAGACATGCATCTAATAATACCCGCAGATTGTACAATTTAATCCACTACTCATCAATACAACAGAAAGATACTCTCATTGCCACATTAGACGCCGAAAAAGCTTTTGATAGGGTCAACTGGAAATTTTTATTCACCACGTTACAAAAATTCGGCTTTGGAGAGTCATTTATTAACTGGATCAAGATTTTATACACATCACCATTGGCCACAGTCACAACGAACGGTCTAACATCACAAAGCTTTACACTGCACAGGGGGACGAGGCAGGGATGTCCACTCTCTCCATCCCTATTCACCATTTTTATTGAACCTTTAGCAGCAGCTATCCGTCAAAACCCAGCAATCAAAGGTATTGAAACACCACAACAAACACATAAAATCTCACTTTATGCAGATGATATCCTACTATATATACAAGAACCCCTAACATCTACTCAAGAAATAATTAAAACAACCCAGTCCTTCTCAAAAATATCAGATTATGCAATAAACTGGAATAAATCCTCCATCCTCCCTTTACATAAAACCAAATGGGATGTGGCACCCCATCAATCACCTATACCTATATGTCATGATCACATCACTTACTTAGGCATTAAGATTTCCTCCAGACTGTCAGAGTTGGTAACACTCAACTTCACACCACTACTAAAAAAAATAGAAGACGATTTGCTCAGGTGGCTCAACCTCCCAATCTCCATAATCGGCAGGATAGCGGCAATAAAAATGACGATTTTACCAAAAATTAATTACCTATTCTCAATGATTCCAACCCACCCCACACTCACCTGGTTTAAATCACTAGACTCCATTATAACTCGCTTCTACTGGAAAAATAAAACGCCAAGGATAAAACTCACTACACTACAAAAAAGTAAGGCTCAAGGAGGACTAGAAGCACCAAATTTCCAATGTTACTCAATGGCTAACCAACTGCAATACATATACAAATGGATTCACCCCACCCAATCTGATATTATATGGCTAGATATAGAACAATCACTATGCAAAGAATTAAATATAGCTGATATACCGTTCCACACCAAATCAATCAAACAACACACATGTTTTAATGCAGTAACTATAGCCACCACTCTGACAGCCTGGTGGAAATTTCACCAAATCACAAACTCTACATTAGCTCCATCTAACCTCACTCCACTATGGAACAACCGTGACTTTATAAGCAATAAAAAAACATTGAATTTTCACACATGGGCGGAAAAAGGTATCACCCACATTAACCATATTTTCAAATCCAACACATTTAAACCATTTCCACAACTGGCCCAGGAGTATGGCATCGGGAACAACGAATTTCTAAAATACCTACAAATCAAATCTTCTGTCCTGACAAAAATAAACATCAGAGATACAAATTTAGAACTTCCACTGGCAATATCAGACTTGGTCAACATTTCCTCTCCAAAAAAACTTCTCTCTAAAATATACAAAATGATCTCAAATCAACTTCAGACCATATACTTACCAACAATAAAATGGGAAAACGATCTTTCAATAGCACCTGATGCCAACTTCTGGACCCAAATCTGTAAAAACATCTATCTCATGTCTAAAAATGCGAATCTTCAGTTAATACAATACAAAATACTTCACAGAACACATTACACAGGCAATAGATTAGCTAAAATGGGTTTCACATCAGAAGTTTGCACACATTGCAATCAAAATGCTACAGATACATACATCCATGCAACCTGGCACTGCACTCCAATCAAACACTTTTGGGAAGAGGTCACACAGGCACTATCCACTATAGTTGGCTGCCACATCCCACTGTCCCCTTCCCTTTGCTTGCTGGGGGACCTCACAATAATCACTGATAAAACTATAAACTCTAAAATACTCCTCATAGCGCTAACCATCGCCAAGAAAACTATCCTCATGAACTGGAAAACCAGAAATAAATTACACATTAACATTTGGAAAAATCTTATAACAGACTTCATTGCAATGGAATTCACATCTCCCCTTCATAATTACACATCTGAAACTAACCTCTGCCGTCCAACACTTTCTGACCTCTTACAGCTATGAATCCTTTCTCTGTTCTTAACTCCGACTCCTCACACCTTCTTAGCCAACCCACGAATATTCATTTTAGTTGTTTGAAGTTGTTTCTGCCATCATTGTTATTGCTATCTTCATTGTTACTGTTATGATTACTACCTTCACTTTTTTACTTTTTATTTTTGTTGTTTTATTGTTGTAATTGCTGTTGTTGCTGTCCTTTGCTCTAACCGTTTTGATCACCACTGCCATCATCATTGTCCTTCATTATTAATATTATTATTACTATTATTATAATAATTATTATTATTATTATCATCAATATTGCCATTGTCGATGCTGTATTAGAATTAAGTGTCATTGTCAGCACTATTGCAATAACTTCCCCCTTATCTCTTCATGGGTTTTTAATGCACCACAACATAGAATAGGGAAAAAAAAAAAAAAAAAGGAAGGAATAAGTATATTTGGAAAATCCTCACAAATACCAAGGCAGGCAAGACAGGCGAGAAGTGGTTTCAACGGGACAGCATCTCTGTCCCAATTTGAGACCCTCTCGCACTGTACTCCCTATTTTAATGCACCTTAGACATTGCACATAACACACAAAAAAAAAAATAGAGAAAAAAAAAAAAAAAAAAGAAAGATAGGGACTGATGAGATGTGGGGGAAGGATATCTTATATTATATTATCTTATATTATATTATTATATCATATTTTATTTTTTACAGGATTGACAATGGCAATTGTTACATAGGAGGGAGGATGGAAATAAAAATTTATCAACACAATATGGACAGTATGGTGGTAGTGGGGAGTGGGATGGTGATTGCAATGACAATGGTAAATAATAAATGGTCACTTTGTATACGCATACACACACATACCCACACTCACATCCACTCACACACACACACTCAGATCAACACTTAAATCACTCTTGTCACTGCTGGAATTATAGATTTACAAGATTGCTCACTACTGCACTATGTTGGTTTGTTTGTTTGTTTGTATGTATGTCTGACTGTTAAATAAAAAAAAAAAAAAAAAAAAAAAAAAGTCGAGACCGAGTCATGACCAAGTCTTTGAGGAAGCAAATCTGAGTTGAGATTGTCCCAACATGACAGTTTTGATATTCATGATTTAATATCACCCCAGTTAATAATCAACAGTTAGGCCTAAAGACTAAGCTAGATTGGGAATGGTTTAGAGCAGTCGTTAGTAATGGGGGCGAGACCGCCTATGCCGAGTCAGAGTCGAGACAGAGTCTTTGAGGGAACAATCTGAGAAAGCAGAAATCGGTCTTGAGACCAGACTCAAGTACTACATCAGTATTCGGCAACACAAACTCTGGCCTCTAGACATCAGTACAAGGCTATAGAGTGAGGCTATAAGTTCTACAGAGAGTGAAACTGCCTAGTCTGTACTGGTCACGTGGTTTCTTAAGCTCAAACACCACTTTGACATTTGACTGTAATTGGCCCTTTTTGGGTCACCACACTCTCCTCAACTAAACAAGAGGAAAGTTCCATTTTGTTTCTTTTTATTATTTATATGGTTTTTATTATGTTCTTGTTTGAATGTGGGCCACCAAGAACGTCTGGATGTAGAACTAAAACATGTTGAATGTTAAAAGATATTTAATTTTCAGATATTTCAAGTGTTCAGTTCAGACAAATTGTTTTGCTCTTAAATATGTTTAATTTGCACCTTGGTACCTGAAGCAACTTGAAAGATAACAGTGGTGGTATTTTTCATATGAGGCTAAAGTGTTATCGGTCTTAAGAAAAATGTATAGACTAAGACCAATCCTCACCTGTTAAAATGGATTTGTCTGGAATTGTTAAATCGGTTAAGCTTATTTAAATCTTTTCTAAATCACTAATTTGTTCATCATAGTAGGAACCACTTTATTGCAGCTACACCAAGATTATCAATGATTTCTCCCGTTTCAGGGTTATAGTTATTTAAAAATTCTATCTTCAATTTACCAATCTATCCACGTGGATGTAAAATTGAAAATCTGTACCCACAGTTTAAAATCAGTCCCCATGGATTTATTTATTTTTCTCTTCCCAGAACTTAGGTGGAATCCTTAGAAAAAAAGTCATTTGTTTTGGGCTTGTTTTCACAGGCCTGATTGATTATTTGTCTCGAGAGATATGGCAACACTGGTTGAAACACTGATTAAGTGATTACGTGAGACTTTCATCAAGTTGAACGGTTTCTTTCAATATAGTTCATTCGTGTTTATATAATATCAACTAAAGAAGAACTTTAGATCAGTTCACGTGCCACTTAGGCGCTACGGTGATCTTTCACGTCACATTAAAGAGCGTCAAAATGGCATTTGTTAGAATTTCGGCAATAAAATTGACAGAATTTGAAAGCGGAGACTTTCATATCAAAAGTAACCTGCCCTGTCAGTGTCCTCTTTGCTTCGCTCTTCTTTCACACAATGAAAAAACATGATGTGTGAGAGTTGGCAGCCCTGTCTTCACTAACATTGTAGATTTAGGGAGTTCTCTGAAGATAATTGGCCCCAGAGCCTTTGCAAGTCATAATCCGTCCCTGTGTATCATCCCAAGTGTAATGTGTGTGTCTTACCGTTTCTCACTCCGCATGACTCCTCACACTCTTTCTGGGTGTTAAACCTGTTGTCATTTCCCTGGCAGCCTCCATATACGAAGGACACACACTTTCCCGCAGCAGAATCGAAGCCCCACATGGGCATGTATGCTTTACAAGGACCAACTTCCAAAGGCAGTTTACAGGCAGCTAGATGGAGAAAATACACTGTATATTACAACTACATCAAGATAAATTGTGCGCTAGTCACTATGGGCCTTTTAGCTGGGCCGTAATCCATCTTTGGATCACACACACAAAAGTGTGTGTGACACACACCAGTCACAAACACACATGGGTGCAGTTGTTCGAGTGAGGATTAATGCCCGACGAGGTGTCCATTGCCATGTATAAAACGGACGAGGTGTGAACCATCCGATGCACAGCGGAGGTCTTAATGGACGACCGTTGCCTCCACCGAAGTCCATTAATACCTCGACAATGACCACCTCGAAGGGCGTTGACCCGCTTATACCATGGTGACTCGCACTCCGCATGACTCCTCACATCTGGCCATAAAGAGATGGACATGGTCAGAAACAATACTCAGGTAGGCCGTGACATTTAAACGATGCCCAATTGGCACTAAAGTGTGATAAGAAAACATGCCCACACCATTACACCACCACCACCAGCCTGCACAGTGGTAACAAGGCATGATGGATCCATGTTCTCTTTCTGTTTACGCCAAATTCTGACTCTACCATCATGCGTGGGATTTCCCCCCTTCTGGTCAATGTATCCCTGCCTCTTCTTAATTATTTTGATCCCCCGGTGGGGATAGCCAACTATGGTCGCAAGTTGGTCGCAATTTCCATTCAACTCTATTGGTAACGACGGAACTTGCGACCATAGTTGGCTATCGATGCTTTCGGGAAACACACCCCTGCACGAGTCTGCAGACTTGCTCAATGTCCAAGACTGATTGGTTACACCTCACGGACAATGGGCTATCAACACTTGCGAGACGGTTGCAGGTCCGCGCTGGGCTGTGGAGCTGTTTGTAGAAAGGAAGGCAGCAGCTATTCAGAATAACCGTCACAATCTGATTTTCTGTTTCTATGATGACACTCTTGAACATCTGGCGCGAGTGATTTCAATGTTAATTCAATGTAAAAGACGCGTTCTAAAGGCTCTACGGCACGAGGGTTCTACGAATTATCTATGAATTGACAAACATAGATAATGCATCTGTCTTTTCAATCATTTCACTGTAGCTCAGAATCGCGATGTAACGTTAACATTATCACTTTAGCAGTAAAACTGTTTCTATTCTGGTTTAACTTTGCAATCAATCCATGGTTCAGGAGAGGCTGATATAAATTAGCCAACCCTATTAATCTATTGATTTAATTATTGCACATTTTTTCGTTGTGCACGATCACAGTTCATATACTGTATGTGTGGGAAGCTATTAAAGTAAATATATTGCGTTAGGATACTTCGTGAGTTAATAAGATTTTTTTTTTCCTGCAAATGCAGAGATGAAGTTAATGTTCTCATGATTTATTTTTATGAAATTATTTCTCAAAACATCCCCCCCCCCTTTGTTTTTTTCACAAATCACACCCTGTGTATAGTAAATGTACATGTATAAAACTAAAATCTCCTGAATTTGAAGATAATTGGCCCCAGAGCCTTTGCAAGTCATAATCCATCCCTGTGTATTATCCCAAGTGTAGTGTGTGTGTGTGTGTGTCTTACCGCTTCTCACGCATGACTCCTCACACTCTTCCTGGCTGTCAAACCTGTTGCCATTTCCCTGGCAGCCTCCATATACGAAGGACACACACTTTCCCACAGCAGAATTGAAGCCCCACATGGGCATGTATGCCAAACAATTACCAGATACCAAAGGCAGTCCACAGACATCTAGATGGAGAAAATACACTGTATATTACAACTACATCAAGATAAAGTCACTATGGGCCTCTGAGCTGGGCTGTAATCCATCTTTGTATCACACACACACACACACACACACACACACACACACACACACACACACACACACACATTGGTGCAGTTGCTCGATATAACACATACCATTATAGAACATAACATAATTAATATAATATATGTATATAAAATAATATAATAAAAATACCTGTAACTGGATCCATACACTGACGTCCACATCCATTGCTGCAGCATTTCTGATTGTTGGCACAGTCACGGTCATCGACACACGACACAAATTTTATCAGGGCACACTCTGCTGGTTCATATTTTCTGCTTGGACACACTCCTGGCTTTACTGTTATACAGACACACGACAGAAGCCATTTAATTGAATGCTGAATGTCTTTTTATTAGTACTTTTGCTTCTTTTTTTCTTCTTCTTTTGCTGCTGTTACTGTAAAGACCTTTAAAACAACTGAAATCATTTGACAAAGCGATATGACATGTACGTAATGCAGTCAAGACCTGCGTTGCAATTTCTGATCTAAAACCATTGTTTGTATTTAGTTGGTGGGTATGGTGGTGTCCCAGACCTCCCATAAGTATCAAGGCCAAATATAAAGCCTAAAAAATGTTAAATTTGATCATTTAAATTATAATCTATGTGCCTTTAATGGCTTTTTATAACAATATGCCATTATAGAAATGTTCCCAATATTTGCTTCTGTCTTTATGTTGTGTCTACATTCATTTGGAAATTAGCACAATATAAAAATATATAAAAAACTTTTTAAAGAATGATTAATCGTGATTAATTACAGAAAAAGTGGGATTAATTTGTTTTTTAATGTATTGACAGCACTTTATATTATAATACAATAGAGTATATATATATATATATATATATATATATATACAGTATATACAGATATACACACACAGTATGCAAATATTTCTTAAATATATACATGCATTTGTGCGTGTGTGTATTTGTATAGAAAATAATTATACACAGTACACACACACACATAAATACTTTTAGACAAACGGGTCGGTCCGTATGGCTGAGTTGCATTGCGGAGAGTTTGGGTTGCGGAGAGTTCGTGAGATAGTGGTTTTCTAACACCGACACCCGTACAATGGAAATTATTATGAACATCAGCTATGCTAATTATGAACATCAGCTATGCTAATTATTTCCCATCTGCCTTTCTGCTGTTATCTCGGGACGCTTGTGCCGAGAAAAATGGCGTTCGTCAGGTCCAGCCTTGTATCCAGCATCTCACGGGGGTTTCGGATGCCCCACCGCCTGTGATGAGAAGACCAACGCCTGTGAAGAGACGACTCAACGCCTGCGATATGTTATGGGGCTGTTTTAGACATAAACAATATTTATATTTAATAGTTATAATTAAACAATATGAATGTAAGCCAGAGGAGAACTGGCCCCGACTGAGCCTAGGGTTCTCCCAAGGTTTTTTCTCCATCCAATCTGATGGAGTTTTGGTTCCTTGCCACTGTCGCCTTGCTTTTGGCTTGCTTGGCTTGCTTAGTCGGGATTATTTGGGATTATTTAGGATTATTTAGGATTACTTAATATTTAACAATATTATCGATCTGTGTTGTACTACTTTCATGTTATCACTGTGAAGCTGCTTTGATACAATCTGTATTGTGAAAAGCGCTATATAAATAAATGTGTGACTTGACACATATTATGTAAACACAAACTTTTATTTTGGATGCGATTAATCGCTTGACAGCCCTAAACATAGTATAATATAATAGCTGTAACTGGAGCCGTACACCGAGTTCCACCGCATGCAGTTCTGCAGCATTTCTGATTTTTGGGACACTCGCTGTCATCGGCACACAACTCGTCATCCTTCCTTTTACACATTATTTCTTCGTTTATCTTTGGACACACTCCTGGCTTTACTGTAAAACAGACACATGACAGAGAAGACATATTGAATTAATTTTTCACTGTAGAAAAAAAAAAATTGGAAGTTGGACCTATGTTATTGGAATACGTTTTACTAGAAATAACATCCTGGTTGCGCATGTGACCCACCACTGTTCCCAGAAGGAGGATACGGAGGACGTAGTCGGCGTCGACTGAATGGCGGGATCACACCAGAGAACCCCATTCAGTCCACGTCGACTACTTCTGATGTTCTTGACTGAAAGGAAACAATTTCAGTCTTTCTAAAATTTCATGTTTACAGTATATTATTATACAATTCAATACCTGTAACTGGAGCCGTACACCGAGTTCCACCGCATGCAGTACCGCAGCATTTCTGATTTTTGGGACACTCGCTGTCATCGGCACACAACTCGTCATCCTTCCTGACACACCTTACTAATTCAGCTTTTGTCTTTGGACACACTCCTGGCTTTACTGTTATACAGAAACATGACAGAGAATATCACTCAATGCTGAATGATTTCTACTTCTGTCTTTCTTCTTTAAAATATTTTTAGAATACGTTTTACTGAAAATAACTATTTCAGTGTTTCTAAAGACTGAACTTGAGGTTTAAATTTAATACATTTAATTTATTCTCTATGTGCCTATCTTTAATGTTTTTTTTATATATATATATAAAGATGCCATTAAACAAATGTTTAGAATATTTTCTTCTTTATGTTGTTTCTCTGTCACACAACTCTTCACCCTATATGATAAACCTTATTTTTTTTACCATTTGTCTTTGGACACACTCCTGGCTTTGCTGTTATAGAGACACATGACAGAGAAGACGCATCCCTGAATGAAATTTTCAATGTAGAAAAAATAATTTTGGAAGTTGTACCTATTATTAGAACACATTTTACTGGAAAGAACGTCCTGGTTGCGTATGCAACCCACCACTGTTCCCAGAAGGGGGAAACGGAGGACGTGGTCGACGTCGACTGAATGGCGGGATCACATCAGGGAACCCCATTCAGTCCACATCGACTACTTCTGACGTCCTCGACTGAAAGGAAACTATTTCAGTCTTTCTACTGTAAAATTTCATGTTTTATTCATCGTAAATTTTCATATTTTATTCGTTTATCCCCCCTTTATTGTTGTTTACTGTTTTATGTGTTTTTTTTTCATATAGTTTTTTTTCCTTGGCTTTTGTAAAGCACTTTGGTCAACACAAGCTGTTTTTAAACGTGCTACATAAAATAAATTCTAAATGTCAAAATTAACATGTATGCAATTTATATTTTCACTTTAATCGTTAAAAATATTTAACGCAATTAACGTAGCATCCACCCCCCCCCCCCCCCCATCATCCTATGGTTAGCTTTACAATATAAGATCACACTCTCATTCATGCAAATGTTTGTAAAATATTTAAGTACGATAAGACACAAAAGTGAACGCCAGGGCAGAACTTAAAGTGACAGCAGCCTAACAAACCTGCTGCTGTGATCTCTGTCATTAACATTAGTTAATAAAACAAAAGAGAGGAAATAATTCACCGCTCTTGACTGAACACTTTGTTTTGACTTTGTAGCTTTAATATTTCTTAAATATGTACATGCATGTGTGCGTGTGTGTAATTGTATTGAAAATAATTATACACAGTTACACACACATATTATGTAAACACAAACTTTTATTTTGGATGCGATTAATCGCTTGACAGCCCTAAACATAATATAATATAATACCTGTAACTGGAGCCGTACACCGAGTTCCACCGCAAGGAGTGCCGCAGCATTTCTGATTTTTGGGACACTCGCTGTCATCGGCACACAACTCGTCATCCTTCCTGATACACCTTATTTCTTCGTTTATCTTTGGACACTCTCCTGGCTTTACTGTTATACAGACACATGACAGAGAAACCATATCACTGAATGAATTTTTCACTGTAGAAAAAAACAACAACATGTTATTGGAATACGTTTTACTAGAAAGAACATCCTGGTTGCGTATGCAACCCACTACTGTTCCCTAAAGGAGGACGTAGTCGACGCCGACATGAATGGCGGGATCACACCAGCGAGCTCCATTCAGTCCACGTCGACTATTTCTGATGTTCTCGACTGAAAGGAAACTATTTCAGTCTTTCTACTTTAAAGTCAGTTCCCACTCTAGTCTATGGAGAAAATCCTGGAATGTTTTCATCAAAACCATAATTTCTTTTCGACTGAAGAAAGAAAGACATTGACATCTTGGATGACATGGGGGTGAGTAAATTATCAGCAAAAGTTTTCAAAAGTGAACTACTCCTTTAAAGGTTTTTATATTTATAAAGCCTAATAAATGTTAAATTTGATCGATTTCAATTATATTCCATGTGCCTTTAATGGCTTTTTATAAAAATATCCCATTATACAAAGGTTTAAAATATTTGCCTCTGTCTTTATGTTGTGTCTAAATTCATTTGGGCATTAAATGTGAAATTATTACAATATGAAAATATTATAAAACTTTTTAAAGAATGATTAATTGTAATTAATTACAAAAAATGTGAGATCAATTAGATTTTTTTAATCTATTGACAGCACTATACATTATAATCAATAGAGTATAATATAATATACATGTAACTGGACCAATACACCGAGTTCCACCACATGGAACACTGCAGCATTTCTGATTTTTGGGACACTCGCTGTCATCGGCACACAACTCGGCAACATACCTGGCACACCTGACTAATTCAGCATTTGTCATCATTGGACACACTCCTGGGTCTTCTGTTAAACAGACACATGACAGAGAAGACATTTCACTGAACGCTGAATGATTTCTACTTCTGTCTTTCTACTTTAAAATAATATTGGAATACATTTTACTAGAAATAACTATTTCTGTCTTTCTAAAAACTGAACTTGTGGTTTCAATTTTAAACATTTCATTTATTCCTTATGTGCCTAACTTTAATGTTTTTTTTTTTTTTTTATAAAAAGATGCAATTAAACAAATGTTTAAAATATTTTCTTCTTTATGTTGTTTCGTCACAACTCTTCACCCTTCCTGAAACACCTTATTTCAACGTTCGTCTTTAGACACACTCCTGGGTTTACTGTTATACAGACACATGACAGAGAAACCATGTCACTGAATGCTGACTTTTCACTGTAGAAAAAAATAATATTTTGGAAGTTGTATCCTAATGTTATTTGGAATATCATTTACGTGAAATAACTATTTCAGTCTTTCTACTAGTTTTATTCATCGTGGGTTTTGGTGCTTTTGCTGTTCTTGGCTGTAAGGACCTCTGAAATAACTGAAATCATTTGGTGAAGTGATATAAACATGTAATGCGTTTCCCTCAAAATAACTGCATACCTTACAATCTTCAAACAAATAAAAATATACAAAGGACTTTTTAAAGAACGATTAATTACAGAAATGTGCACTTGATTAGTTCATTTGTTTTATCGATTGACAGCACTAAATACTGTAATATAATAAACTATAATACCTGTAACTGTATCCATACACTGAAGTCCACATCCATTGTTGCAGCATTTCTGATTGTTGGCACACTCACGGTCATCGACACACGACACGAATTTTCTCCAGGTACACTCTACTGCTCCAAATAAAGGGCTTGGACACACTCCTGACACATGACAGAGAAGCCAGATGTTTTATTCATCATGAATATCAAAATGAAAATCAAAAATATCTTCATTTGCGTTCCGAAGATGAACAAAGGTCTTACGCGGTTGGTACAGCATGGGGGAGAGTAATTAATGACTTAATTGGTAACACTTTACAACAAGGTTCATTAGTTAACATTAGTTAACTACATTAGTTAACATGAACTAATAATGAACAGCACTTACACAGCATTTATTAATCTTTGTAAACGTTAATTTCAATATTTACTAATACTTTATTAAAACCTTGTTAACATTAGTTAATGTGCAGTGAACTAACATGAACAAACAATGAACAACTTTATTATTATTAACTAACATCAACTAAGATTAACAAGTACTGTAACAAATGTATTGCTCATGGTTAGTTCACGTTAGTTAAAACAATAACTAATGTTAAATAATGAACCTTATGTAAAATGTTACCACTTAATTTATTTTTGGATAAACTAATGTAGAAATTTGTTCTTCTAAAAATTCTAAACTAACCCTTTTTTGGTCTATGACATAGAACACAGTTATAACCTGCTTGTGTTTTTTTATCTTTATTGTATCTGCTTGTGTTTTTAAAAAACTTTATATAGGCTTCGAAATGTATAGTTTTTGGATTAACTTGCAAAGATTAACTTGATAAACAAAACATGCAAGAGTCACATCTTTGTTGAACACGGCTCTTATTTTTGTAGATTTTCCAAAAGTCTTTGGCGAAAATGCATAGATTTTCGATCGAGGTAACCTATGCGCTGCTAACTCCCGAGTTGTCCTACATCATCACCGAAGTGACGTCATCACTTCGGCACTCTATTTGTACGGCAACCTTATGATTTGAAACGATTCGATTTAGCCTTTTTGAATGGAAGTTCCCCAAACCGGAAGTGCCACCCATAATTCAAAACGCCGTAAGGTCGTCAGGAATAAGGTGGACATGGACATGTGATGTGGTCAAGACCTGCCTGGACTACTTCAGCTGTGGGTTCCCCTGAAAATAATTGCACAATCTAGAACCTTCATCACCCAATCAGATTCAAACGTTCAACTGCCCTTGAGTATAATATAATATAACGTAATCTTAGTATAGTATGATCTAGGTGAATACTCGAATGTCAATTACCGTTTTAATCAATTGCTAAAACACTAAACCCTATTATCTGAACCAAATGCTCTGTTGCCTGAACCAACTGATTGACTCAATCACTCTTTTGGCAAAACCATAAGCTGGTGTGTGTGGTGAGCGTTCTGGCGCACTATGGCTGCCGTCGCATGATCGCATCATCCAAGTGGATGTTGCACACTGGAGGTGGTTGAGGAGTTTCCCCTCTCTATGTAAAGCGCTTTGAATGCCTAGAAAAGCGCTATATAAATGTAAACTCTAAAAATGCTGGGTTGTTTTAACCCAAATTTGAGTCAAATATGGACAAACCCAAATGCTGGGTTAAAAATGTAATTTAAAAAACATGTACAGAGACGGGATAAAATTTTAAATTACATTTTTAACCCGACATTTGAGTTTGTGCATATTTGACCCAAATTTGGGTTGAAACAACCCAGCATTGTTTAAAGTAAGCACTTTTCACCCGTTTAGACACAACTTGCCAATACATTTTCCTTGTGATGCACCCAGTGCTGCATAATGGTGAGCACAGGTGACAAAAGTCAAACAAAATTAAAGCACATGTGCCACCACAACTCAAAATTGATCACACTCACACTCAGAGAGCACTGGTTTGTAGGCCCTATAATGGTTATCTGAGAGGAAGAGTTTGTGTGAGGGGAGGTCGAGTTGGTCAGCGAAGACAAAGAACAGTAATATCTGATGAAATCTGTGATTGACCGTGTTCTTGTCCATATGGTAGCATGAGGGAGGGAGGCTGGACAGTCAGTGGTTTAAGTCAGTCAGTTTAATCTACAAAACAAACCCTAAACTAAAACCAAATGCAAAACTTTATTTATATTTGTCGGTTTTTTAATCAAATCAGAATTGCTTAAAGTCTGATTGATGGCAAAAATATCTGGTAACATTTTTTTTTTTTTAACATTAATATTCTGGTTTTTGTGTAAAAAAATATATCTATGTGTTACGATGGAAAATGTAGAGAAAAAGTAATAGATAAAACACAATTTAATAATATTACAACAGGCTAAATATTTATATAATTTATAGGAATTATTTAAACTAATGCTGCCAACAAAATTCATCTTTAACTGGACGTCTCTATATGTTTGAGAATTGTAATAAGCAGAGATGTCATTTTTTGTAAGGCACTTGTTGCATTTCTTCGTGCTGTGTAATGAAGTTAAAGAACATGGATCTTCTCACCTGTGCGGTTTAGTCCTGCAGCATCTGTTGAGCTCCAGCATCCAGCCAGACACAATAACACAGCGCAGTACACTCGAGCTGCCATCCTCTCCATCTGCGACCACAGTCACACAATGAACTCTGCTGGACAATCACGCTTATATAAGGAAGAAAAAGTATTTGAATTAGCGCTCAACCAATGGCGTGAGTTTGAGGTGTTGTCAATTTCGTCTCCTTGTCAGATATGACTCCCCTCGCTTGCACGCCCATGACGTTCATCCAGACCTGTAATTCCTGTCTGCATTAAAGTAGTTCACTTAAAAAAAAACTTTTGCTGATAATTTACTCACCCCCGTGTCATTCAAGATATCCATGTCTTTCTTTCTTCAGTCGAAAAGAAATTACGGATTTTGATGAAAACATTCAGGATTTTTCTCCATAAAATGGACTGCACTGAGCACCAAACGGTTCAAGGTTCAAATGAGAGTTTCAGTGCCGCTTCTAGGGCTTTAAACGATACCAGATGATAAATAAGAAATTACTCGAGACGGATTGGTTCATTTTGATGAAAAGAACATTTTTTTATTCGTTTTTCTTGATAAGACCCTTATTCATCGTATCGTTTAAGCTGCACTGAAACTCATTTGGACCTTGAACCGTTTGGTGCCCAATGAAGAATAATGAAGAATTCTATTTTCTCCATATAATTAAGAATAATTATATGGAGAAAAATCCTGGAATGTTTTCATCAAAAACAAGTGAACTACTTGTTTTTTTATTGTTTGTTAGTACTTATTAATGTAGGCTTGTTTTCCTCTGCTTTGTTTTATGATTTTGGTTCTTGTGTAACTATTACTTTTGGTTCCTGTGTGTGTGTGTGTGTGTGTGTGAGTGAGTGTGTAAATTAATAAATAGTTATTCCTTAATCAACAGCTACATCCGTACAGTCAACCTGACAAAAAAAAAAAAACCCAAAAACAAAAAACAAAAAACATAACCTGTTTATTAGATCTCATGGCAGGGGAAGAAAAAGAACTCCCAAAACCTTTAAAAATGGTTAATTTCAAGCATTACAAAGACAAACTTTGCAAAGCCAAATAGACTCAGATTGTCTTAATTGTTCATACTTTTATGAAGATAACTTATATGAGCAGGTGCATCTGGTCTCTTCTCTCCTGCATCTTTCTCTTAAGCACAACTGCAAATGGTAACCTATTGAGTATTCAAAAAGAAAGAAAAAAACGAAGTAAAGTATGAAAGCAGTTTCTTTTATTAACAACATAAACAATAACCATGTACAGAGACACACATAAAATCACTGTTTTACCTCAGCACCTGTCGAAATCAAACTCCCACTCCGGATGTCAGCTTTGAAAATTCAAACAGGTAAAACTAATTCTGATGGCACATTTACACATTTCTCTATGGAGGATCGCTGCAGAAAAGCACTCTTAGCTTCAGTACTCAAAATCAAATCCAGACTCCTTACACAACTGTTTAGCTGTGCATTTACTGAATGAGCACAATGTGTACGTCTGACTGGTTGTACTTTATCTGATATATGTATCCTCTTTTTTATTCTTTTAATTCTTTTTATGTTTTATTTAATCATTTTTATTCTCTGCTTTAATTGTCCTCATGCATCTGTAAACAAAATGTATATTATATTATAATGTGATCATATATAAATTATATTATATTAAAACAGTACAAATTAAAAAAATATATATATTGTATTCGATGTCCAGAATGACTTATCTCACTGATCTTTTAGAAGGCATTTGACCCTGCAGCTCCAGCTGGACTGGCATGTGTATTATGTGCACAGCAACAAGCCAAACTGGAAACCAGACTTTGATGCTGTGAACATTCAATTAACCGAGAGCAGAGCTCAAACCATTGCTCAATTTAGGGAGTTGTGAGGCTACCATGTAGAAGTGGACACAATTATCTTGTTTTCGGGTTAAGATGTTATCAATTCCATTCTTTCGAGAATCTATTTGAATTTGAAATGAAAGATTTTTTGTCAGTCTTTTCTGAGACATCAAGAAATGTGATCCTGATGATCTGAGAGATTGGTTTATATTCAGTGAGCATATCTGAAATGTATTGAGGTCCGAGGCTATTGTATTTATAAACAAGTAAAACTTATAAATGAATCCTAAACATAACCAGAAGCCAGTGTAAAGACCTGAGGACTGGTGTGATATGTTCATATTTTTTGGTTCTGCTCATAATCCTATAGCAGCAGCAAACTGTATGAGCTGCAACTGTCTTATGGTCTTTCTGGGAAGCCAGTGTGGAGTCCATTACAATAATCCACCCTGCTAATGATAAAAGCATGAACAAGTTTCTCTAAGTCTTGACAGGAAACAAATAATCTAATTGAGATGATACATAATATGCTGATTTAGTTATTGCTTAATACTGAAAATAAGGCCTGACTTCAAAAGATTCCTGACTTGATTTTTTAATGTTTTACCCCAAGAGTAAATTTATACGTTCACCTTGAGAACTTTATCTTTGTTTTCTAGACACAATGACTTCAGTTTTGTCTTTTTTTTTTTACCTGAAGAAAGTTTTGTCATATCTAACTGTTAATATCAGTGCATTTGCACAGGGACTCAATGGGGCTGTAGTATTTAGGCGATAAGACTAAGTAGATCTGGGTGTCGTCTGTATAGCTAAAAGCAATTTGTTTTTTTCTCATTATTTGGCTCAGTGAGAGCATATACAGGTTGAACAGGAGAGTTGCAAGAATTGAGCCTTGAGGGACTCCACATTTCATGGATGTCCACTCAGATTTAGTCTCCTATATTCACATAATAACCTCTCCCTTCTATGACCGTAACCATTTTAGAAACATCCCTGAAAGCCTGACACAGTTTTCCAGCTTAGCAGGGTGTGTTGTGATTGACAGTGTCAAATGCAGCCCTGAAGTCGACTAGTACCAACACAGATATTTTGGCTTTATTTGTATTGAGGCGAATATAATTTATTATCTTTATGAGCGCTGTCTCTGTGCTTTGATGCGGTTGGAACCCTAATCACCACAGCAAGGTCGGTCAGAAACCTTGGAGTAACATTTGATGACCAGCTGACCTTCACAGACCATATTACAAAGACAGATCGATCATGCAGGTTTGCACTGGACGAAAACAAAATATTACCAAGAACAAGATGAAGCAGAAGAAAAGGTTTCTGGCTGACACAATGAAAAATCTTCACAAAAAATGTCTTTCTGAAAACATAAACAACATATCATCTTCAGTAAACTTATCCCATTTTGGGTTGTACACCCCACTCTCTCTGAACAGAACACGTGTCTCTGTAGGATTCATGAAAATCTCAGATTTGTCATTAAGAATTTGCATGATTTGAGGCTCATAGATACTTCAGATCTCGAGAGTTTGACTAAAATGATGACCTGTGACATCTCCCGGAAAAGGTGCATTTATGATAAATGCGAGGATTGCAAAGACAAGATTGTTCAGCTCTCCAGATTTAATGGCTCACCAAAGGTTGCATTCACTTAATGAGCCACAGCAGAGAAAGCAACTGAAGATGCGAGACAGGGTCCAACCACTGGCAAGATCACAGTAAAGAAAACAATGGAGGACCCATCATGCCACGCTCAAAATTGCTTAAAACACCTTGCTTTCACAATCTGACATTCAGTGTGGAGTTCAGGAGATTTTCTTGACCAGGACCACACCGCTAAATGCATTGAAGCAACTTCCATGTGATTGGTTGATTAGATAATTGCATCAATGAGAAATTGAACAGGTGTTCCTAGTAATCCTTTGGGTGCTTGTAAATTATAATGTGATCATAATATAAACTATTATATTAAAATAGTACAAATTAAAAAATCTTGTATTTGCTGTCCAGAATGACTTATCTCACTGATCTTTTAGAAGGCATTTGACCCTGCAGCTCCAGCTGGACTGGCATGTGTATTATGTGCACAGCAACAAGCCAAACTGGAAACCAGACTTTGATGCTGTGAACATTCAATTAACCGAGAGCAGAGGTCAAACCATTGCTCAATTTAAAGAGTTTTGTGGCTACCATGTAGAAGTGGACACAATTATCTCATTTTTGGGCTAAGATGTTATCAATTCCATTCTTTCGAGAATCTATTTGGATTGAAAAAGAAATATTAGACAAACACAGTTCTGATGGAGAAGACAGAGATTCATTTTTGACTTGTTAATTTTTGTCAGTCTCTTTTGGAGACATTGAATGTGACCATGATATTTTCTGGTTCTGTAAGAGTACGCAAAGGGGTGAGAAGACCCTTCAGGGCGGAAAAGATCCTTCATGTGGCCATGGTGGTTTTTTTTAATAATTGTCTTAAATAAAAATGTGAAAACACATTCTTTGAAGACCATAATTTTAGTATCAGTTTTAGATGTCATTGGTTAATTAAGAAAGACGTAATATTAAAAATCGTTGTTTATTACACATCTTTAGATAGAGACAGATCATTCACTGTACAGCATTTGCAGCAGATCCGAAACGACCGCAGCGATGGTCTAATCCTTTAGGTGAGTCTGTCAATTATTTTTGCATGTAAAGCATTTTTAATTACCATTGTGTATAAAATGTGCTATATAAACAAATTGCCTTGCCTCGCCTCGCCTCACCTTGCCCTGTCCTGCCTACCTGTTCATGCAGAACTTTAGCTAAATTGTTCCCTGCTCTTCCAGTCTGTGATATTTGAACAACACTCAGTTACAATCACTTTGCATGTCCCTTTCTGGGAGGCTAGTATATCAAGAGCCATTCAACCTTGTAAAACAACCTTCCTCATTAGTCATTACATGTACTTCCTCTGAAATGAACTAAGTATAGTTTTTGCTATGGAACACCTCAAACGCCTCATGAAGTGTCTGTACTTCATTCTGTAAATTGATCACTCATAAAAACAAAGTGTGTGCCATCAAAACATCAAGTGTTTCTATTTTGCATGGTTAGAACAGCTTTGTCACATCTGGAAAATTCACACATCTGGCTTAGAATTGCTTACTACATTCTTCCCTTCAATGCACAATGGCATAATTCCCTTCAGATTCCATTTCAAGGTCAAATTTATAGCTAAAATCAGTACTGAATGAACGAACGAACAAACAAGCGAGCGAACGAGCAAACGAATGAACGAATGAGGCATTTATATAGTGTTTTCATTTGTGCGGGACACACTCAAAGCACTTTACGATCATATCAGGGAATGTCTCCTCAACCACCACCTGTGAGGCATCCACTTGACAAATTGGCTGACAAATGCCATGAACTATGATGTAAATAAGAATAATTTCTGTAGTGACATGCTCGTGAACAGCAGTTTGTTGTCCTAAGAATAATCAACGTATACTGTAAGGATTTAATTCAGTGACTCAAATTGGTGCATTTGGCACCAGTTTCGCCACCCTGTAATTTAGTTGTTGTTGTTGTTGTTGTTGTTGTTGTTTTTTACTCATTCCCTTTAAAACTTTTGCCATTTGTCATCTCAATATTAAATAATAGAACATCCTAAACAAGTTGTCTGGCAGGTTTATCAAGAATTGTCAGTTTGGGTGCGGCATTCGATTTCTCAATTCAATGTGTTTCCCAAAAGCACTGTTAGCCCAACTATAATCACAAGTTCCTGTGTTTTCCTCATAATTTAAGAGGAGTCTGTGTTTGCCAAACCCAGTGCAGTCTCATCCCAAGACGTCATGTAACTGACGTCTTGGGACGTCTTTTGACCATACGTCAACATCCGCCGTTTTAGGGTAACCTTTACCGTTGGTTAGATGACGTTATCGGATCCTAACCCTACCCCAGACCTAAACCTACCCCTAAACCTACCCCGTCACCTATCTGACGTTAAAGGTAAAGCGTCAGTTGGATGACGTCCCAGGGTCGTCATGTAAAAAGGGTACCCTAAAACGGCGGATGTTGACGTATGGTCAAAAGACTACCAAAGCTCTAACGAACATTATTACAGCTCTCCATCTGTGGTTAGAAGCATAGTTTCTTTTTGTATGACATGTGGACTTAATAAACCCTTATCTTGAGCAAAATAAGCAAGCTGACGTTTAATACAGTCTATATCTATATCAGTCAAATATATGCAAATTTAAATAATCTATTTTAGTTTGTTGAGAGATTTAAGTTGCTCATTTAAAAAGCTGTTTTAAGTTCATTTAAAATTTGGGTGTACAAACTCACTTATAATGACTAATGTGTCCATCCAGATTCCAGTCTTACTTAACAATTTCACAGGTGAAGGTCACTAAATAAACCACATGGGAACGATTTCATCATGGTTCTAATCTTGAATGCTGTAATTTCTTTCCGTAAATCATTTTCCCAATCAAAATACACAGTAATTTTCTTCCTCTAGAGGCAGTGTCCATGCATCATGAACTTGATTTTGTGCCTTTTGTATTGTTTTGGTCAAAACCATAATACACCAAAAGAGAATCTGACACTAAATTAATCTAAAATCAAATGTGGAGTGTCTGGCAATGATGTCAACCTGTTCTAATCTCAGCCCAGTTTCTTTGTTAGCTGATGAACGGATACTATACAGATATAATGGAAGAGGATCTACTCATCTAGGGGTGAGAACAACCCGATCTCACGAGAATTCGTACGAATTTTTCGAGGTGGCTAATTCGTAACAATTCGTACGACCTCACTCGTACGAATTAGCAAGTTTTTGCTAAATCGTACATATTTTACGAATTGGCCAATTCATATGAATTCGTACGAATGACCTACCCCTGACCCCGCCCCTAAACCTACCAATCACATGGGTTTGGACAAATCGTAGGAATTCGTACAAAGTGAGGTCGTATGAATTAGTACGTATTAGCCACTTTTTATTCACTTGTACGAATTTGTATGAATTGGTCGTGAGATAGCGTAGGTGAGGACCAGTGTAAGTACATTTTGGATGAAATGGCGAGATATAGGCCAATATCAAATGAAAGCTCTTGATAAACTCTTTCTACTTCCAAATGTACACAAGTGAATTCTAAATCAATTTGGATTCTTTAGAAACCAAAATAATTAACTCTATAGGCTCTCTTGGACCCGGCGCAAATGACTTTATACACAAACACATGGATCATTCCTATTTTGTACCCCTTCCCTTTATAGACGCACATCGGTAAACAAGGAAGTGAACTTGCGCTCCCTGGGTGGGTCGGCTCAAAAATAGGAGACGCGTTTCGGCGCAAATATTCCCTTCTGCTATTTTGCAGTTCCAGAAAACAATTGCGCCACTGACCAGAAAAAAAACCTGGTCTAAAGTCAGTGGTGCGTTGCGCGTTGTTCATAATGCTATTTTAAGTGCTCAAGTTTGGCCATAATGACGGAAACACATGACACATGACACATGAGGGAAATCATTGTGGTGTCCATGAAGATGTAAAAAAAAATATTTTTTTTCCCTCCCATACCTGTTTAACCGACGCTGATTTGGGTGGGTTTATCCCATCGCGGTACAACGTGACTTCTCTGTCTTTCACTGCCCTGACAAAAAACGTCGGTCTCCTTGGTTGTGAACTGCTCCTGGCACGCGCCAGGTAAATCCGATAACAATCCGCCATGCAACATGCGCATCTGTTCTAAAAACCAAACATGGTTTTTAAAACTTTTGAGTCTTTTTTCAAAGTAGTTTTAAGGAGAAAATACTCCGAAATGGTGTTGACTTGTGAATCTGCACATGGGTTGTCTTAAAGCACATTAAAAACACCACATAGACATAAACAACATTAAAAACTGGATTTTCCACACAGGGGATTTTAAAACATTATCCTATTTATTTCCTCAATCCTCAGCTTCCGGGAATCTCCCCACTAATTTCAAAATTAAAACTAATTCCTATACGCCCTTGGAAATAATAGAGTATGACATTTCCTTCTGGATGTCTCAATCCAGTACTTTAGCCATAAAGACAGCACTGCCTTTCTTGGTGGAAAAAACTTCGACCCACTTTAGGAGCTTTTCAACTATGACTAAAACATCCTGAAAACCCTTGCATTTTAGAGTCATACAATTCCATTGCAATTCACAAAACCATCCTGATGGGCTTTCCCAAATGAACGTAATTGGTTGGCATATTAAGTTTTGACACATTTTGACTGCATTTCTCTAAAAATCCTTCGTCCATATTATTTAACCATGAACACATTTAAAAACGCCAAAGTGTCCGACACACACTGTATGTGACTAGATCAGGAAGCACGGTTTGGAGTGTATTATCCACTTGATAATTTAGATCAAATCCAAATCCACAGATTTTGCACTTTGGCTTCATCTGAGAGCTGTGAGTGAGGTGATTCAACATCAAAATAACATGCCTGAACAGTGCACATTAGTAATGGACTAAAATTCAGTTTAGGTGGCGCATTGGGGCTTGCCAGTTGAAATTTTAGAGATCCACCTGAAGAATTGCCATTAGTCATGTCATGTGTACTTAGACTGGAGAGGCTAATAATGGAATTTTCGCGTAGAGCAACAGAGTGTTGCTAGAACAATCTATAGGGTGAGCCTCAACCTCTGATAATTGCAGTATTATTCTAACTAAGTGTACATGGGAAACCATGGCATGATTATATAAGTTACATTGAAGGAAGTTAAGTTGGGCAGCTTATTGGTAAGAGTCATGACTTCTGGTTAGTCTTACCTTAATTAAGTGTGTAGACATATAGGGACTTGGATGGACATAATGGATTATGGAGTATAGAGCGGCACCTAAAGTTATTAGTCAATTGTTTCTGACTAATTGACCAAGACTGATGAGTTTGTGACTGTAAGATTATATATCCGGCCAGTGCGAGACTTTGCAAGAATCCAAATGAATGAGTTTAATTAGAAAAACGAGTCAAATAGAATTATTCAACATTTATCATTAGACCAGCAGTGATCAGCCAGAGTCTCAAACTAGACTGTTCACTGAAGGAGCTAGACTGTGAGCTGAGGAGGCTCAAAATAATAATAATAATAATAATAATAATAATAATAATAATAATAATGATAATAATAATAATAATATTTAATATGGAAATAATAATATATATAATAATAATATGGAAAAAACAGATCTCAGTATGTGATCTTTTAACCAAGTAACCTTCAGTATGATCACTATGAATGTTTATTAATGTAATTTTTCTTGCTCTCTTTCTTCCTCTCTAGCCACCAATAAAACAGTTTGAGACATATCTATGTCAGTGTCCTTTTATCAAGTAAAATAGTGTGTTGCGATTGCATCTCTGACAGCTGCGCCAGCTGGATGGTCAAGAGTGATGGGGTCTGCTAAGCTGGTTTTGTGGTGGTACTCGCTCCTTTCTGATAATGGCTTTATTTTGCAGAATGGCAGAATGCCCTGTCATAGAACACACACACACACACACACACACACACACACATATATATATATATATATATACATATATATATCAACCCGATCTCATGACCAAGTCGTACGAATTCGACGAATGATTAAAAAGGGGCTAATTTGTACGAATTCATACGACCTCACTTGTACGAATTAGTACGATTTTGCTAAATCGTACATATTTTACGAATTGGCCAATTTGTATGAATTTGTACGAATGACCTACCCCTGACCCCGCCCCTAAACCTACCCATCGCGTGGGTTTTATACAAATTGTATGAATTCGTACAAGTGAGGTCGTATGGATTAGACACTTTTTAATCATTCGTCGAATTCGTACGAATTGGTCGTGAGATAGGGTCGATATATATATGGGTCTCCTTCTAGACACATACAAATTTGTACTCTACTAGACGTCTCCCCACTTGTTCCACAGGTCTCTAGCGCTCCACTTCAGCACTTCACTTGGGAATGAAAATAAGATCTCTTGTTTTCCACTAAATACTATCACTTATAATAGAAGTATATCTCTAGTGTCTAGCCTGACACAGCAGTGATCAGAAAGACTCCAAATTATGACTTTGAATATGCTTTATTTATGGCCAGGAGGACCTCATATCAATCACGGAGAATCCCACTGGCAAAAAGAACAATTTATATAGGATAGCTACATGGCAGAGGTAACATGACTCATTACATTATCTTTCTCTAATATGATTAGATCTACATACTTGCAACCCAGAAACACTCCTAGAAAAGAAAATTTTTATTATTACTCCAGCTCGCTCCTTGGTCATTAGCCGTCTAACCAAGTCCACATGCTAATTTGCTATGCTAAGTCCAACACACTAATATAGGCTAAAATGTTGGTAGATTTTTTTTTCTCAAATGCAAACAAATATTAAGCACACAAGAGATAAAAAAGAAATAAAGCACTGAATTGATTCAAGTGAAAGAAAATATGTATTATGCTAAATCATTCCCACAACTTTTTCCGGTGGTTAAATTGGCACAGTTTCACCGCATGCATGACCACAGGTGGTTGAGCAGCATTTCCAGCAGGGCACTGACCATCATGGGAACAATATTCAGCACACACTGGATTCCCTTCAGTAGGGCGCATAGCCTGTATGGACAGAGATTCAGATTTAGTCTGGGCATTTAGTGACATTAAGCGTCAGATGTTCAGCACAAAACACTCAAGGCATGAATAGCTAGTTTTACTTACAGAGTAAATTACATTTTAAGTATTATTCATATTTTTTTAATTTTGTAAAGACACCCTGTGCCTGAAACAGTGCTATAGGCAGAATTCAGGTACTTTTGTCAGAGAATATAACATAAAATTATAATTATTATTATTATTGACCCAAACATTGATATAATATAATATAATATAGTATAATAACACTTTACAATCGTTTACTCGATTAGTTAACATGAACTGACAATGAAAAATACCTCTAAAGCATTTATTAAGTATAAGGAATAATTGATGATGACCCGTGAAATTATTCGAAAATAATGCACACCCGAGATGGTAATGCGGTCACGAATGTACATTATTTTCTTCTAATTCAACGGACCGGACCGGAGTCAATTAGCTATTGCGTGTATCATTATGTTTAGAAAACATGAAAATAATTTGTTGTTTTTATCCTATTGTTTACTATATTTATTTGCTTGGTCAGTGTCGTCGTGTGTTTCGGTTGTTTTGCTGATGTAGGCTGTAAGGACCTTTCAAATAATTGAAATCATATGAAAATAATTCTTTGAAAATAATTGCACACCTTAGATCGACCAATCAGATTCAAGCATTCAACAGCCCACTAATATGAACCTTTTACTAAAGAGTCTACTGCGTTTGGAATACTATGGAATGCCAGACCTATGTAACATAATAATAAATAAATAAATAATTAAATACATGCATTAAGAAAATATACAAAGTAATGTAAAAAAATAAATAAATAAATATGCATTTATAATTTATGTTTCCTTGTTTCCTTTTTTTATGTATAATTCCACATTTATTTATTTCTACATTTATTCCTCTGTATGCTAATGAGAGGGTGTGTTTTACCTCAGACCTAGCACTCGAGCTCAGAGTGGCAGTGCTGGAGCTTTGAGGCCACAGTGACACTTTGTGGTGCGACCAAACAATATGCAAGAGCTTTGTGAACGTGCCTGTCCAGGCCATGCAGGAAATTAATGACAGAGAGAAGGGGAATGTGGCCAAAATTGTATCACGGTTTATGTCCTTTAATATCACTTCATTTATCTGATCAAGAACTGGTTCAACTGAACTGGCTTCTGCTGTAATATATTTTAAACTGCAATTTAATCCTTAATTTAACTCAGGCACAGCTGGATTTTCCACAGAAATCTGAAGCAGCACAATTGTTTTTAACATCATCAATAATCAGAAATGTTTCTTGAGCAGTATAATGATTTCTGAAGGATCATGTAACACTGAAGACTGGAATAGTCCTAATGGCTGCTGAAAATTCAGCATATGATCTCATTATCACCTTACCCGATTAACGTTATGTAGTTTGTTTCTATTACTGTCAACATGGTTTTCGGAAGATACATTAAAAATGCAGTTATTATTAGTATCTTCAAGATGTGATGAGATGTGTGTCTCGCTGCTTGTACATGATACACCTTTTGTTTGATTTAACCCCGAATAATTCCAATAGGCTATATGCACACACAAGTTCCGCATTTGACACAATGCGGCTCTTCAGTTTCCGGTTGGGGAGATTTAAAGTGGAGGAAAACGAGATTATGGCTTTGAAGGGATAAGTCTTCAAAATTTGCTGTCCTCCCGTCTTTGAAACATAACTTTAAAACGTTATCAGGTGGCTTCTGTTCATGTGTGCCAAGACATTTTAGAAATCCCGACCCGCTGATTACGGACATGTCCGGAATAAAGACTAGGCCTATACATACAGAGTTAGGGTGATATTAAAGGAGATAAACCGTGATATGAGATTTTGGCCACATTCCCCTTCTCATTAATTCCCTGGATGACCTGTACAAGCACGTCCACAAAGCTCTTGCGTATTGTTTGGTCGCACCACAAGAAGTGGCCTCAAAGCTTCAGTACTGCCATTCTGAGCTCAATTGGTACGTCTAAGGTAAAACACGCCCCTCTCATTAGCATACAGAGGAATAAATGTAGAATTAAATAAATGTGTAAATAAATAAATGTGAAAATACATAAATAAATAAATGAATGAAAAAATATATTTGGAAAAAATACAATTATACGTGAGGAAATAAAAGTAAAAATACTCATATGTATTTATGTTTATTTATTTATGTATTTATTATATGTCAGGTCTGGCATTCAATACAAAGTGTCATGGGACGTAGGGAAAATCTGTATATAATATAATAGAATAGAATAGAATAGAATAGAATAGAATAGAATAGAATAGAATAGAATACCTGTAACTGGATCCATACACTGAAGACCACATCCATTGTTGCAGCATTTCTGATTGTTGTGTAACCCTCCTACACAATTCTATTTTTTTTCTGGATTTATCTTATGCATGGGAAAATTAATTGGTGAAAGGTTACTAAAATTTAGAATCAGGATTTAACCACAAAATTTAAACTTCGGGCATGAAACTCTGTCTGGAGTGCAGAGAGGCCTGGTTAGCTTAACTATAGCTATACTGTGTCTTTTGTTCGTTTACTGTGAGCATAAAACTCCCATGTACATATACATAGCCACTATAACCCTTATTTGGAAAAATAAATGAATAAAATAAAAGATATCAGACACAAAGATTGAAAGTTGTACTCAAAGAGTATTTATATTTCAGAACTAGGTGAGAGAACCTTTCAAAATGTCCTCATGTTTCAAATTAGATGACAAGGAACAATACCCCGGGGTTTTTTTTTTTCTCATAAATGTCTCTGATTTGGTGGTACCACAACGTTGGCGCGCTTGTTGGAGCTCAGTTGAAAAAAAATAGTGTCTGCTACGTTACTCACGGTTCCTCAGTGACTGAAAGATTATAATGACAGTCAATCCGAACCGTTGGGTCCATCGGTGAAATCCACATTGGAGAAAACCCGTCCTGAAACGCTGTCCGTCCGTGTGCAAAACACTGACATCTCCTGCCTACAACGCGAATCCCGAGCACATCTATTGCAGCAACATGGATGGCAGCATCTGACGCACACTAGCCAAAAGTTCACAAAATCGAATGAGCTTAATTTTATATTGTCCAAAAATGTCAATTTCATTTTAGTTCACAATGTCCATACTCACTCAAAACTCGGTGAGCAAAGAGGGTTTCAGGCTATGGCGTCGCAGTTCGCACATGGCCATGGCGTCAGTTCACACATGCCATACAGCTCAACTTCAGTAGAATCTCCGTTGCAGATTCAACCAGCTCCAAATAAAGCTCACTCTACCGTTTTAACATGGTTACAGGTTTACAAAACTCAAAAATACCCCACAGGTTCTTAACTTTGATGAACGGTAATATATCACTCTAACAGACTTTCAACTCACTCGTAGCTATAGGCTCTATGCACAACTGCACTACTTCCTGAACTTCAGCCAGCTCCTTGTTTCCTGTATACCATTATTGGACAATTTGATTAATTCAGGTGTGCTTGACCTCAGTAGTCACGGCAACAATAATCAAACACACCTGAATTCATCAATGTGTCCAATAATGACAGACAGGAAACAAGAAGCTGGCTGAAGTTCAGGAAGTAGTGGAGCTGTGCATAGAGCCTATTTCTCTCTGTTTCTCTTCCCCGCACTTTTGCCGTCTCCCAGTTTAAGCCCCGCCCCTGAACAATCCGGTAGGCTGTCAACTGCTCTCTGAATGGCACTGATTGGATAACTAATGAAACTGACACCTGACCATCCAATAAGAAATAGAGTGACAGAGGGTTCAAAGGTTACTTACAAAAGACGATATTTCAACACTTCACTATTTGTAAATGAACACATGTATTAATAAACACACACCAGGGCAATTGAACTGGCCCATATTCCAGAATAGTGTATTTGTTAACAGAACAGAAAATAAACAATATATAAATTTAGCAGAGTGCTACATTCTCCCCCCACAAAGAAATGGTCATGCCCTCATGACATGGCTAACACCATAAATCACCATCAAAGGGAAAACACATTTTCTTAACAGATTGTGTTAGAAAAATTAACATTCCCTTTAACCTATCCACTTGTAAAGATAACTTTTGTATTTCTTAATAGGAGATAGGGCTAAAGAATCTTTCTTGTCATTAATCTCAACTACAGTAGCACTATGTGTACCAACTGCCACTGACGTGGGGATCCCTAGAAAGTCATAAGTTAGTCTGGTAGGAGCTTTCTTTTGTCTCTGAGGTCGAATTGTCTTGTCAGGACTTTCTGTTTCACCGTTTAGACTTTCAGCTTTTTCATCTACCGTCTGTATTTCAGTGTCTCTTTCTCGTGTCACACTTTCTGCAGTCACATTTTGTACCACATGGTCATCCCCCTCCATTGTGGTAGGTTCTTCAGCTGTCTCATCCATTCCTGAGTTACTTGCCAGATCTAAATCTAAATGAAAAGGCTCACAGTGATCAACGCTTTGAGGGTCTGGTCCTATTAACTCTTGTGGTACATAATAGTCATGCCATATACCCATCTCGTCATCTTCAGAATCAGATGTTGCCTCCATCTTATCCTGTTCAGGCGCTGGTAAGCAAGGAGCATCATTGTTCTCTTTTCTCTTGGTTTTGAGCCGCCTGCTAGCTCTCCTTCTTTTCTGGGGCTCCTTGTTCATCTCAGACCGCAGCTGTACTTCCAGTCCAATCGGTAGAATGTGATTGCGGTGCAGTATCTTTTGAGAGCCATGTCCACTCTCAGGCTTCAGTTTGAACACGGGCAGACCAGGCAATTGGCTCTCCACAATGTAAGGAGTATCTTTCCACCGATCAGCAAGCTTGTGCTTCCCTTGTAAACCCAGGTTTCGGATCAAGACTCTGTCCCCGGAATCTAATGGGCAGAAACGAACTCGCTGATCATAGCGTTGTTTGTTCCCTTCATTTTTCTTTTCTGCCATCCTCCCAGCCAATTGATAGGCAGCTTGAAGCTCACATTTCATGTTTCTGACATACCTCAAGTAGGACTTTGTGGAGGTGCCATCACTTGAGACCCCGAACGTCACGTCTACTGGCAGCCTGGCTTCTCGTCCAAACATTAGAAAATATGGAGAATAGCCTGTTGACTCATTCACTGTGCAATTGTATGCATGTACAAGATGGCTGAGGTGTTTACTCCATTTACTTTTGTCTTGTGTGTCCAAAGTTCCAAGCATGTCCAGAAGAGTTCTGTTAAAACGTTCAGGTTGTGGATCACCCTGAGGGTGATAGGGAGTGGTCCTGGATTTCTTTATGCCAAGCATGCTCAACAGTTCATGGATAAGGCGACTCTCAAAATCCCTGCCCTGATCTGAGTGTACCCTTCTTGGCAAACCATAATGGACAAAGTACTGTTCCCATAGAACCTTAGCGACAGTTGATGCCTTTTGATCTTTAGTTGCAAAAGCTTGAGCATATCTCGTGTAGTGATCTGTAACTACGAGCACATTGCAGATATTTCTGGTGTCAGGTTCAATCGTCAGAAAATCCATACAGACGAGATCCATGGGTCCATCACTGTTGAGATGTGACAACTCAGCAACTCTTTTAGGCAGCGTCTTCCTCTGAATACACCTAGGACAGCTCTTACAGTACCGTTCAACCTGAACTTTCATGCGCGGCCAGTAAAACCTTTCTCGTATCAAGCCGTATGTTTTGTCAACTCCCAAATGGCCCGATTGGTCATGCAACGACTGGAGCACAGTTGTTCTGAATTCTTGTGGAAGCAACAGCTGCTGCCGAGCAGGTTTGTTTGGTGGATGGCTCGTTCTATACAACACAGAGTCTTTGACCATTAGCTTATCCCACTCTTTTAACAACAATGACACATCAGGATGTTTATCTTTTTTTGCATGGTTGGCACTTTTCTGAATGATAGCGCGCCACACTTCTCCAATACATGCATCTTTCTGCTGAGAATTTGATATTTCTTCTGCACTCAATTTGGGCAACGGCTGAGTATTCAGAAAGGACAAGTTGCAATAGGCCCTGGGCACCCCACCTTTGGATGAGCCCATGAGATCCACAGCTCTGTACCTGTGACAGTGAGGTACTCTGACTTTGGACATGTGACAAACAGCTTGGACAGTGGTGGCAAGCAGTGTTTTCTTCTCATGTGAGGCATTGTGACTTGCATGAGGACGGCGTGACAATGCATCCGCATCCACATTTTGCTTTCCGGGCCGATACTTCAGACTAAAATCATATGTTGACAATTCCGCCAACCATCGATGCCCTGTTGCGTCCAATTTAGCTGTTGTTAAGACATAAGTTAAAGGATTGTTGTCCGTGTGAACCTCAAACTTGACTCCATAGAGGTAATCATGCAATTTGTTGACAACAGCCCATTTTAATGCCAGAAACTCGAGCTTATGCGTGGGATAATTCTTTTCTGCTCCAGAGAGGCTTCTGCTGACAAAAGCAACTGGGCGCAAACCTTCTCCCTGATCCTGATAGAGGACACCTCCCAATCCTTCTCTGCTCGCATCAACATGCAGCACATATGGCAGTTTTGGGTTGGCGATTGCCAGTACAGGCGCCTCTGTAAGACTTCTCTTTAGAGCCTCAAAAGCCTTCTCACAGTCTTTATCCCACCTAGCTCCAAAAGTCTCAGAAGGATGGTACCAATCTTTTGTTGCTGTGCCTGTTTGTGCTTTCCTCTGCTCTTTGATGTCCTCCTTTTTCTTTACCCCTTTCCCTGTCTTTCCAGCCACAATGCAGCCCTGAAGCAGCTGGTTGAGTGGATAACAGACTCGGGAGAAATCCTTTACAAAACGTCTGTAATATCCACAGAAGCCAAGGAAGGAACGAAGAGCAGTAATGTTTTCTGGACGTGGCCAGGATTTCACCGCCTCAATCTTTGCAGGGTCTGTAGCAATGCCATTTCTAGACACAATGTGGCCAAGGTAGGTAACAGAGGGGCAGCAGAACTGACATTTATCCAACGATATCTTTAATCCTTCCTCCTTCAACCTGTCGAGGACTTTAAGAAGGCGCTGCTCATGTTCCTCTAACGTTCTGCCGAAAACGATAACGTCATCCAGATACACCAGCACTTCGAGTAGGTTCATATCACCAACAGTCCTTTCCATAATTCGTTGAAATGTGGCCGGGGCTCCACAAATCCCCTGCGGCATCCGCTCAAACTGATAGAACCCTGCTGGGCAAGTGAAAGCTGTCTTTTCTTTATCAGCAGCAGCTAATGGGATCTGATAATAGCCGCTTCTGAGGTCAAGCACACTGAACCACTGACTACCACCCAGGCAGGACAAAGCATCTTCCACACGAGGGACTGTATACTGGTCCGTAATCGTTCTCCTGTTTAACGTTCTATAGTCCACGCACATTCGTATGGTGCCGTTTTTCTTGCGAACCACAACTATTGGGGAAGCATAGGGGCTTCTGGATTCTGAAATGATTCCGGCCTCTTTGAGATCATTCAGATGCTTCCTCACATCTTCCAAATCACCCGGTGGTAAACGTCTAGAACGTTCTCTGAAAGGTCTATCATCTGTCACCCGAATGCTGTGTTGTGTGCTCTTTGCACAACCCACATCAAACTCACTGCAGGAGAAAACCTCGCTTCTCTCCATCATCTTTTGACACAGTCGCTCCTTCCACTCAGAGGGCACAGGAGAATCACCAAAGTTGAAAGAGGATGGGGACAATTGAGGTGTTGGCAGCTTAGGGCCCTCCTTTCCACCGACTGTATTTATTACATCTACAGGGAATAGATGAGCAATTGGAATTCCACGTTTTAATGTCACATTATGACTGGACACATTCCTCATGGTGACTGTGATGCTACGACAATGGACAGCAGTGCACTTTTCAACAACTGGCATAACCAGCAGCTCTTCAGGAAAACAATCCACCTCTGGATGATCTATTAGAACAGCTTGGTGAGGGAGACCTCCAGGAAACTTGGGAATGCCAACCACTGTTGCAACGCCGCCAGGAGGCAGAGTGAAAGGCTTGTTTCGAGTGAACCAGACTGTTCTTCTTTTTGTCTCAGCTGTGTCCTCAGGAGTTTCCTGAAACTTTTCATAAGCTTCTTTTATTACTGGATGAACAGACAGGGTGTTAAGAAAATGGTCTCCTCCATGTGTTTTGCATGAATGGAACAGTCTTCGTACTATAGAGGTGTTTGTGCCGACCACAATGGAAACATCCCCTTTCATGACCGGATCTGGACACACAAGCACAAGTGTTTCTATGGTCTCAGCTACTCCAACTACATCTCCAGTAAACTCAAGCTTCAAGCACATATAACCATTATATGGATACTCCGTTGCGCTGAGGCCCCAAATCTCCAGACACTCAATAGGGGTCAAAGGTAAGTGCTTCAGATACTTGTCATAAAAGGAACGATACAGTAGGGTAACTTGAGACCCGCTATCAAGTAAAGCTTTGGCATAAATGCCCTCAATTTGTACTGAGACAATAGAGCTAGGTCCAACTAAACCCTCTGGCAAGTTAGCCTTCTCTTCTGGTAGCGTGTCACACTTTGTGGAACGTATCTTCTCCGGAGCGTCAGGCCGTTCCTCTACTGAGCCCCTGGAAAGTTTCCCGTCGGCTGTTTTATTTTCAAGAGGCGCTTGTTCACTTTTCGGAGATTTTCTGGGTTTTGACACTCCCGCTGGAAATGACCATCTTCACCACATCTGTAGCAAAAGATATCAGCACGATACTGTGGTTTGGGAGGCCTCTCCTTCACACGTGCATACGAGTTTCCAGTACCTTTCTGGCTGGGGTTCTGGTCTACCTGCTGCGCCACACTTGCTGATGCAGTCACAGAGGCAGAAAGGAGGCGTGCAACATCAGTCTTGAGACCTTGAAATTCTTTCCTTAGACTCTCTATCGCAGGATCTTTCTCTGCTACGTCAGGGACTGGCGCAGGCTCTGGCAGTACATGTACAACTGAGGCTGTAGCACACTCTGCACGTCTACCAATAGCTAAAGATGCACCCTTCTTTACAATCGGTCTTTCAAGTATCATCTCCTCTTCTTCTCTTACATCCCGAAGCAAATCAGTAAAGCTGGGAGGAGGCTTGAGTTTGTAAGTCAATCTTATGCGAAGGGCAACAAGGTCATGAGGCAGAGAGCCTCTAGCAACTTGATCAATGCGCGCTCGGTTCATGTCAATCACGTCAACACCACCTTTACGATGGACTGCATGTAATAGCTTGTCTAATCTGAGTAAGTAAGCTGATAACTTCTCACTGTCTTGCTGGAATGTATTACGAAACCTTACCATCAGATCAGCTGCACTGTCTGTGGTTCCAAACGCTGTTTCAAGGACTTTTAAGTAGTCATCGGCAGTGGCCTGGGGATTAGTGACTCGCAACCCTCGGACAATATCTGCTGCTGGCCCTTTAAGACTCTCAGCCACTCTCTGTCTCTTGACAACATCAGAACATTGCCACTCACCCAACATGTGGGTGGTCTGTTCCGCCCACGCATCATACTCCTCTTCTCCATGTGGAGTGGGTTTCATACCTGAGAACATGCGTAGCTTGCGATAGCCCGGTCCATCTACTGGTGTGGCTTGACATTTTTCAACTAATGAGGAGATGGCACTCACCAGTTTTGTGCTCAGGTCTGGAGCGGTGGGTGGAGTAGGAGCAGAGGTAAGTAAGCCTGTAACATCGGCTAGTGTCTTCCCTTCATTTGCTAAGAATGAGAGTAACTTGGACTGGAAGTCTCCTTTACCAGTTACAGGAACACTCTGGGTTTCAGTGACATTCACTGTCCAAGGTCCAGACTCATCTCCAGCTAGTAACTCTTCAGGTATGTCAGTCTTAGTCATATCATTAACAGTTTCAACTAGAACTAACTGGCTTTTACTGATGTGTTCTACACACCGTCCTCTGATTTTACAGGGACCAAAAACTTCAGCCTCATCAAGTACCTTATATATCGTCTCATCAGTAACATCAAGAGGAATCTTGCTAAGCACAAATGCTTTCCTTGCGTCAATACCTTTGTCTTTACACCATGTGAGAATCTGTTCTGACTCCATGTTGTATTAGCTTTACATACACAGAATAAAGAGAAAAAAAAATAAATCTCTTAAACACATAGTGGCTAAAGGGCTATTACGCTAACTCATTTAACACTGACTTTCCTATTACTGTCAGTGATTTTTTTTTTTTATACCTCTAAATTACCTGCTCACAAACAAAACAACAGTAAACATAAATCCCGGACGAGCCCCCACGTGTAACCCTCCTACACAATTCTATTTTTTTTCTGGATTTATCTTATGCATGGGAAAATTAATTGGTGAAAGGTTACTAAAATTTAGAATCAGGATTTAACCACAAAATTTAAACTTCGGGCATGAAACTCTGTCTGGAGTGCAGAGAGGCCTGGTTAGCTTAACTATAGCTATACTGTGTCTTTTGTTCGTTTACTGTGAGCATAAAACTCCCATGTACATATACATAGCCACTATAACCCTTATTTGGAAAAATAAATGAATAAAATAAAAGATATCAGACACAAAGATTGAAAGTTGTACTCAAAGAGTATTTATATTTCAGAACTAGGTGAGAGAACCTTTCAAAATGTCCTCATGTTTCAAATTAGATGACAAGGAACAATACCCCGGGGTTTTTTTTTTTCTCATAAATGTCTCTGATTTGGTGGTACCACAACGTTGGCGCGCTTGTTGGAGCTCAGTTGAAAAAAAATAGTGTCTGCTACGTTACTCACGGTTCCTCAGTGACTGAAAGATTATAATGACCGTCAATCCGAACCGTTGGGTCCATCGGTGAAATCCACATTGGAGAAAACCCGTCCTGAAACGCTGTCCGTCCGTGTGCAAAACACTGACATCTCCTGCCTACAACGCGAATCCCGAGCACATCTATTGCAGCAACATGGATGGCAGCATCTGACGCACACTAGCCAAAAGTTCACAAAATCGAATGAGCTTAATTTTATATTGTCCAAAAATGTCAATTTCATTTTAGTTCACAATGTCCATACTCACTCAAAACTCGGTGAGCAAAGAGGGTTTCAGGCTATGGCGTCGCAGTTCGCACATGGCCATGGCGTCAGTTCACACATGCCATACAGCTCAACTTCAGTAGAATCTCCGTTGCAGATTCAACCAGCTCCAAATAAAGCTCACTCTACCGTTTTAACATGGTTACAGGTTTACAAAACTCAAAAATACCCCACAGGTTCTTAACTTTGATGAACGGTAATATATCACTCTAACAGACTTTCAACTCACTCGTAGCTATTTCTCTCTGTTTCTCTTCCCCGCACTTTTGCCGTCTCCCAGTTTAAGCCCCGCCCCTGAACAATCCGGTAGGCTGTCAACTGCTCTCTGAATGGCACTGATTGGATAACTAATGAAACTGACACCTGACCATCCAATAAGAAATAGAGTGACAGAGGGTTCAAAGGTTACTTACAAAAGACGATATTTCAACACTTCACTATTTGTAAATGAACACATGTATTAATAAACACACACCAGGGCAATTGAACTGGCCCATATTCCAGAATAGTGTATTTGTTAACAGAACAGAAAATAAACAATATATAAATTTAGCAGAGTGCTACAGTTGGTACAGTCACTGTCATCGGCACACGACACGAAACTTATCAGGGCACACATTGCTGGTTTATATTTTCTGCTTGGACACACTCCTGGCAGAGGCGGACTGGACATATGTTTCACCTGGAGGTTTCCCGGTGGGTCCATGGGCAACTTGCCCTGGTCCATTGCTACATAAATATAAAGAATGAATTATACAGTAGTAAATTAAAATAGCCTATTTTTTCTGACAGCCCAGACGAATGGTCAGAGTGGCCCCCTTGTGTATAAAATTAGTGTGCCCAGTCTCAGTGCAGAAGTCTATAAAAGCGCTCGTCAATGTCGGAATGTTTGATAGCCAATCAAATCGAAGAAGGTGAACATAGATGTTCTATGTGAACATTGTAAACTATAATTAATTCCTGTGATTGAAACGTCTCGGTTATGGATGTATTTGTATAGCGAATATATAAGGAGGACGCTGGCAGCAAAACAGATATGTTTCTTCGCTGAGGAGCCAAGACTGAGGTCAGGTGAACCCCGCAGCACAGCGGAAAGGGGCAGGAAGACGGAACATCTCCATTCCCACATATGACCCGAAGGATGCATATGGGGAATCATTGGGGTGTCCAGCCGCATGTGGAATATTTCAACCCCAGGGGTGGTAAGGTGACTTGCCGAGGGAAAGACAGTGTGCGGGTCGCTCAGGGGACGAACCATTCACACAGGAGGCACCAAGCCAACAATAGACACTGGTGCCAACGTCAGAAGTACAGGAGTAACTCAGGGCTTATGAGGCTCACCTGAAGAGAATATTGCATGTATCCAGTCCGTGGAGTGGAATGGCAAGCAAGCGAAGACACCTGAGCGGGTCCAGTACTAGCTGGTTGAAGTGAGTACACAAGAGGACACAGGCTCCACTCTGAGATTATAGAATCTGGCGAATGTGTTGGGTGTCGCCCAGCCTGCAGCTCTGCAGATGTCTGTTAGTGAGGCTCCATGTGCTAGAGCACTTCGGGTGGAGTGGGCAGTCACACCAAGGGGGCACGGTTGACCTTGCTGTAGGTATGCCAAAGCAATGGCATCCACTATCTATTGGGACAACCTTTGCTTGGAGAGTGCTTTTCCCTTCAGCTTCCCACCATAACAGACAAAGAGCTGGTCTGAGGTCCTGAACACTGCATTCTGTCTACATAGATGCGGAAAGCGCATACTGGACAAAGCAGTGCCAAGGCTGGGTCTGCCTCCTCCAGGGGCAGCGCTTGCAGGTTCAACACCTGGTCCCGGAAGGGAGTGGTAGGAACCTTGGGCACATATCCAAGCCGGGGTCTCAGGATCATATGAGAGTAACCCGGCCCGAATTCCAAGCACGCCTTGTCAACGGAAAATTTGTGCAGGTCCCCTACCCTCTTTATGGAGGCCAATGCAATCAGAAGCGCTGTCTTCATTGACAGGAAATTAAGCTCAACTGATTGCAAAGGCTCAAAAGGGAACACTCTGCAGGGCAGTTAAGACGGATGGAGGATTAACTCTGCAGGGCAGTTAAGAGGATTCAGTCTCCTCACTCCTCTCAAGAACCTGCCGATCAGGTCGTGCTTCCCTATCAACTTACCTTCAATAAGTTTGTGGTGTGCGGCAATAGCGGCAAGATAGACCTTGAGGGTGGAAGGAGACAGCCTTCGCTCCAACCCATCTTGAAGGAAGGAAAGCACGACACTGATCGAACATCTCCAAGGGTCTTCTCAGTGAGAAGAGCACCAGTTCATGAAGAGGTTCCACTTCAACACGTAGACGTGTCTCGTGGAGTACGCTCTGGCGGAAGTGATTGTAGCCACCACTGCAGGTGGTAGGGTACTCAAACCTGCATCATCCTGTCCGGAAGCCACACGTGGAGGTTCCAAAGATCGGGACGAGGGTGCCACAGGGTGCCCTGTCCCTGAGAAAGGAGGTCCTTCCTCAAAGGAATGGGTCAAGGCCAGCTGTGCACCAATGCATCCATGCCGAGTGTGCCCTTGGTCAGGGAATAACACAGGGTGCAATGGGTCGAGTCGTGAGAGGTAAACAGATCTATTCGAAAATGCGTTTGGCGGTGAGCATCCTGAACGGCAGCCTGTGAAGGGAGCGGTTCAGCACGCGCAGGTCCAGGAGTGGCCATAACCCACCAGTTTTCTTCGGGACAATGAAGTACGGGCTGTAGAAGCCGGACCTCATTTCGACTGGAGGGACAGTCTCGATTGCACCCTTCGCCAGCAGGGTAAGAGAGGGCTGTGGCATCCCCCTGCGGCCTCCAGAGCCAGCCCGGGTGAACGGGCGGGGTGAGAGCTGCAGGAGGGCGCCTTCAGCGGTGGGCAGACAGAGCCGTCGGGACAGATTAAGCCTCAGTCTGCTCGTGGCCGTTTGAGAACTGTTGGGCAAAGCACTAAACCTCACCACCGAAGAGGCCGACCTGGGATATGGGGGTGTCAAGCAGAAGGGTCTGCCTGACATCCTGAACATCGGACAGGTTCAGCCACAGCATGGTGGGCAACACGTGATCCAGGGAGTGCACGGCCACTTTCGTCACTCAGAAAGCAAGGTCAGTGGTGGCGCGCAGCTCATTGAAGAGCCCTGGGTCAGTCCCGCCCTCGTGCATGTCCGTGAGCATCTGGGTCAGGTAGACCAGCAGAATGGCCATGGCATGCAGAGAGGCAGCTGCCTGTCCTTAGCACTATAGAATTTCTCCACAAGTGTAGACGAAAAGCTACAGGCACCGGACGGGTGCTTAGGATCGCACCAAGAAGAAGCACTCTAAGGACACAGTAGCATCGCAACAGAACGTTCAACCCGGGGGGACCCCAGTGTACCCATTGGCAGCGGCCCCGTCGAGGGAAGGAAGGGTGGAGGAGCTCAATGAGGGATCGCTGGAAGACATAGGTCTTCAAGGATATCAAGATCTCCTGATTCACATCCGGGAAAAAGGTATTGGAGTGGATGCCGACAGGAGCAATTGATATGGACAGTTGATGTCCACATCAATTGCTACATCATTTCTCATTGTTGGCACAGTCCCTGTCATCGGCACACGACACTAAACATATCCAGGCACACATTGCTGCTATATATTTTCTGATTTGACTGGGTTTTCTGTTACAAACACATTACAGAGAAATCATATCACTTTTTTTGGTTCTTTTGCTGCTGTTGCTGTAAGGACCTTTGAAATAACTGAAATCATTTGAAATCATTCAACTGAAATAATTGCATACCATGATACCATTGCATACAATGAAATATATCAACCAATCAGATTAAAGTATTCAACATACCTGTATTATAGCTAATATAATTTAATATAATACAATATAATACCTGTAACTGGAGTCATACACTGAAGTCCACATCCATTGTTGCAGCATTTCTGATTGATGGCACAGTCACTGTCATCGACACACGACACAAAACGTATCAGGGCACACACTGCTGCTTCATATGTTCTGCTTGGACACACTCCTGGGTTTACTGTTATACAGACACATGACAGAGAAGCCATATCACTGAATGTCTTTTTCACTGGAATTTTTGGTTCTTTTGCTGTTGTTGCTGTAAGGACCTTTGAAATAACTGAAATAATTTGTCAAAGTGTTATGGACATGTACTGCAGTCAAGACCTGCCTGGAACTACTTTAGCTGTGTGTTTCCCAGAAAATAATAGCATACCTTAAAATATGTGTCAACCAATAAGATTAAAGTATTCAACAGACCTGTAATATAACTAATATAATTTAATACAATATAATACCTGTAACTGGAGCCATACACTGACGTCCACCGCATGCAGTGCTGCAGCATTTCTCATTCTTGGCACAGTCACTGTCATCGGTACACGACACGAAACCCATCATGGAACACTTTGCTGGGTCATAATTTGTGACTGGACACACTCCTGGGTTTTCTGTTATACAGACACATGACAGAGAAAACATATCACTGAATGCTGAATGAAGTTTTCACAGTAAAAAAAATATTTTTGTAAGTTGTAAATATTGGAATATGTTTTACAAGAAATAACTATTTCAGTCTTTCTACTTTTTTAATTCAATGTATTACTTGCTGTTCTTCTGTTTCTATTTATTTTTTTTTAACTTTGCTAGCAATTTCTGATCTACAGATGTTTCTGATCTAAAATGCAAACACCACAGGTCTATTATTCTACTTTTTTCATGATTTCCAAAAAACATGGAAATAATTTGTTGTTTTTATCCTATTGTTTAATACATTTATTTGCTTGGTAAGTGTTGGCGTGGGTGTTGGTTCTTTTGCTCAGTGGCAAGAGCATGGCGGGGGGCTTGAGCACCAGCTCCTGAAATCGTGAAAGAGCCCTATTTGGTCGTATCGTGGTGCCCTGCGGAACGCTTTTTCTCCAATTACGCCCAACAACTACTGCCTCTGGTTTTAAAGTTGGAACTGCTTCATGTTTTAGTAACAGTTTCTTGTTGAATCCGGCATTGAATTCGTGGAGATTCTGGAAGCTGTTTTTCGTAAATGAAATACATTTTGTAATATAATATAAATTAAAATATAATATAATATAATATAATAAGGGCTGTCAAAGCGATTAATCGCGATTAATCGCATCCAAAATAAAAGTTTGTGTTTACATAATATATAATATAAATTACATATAAATCTAAATACAAAATATACATGAAAATATTTCTTAAATATATACAAGCATGTGTGTGTATTTATATATCTAAAATAATTATACACAGCACCCCACATATATTATGCAAACACAAACTTTTATTTTGGATGTGATTAATCGTGATTAATCGTTTTGACAGCCCTATTAATATAATATAATATAATATAATATAATATAATATAATATAATATAATATAATATAATATAATATAATATAATATAATATAATATAATATAATATAATATAATATAATATAAAAATACCTGTAACTGGAGTCATACACTGAAGTCCACATCCATTGCTGCAGCATTTCTCATTGGTGGCACAGTCACGGTCATCGGCGCACGACACAAAACGTATCCAGGCACACACTGCTGCTTCATATTTTCTGCTTGGACACACTCCTGGGTTTGATACTATACAAACACATGACAGAGAAAACATATCACTGAATGTCTTTTTCACTGGAATTTTTGGTTCTTTTGAAGTTGTTCTTTTGAATGTGGTCAAGACCTGCCTGGAACTACTTTAGCTGTGTGTTTCCCAGAAAATAATTGCATACCTTAGAATTTGTGTCAACCAATCAGATTAAAGTATTCAACAGACCTCTAGTATAGCTAATATAATATAATTTAATACAATATAATACCTGTAACTGGAGCCATACACTGACGTCCACCGCATGCAGTGTTGCAGCATTTCTGATTTTTGGGACACTCGCTGTCATCGGTACACAACACGAAACCCTCATGGAACACTTTGCTGGGTCATTATTTATGATTGGACACACTTCTGGGTTATCTGTTATCCAGACAAATGACAGAGAAGACATTACTGAATGATGAATGTTTTTTTTTTCTCAATGTAAAAAATATATTTGTAAGTAGTAAATATTATTAGGAATACATTTTACAACATGCATTATTTTCTCAAAATGCTATGTACCAGAGTCAATTATTCTGCTTATCATAATTTCCAATAAGGGAATAAATTGTTTTTTTTTTATCCAGTTGTTTACTATTTATTTGTTTGGTCAGAGTTGTCGTGGCTTTTGGTTCTTTTGCTTTCTTTCGGCGTTGAGTTGCGAGGGTTGCGCATGATTTCATTTCCAGTGCACAACTATTTTTGATGGCTTCTTGCGCTTTTGGTCAAATCACGCAAAAATATTGTCACGTCTTTCCGCATATTCACATAAACACGTCAGTTATGTCTGTGGTCTCAACAGTAACACATGCGATTAATGTTTTTCTGTTTAATATATTATTAACGCAGCATCCATTTTTTCTGTCATCCTTTGACTAGCGTTACATTATAGGATCACATTCTTCTTCATGCAAGCACGAAAAGACAAAAGAGAACAGACTGCCTGTGATTGTCCTTTCACACACAGGGTGCGCAGAATGACGCACACCAGAATCGACTTCTCTCTCGCGCTTGAACTAATAGTGACACCCAATTATGCCAAAATGTCTGTTTTGTTGAGTATCCTCATAAGAGCAGTCTTAAAGGGATACTTCACCTCTGGAAAGATAAATGTGTCTTTAAAATGGGTCATTTATGTAGAAGAAATGTGAAATTATTTTTGAATTTGGAGCTTTCTAGACAGAGAAATCACAGAAAATGTTAAAAGAAAATGGTAAAAGAAAAAATGGTACAGAAAATTGTAAAAGAGCGCAGTAGTTAAAGGGCACCTATTATGCCCCTTTTTACAAGATGTGATATTGGTCTCGGGTGTCCCCAGAATGTATTTGTGAAGTTTTAGCACAAAATACCCAACAGTTAATTTATTCTTACCATTTTAAAATGTCATTTTTGGGGCCTGTTTTAAAAAGAGCTGGCCCCAAAAATGGGTGTGACATCATTTGGAGAAGTTTGGATCAATTCGATTCAAGCACTCTACAGCCTCATAGTGTTATCTAATGCAATGTTGTAATGTAATGTAATAAAGTATAGCTAATATAATATAATGTAATGTAATATACCGTAATAAACTGGAGCGATACACTGAAGTCCACATCCATTGTTGCAGCATTTCAGATTGACGGCACAGTCACTGTCATCGGCACACGGCTTGAAATTTATCCAGTTACACTTTCCTGGGTCATTTGTTCTTCTTGGACACACTCCTGGGTTTACTGTTATACAGACACATGACAGAGAAGCCATATCACTGAATGTCTTTTTCACTGCAGTTTTTGGTTCTTTTGCTGTTGTCGCGAGCCTGACTTCATCATACTCATATTCTAGTGAGAATATGAGTCTGATACTGCTCCATAGGGCTTTGATTATGAGGCGTGTCTTAACCGATCCAGGAAAAAAACAAACTCTGCACTCAATTGGATAGTCGGTAGACCTACAACCAATCAGAGCAACGCAGTAAGTCAACTACTTTGCATAGCGCAGTTTTCAACTAACTTACTTATTTTAGAAGTAAAATGACGAACGAGTGTTGCTTCTTTTACTTGATCCTCCATGAGTGCGACCAAAGGAGAAACCACAATGACCACATGGTTTTCATTACGTATACCATCTTCTTAGCGACCGTCAGAGCCAGCTGATAAGTTACACTTTTCCCGAATCATGTAGGAAGGACGCCAAAAATATCTTTCCAATCAACAAATGCCTTGATTGCAGTTTTCTGATCGTATATTAAAATGAATGCGCTGTCGATTTATTTTACAAAAGACGTGACAGTGGAATCTATACATCTCAATTCTCCAGCTGCAGTCATCTATGAGGGAAACCAGTTAAGCGCTCTTTGATAACGTGATGATTACCTCCCTGCAGATCATCTGTCCATCATTGTATAAAGCCCGCCCTGGTAATTTGATTGGCCCGTTCATTTTTTGACTGATCATAATTTCATAATGTTGTGGGCGGAGTTTGGGCTGGCATCCAGGCTATGTTGTTGCTGTAAGGACCTTTGAAGTAACTGAAATGATTTGGCGAAGTGTTATGGACATGTTATGAGGTCAAGACCTGCCTGGAACTACTTTAGCTGTGTGTTTCCCTGAAAATGCATTCAACTGGCCCACAATTATTTCATAATACAATAAAATACAATACAATACAATACAATATAATACCTGTAACTGGAGCTATACACTGACATCCACCGCATGTAGTGCTGCAGCATTTCTGATTTTTGGGACAGTCGCCGTCATCGCCACAGAAACCTTCATCATTCTTGATACACTTTATTTTACTGTTTGTCTTTGGACACTCTCCTGGCTTTACTACTATACAGACACATGACAGAGAAAGAAAAAAAATGAACCCTGATATATTAAAGAGCACATGTAAATGTAATATTTTTTTAAAAAAATAGTTTTTTATGAAGATTGTTTTTAAAGGAGTAGTTCACTTAAAAAAAAAACTTTTGCTGATAATTTACTCACCTCCATGTCATCCAAGATATCCATGTCTTTCCATCTTCCGTTGAAAAGAAATTAAGGAGTTTGATGAAAACATTCCAGGATTTTCTCCATATAATGGACTTCAATGGGAGCCAAATGGTTCAAGGTCCAAAAGACAGTTTCAGTGCAGCTTCAAAGGGCTTTAAACAACACCAGACGATGAATAAGGGTCTTATCTAGGACCCTTCGAGTCATGACTCGAAAAGAAGATTTTTTTGTTTTGAGAACGAGTTCGAACAGGAGAGTCACGAACACTCATCACAGAACAGAGCAAGGTGACCATTTGAGCATATAAAACTTAAATTTTTTTATTTATTTTTGAAATGACCGATTGTTTCGCTAGATAAGACCCTTATTCATCGTCTGGTGTCGTTTAAAGCCCTTTGAAGCTGCACTGAAACTCTCATTTTGACCTTGAACCGTTTGGTTCCCAATGAAGTCCATCATATGGAGAAAATCCTGGAAAGTTTTCATCAAAAACCTTCATTTCTTTTCGACTGAAGAAAGAAAGACATGGATATCTTAGATGACATGCGGGTGAGTAAATTATCCGCAAAAGTTTTTTTTAAAGTGAACTACTCCTTTAAGTTGACTTAAATTATAAGTTGTTAGATTTTTTTTAAGCCTAAGACATGTTAAAATTGATATCTTTCAATTATACTGTAATGCAGAATGCTTATAATTAATGACTAAAAAGAGGAAAAAAAATCTATTTCATAGAGACATCAGGAGCAGAATTGGTATCAGTGATGCCTTCTTTCATAAAAAAGAACATTTGACATATAAGCCACTGTCTTTATGTTGTTTCTACATTCATTTTGAGATTAAAGGTGAAATTACAATATATAAAAGTACTTGAATGTAAGGCACGATTAATTGCGCTTAATTAACGGTACATACAATGTGCAATTAAAAAGTACAACTTATATATAGATTGACAGCACATAATATAACATAAAAAATACCTTTAACTGGATCCATACACTGAAGTCCACATCCATTGTTGCAGCATTTCTCACTGTTGGCACAGTCACTGTCATCATCACACGACACAAAACGTATCAGGGCACACATTGCTGGTTCATATGTTCTGCTTGGACACACTCCTGGGTTTTCTGTTATACAGACACATGGAAAAATGCATACTTTTTAGTGTGTAGCAGAAGAGTAGACAAGCTTTGGGACATACTATCACGTCATACATTTGCGTCTATAACAGTTGCTCTCTGTCGCTTAGTTACACGAATCCTGTCACGCAAACTGACCTATCGATCATCAAAGAAAAAGTCCTCCACATTTAATTCCTTACCAACTCAGAGAGAAAACCAATAGCACTTTGATATGCAGAAAGACTGCTTAAAAGCTAAAATTGGCAATTTAGAAATTGGTCATTAGTTATCCAAGTGGGCGGAATCCTCCCTTTAATATGAGGAGTACGGTGCGGCTCAGTTCAGCTCGGCTCACTTATGGCACATTTCCACTGCATGGTTGGGTACGGCTCACTTTAAAAGGTACCTGGTCTGTTGAGGTTCCAAGCGTACCGTACCGGTACTAAAATGTGACGTGAAACACTGCAGATCACTGATTGGTCAGACAGAATCATCACTACCAGCGTCATTGTATTTGCGACCAATAGACATTGACACGGGAAACCAAACCCGCTAGATTTAAATAGCCAATAACAGCCACTGCTGTTATTGATCAGTCTATAATCCCACCCACTTTAAAGCGGTTCTAACTGCAGTGGAAAAGTGACCGAACTAAAGCGAACCGAGCCAACCCATGCCAAGCTGAGTCGTACCACGCAGTGGAAAAGCGAAGCGAGTCGAACCGTGCCGCACCGAGCGGAACCGAACTGAGCCGTACCAGAAGTGGAAAAGCGCCATTAGTTAGATGTGGTTGACCATAGAACTTGCAGCACTTCAACACACATTTTTTTTTTTTTGCGTTTGGCAAGCCGAATGGACGTGACGTGGCAGCATCGACGATTCCATTTTTTAATTCGATGTTCGAGATTGTGAATTACTTTCGATCGATTTCGAAATCGTGACACCTTTAAAGGCTACACATCAGAAATTGTCGCTTGGTAGCTTGAACGATTGTGTTCATTTTTACATCCGAACACTGATCAACTGTCGTTCGTTTGTAAGCTATGATATCTCTTGAGGAAAAACTACTACTTTGCTCTCTTTCTCATGGGCAAGCAATTCAGAAAAAGGGGAGGTTACCTTTCCTCCGTATGACGTCATACAAGCCCGTCTGAGCTTTCATTTTCTCAAAGGCAAAGAAAGATAGCCAAAGCTCGGTTTACACAGATTGAAATTTCTAGCCACTGGGGGACAAATACAGGCTAAGGGCACTCATAATAATGTTGAAAAACCTCAGAAAGTGAAAATTTCATGTCAGGGGACCTTTAAGATATGATCTTTTAACTTCCGTTTATGCGGCCGCTCTGTATATTTCTATTAGCCATACAACCTTTTGTAGCACGATTTTATTTACGTTTCCAAGTAGTCATGGACCAAATTTTCGCCTCATCGAAGAAACCAATCACAGAACGGGGAGGGAGCAGCAAGACAATGACGACGACACACGAAAAGGTTTGTTTAAACCTATGGATCCAACATGGCAGCAGGCGCGAAGTTACCTTTTGAGAGGTCGACGCGGAAGTTTAAATTGGGCTTTACGGCCATTTCACACATAGGTTTCACACCACAAACACTCGAGCAGCGTGTCAGCGTAACTACGCGTAACGTAACTGCAGGTGCGCGATTCACACTGGAAGCGTTTGAACAGTGTCACAGTAGTGGATCCAAAGCTACATATCGGTAAGCGAGCAATTCTTTACAAAGACAACTTTACATTTGTTTTTAGAAGTTGGTCATTTATAACATCATAACAATCTATTAGTTTCAGTCATACTTTCGATACGTTTACAAGACTGCAACTCCACGGATAAAAAACAAAGCACACAAATAAACCACACACTCGGGTTTGATTTGGGTTGTGCTAAGTGTTATGGACATATAATGTGGTCAAGACCTGCCTGGAACTACTTTAGCTGTGTGTTTACCTTAAAACACATTATTTCTTGAATACCCCCCTTAAAATTTGTAATGGTGCCCCTGCCCATAGTATAGTATAAAATAATGTAATATAATACCTGTAACTGGAGCCGTACACCGAGTTCCACCGCATGCAGTTCTGCAGCATTTCTGATTTTTGGGACACTCGCTGTCATCGGCACACAACTCGTCATCCTTCCTGATACACCTTATGTTTTCACGGTTTGTCTTTGGACACACTCCTGGCTTTGCTGTTATACAGACACATGACAGAGAAAAAAAGACTCCTGATAAATTGAAGAGCACAGGTAAATGTGACATTTATTTTAATGAGTTTTTATGAAGATTGTTTTAACTCTCTGGGGTCGGCATTAGCGGCGGCGCGATGGGCTCACTTTTTTCGACGTAGAGGCAACCACCCTCCGCTACATGTCGGGTGGCACTTCACCTCTACGCCGTGCATTATCCCTTACATAATATAATATAATATAATATAACATAACATAACATAACATAACATAACATAATATAATATAATATAATATAATACAATATAATATAATATAATATAACATAACATAACATAACATAACATAATATAATATAATATAATATAATATAATATAATATAATATAATATAATATAATATAATATAATATAATATAATATAATACCTGTAACTGGATCCATACACTGAAGTCCACATCCATTGTTGCAGCATTTCTGATTGTTGGTACAGTCACTGTCATCATCACACGACACGAAACTTATCAGGGCACACATTGCTGGTTTATATTTTCTGCTTGGACACACTCCTGGGTCAGCTGCTATACAGACACATGACAGAGAAAACATATCACTGAATGCTGAATGAAGTTTTCACTGAAGTTTTTGGTTCTTTTCCTGTTGTAGGCTTGAAGAACCTTTGAAATAACTGAAATCATTTGGTGAAGTGATATGGCATGTAATGTAGTCAAGACCTGCCTGGAACTACTTTAGCCGTGTGTTTCCCTGAAATTAATTGCACGCCTTAGAATCAACCAATCGTATTCAAGCATTCATCAGCTCATTAGATGAGAACTGTTAGACTGTCAGATAAAGACAATATAAAAAGTGCAGAGCGGTCGGTCCCTGGGAGGACTAGGATTGAAAACCCCCAATTTTAGACCATACCAGAGCATTGTGTTAAATGGACTGATGTGTTGAACTTTAGAGATAATAAACTGTGCCTCTACGTAAAAGAGCTGTGTTCAAATTATTCCAAATTATTTACTTTTTGTCATGAGCAAGGAATGACAAATCAAGATGTATGCTGGTCATTCATTACTGTTACTAAGCATTTCAATATAAAATTTAAATAGCATTTATGTTCCTGTAATGTGTTACAGTTTTTATGTTAGTAAGTGCTGTTAAAAATTGCTCTGTGCATAATGTGCTGGTGGGTTTATGGTGTGATTTGTTGTGCAAATTTTGGCAAATTTATTTTTAACTTTGACCTTTAACATTATAGTAGGCTAATGAAGCCTAGTATGCGACAACTGACTCCCATTGTTAACAGCATTAGTTAAGAGATATAATATAATATAGTATAATATAATACCTGTAACTGGAGCCGTACACCGAGTTCCACCGCATGCAGTTCTGCAGCATTTCTGATTTTTTGGACACTCACTGTCATCGGCACACAACTCGTCATCCTTCCTGATACAGCTTATTTGTTCACCGTTTGTCTTTGGACACTCTCCTGGCTTTGCTGTTATACAGACACATGACAGAGAAAAAAATTAGCCCTGATTTTTTTAAAGAAGAGCACAGGTAATTGTGACTTTTATTATAATTAGTTTTTATGAAGATTGTTTTAACTCTCTGTGGTCGGCATTAGCGGCGGCGCGATGGGCTCACTTTTTTCCTTATCAGATCAAATGAGACTCAAATTACTCCGTTGATTTTGATCTTACAAGTGTTGTACATCATTAGATCCTGTTAAGTGTCTATTTTTTGTGGATACTCACAATAAAATAAAGTGTTCTCCTTTTTGTCAAATAAAGAAAAATAAACATTGCCTTCTTTCTGTCACTGAAGTTCATTCTGAAATATGTCCGTAAATGAACTATAACTAGTAAATACTTGTGACACAGGAAAGATTTTTCTTTTTGAATCTGAATCCTTTCAGCTAATTATAGCTTTTTACATGCTAATGTGACCACACCTACTGAGAGCATGCGTTTAACGCAAATATAATATAATATAATATAATATAATATAATATAATATAATATAATATAATATAATATAATATAATATAATATAATATAATATAATACCTGTAACTGGATCCATACACTGAAGTCCACATCCATTGTTGCAGCATTTCTGATTGTTGGTACAGTCACTGTCATCATCACACGACACGAAACTTATCAGGGCACACATTGCTGGTTTATATTTTCTGCTTGGACACACTCCTGGGTCAGCTGCTATACAGACACATGACAGAGAAAACATATCACTGAATGCTGAATGAAGTTTTCACTGAAGTTTTTGGTTCTTTCCTGTTGTAGGCTTGAAGAACCTTTGAAATAACTGAAATCATTTGGTGAAGTGATATGGCATGTAATGTAGTCAAGACCTGCCTGGAACTACTTTAGCCGCGTGTTTCCCTGAAATTAATTGCACGCCTTAGAATCAACCAATCGTATTCAAGCATTCATCAGCTCATTAGATGAGAACTGTTAGACTGTCAGATAAAGACAATATAAAAAGTGCAGAGCGGTCGGTCCCTGGGAGGACTAGGATTGAAAACCCCCAATTTTAGACCATACCAGAGCATTGTGTTAAATGGACTGATGTGTTGAACTTTAGAGATAATAAACTGTGCCTCTACGTAAAAGAGCTGTGTTCAAATTATTCCAAATTATTTACTATTTTGTCATGAGCAAGGAACGACAAATCAAGATGTATGCTGGTCATTCATTACTGTTACTAAGCATTTCAATAAAAAATTTGAATAGCATTTATGTTCCTGTAATGTGTTACAGTTTTTATGTTAGTAAGTGCTGTTAAAAATTGCTCTGTGCATAATGTGCTGGTGGGTTTATGGTGTGATTTGTTGTGCAAATTTTGGCAAATTTATTTTTAACTTTGACCTTTAACATTATAGTAGGCTAATGAAGCCTAGTATGCGACAACTGACTCCCATTGTTAACAGCATTAGTTAAGAGATATAATATAATATAGTATAATATAATACCTGTAACTGGAGCCGTACACCGAGTTCCACCGCATGCAGTTCTGCAGCATTTCTGATTTTTGGGACACTCACTGTCATCGGCACACAACTCGTCATCCTTCCTGATACACTTTATTTGACCGTTTGTCTTTGGACACTCTCCTGGCTTTGCTGTTATACAGACACATGACAGAGAAAAAAAGACTCCTGATAAACTGAACAGCACAGGTAAATGTGACATTTATTTTAATGAGTTTTTATGAAGATTGTTTTAACTCTCTGTGGTCGGCATTAGCGGCGGCGCGATGGGCTCACTTTTTTCCTTATCAGATCAAATGAGACTCAAATTACTCCGTTGATTTTGATCTTACAAGTGTTGTACATCATTAGATCCTGTTAAGTGTCTATTTTTTGTGGATACTCACAATAAAATAAAGTGTTCTCCTTTTTGTCAAATAAAGAGAAATAAACATTGCCTTCTTTCTGTCACTGAAGTTCATTCTGAAATATGTCCGTAAATGAACTATAATAAATACTTGTGACACAGGCACGAAAGATTTTTCAGTAACACTTTATTTTACGGTGTCCGTGATACTGAGTAATTACTTAATTAATTACTTAGTGGGAGACGTTGTATTAACATGTAACAAAATGTAATTAACATGTAATTAAGTTATGGAACAGCCTGTACTTACAGATTGTAATTACACTCATGTAATAGGCAGGTACTGTTACACATGTGTAACAAGCCGATTCGGTTACATACGTGTTACCGACTTGGTACAATGTAACTATATAAAAAAGTACGTTGTACTACTCAATGTAACAACAAGTATTTAAATATGTTACTAAGGTGGGAAAAAAGCCTGCAGTTCCACATGGTCATTTTGTACCTTCTAAAATAGTGTATCAAGATTGTACTTAAGTGTTCTTCATGTGTATAAGGTATGTAGATACACATGAGGTACACTTAAGTACAATCTTGATACACTTTATTTTACGTAGCTTATCCCTGTGTAATATTATGTAATTGCAAAGTAATTAGGAAGCTACCGCAAGCATTTATGCTGTGAACGAGGGAGTTAGGTCTTATTCAAACTAAACTATATATGGATAAGGTATGTAGATACACATGTAGTACACTTAAGTACAATCTTGATACACTTTATTTTATGTAGCTTATCCCTGTGTAATATTATGTAATTGCAAGGAAGCTACCTCATGCATTTATGCTGTGAACGAGGGAGTTAGGTCTAATTCAAACTAAACTATATATGGATAAGGTATGTAGATACACATGTAGTACACTTAAGTACAATCTTGATATACTTCATTTTACGTAGCTTATACCTGTGTAATATTATGTAAATTGCATTTAATCAGGAAGCTACTGCATGTATTTAAGCTGTGGACTAGTGGGTTAATTCAGATGGATAAGGTATGAAGATACTCATGAAGTGCACTTAAGTATGTGATAGACTTTATTTTAGAAGGTACAAAATGACCATGTGTAACTGCAGGCTTTTTACCTTACTAACATATTAAGTACTTGTTACATTGTACCAAGTTGGTAACACGTATGTAACCAACTCGGCTTGTTACACATGTGTAACAGTAGCTGCCTATTACATGAGTGTAATTACAATCTGTAAGTACAGGCTGTTCCATAACTTAGTTACCTATTAATTACATTTAGTTACATGTTTTTACAATGTTTACTACTAAGTAATTAATTAAGTAATTACTCTGTATCACGGACACCGTAAAATAAAGTGTTACCGATTTTTCTTTTTGAATCTGAATCCTTTCAGCTAATTATAGCTTTTTACATGCTAATGTGACCACACCTACTGAGAGCATGCGTTTAATGCAAATATAATATAATATAATATAATATAATATAATATAATATAATATGATATATAATATAATATAATATAATATAATATAATATAATATAATATAATATAATATAATATAATATAATATAATTTAATATAATATAATATAATATAATACCTGTAACTGGATCCATACACTGAAGTCCACATCCATTGTTGCAGCATTTCTGATTGTTGGTACAGTCACTGTCATCATCACACGACACGAAACTTATCAGGGCACACATTGCTGGTTTATATTTTCTGCTTGGACACACTCCTGGGTCAGCTGCTATACAGACACATGACAGAGAAAACATATCACTGAATGCTGAATGAAGTTTTCACTGAAGTTTTTGGTTCTTTTCCTGTTGTAGGCTTGAAGAACCTTTGAAATAACTGAAATCATTTGGTGAAGTGATATGGCATGTAATGTAGTCAAGACCTGCCTGGAACTACTTTACTTTTTGTGTTTCCCAGAAAATAATTGCATATCTTAGAATATGTGTCAACCAATCAGATTAAAGTATTCAACAAATCTCTAGTATAGCTAATATAATATAATTTAATACAATATAATACCTGTAACTGGAGCCGTACACCGAGTTCCACCGCATGCAGTTCTGCAGCATTTCTGATTTTTGGGACACTCGCTGTCATCGGCACACAACTCGTCATCCTTCCTGATACACTTTATTTGACCGTTTGTCTTTGGACACTCTCCTGGCTTTGCTGTTATACAGACACATGACAGAGAAAAAAAAGACTCCTGATAAACTGAACAGACCAGGTAAATGTGACATTTATTTTAATGAGTTTTTATGAAGATTGTTTTAACTCTCTGGGGTCGGCATTAGCGGCGGCGCGATGGGCTCACTTTTTTCGACGTAGAGGCAACCACCCTCCGCTTCGTGTCGGGTGGTTCTTCGCCTCTACGCCGTGCATTACAATCCTTTAATGCATGGCTAGCCGTGGATTATCCCTTACATAATATAATATAATATAATATAATATAGTATAGTATAGTATAGTATAGTATAATATAATATAATATAATATAATATAATATAATATAGTATAGTATAGTATAGTATAATATAACATAACATAACATAACATAACATAACATAACATAACATAACATAACATAATATAATATAATATAATATAATACCTGTAACTGGATCCATACACTGAAGTCCACATCCATTGTTGCAGCATTTCTGATTGTTGGTACAGTCACTGTCATCATCACACGACACGAAACTTATCAGGGCACACATTGCTGGTTTATATTTTCTGCTTGGACACACTCCTGGGTCAGCTGCTATACAGACACATGACAGAGAAAACATATCACTGAATGCTGAATGAAGTTTTCACTGAAGTTTTTGGTTCTTTCCTGTTGTAGGCTTGAAGAACCTTTGAAATAACTGAAATCATTTGGTGAAGTGATATGGCATGTAATGTAGTCAAGACCTGCCTGGAACTACTTTAGCCGCGTGTTTCCCTGAAATTAATTGCACACCGTAGAATCAACCAATCGTATTCAAGCATTCATCAGCTCATTAGATGAGAACTGTTAGACTGTCAGATAAAGACAATATAAAAAGTGCAGAGCGGTCGGTCCCTGGGAGGACTAGGATTGAAAACCCCCAATTTTAGACCATACCAGAGCATTGTGTTAAATGGACTGATGTGTTGAACTTTAGAGATAATAAACTGTGCCTCTACGTAAAAGAGCTGTGTTCAAATTATTCCAAATTATTTACTATTTTGTCATGAGCAAGGAACGACAAATCAAGATGTATGCTGGTCATTCATTACTGTTACTAAGCATTTCAATAAAAAATTTGAATAGCATTTATGTTCCTGTAATGTGTTACAGTTTTTATGTTAGTAAGTGCTGTTAAAAATTGCTCTGTGCATAATGTGCTGGTGGGTTTATGGTGTGATTTGTTGTGCAAATTTTGGCAAATTTATTTTTAACTTTGACCTTTAACATTATAGTAGGCTAATGAAGCCTAGTATGCGACAACTGACTCCCATTGTTAACAGCATTAGTTAAGAGATATAATATAATATAGTATAATATAATACCTGTAACTGGAGCCGTACACCGAGTTCCACCGCATGCAGTTCTGCAGCATTTCTGATTTTTTGGACACTCACTGTCATCGGCACACAACTCGTCATCCTTCCTGATACAGCTTATTTGTTCACCGTTTGTCTTTGGACACACTCCTGGCTTTGCTGTTATACAGACACATGACAGAGAAAAAAATTAGCCCTGATTTTTTTAAAGAAGAGCACAGGTAATTGTGACTTTTATTATAATGAGTTTTTATGAAGATTGTTTTAACTCTCTGTGGTCGGCATTAGCGGCGGCGCGATGGGCTCACTTTTTTCCTTATCAGATCAAATGAGACTCAAATTACTCCGTTGATTTTGATCTTACAAGTGTTGTACATCATTAGATCCTGTTAAGTGTCTATTTTTTGTGGATACTCACAATAAAATAGAGTGTTCTCCTTTTTGTCAAATAAAGAGAAATAAACATTGCCTTCTTTCTGTCACTGAAGTTCATTCTGAAATATGTCCGTAAATGAACTATAACTAGTAAATACTTGTGACACACGAAAGATTTTTCAGTAACACTTTATTTTACGGTGTCCGTGATACTGAGTAATTACTTAATTAATTACTTAGTGGGAGACGTTGTATTAACATGTAACAAAATGTAATTAACATGTAATTAAGTTATGGAACAGCCTGTACTTACAGATTGTAATTACACTCATGTAATAGGCAGGTACTGTTACACATGTGTAACAAGCCGATTCGGTTACATACGTGTTACCGACTTGGTACAATGTAACTATATAAAAAAGTACGTTGTACTACTCAATGTAACAACAAGTATTTAAATATGTTACTAAGGTGGGAAAAAAGCCTGCAGTTCCACATGGTCATTTTGTACCTTCTAAAATAGTGTATCAAGATTGTACTTAAGTGTTCTTCATGTGTATAAGGTATGTAGATACACATGAGGTACACTTAAGTACAATCTTGATACACTTTATTTTACGTAGCTTATCCCTGTGTAATATTATGTAATTGCAAAGTAATTAGGAAGCTACCGCAAGCATTTATGCTGTGAACGAGGGAGTTAGGTCTTATTCAAACTAAACTATATATGGATAAGGTATGTAGATACACATGTAGTACACTTAAGTACAATCTTGATACACTTTATTTTACGTAGCTTATCCCTGTGTAATATTATGTAATTGCAAGGAAGCTACCTCATGCATTTATGCTGTGAACGAGGGAGTTAGGTCTAATTCAAACTAAACTATATATGGATAAGGTATGTAGATACACATGTAGTACACTTAAGTACAATCTTGATATACTTCATTTTACGTAGCTTATACCTGTGTAATATTATGTAAATTGCATTTAATCAGGAAGCTACTGCATGTATTTAAGCTGTGGACTAGTGGGTTAATTCAGATGGATAAGGTATGAAGATACTCATGAAGTGCACTTAAAGAGCAACATGCAGGTTGATTTTATTTCTGAATTAATACTTTAAATTGTCTGCAGAGGTCTTTTAAAAACACTTATGTAAAAATTACTAATGAAATCTCATTTGATGTAGAGATTTTGATGAAAATGCGCTTAGGCTCTGGAATACGCCTTTCCCGCAAGCAACGCGTCATATGACGTAGCCCGAGGGAAAACAAATGAGCTCGCGGCCGCTTTCTCATTGCTGGGTGTTGATGTAGTTAAAGCAGTAGTAAGAGACATATAGTTTTAAATCGAGTTTTAGAGATGCCATAATGGTAAATTATTGTGTTTGTGGTTGTTGCACGAATTCCAGCCTGTCAGGACATCATATCCATCATTTTCCTTCTAGGAAAAACAAGGCTTTTTGGTCTTGGGTGCGTTATGTGCAGGTGAATAGAGCAGACTTCACTGCCGCGTCTGTTAACACACACACACACTCGGTCGTTTGTGGCGCACATTTCACTCGCTTTAAATGGTATCACAAACTGCATTTGAAAAGCATTATTTATTTGTTGTTATGGCATGATCAATGTGGATAGTGCTAATCAGCTTGGATGGACTGCATCACTGTCAGCGTAGAATATGAGAAGACAAAATGTTGCTGGCTTAAATTAAGACAATCTAAATAGATGTTTAATCAAGAACAAAGTCAAATGTATGTTTGCTAAAGCAGATTTATTGCAAAACACCAAGGTATAGCCATACAGTAGATGAACCAGCGTTAGCCGCGGTGCTAACTTACATGAACTCACTTGCCCTATTAGCCACTGGTTTTCTCGACACCACAACTCTAACGTTACTTCTCTCCTCTGCCCATTGTTCGTCTCCCGATCTCCCCCTGACTTCTATCTCGCCTAGAAGGCTCATAATTATTTGCCTGTGGGTCATCATAGGCATATTCGTCAACATCACAGAACGCGGTTTCGTCGTTCGCATCCATTGTAACCTGAGCCTGAACTTGAACAGACTCCCTCGCCAATCGTCACTTCCGGTTAGTGCGTCATAGACGCGGGAGTTATTTTATCACAATTTTTCTCAAAATATCGTTAATGGCTAAATATATATTACTCCAGTTCAGAAAATCTTGTTGTTTTATCGTCAACATACACTATGCTATATAGGGGTGTCCAACCTGCATGTTGCACTTTAAGTATGTGATAGACTTTATTTTAGAAGGTACAAAATGGCCATGTGTAACTGCAGGCTTTTTACCTTAGTAACATATTAAGTACTTGTTACATTGTACCAAGTCGGTAACACGTATGTAACCAACTCGGCCTGTTACACATGTGTAACAGTAGCTGCCTATTACATGGGTGTAATTACAATCTGTAAGTACAGGCTGTTCCATAACTTAGTTACCTATTAATTACATTTAGTTACATGTTATTACAATGTTTACTACTAAGTAATTAATTAAGTAATTACTCTGTATCACGGACACCGTAAAATAAAGTGTTACCGATTTTTCTTTTTGAATCTGAATCCTTTCAGCTAATTATAGCTTTTTACATGCTAATGTGACCACACCTACTGAGAGCATGCGTTTAACGCAAATATAATATAATATAATATAATATAATATAATATAATATAATATAATATAATATAATATAATATAATATAATATAATACAATATGTAAAAAGGGCCACGAAATCGATCCAAATCGCGGGGTACGATTCGTGGTGAAGGCTTCAAGCGTGTTCCGTCTTTTCCATGGCAAAGTAATGTTTAGTTAAATGCAACACATTTAATCTTACGTATTAACTCGTTTCATCTGACTCCATAAAATGAAAAGGGTTTATCAATGATATCTGCGCATCATTTAATATGTTAATGCTTGACTATTCCTTTTAACTCTAATGAAAATAAAGTCAAAGTCTGTTAGAATAGCCAAATGTAACAATTTATTATGTCAGGTAAATGTATCATTGGAATTCCACAAGATAATCAATGCAAATCATCAAATGTTTCAAAGAACAAAGAACTTTACCCAACATATTACATGAGCTGAGAAGACAACATCATGGGCTGATCTGAATACAGAATGGCAGCCCCGAACTCTTGTTACATCTCCCTTTATAACCAGACCTCCTTCAGTGGAAATTTACTGTATTCCCAGCCATGCTTACTGGGGGAAGGAGCTTAGAACAGTGGAAATTAGCATTTACACCTTGGAGTCCCTAGAGAGCACATTCCTTTGTGTAACTGTTATTCCTAAACTTCTTAAAACCTTATTACCTTTTCTTTTATTACTTTGGGAATGAGACATTATTACCAGTCACCCTGAGACCATCAAAATGACTCCAAACACTCCTAAAAGATTATCACATTCACATTAAGAACCATATTCTTGTGAGTTTTCAGTGTCATTGACTGAAAAGAGGGGGAGAGAGGGATGTAGTTCAGAGGAAAGGGGGTAGGGTGTCGTTGTAAATTCACAAGCAATGCCATTTGTCTTCAGAGGGCATTGGAACCAGTTTTCAAGTCTTACAAATTCCCTCCTTGACCCCAATGGGTCAGATTCAGACACTTTAGGGGTCACAGAGTAAGACGTTTCTTGTAATCCTTGGTGTAATTCAGCAATTGTCTCTTGGCAATGCTGGCATCTGTAGAAGCTCAGAGGGCTTTGTTCACCTGCAGAACACCTGTTCTTATCAGGTCTATGTAGCTTGAGTCCAGCAGGTGGATGAGGCGTTCAGGCTTTCTTCTGGTGATGTGAGCAAAGTTCATAGAGTCAATCTGGACCTCTTGACTTTTCCGGGTTGGCGTGTCGTTCCTTCATGAAGACACTCACGTTTCCCTGGCACCTTCCCCATAACAATAATCTGTCCCTTCTCGACCAATCCTGTCACCTCTAGCGGTGCGGTTGTCTGGACAGACCTCAGTGGGTGAATGGGCTCTCTGTGAGACGTCTGAAAAGCATCTTAAATGTCCATTTCGCAATTGAAACACATATGAACTTGAACTCAAGAAGAAATGCATAGGAACGCATAATGCAACAAAACAAAATCATGTCATGTTCTTTTCAGCAAGTCTGCTCGTATTTTTTCAGGGTATCGAATGGTAAGGATGTCTCATATCAAATATCCAATTCCTAAATATCTTTTTTTTTTTTTTTTTTTTTTTTTGGTCTGAATTATAAAAAGGAAATGCAGCAAGAGGTCAGGGTATTCAAAATAATCAAACAGATTCTAAAAATCATGTAATAAAAAACAATCAATGTTCAATCATGTAATAAAGAATAATAAAACATAATAACCAGTGTTTGTTCAGGAATCTTCCAATGCAAGCCACTTAAGCAAATCTAGGAAGTGACTTGGACCACGTTTAAATGTATTCAACAATGGAGATTGTCCATTCCTTGCAACAGGTGTGAGAGTGTGTGTTTTTGTGAGGGTATGAGTGCATCTGTGAGTGTGAGTTTGAGTGTTTGTGTGAGAGAAAGAGGGAGAAAGAGTGTGTGTGTGTGTGTGTGTGTGTTGTTGTTGGCTAAGTCAAAATCAATGCCCGGGTTGAATTGTGAATTCTGTAATTGATTGAAGCGCTCACACTTCAGATCTATTTAGTTATGATGTTTCTGTTATTAGCGGTTAGTTGAGAAATCAGGGGCCCTCTGATTTTCCAACCACCCCAATAACAATCAGAAAGTTTAAACATTTTGAAATTTAATGGCAAGTCTGCCACTGCTTTTTGATGTATTGTATTGATTTGTGACTGTAGCCATTAATATGTTTTCCAGTGTTTTTCCATGAGTTTGAAGGGTGTGGTGAATGGCGTGTGCTATGTCATGAGATCAGCTTCCCATCCTTATGTGTGTGAAGCTATCAGGATCTGTGAGAGTGAAAATGCACAATAGATCTTTAGTGAAGTGACACTATTGGACTCTATGTCATCTTCATCTTCTTATGATGTGTTGTGTTCAGACCGGATAGGCTTGATCTATTCCAGATAATGATGCTGTGAGGGTGTTGTGATGGAGGGGTGTGTTCAGTCAGTGTTAATGTCTAGGAGATGGGTGGAATCTATTGTATAACAATTGTGTTGCAAGTTTTAGTTCCAGTTCTAAACTGGGAGGCCATCTAATGTAGTGATGTGCTGTTGTGAGATGTAAAGGCCTCTTGAATGGTCTTTTCACCCATCTCCCGAATCTCAGGTTATGTTCTAACAATCATGAAGATCGGCCGTCCCGGCGTCCATCCTCCGAGGAATTGTAGAAGTTAACCTGACAGAAACACATGCAGAGAGAGCCACAGTTAATTTTGATGTTTTACACAGTTTCAAATTCAGACATGTGGACACATTCGTTTGTTGCTCCATTATCATGTCCATTGCAATTTTAATTCCAGCTGTCACATGAAACCGAGTTTCATTGACCAGGTCTGAATTATTGCTGTTGTTGGTTCAGTGTGTGACACCTAAACACTGCTCTTGCAGTCCGCCTTCACAGTCTGCTCTCACAGCAATAGAGATCCCAGTCTTCGGGTTTTAAACTTCAAATTGCTTTCATTACAGCCAGATCTGTGGGCATGAATTATTTCATGGTGTCATTCACACATTTGGTTAGTGGTGGTCTCTCGTTACCTCTGATGTTTAGTTCACACCCTCCTTGTAAATTTTCTTCTTTGGTCAGTTGGCAATTACCTGTGCCACACCACACTTCAGTGAGTGTTTTCCGCCCTTTTGGCACCAGGTATCAGGTCAACAAAATCAAACTGTAAGGATTAATTTCACACTTCTCCAATTGATGCCTGCTTGGCGATTATAATATAATGTATAGTAGAATTTAAGAATGTAAATGAAATTATTATTTCTGCTCTCTGGAAAAAATGTTACAGATTCGTTCAATTTAGATGTTAAAGCTATTAAGCTATTTGCTATTGGGCTGCTACCCGACTAGCAAATGTCGCTAATAGCTTAAGGCCTTGAGTGACCAAAGTTGTTAGCTCAGTGGGGGGTTTAGATGCATCTGATCTTTGGTTCCTTGCAGGGCGCTGGTTTGTGTCATTAGATTGTGATTGTCTGCGTTTTTTGAAATAGGGTGGAGGTCTGCCTCTGCCCAACGACCAACACTTTTCCTCTGCATGGCCTGTTTTGTGACAGGAATTACAGAATCTGCTCAGTTTGCCACCGTGTGGCTTTCTGAATTCTCCTGCAAATGGGGAATTTTCATGACAATCTAACACAGCTATCTCACCATGTATTTGTTTTCGTGATTCAATTCTTGTTGCCCAGCTAACAATACCTTCGAATGTATTTTTTGCTGGAGAAGCACCATACATGAGCGATTGCTGTACACGCGGCCCTGCATTTGTAAGTAGTAATTCAAGGAAAGTTGCATTGTTGTGGTTAACACCCTCAATTCCAGAATACTCCTCGAACAGTTCAAACATTTTCTCTGCATATGTCTCAAACGATTCTTCAGTACTCTGTTTCCGATTGAGAATCAGTTCCCATCCAACAGGACTACAACCACGTAGATCGCGCAGACATTGTTTTAATCTATTTAAGATTTCACTCTCAGGCTCGTTTTGATGCATTGATTGCACAATGGTGCCTGTCATCAAAGCCGGTGGTATCTTATAGTTCAGGACATCTGGAATTGAGCTGATAACAATTTCCCAAATACCTTTTGGTTCAAGCTGAAATGCATGTTTTAGGCTAACAATGCGTCTCCACCATGGTTCGAATGGCCCTTTCAAAGGGAATGGTCCGATCTCTGCTTTAAACGAGCTACATTCAGTTACCGTTAGAGGACGCCGAATGGTTGACTCTGTGCCGTTTGGGTGCCGTATCACCTTAAAGGCTGAAACAGGCACTTTGTTCAAAATTTTATCGCCTGCTTCATCTGTCTGAAAAGGTACAGGGTTATTAGAGCAGGATGACTCGTTTAAGAAGCGCATATTTTTAGTCCCATCGCTGTTGAGCGTTTTGGGAGAAATGGACATTTCAATCATTAGTTTAGCCTTAAGGTCTGCAATGGTGTGTTTGTGATTTTTACACTTTTCAGTCAGGGCTAACTGCTCAGCTAGTAATCTGTCTAGCTGTGTCTGAAGATCTTGGATCTTTGCCTCAGACAATTTTGCCTCTGCATTTTTAGAATGCACTTCTTCACATTTAACATCCATAAGCGAGGATAGAAATGTTGTTGACTTATCTAGCCGTTTATAACTTATGAAGTTTAAAGCCTCAATTATCTCATCATGTTTTGATTTCTTCTGTTTACTACCCACTGTTTCCCACCAAGTGAGAATTTCATTGTCAATAGCGTCCATTTTAAGACCTATTTTAGTGAGTTTATGCAGCGTAGGCTCGACCTTTTCGGCCCATAGTGTAAACAGGATAGAAACTTTATACATGTTCCAATTTATATTTGGGGAAATTTCTTTCCCTGAAGCTTTGAATATAAAAAGGTTTCTGTTTTATGATTCACGAGATTCGCGCTCACAGTTTCTGATTTTCAGTTATTTTCCTTTGCGTGGTTTTTCCGCAGTTATGGGAGTTTTCCACCAAGGACTATATGAAGCAAAGTCATTTTAACGTTTGTTAATTCTTTTCGTTCTTTAGTTATATTTTTCCCGTTTTAGATTAGGAAACTATCACTCTGCGGCCCTTCTCTAAAGTCCGCATGCCACACTCTCGTCAGGTCCGGTCATCAAATCAGAGGTAATTTGACTAAATATCTAGGATTTGCCGTATCCATACGGACACAATCAAAGACATATGCAAGTCCCCTTAAACGCCTCCTCGTTTAAGTACACGTAAAATGATACCGGATGTTAGCCATCGCTAAACTGACGCAAAAACTGTGGAAATATACGAATCCGATCTCTACTCGGGAAAATAATTATATCAGAATGAGTTCAAAGGTGGCAATATTTCATTTTCCGAATATGGAAAGTATTTCTGTCTCAAATTCTTCTCATTCTTTTCAAGAATTAATGACCATTGTCAATTACATTATAACCACATTCAGCATAGACACACACACACACGTTTAATTCAGTTCACACAGGATACATATGGCCTTGAATAAAACATCAACAGCCTTTACCTAAGTGTTCCAAAACACTTACAGCAAGCAATCCTGTGTTTAAAGAATAAACTTACATTTAGCCTATGTGCACATGTAGTAGCACAAACAACTATACAGTGTGTTCTATGAGTGTGTTACATTGTGTGAAGCACAACCCCAAATTTGAAAATACAAACTATTGCATTATTGCTTTCCCATCTGTGTTACAGTGGAAGCTTTCAAATGCAATATAAAGTTTGTCAAGATTAGTTTATGTTTAGAATCTTATTCAATGTGGCCTCGGGCCTATGGGCTGGTCAAACAAAGGGTAAGCGTTTTTGAACGCAGCATGTCCTTAGCATTAGCATTAGCCTAAAAACCGCATGGCATTAGCTTTAGCATCATTGTTTAAGCAGCATGGGTTTAGAATTTAGCATAAGCCTGTTGCAGCATGGGCAATACTAACATTTATATTTGCCTTGTTTTCTCTAAACAGCATGGAAAACACTAGCATTTATCCCTGCTAATTGCGTTTTAGCCTGTAAATCATATCATTTTATTTTTTCAAAGTTTTCCTTTCATAAACAATGCATCGTCTGCCTCATTTATAAAACCACGTGTTTTCTGATCATTTACAAACTTAGATTTTTATTTCTGTTGTTTGTCGATTCTCTTCACTGCTTTGTTTCAACAAAGCCACTACAATAATGAAGACAAACATGCAAGTTTTGTTTTAGCGCTCCTCGAGTAACGTTCAGTCTACCCGAAAATCATTTGAAAAGTTATTTCAAATTTAGATTTCTTTTCTTTTTGCCTAATCAAACAAAGATATCTTTAAATCTATTAAACAAGGGTTTCACTCTTTTATCTGCGCACCGCGGCTGTTGCATGTCCTCACGTTTTAGTTTCGGACTAAACAAAGGGCTTTCCGACCCGCAAACATGGCAGACAACATTTTCTCAACACTTTTCAAAAGGATAGAAAAAGTTGACTTACCAGAGCAGCAGAAGAAAGAGAAGTTCAAACCTCTTGTTGATTTTAAGATCCCCATAAATTGCTGGAAAAGACGTTGTTCGCGAAATCCATCTGTTGCGATCACGGAGGCGTGTCACCACTGTAAAAAGGGCCACGAAATCGATCCAAATCGCGGGGTACGATTCGTGGTGAAGGCTTCAAGCGTGTTCCGTCTTTTCCATGGCAAAGTAATGTTTAGTTAAATGCAACACATTTAATCTTACGTATTAACTCGTTTCATCTGACTCCATAAAATGAAAAGGGTTTATCAATGATATCTGCGCATCATTTAATATGTTAATGCTTGACTATTCCTTTTAACTCTAATGAAAATAAAGTCAAAGTCTGTTAGAATAGCCAAATGTAACAATTTATTATGTCAGGTAAATGTATCATTGGAATTCCACAAGATAATCAATGCAAATCATCAAATGTTTCAAAGAACAAAGAACTTTACCCAACATATTACATGAGCTGAGAAGACAACATCATGGGCTGATCTGAATACAGAATGGCAGCCCCGAACTCTTGTTACATCTCCCTTTATAACCAGACCTCCTTCAGTGGAAATTTACTGTATTCCCAGCCATGCTTACTGGGGGAAGGAGCTTAGAACAGTGGAAATTAGCATTTACACCTTGGAGTCCCTAGAGAGCACATTCCTTTGTGTAACTGTTATTCCTAAACTTCTTAAAACCTTATTACCTTTTCTTTTATTACTTTGGGAATGAGACATTATTACCAGTCACCCTGAGACCATCAAAATGACTCCAAACACTCCTAAAAGATTATCACATTCACATTAAGAACCATATTCTTGTGAGTTTTCAGTGTCATTGACTGAAAAGAGGGGGAGAGAGGGATGTAGTTCAGAGGAAAGGGGGTAGGGTGTCGTTGTAAATTCACAAGCAATGCCATTTGTCTTCAGAGGGCATTGGAACCAGTTTTCAAGTCTTACAAATATAATATAATATAATGTAATATAATGTAATATAATATAATACCTGTAACTGGATCCATACACTGAAGTCCACATCCATTGTTGCAGCATTTCTGATTGTTGGTACAGTCACTGTCATCATCACACGACACGAAACTTATCAGGGCACACATTGCTGGTTTATATTTTCTGCTTGGACACACTCCTGGGTCAGCTGCTATACAGACACATGACAGAGAAAACATATCACTGAATGCTGAATGAAGTTTTCACTGAAGTTTTTGGTTCTTTTCCTGTTGTAGGCTTGAAGAACCTTTGAAATAACTGAAATCATTTGGTGAAGTGATATGGCATGTAATGTAGTCAAGACCTGCCTGGAACTACTTTAGCCGTGTGTTTCCCTGAAAATGCATTCAACTGGAAGAAGGGGTCCAAAATTATTTCTTGCATAACAGCATTAGTTAAGAGATAAAATATAATATAGTATAATATAATACCTGTAACTGGAGCCGTACACCGAGTTCCACCGCATGCAGTTCTGCAGCATTTCTGATTTTTGGGACACTCACTGTCATCGGCACACAACTCGTCATCCTTCCTGATACACCTTTTTTGTTCATCGTTTGTCTTTGGACACTCTCCTGGCTTCGCTGTTATACAGACACATGACAGAGAAAAAAATTGAGACCTGATATATTGAAGAGCACAGATAATTGTGACATTTATAAGAATGAGTTTTTATGAAGATTGTTTTAACTCTCTGTGGTCGGCATTAGCGGCGGCGCGATGGGCTCATTTTTTTCATTATCAGATAAAATGAGACTCAAATTACTCCGTTGATTTTGATCTTACAAATGTTGTACATCATTAGATCCTGTTAAGCGTCTATTGTTTGTGGATACTCACTGCTTTTTGTCAAAATAAAGAAAAATAAACATGATGTAAATTTTACCTTCTTTCTGTCAGTGAAGTTCATTATGAAATGTGACAGAAAATGAACTATAACTAAGTAAATACTTGTGACAGTGGAATGGAAGATTTTTCATTTTGAAGCTCAAATTCTCTTATTTTAAATGAAGTAATTTATATGAAAAACAAATATTCTCAGTTTATGTAATCTGTATGAAAAGAGAGAAATATCAGTCTTTTTACTTGCAGCTAATTGTAGCTTATTACATGTTAATGTGACCACGCCCACTGAGAGCACACGTTTAACGCAAATGTAGAGGCAAGCCATGCCAACGCCTATATCAGCTGGATAAAACATCCAGTTTAATAAGACAAGTTAAATCTTGAACTTTACCTTGTCTTGCTGCGCTGTGAAGAATAATAATACTATCGTAATAATCCTGGAAAAGCTACCTCAGAAGTGCTGGTAGTATAATTTCGAGGAGTCAGCTGATGTAGTAAGTAATTTGTTCTTAAGTGCTTTGTTCTAATTGCGTTTTTGAATAGTGTCTGTAAACTGCAAAAAGACTAAAAGACTATTTAAATATGAATTGCATGTCTGTGTGTGAATGAATGAATGGCAGAGACGCGCGCTCAATGTTTGTTAGGCCTACTACAGATGTACATCGCATCTGTGCGTTCATTCACTCTCACTCCTCCTTAGTGAACGTTATTTTTACATGAACACATCCAAACTATATTGCTATAGCCTACTGAGATTTGATCTAATCAGGATACTGTCACAGTCTTCGTCTGCACCGTTCTGTCTGCGTCTCCTGCACTACACTTCCCAGGATCCTCTTGTCTCCCTTCCGGAACTCACTCCCTCATCAGCCACCTGTTCCTCGTCTTGTATCATCTGTTACACCTGTTTTCCACCTCGTTATGTTTGATTCATCTGTGTATTTAGTTCCCTCTGTTTGATTCAGTCTTTGTCGGTCAATGTTTGTTGTTAGCCCGTGTGGCCCTGTACTCCTGTCTTCTTGCCTGTTTATGATTAAAAAGTAGTCTTTATCCGCTACTCCGGTCACCTCGTGCTCCTTGCCTGAACCACACCCGTGACAGATTGACCGACCCAAAAGTGGAAGTTGCAGCATGGGGATTCTCCTCACCCCAGCTCAAACTCTATTCAATGTATTCCAAGATGGACATCCAATTGAGGAGTATGTCACCAGTTTCCTGGAACTCTCTGCTGGGGTAAGCTGGTCAGATGATGTCTTAAAAACTGTCTTTTGGCTGGGTTTGGATAATCATCTGTACCAGCAAGCCCCGGCAGCTGCGTTTCCAGGAACCCTTCCCTGTTACCTGGACCATGTGTTGTGGTTGAGTGGGTCAGCCTTCACCGTTGGTGAGGCTGAAGATAACAGCACCACTCAACCACACACCCCCACCATCTTCACCCCACCAGCCCTCACCGCCTTCCATCCGGAACTCTCCTCATCGCTGGTCCCGTCCAGCCCTCCTGAGCCTGAACTCTCCTCATCGCTGGTCCCGTCCAGCCCTCCTGAGCCCGAACTCTCCTCATCGCTGGTCCCGTCCAGCCCTCCTGAGCCCGAACTCTCCTCATCGCTGGTCCCGTCCAGCCCTCCTGAGCCCGAACTCTCCTCATCGCTGGTCCCGTCCAGCCCTCCAGAGCCCGAGACCGTCCAGCCAGAGCCCGAGACCGTCCAGCCAGAGCCCGAGACCGTCCAGCCAGAGCCCGAGACCGTCCAGCCAGCGCCCGAGACCGTCCAGCCAGCGCCCGAGACCGTCCAGCCTGCGCCCGAGACCGTCCAGCCTGCGCCCGAGACCGTCCAGCCTGCGCCCGAGACCGTCCAGCCTGAGCCCGAGACCGTCCAGCCTGCGCCAGAGACCGTCCAGCCTGCGCCCGAGACCGTCCAGCCTGAGCCCGAGACCGTCCAGCCTGCGCCAGAGACCGTCCAGCCAGCGCCAGAGACCGTCCAACCTGCACCTGAGACCAGGATCCCACCCAGCCTCCCTCTCCCGCCTCCTCCCATCAGTCATCCGTCAGCCCTTCCGTCTGCCTGCTACCCTGACCCAGCCTGGTCACTGGTTACCCTGTGTTTGCCTCACACCTCCTCCACTTGGACACTTCCTCGGCCCCCAGTCCCATCGGCTCCCCCGTGGCTCTCACCTCCCTCAGTTCCTCCATGGTCCCTCAGTCCACCAACTCGGCCAGGCTCCCTCATTCCGCCGGATTCCCTTCACTCCCTCGTCATCCTCCCTTCACCTTTGGACATCCTTCCTCTGGCTCCGCCCCGTCAAGTCACCCCTCCGGTTCAGTTGGACTCCTCACTCACTCCAGTCACCCATCAGCCCTCACTCCCTCTGTCCTCACCGTGTCCCTCTGTGCCCCTGTCGTCACTGTGGTCACCAGAGCCTGTGTTCTCCCCATGGTTCCTTGGTCCCTCGTCAGCACCCCGTGTCGTCAGTCCTTCAGCTTCACCCAGGTCTCCTCTCCCATCTGCTCCGCCCCTGTCAGTCGGCCCCCTGGTGTCGTTAGCCCTGCTCCCATCGGCTCCTCCAAGGGTCCTCCCTCCATCTGCTCCGCCCTGGTCTCACCCTCAGCCTGCTCTGCCCTGGTCTCGCTTTCAGCCTGCTCCGCCGTGGCCGCCTGAGGGGTCTTCACCGCCGTGGCCGCCTGAAGGGTCTTCACCGCCGTGGCCGCCTGAACAGTCTTCACCGCCGTGGCCGCCTGAAGGGTCTTCATCGCTGTGGTCGACTGAGGGGTCTTCACCGCCGTGGCCGCCTGAAGGGTCCGCTCAGCCATGGCCACGCCTTCAGCCTGCTCCGACCTGGCCTCGCCTTCAGCCTGCCCTACCACGCCCTCAGCCTGCTCCGCCCTGGCCACGCCCTCAACCTGCTCCTCCCTGACCACGCCCTGCTCAGCCCTCAGATCATCCCCCCTCCTTCCTCTGTTCTGCGGCGTGAGGTCACGCCTTCCGGGAGGGGGGAGTTCTGTCACAGTCTTCGTCTGCACCGTTCTGTCTGCGTCTCCTGCACTACACTTCCCAGGATCCTCTTGTCTCCCTTCCGGAACTCACTCCCTCATCAGCCACCTGTTCCTCGTCTTGTATCATCTGTTACACCTGTTTTCCACCTCGTTATGTTTGATTCATCTGTGTATTTAGTTCCCTCTGTTTGATTCAGTCTTTGTCGGTCAATGTTTGTTGTTAGCCCGTGTGGCCCTGTACTCCTGTCTTCTTGCCTGTTTATGATTAAAAAGTAGTCTTTATCCGCTACTCCGGTCACCTCGTGCTCCTTGCCTGAACCACACCCGTGACAGATACACAATAGTGTCTGTAATGACAACATTTCGTTGACTGGTTTTGGAGAGATTATAAAGTTTTTATTCTAAAATAGACATCAAGTAAACTTTTTTAGACAGTTTCTGCTTATATGTTAAATATAGTATGTTTTGTAAACAAATCAAGGTTTATAGTTATCACTGAATGCTGAATGAATTTTTCACTGTAAAAAAAGATTTTTTTGGAGTTGTACATATTATTTAATACGTTTTAAAAGAAAGAAATATTCCAGGGTTTCTACTTTAAATTGTCATGTTTTATTCAATGCGTTACTTCACTAGATATTTTAGATCTAAAACTGTTTCTGATCTAAAGCACGAACTCCTCGGCTTAGCATTAATTTCCAAGAATTCAATGGACCGGAGTGAACTGTTTCGTTTCATAATTACAGCATTTCCAAAAAACATGAAAATAATTTATTTTTATCCAATTGTTGTTTACTATATTTATTTTCTTAGTTTGGTCTCTGCCTCCCCCTGTCAGCTCGGGAAAATCTGCGTATGTGTATTCATATTCATTTTGGTATCACTTTGACAGCGAATAACTTTACATCTGAGGCGGCCAGACTCAAATTGTCCATTATTTATTTCTAAACAAAAGACAATGTATAAAAGGCTCAATTATCATGTATTTTAAGCTATGGCAGATCAGTGAGTGTCATCGTGGGTTTTGGTTATTGTTCTGTTGTTGCTGTCTGTAAAGACATTTGAACCAATGAACTGTTTGGCGAAGTGATATGGACGAAGTGATATCATTTAACAAGTAATATTAAATGCGTTCAAGACCTGCCTGGAACTACTTTAGCCGTGCTGGGGTGCGTTTCCTGAAAACATCATTAGCCAACTATGGTCGCAAGTTCCGTCGTTACCAATAGATTTCGATGGAAATTGTGAGCAACTTGCGACCATAGTTGGCCAACTATGCTTTCGGTAAACGCACCCCTGGTCCGGTGTGCGACCCCCTTTAGGTAAATTGGTCATTTTCTTCGTAGTAAACAAGATGGCTAGTCTGTATGCCAGCCCAAATCCCACCCACAACAATTTTTTTGTCGGGAAGTTCAGTCTGGACTCGATCCATTGAGGAGGAATTATGATCAGTCAAAAAATGTTCGGACCAATCAAATTATATTTCTGTATCATGTTATATTTGTATATTAGTAAGCACTGTTAAAAATTGCTCAGTGCATAATGAGCTGGTGGGTTTATGGTGTGATTTGTTGTGGACTGGTTAGTGGGCCGCTCTGTGCCAGAAAGTCCAGGGCCATTTAATAATGTAATATAATATAATATAATATAATATAATATAATATAATATAATATAATATAATATAATATAATATAATATAATGTAATGTAATGTAATGTAATGTAATGTAATGTAATATAATATAATATAATATAATACCTGTAACTGGATCCATACACTGAAGTCCACATCCATTGTTGCAGCATTTCTGATTGTTGGTACAGTCACTGTCATCATCACACGACACGAAACTTATCAGGGCACACATTGCTGGTTTATATTTTCTGCTTGGACACACTCCTGGGTCAGCTGCTATACAGACACATGACAGAGAAAACATATCACTGAATGCTGAATGAAGTTTTCACTGAAGTTTTTGGTTCTTTTCCTGTTGTAGGCTTGAAGAACCTTTGAAATAACTGAAATCATTTGGTGAAGTGATATGGCATGTAATGTAGTCAAGACCTGCCTGGAACTACTTTAGCCGCGTGTTTCCCTGAAATTAATTGCACACCGTAGAATCAACCAATCGTATTCAAGCATTCATCAGCTCATTAGATGAGAACTGTTAGACTGTCAGATAAAGACAATATAAAAAGTGCAGAGCGGTCGGTCCCTGGGAGGACTAGGATTGAAAACCCCCAATTTTAGACCATACCAGAGCATTGTGTTAAATGGACTGATGTGTTGAACTTTAGGGATAATAAACTGTGCCTCTACGTAAAAGAGCTGTGTTCAAATTATTCCAAATTATTTACTATTTTCCATGAGCAAGGAACGACAAATCAAGATGTATCCTGGTCATTCATTACTGTCTGTTACTAAGCATTTCAATATAAAATTTAAATAGCATTTATGTTCCTGTAATGAGTTAATTTTTTTTTTTTTATGTTAGTAAGTGCTGTTAAAAATTGCTCTGTGCATAATGTGCTGGTGGGTTTATGGTGTGATTTGTTGTGCAAATTTTGGCATTTTTTTTTTAACTTTGACCTTTAACATTATAGTAGGCTAATGAAGCCTAGTATGCGACAACTGACTCCCATTGTTAACAGCATTAGTTAAGAGATATAATATAATATAGTATAATATAATACCTGTAACTGGAGCCGTACACCGAGTTCCACCGCATGCAGTTCTGCAGCATTTCTGATTTTTTGGACACTCACTGTCATCGGCACACAACTCGACATCCTTCCTGATACAGCTTATTTGTTCACCGTTTGTCTTTGGACACTCTCCTGGCTTTGCTGTTATACAGACACATGACAGAGAAAAAAATGAGCCCTGATTTTTTTAAAGAAGAGCACAGGTAATTGTGACTTTTATTATAATGAGTTTTTATGAAGATTGTTTTAACTCTCTGTGGTCGGCATTAGCGGCGGCGCGATGGGCTCACTTTTTTCCTTATCAGATCAAATGAGACTCAAATTACTCCGTTGATTTTGATCTTACAAGTGTTGTACATCATTAGATCCTGTTAAGTGTCTATTTTTTGTGGATACTCACAATAAAATAAAGTGTTCTCCTTTTTGACAAATAAAGAGAAATAAACATTGCCTTCATTCTGTCACTGAAGTTCATTCTGAAATATGTCCGTAAATGAACTGTAACTAAGTAAATACTTGTGACACACGAAAGATTTTTCTTTTTGAATCTGAATCCTTTCAGCAAATTATAGCTTTTTTACATGCTAATGTGACCACGCCCACTGAGAGCATGCGTTTAACGCAAATATAATAAAATAAAATATAATATAATATAATATAATATAATATAATATAATATAATATAATATAATATAATATAATATAATATAATATAATATAATATAATATAATATAATACCTGTAACTGGAGACGTACACCGAGTTCCACCGCATGCAGTTCTGCAGCATTTCTGATTTTTGGGACACTCGCTGTCATCGGCACACAACTCGTCATCCTTCCTGTAACACCATATTTGTTCACCGTTTGTCTTTGGACACTCTCCTGGCTTCGCTGTTATACAGACACAAGACAGAGAGAAAAAATGAGCCCTGATATATTGAAGAGCACAGATAAATGTGACATTTATTATAATGAGTTTTTATGAAGATTGTTTTAACTCTCTGTGGTCGGCATTAGCGGCGGCGCGATGGGCTCACTTTTTTCCTTATCAGATCAAATGAGACTCAAATTACTCCGTTGATTTTGATCTTACAAGTGTTGTACATCATTAGATCCTGTTAAGTGTCTATTTTTTGTTGATACTCACAATAAAAATAAAGTGTTCTCCTTTTTGTAAAATAAAGAAAAATAAACATTGCCTTCTTTCTGTCACTGAAGTTCATTTTGAAATATGTCCGTAAATGAACTATAACTAGTAAATACTTGTGACACAGGAACGAAAGATTTTTCTTTTGAATCTGAATCCTTTCAGCAAATTATAGCTTTTTTACATGCTAATGTGACCACACCTACTGAGAGCATGCGTTTAACACAAATGTTGAGGCAAGCCATGCCAACGCCTATATCAGCTGGATAAAACATCCAGTTTAATAAGAATCTTGTACTTTACCTTTATTCTCAAGTGCTTTGTTCTAATTGTGTTTTTGATTAGTGTCTGTAAAAAGTCTGTTTAAATATGAATTTGCATGTCTGTGTGTGATCGCATCTGTGTGTTTAGTCACTCTCGCTCCCACATTAGTAAATGTTAGTTTTACATGAACACATCTAAACTATATTGCTAAAACTATATTATACAATAGTGTCTGGAAAGACAACATTTCATTGACTAGTTTTCGAGATTTTTCCAACTTTGAACTAATTGTACAGATTGACCCATATAACCCATATGAACAGGATTTGTTTGCAGGTATGACTAAAAACATCCATTTAGTCAAAAGTCTTGTGGACGTATCTTTAGTATGTGTTTGTGGACTTATTTCAGAAAGTCAATTTATTTTTCAATAACCACGCATAAACAATATTATCCCAAAAAATACAAACATTTACATCCATGTTGCTCACACATTGTAGTAGCCCTGGTAGTGCAAAATAGAGTCATTTCAGCTGTGTCAACTAAAAAAAGCACAAATGTTAGCGCAAGTCTAAACATCTCAAAGAACCCCAAAAAACAAGCCATGCATTACTCTGACCTACACACACTACACACACATTTTCAATCATGGATGTCTATTGAAGATGAATGAGCCAATCAGAGTAAGTGTGGGGTGGGGTGACACGTGCAGTCCCGCCCCGATCTACAGGCTGTAGCCAGATGTACTTGGTTCCCGTGGCTTTACTCTAGTGGTCAAAGGTTTTAAGTTTTGTTTTTGAAAAAATATATCTGAATTTATTTGATGAAAAATAGTAACATTCTGAAGCCTATTTTTGATCAAATAAATCCAGGCTTACAGTAAAAATAAAGTAAAATATTATTACGATGTAAAAATGTATCTGAACATATTGTAAACTGTTATTTATTACTGTGATCAAAGCTGATACCACACATGATCGAGAGATGAGAGCTCCATGAACTGTACTAAGACTGACTGATAGAGAGACAATTTAAAATGTGCAGTGCCTGGAAGGACCAGGATTGAAATCCCCTAATTTAGACCATACCAGAGCATTGTGTTAAATGGACTGATTTATTAAACTTTAGGGATAAATAACTGTGCCTCTGTGTAAAAGAGCTGTGTTCAAATTATTCAAAATGTACAAGAAAAGACAAATCACAACCTATAGATGTATGTCAGTCATTCATTGATGTTAATGAGCGTTTCAATTAAAAATGAAATAGTATTTATATTTCTGAATCATGTTATATTTGTATATTAGTAAGCACTGTTAAAATTTGCTCTGTGCATAATGAGCTGGTGGGTTTATGGTGTGATTTGTTGTGGACTGGTTGTAGTGGGCCGCTCTGTGCCAGAAAGTCCAGGGCCATTTAATAATGTAATATAATATAATATAATATAATATAATATAATATAATATAATATAATATAATATAATATAATATAATATAATATAATATAATATAATATAATATAATATAATATAATAATATAATACCTAACTGGATCCATACACTGAAGTCCACATCCATTGTTGCAGCATTTCTGATTGTTGGTACAGTCACTGTCATCATCACACGACACGAAACTTATCAGGGCACACATTGCTGGTTTATATTTTCTGCTTGGACACACTCCTGGGTCAGCTGCTATACAGACACATGACAGAGAAAACATATCACTGAATGCTGAATGAAGTTTTCACTGAAGTTTTTGGTTCTTTCCTGTTGTAGGCTTGAAGAACCTTTGAAATAACTGAAATCATTTGGTGAAGTGATATGGCATGTAATGTAGTCAAGACCTGCCTGGAACTACTTTAGCCGCGTGTTTCCCTGAAATTAATTGCACGCCTTAGAATCAACCAATCGTATTCAAGCATTCATCAGCTCATTAGATGAGAACTGTTAGACTGTCAGATAAAGACAATATAAAAAGTGCAGAGCGGTCGGTCCCTGGGAGGACTAGGATTGAAAACCCCCAATTTTAGACCATACCAGAGCATTGTGTTAAATGGACTGATGTGTTGAACTTTAGAGATAATAAACTGTGCCTCTACGTAAAAGAGCTGTGTTCAAATTATTCCAAATTATTTACTATTTTGTCATGAGCAAGGAACGACAAATCAAGATGTATGCTGGTCATTCATTACTGTTACTAAGCATTTCAATAAAAAATTTGAATAGCATTTATGTTCCTGTAATGTGTTACAGTTTTTATGTTAGTAAGTGCTGTTAAAAATTGCTCTGTGCATAATGTGCTGGTGGGTTTATGGTGTGATTTGTTGTGCAAATTTTGGCAAATTTATTTTTAACTTTGACCTTTAACATTATAGTAGGCTAATGAAGCCTAGTATGCGACAACTGACTCCCATTGTTAACAGCATTAGTTAAGAGCTATAATATAATATAGTATAATATAATACCTGTAACTGGAGCCGTACACCGAGTTCCACCGCATGCAGTTCTGCAGCATTTCTGATTTTTTGGACACTCACTGTCATCGGCACACAACTCGTCATCCTTCCTGATACAGCTTATTTGTTCACCGTTTGTCTTTGGACACACTCCTGGCTTTGCTGTTATACAGACACATGACAGAGAAAAAAATTAGCCCTGATTTTTTTCAAGAAGAGCACAGGTAATTGTGACTTTTATTATAATTAGTTTTTATGAAGATTGTTTTTACTCTCTGTGGTCGGCATTAGCGGCGGCGCGATGGGCTCACTTTTTTCCTTATCAGATCAAATGAGACTCAAATTACTCCGTTGATTTTGATCTTACAAGTGTTGTACATCATTAGATCCTGTTAAGTGTCTATTTTTTGTGGATACTCACAATAAAATAAAGTGTTCTCCTTTTTGTCAAATAAAGAGAAATAAACATTGCCTTCTTTCTGTCACTGAAGTTCATTCTGAAATATGTCCGTAAATGAACTATAACTAGTAAATACTTGTGACACACGAAAGATTTTTCAGTAACACTTTATTTTACGGTGTCCGTGATACTGAGTAATTACTTAATTAATTACTTAGTGGGAGACGTTGTATTAACATGTAACAAAATGTAATTAACATGTAATTAAGTTATGGAACAGCCTGTACTTACAGATTGTAATTACACTCATGTAATAGGCAGGTACTGTTACACATGTGTAACAAGCCGATTCGGTTACATACGTGTTACCGACTTGGTACAATGTAACTATATAAAAAAGTACGTTGTACTACTCAATGTAACAACAAGTATTTAAATATGTTACTAAGGTGGGAAAAAAGCCTGCAGTTCCACATGGTCATTTTGTACCTTCTAAAATAGTGTATCAAGATTGTACTTAAGTGTTCTTCATGTGTATAAGGTATGTAGATACACATGAGGTACACTTAAGTACAATCTTGATACACTTTATTTTACGTAGCTTATCCCTGTGTAATATTATGTAATTGCAAAGTAATTAGGAAGCTACCGCAAGCATTTATGCTGTGAACGAGGGAGTTAGGTCTTATTCAAACTAAACTATATATGGATAAGGTATGTAGATACACATGTAGTACACTTAAGTACAATCTTGATACACTTTATTTTACGTAGCTTATCCCTGTGTAATATTATGTAATTGCAAGGAAGCTACCTCATGCATTTATGCTGTGAACGAGGGAGTTAGGTCTAATTCAAACTAAACTATATATGGATAAGGTATGTAGATACACATGTAGTACACTTAAGTACAATCTTGATATACTTCATTTTACGTAGCTTATACCTGTGTAATATTATGTAAATTGCATTTAATCAGGAAGCTACTGCATGTATTTAAGCTGTGGACTAGTGGGTTAATTCAGATGGATAAGGTATGAAGATACTCATGAAGTGCACTTAAGTATGTGATAGACTTTATTTTAGAAGGTACAAAATGACCATGTGTAACTGCAGGCTTTTTACCTTACTAACATATTAAGTACTTGTTACATTGTACCAAGTTGGTAACACGTATGTAACCAACTCGGCTTGTTACACATGTGTAACAGTAGCTGCCTATTACATGAGTGTAATTACAATCTGTAAGTACAGGCTGTTCCATAACTTAGTTACCTATTAATTACATTTAGTTACATGTTTTTACAATGTTTACTACTAAGTAATTAATTAAGTAATTACTCTGTATCACGGACACCGTAAAATAAAATGTTACCGATTTTTCTTTTTGAATCTGAATCCTTTCAGCTAATTATAGCTTTTTACATGCTAATGTGACCACACCTACTGAGACTGAGCCAGTCCCTGCCTTCCCTGATTTGAATATCTCCTCCCCTCTCCATCTGTTATATGAGCAGTGAACACTATAGCTCTATGAGAAAGAAGGAAACTCAGACTCATTCACACTGGATTGCTTGACGATCTGCTTCAACATGAAGACCTTTCCTGTTAGTTTGATCCTGGTGCTGGTGAGTTGATACAGCTCAAAGGCCTGTGTGATGTGATACAGCTATTAGCCATCACGCTGGCTCATGTTCCTCTGCTCATATTCATGGACATATCGTGTTCATGGTAAATGGACTGCATTTATATAGTGCTTTCATAGAAATGAAGGCCACCAAAGCACTTTACACATTGCCTCACATTCATACACCGACGGCAGTGTCAGCCATACAAGGCGCCATCCTGCTCGTCAGGAGGGGTTAGGTGTCTTGCTCATGGACACCTCGACACTTGGTCAGGTGGAACCGGGGATTGAACCACCAATCTTCCAGTTTGTAGACAACCTACGTGAACCACTGAGCCACTGCCGCCCCATGTTGCAGACACTCCACTCTTTAATAATTCTTTCAAAAATTAAATAGATAAAATAAAAAAAGACCTATATCTTTTTGGAATATTATCCCATTTATATTTTCAGTTCAGTTGGAGATTTGCATTTTTTTTTTTGTTGCGCTGCAACTATGACATGACTACTTTTAACTCTTTCTAGTTTTCATAAACAGGCTTTAATATGCTGGTTCCTAATATAATTCTTATATTATATATATAATTATATAATTATATAATTATAATATATAATTTATATAATTAATCCTATATAATTATAATTTTTCTAACAACCAAAATATTCTATTATACTTATATTCTATGAATATTCTAAAAATCTATTTAAAAAATGGTTTGAGAAATGTAAGCGGTTTACAGTCAAAGACCTAGAACAAGAAATGAAGAATGACTACCCAGAGTCAGAATTATAAAAAATTAAAGAAAAGTCTTACTGAATATAATTTGCAGTTTCATCAGCAGAAGTCAGATTCAAGACTCACACAGGAGTTCATAGGCCGCCTCTCTTACAGTTACAAAGATCACAGCAATTATTATACTGTACCATTTCCAATGTCTAAGCTGTCATCGCTTATACGTTGAATGATTCTCATCGGCTAAGAAATAGATAAACACAGTAATTTTCCACACATATACAGATAGACGGAAGCATATCTCCATCGATTATTATGTTTATTATTATGATTATTATTATTATGCATCTGACACTCAGAATACACGTCATGACCTTCCAGGTTGCAGATTTGGGTTGCTGGGCACCAGTAAGTCCAGAAAAACAACTCAGTCAATCTCCAATAATAGCAGTGTTTCCTTAACCAGCAACCAAGAAGACTAACACACACCAACACACTGCTTTTCCAAGGTTGGATTTGGCCAGGATTATAAGTTGGATTATAAACAGGAGATTCGTCTCAAAACATCAAGATAATGCCCTCTTTCTCCCAAGCTGGTAACTTACATCACCATGCATTTAAGAATATGATTTCACAGGCATAACACAAAGAATATATATATATATATATCAATAAATGATTAAGTAATAATGAAAATACTTAATTATTTAAATATATATATATATATATATATGCTGAAGAGGCAAGGGATTTTGACTGCCCCTTCAGAAAAATATGCTTTTTGTCAACTTTTGGATGAAAGGGGTGTCTTGCTGTCTTATGAACACTTTCCGCAAGAATTCTCTTTTCCAGAAAAAAATATGGCATTGTTGGTGCCTTCTCTAAATTTGGTGCAATTACTGATTGTGTGAAACCTTACATGGCCCAAAAGGTCCTTTATGCTCGCAACCAATTTTTGACAACAGTTGATCAATGTCTTCTCAGCAGCTTGTCAAACAAGAAAATTCGCTCTGTTCCCAACATAGATCAGATTTCTTTACCTGCTTGTGTAAGATTTTTGGAATAATGAGCCCATTCTCATCCCAAAGTGTCATATACGATGCTTTTGCCAAATCGTAGACATCCAACGCACATGGCACCCTTTAGTGTCAAATGAGACACAGATATATATGGGGCAGAAGGCGGAAGACCAAGTGGTCTAACCCTAACCCTACCCCAGACCTAAACCATAGTGTTTCTACGCTTTGGCACATGGCACCCGAAGCGTCTCATTTGACCCTAAAGGGTGCCATGTGCATTGGATGTCTGCTTTGGCAAAAGGGTCGTATATGACGCCTTGGGATGAGAATGCGTTAGAATAATACATTTGATGATATAAATTTGATGAACTTCTGGCTCCTTCAGCAAAAAAATATTTTTATCTAATAAAGTGGTTGAAGTCTCTTTTAAAATTATTCTTACTACCCAGTTAATTATAAATTTGCTAAATTTAATAATATTTCCCCCCAATTGTGCTCCTTTTGTCATCAGTTTGATGATTAATCATTTGTTTTGGGAATGTGTGCATTGCAAAATCTTTGGGTTGACTTCTCAAATTTTGTTAAAAGGTATCTATCTTTAAACTTCTGTATAAGCCAAAATTGTGTTTTTGGTGACTCTCTGAAATTAGACCCCCTTCATTTTAAATTTGTTCTAAACTTGATACTTTTTCTTGTCAAATTTTATATTTACAAGTGTACATTTTCAGAGAAAACTCCACTTTTTATCATTTTTAAGAAAGATATTGATATGTATCTAAATTGTACGAAGAACTCTAAAAACACTGCATGTAAAACTCTGAAATGGTTTCAATCATTTAAGCTAGTTTAATGTTATTTATGTTTATATAATATAACTCTTTGTATTGTGTATTGTGTGTGTGTGTATATATAAATTAAAAATATAAACTGTAACGTCACCAGCTGGAGTGCCCTTGAGAGCCACCAGAGGGCACTCCAGATAAGACTATTATCACTCACAAACTACATTTCCCACAACTCACTGCCCGGACTCACCATCACTGATAACATTCACCTACACCTCATTCACTGATTGCATTCACCTGTGTCTCATCCTGTTAGTCTGTCTATTTTTACCATGTTCATTCATTCACTCACTCACCGTGAAGTCTTGTTTAAATGTTACACTGCATTTGGAATTTGGTGATAATTTCAACAAACTATTATATCCAAACATAAATATCAAAAACTATTTTTTTAAAATAGTAAAACAATGTAAACAACATGATCTTTTATCAGATTTATTTTAAGAGTGGAACTTTAAAACTTTAACTCTTGTACTGAACCATTAATTCTTCCACGGAATAACAAAAACATGAATGTTGAGTAACATATTAGCTACTCATCATTACACTTTATGTAGTTTGCAAGCTCAAGTGCGTCCTCACTCTCAGTACTCCAGGGTTGAATAAATCATCAGTGCATGTTATGGAGGAATGCACAGTGCATGTAGGGGGTGTGGCCTCAGTAGCCCTGCAGTGTGCATATGATTTAATTGCAGAGATATTTAAGTGTGCTGCATTAAATCTGCTTGTTTTAGCCAAGATTATGCTACAATATATTTAAGTTCCCTGTTAAAGGACTAACCTTTCAGTTTTGTAAATTCCCATTAAACTCCCATGGAAATTTTCCAACTTTGAAAATTCCCAGAATTTTGGAACTCTGTTCATTGGCTTTGATAACATCATGAATTTATTAAGCATTGACTATAGCTTTTAAGCGCAGCACTGTGCTGCAATGCTAGGGCTTTTCACCAAACAAAAATGACAATTTGCTTTATTGCTCAAATCAGTATTACCTGTGTGCACTTGAGAACATAGTGATATTGGTAGGCATACCATGTAGTGTGCAGAAATATAGGCAGATAATTTATTAAGGAGTTTGAGAATATATCACACATTATAAGCAATAGTAGGGCTAGTAACTTACACAGTACACTGTGCTGCCACTATTTCCACCACTCTAATAGCAGTGGCAATAGCACACACATTGAATCAAAAGGCTTAGGCCAACTTATTTAAGGTAAACAACTCACAATTAGGAAGCAAGGGGGAGCCAGAGTGTCTGGCACAGTACATTCTCTCAGTTGGTGTTATCAATATATTTTGAAATGAATAATGGCATAAATTGGAGGGCCCAATTAATTCGAATTAGGTTAAAAAAAAAGAGCCCTGGGTAGTCAGGTCCACTTTTTCCCCCACTACCACGCCCCTGCTGTGTGGCATTGGGTCCATAATGAATTAATAACTGAAAGTGTAAGAAACTCTGAATAATCAAAGATCTAACTTAAATCATAATCATTTATGATTATTTTCTAAAAAACACAATCTAAATTTGATTACCAGTCAAAACTGTAGTCAGATAAATCGTAGAGCTAAAGTAATATTGAAACTTAATTCTAATAAATTAAGTGAACTTCACTGGATTCATGCATTATGCCTTCGCCCAGGCCGTTGGATTCTATCTTTGTACCAATGGGTGGTCCTTACAATTGTTACGTGAGTTTGCTTTACTAATTGAGGCACCATCTTGTGGTTACATAAAAACACAGAAATCCAACAGGACAAACCAAAATGCTTAAAGATAGAAAGGACCTTATTAAAAAGTGTATCTGTAAAAGCAAAAGAAAAAACTTGTAAGGAAAAAAAAACATAAATATTTGTTGTTCTTTACATGCTTAGTTTATGTTATTATTTAGCTTAATTTGTTAGAGATACTGGAATTTGAATTTCCTAGTTTGTTCTTTGCCAGGTGTGTTTTTATTTAACCACAAGAGGGGACTTAAATTAGTAAAGCAAACATGGGTAACAATACAGGTAACACAGATGATGGCCTGATGACTGAATAATGTCATTAGGATGCCTTTTGATGTATGAAAATGTGCAAAAAGTGGTTTTCAGCAAAGACAGTATTCATGTCCAAGGCCCCAGTGAAGGTATAAATTTAAACATTGGCTTTTATTCTACATACAGTACATTAATAAGTTTATTTAAATCAAACAGTTAAGACTTAGAATCATAAATGGTCATGATGATTAAATTAACTTATGACATTTGTGTCATTTGAATGCAGTTTGCTCTGCCTCTTTAAACATCTGAAAATATGTGGACTGTGAAGATCAGCGAAAACGTGGTGATGGGTGTCGACCCGCAGTAGTGCACCAAGTAAGCACGCTTCACCCTTTTAGGCAGGTTGTAGATAACTTAAAGTCCATTAAAACAAATCTTACTTTAATCCAGACTCAATGCAACACAGAGCCCGATTTTAAAATGCCTTCTTAAAATAAAACATAAATGTGCAAAAAACTGCAGGTCAGACAAGACAAACACAGTGCTGCCATCTTGGATTCATCATTCGTCCATGACTGCTGAGGCCACAATATACCTCCAAAGTCTCATTTAAGACCATCGTACACTCTTCCAAGAGTTGTTCCCACGCTTGCATTTAAGACCAAAACACGATTTCATGTTTCACTATCCATCCACTTTTAGAAAGATAAGATCCACTTGCCAACTTCTGGGCCATAAGATTTTAAGCTAAACAGTTTTTTAAAAAGTCTAAACCATGTCACTTGTAAATTTAAAAATGTCACAAAAACCATGGAATATGGGCACCAAATGATGCCGTGCTTTCAGCAAAAGGAAATCGAGATTGGTTTAGTTCAAAAATCTGTTCTTCAGTTAGTTGAGGGTGTTCAAGATATGACTGATAGTTTGGAAGATTTTCCCCGTTCCAGTGAGGATTATATCCCCTCATGGGTCAAGGTTAGTAATAATTATCTGAAACAACATTACTTGGGGAGATGGAGGATAATACATTTGGCATGATATAAACAAAAATGGACACAAACTAACCAAACCAGAACAGTGTTAAAGAGCACACTGCAGGTAAATAAATACAAATCTAAATTTTATAACCTAGTAGTTATATAATAGTTAGTAAACTGTTACCTGTCTACTATGTTAAATGCAAGTTGGAATTTCACACCCAGCCACTAGAGGGCACTGGAGAGCCATTTCTCTAGACCAGGGAGTAAAAGGAAGAGGGAAGTGTGACCTGTTAGTTGAGAGCACATGCATTCATTTGGAAAACCCTGTTGAGGAACATTTTGTGTTCAACATCTCAATGTAAGTTGATTTATTTGTTTCTTTATCATTAACAAAGGTTTAAAGTGCAAAAGTGTCTTGCTTGCTTAACCACATGTTTAATTGTTTGTTTATTTTGTCCGGAGGGTTTTGGGATTTGCTGGATTTTGAGGGCTTCTCAACTGGTTCAAGTTCTTTGTGTTATTATCTTCAACATGGAAGAACTCCGAACTCCTGAACAAAAAGACACTTTTTTCCTTGGATTAACCCTTAGTGAACAAACATGGATAATGAACACCATAAACACCCACAATTGTGGTAACTCTGGACTTTGATATTGGGTGCAAATTCATAAGGTTTTGCTTCCAAATGCTTTGCCTCTTATAATTTTGTCAAGACATTTTGCATGATCAAAAAATGTATACTTTTCTTAAGGGAAATATAACTGTTGGTAAAAGGTGACTGATTCCTCCTCATTTATTTATGTTCAGTAGTATGCATCAACCTCCCTGCAGCACTGACTTTCCTCGGCTGTGAACATCGCCTCGCATTTCCCACACATTTTCCATCTCTTGATGGAAAAAAACACTATGTTATATCATGTTAGTCAGGATGGATATTAATGAGAATGACATACGCCTGATCAAAGCTTGTTAGTTTCGGTTATTGGAAAGTTCCAATACTCCTAGATGATCAATAATAGCCTTGCTAATAACTGATATATGAAGGTAATAATCTCTATATAATAATAATATGGTATAATAATATGGTAATAATCGAAATGTCATTGCGATCCATTGTTTTCCTGTTTGAATCAACCTCTCTCCCGCCTGTTACGTCACGCAAATTTTCAGATGCGGAAGTAAATTTTTCACACAAAAACAATACAGTAGTATATTTTAAAGAAAATCTTGTTCCTACATTAATGTTCCACACATTGACTCATTTGGTCCTCTAACCTGCAATATGCCCAAATGCTGTAGTGTGGATGAATGTCATATTTGACAAAATAGCTGGCTAAATAAAGTTTGAAACAGTATTTAATCTTACTTTACTGAGATGAACGGAAAAGATGAAACTCCAAAAACAGACTGGTGGCACTTGAACGAATTGTAAGCTGCAACAGAACACACACACACACAAGTATCATGATTTAATATAATATATAATATAACGTCGTCGCTGACCTTCCGGCTGCAGCTTTCCACTGTGCGGAGAATGATTCAGTTAAGCGACGGTTGAAATAGGCATATTGGTCAGCAAATCCGCCCAGTGTCTAAAGCGAGTCCGCGAGTTTACAGTGCACATGGTCGAATTGAGTCTGAGAGAACAACGGCAGAACCGTCCTGGAGTCTTTTGCTATCAGGGTAGTGCTAGTGTTCAATAATTTACGCGTTAACACACAATTTACGTTTTAACACGTAATAACGTGTGTACAGTTTCACACGTTTTGGCCCATTTGGCCTTCCATAGTTCTATAACACATGAGTGCCTATAAAGACAAATTTAGTGGGATCGGGTTGAACACCAGTTGTGGGTGAATAAAATAAAAATAGCTAGGTAAATATCACAAATTAAAGTAAGCAATAAGTCCGCACACCAGAAGATGCTTCTACAAAAATTTAATGGTTGCTCACCACGTGTACATGCAACGTTTCAGGCCACAGGCCCTTCATCAGACATAAACAAAGTGGGGAGACACACCTCCATATATACAGCCATGCATGGTCACCTGATTGTCACAGTCTTCCGTCTGCACCAGTCTGTCTTGTCTTCAGCACTACACTTCCCAGGATCCTCTCGTCACCATATCCCGTGTTCACTCCCTCATCAGCCACCTGTTCCTCGTCTTGATCATCTGTTTCACCTGTTTTCACCCCATTATGTTTGATTCCGCTGTGTATTTAGTTCCCTCAGTTTTATTCAGTCATTGTCGGTTGATGTTTGATGTTAGCCTGTGTGGCGCCCGTATTCCTGTCTTCCTGCCTGTTTTATATATTAAAAGTGATCTTTACCGATATTCCGGACTCCTCGTTCCTCTGCCTGAACCATACCCTGACAGATCGACCGACCACCCAAAGATGGATTTTGCAGCAGTGCAACTCCTACTCCTGGAACAGGAGGATCAATCCCTCGAGGCCCACACACAGAGGTATTTGGACCTCATGTTCATTTTGATGACACCAGCCTCTGTGTGTTCTTCCGGGCAGGCCTAAACGCTGAAACCCAGGCACGCCTGCCCGGAGATGGGCCTCGAGGGAACTTTGTGGCCTATGTGGAGTGGGTGCTGGTGTCATGTGGATCTTCCTTCACCGTGGATGACGTCACCAGCCCCACTCCAACGCCCGAGTCCTCATCGCTGGTCCCGTCCAGCCCCGCTGAGCCTGAACTCTCCTCCTCGCTGGTTCCGTCCAGCCCCCTTAAGCCTGAACCTTCCTCATCGCTGGTCCCGTCCAGCTCCGTCGAGCCTGAGTTCTCCTCACTGCTGGTCCCGTCCAGCCCCGCCGAGCCTGAACTCTTCTCCTCGCTGGTTCCGTCCAGCCCCCTTAAGCCTGAACCTTCCTCATCGCTGGTCCCGTCCAGCCCCGTCGAGCCTGAGTTCTCCTCACTGCTGGTCCCGTCCAGCCCCGCCGAGCCTGAACTCTTCTCCTCGCTGGTTCCGTCCAGCCCCCTTAAGCCTGAACCTTCCTCATCGCTGGTCCCGTCCAGCCCCGTCGAGCCTGAGTTCTCCTCACCGCTGGTCCCGTCCAGCCCCGCCGAGCCTGAACTCTTCTCCTCGCTGGTTCCGTCCAGCCCCCTTAAGCCTGAACCTTCCTCATCGCTGGTCCCGTCCAGCCCCGTCGAGCCTGAGTTCTCCTCACCGCTGGTCCCGTCCAGCCCCGCCGAGCCTGAACTCTCATCATCGCTGGTCCCGTCCAGCCCCGTCAAGCCTGAACCCTCCTCATCGCTGGTCCCGTCCAGCCCCGCCGAGCCTGAGTTCTCCTCACCGCTGGTCCCGTCCAGCCCCGCCGAGCCTGAACTCTCATCATCACTGGTCCCGTCCAGCCCCGTCAAGCCTGAACCCTCCCCATCGCTGGTCCCGTCCAGCCCCGCCGAGCCTGAACCTTCCTCATCGCTGGTTCCATCCAGCCCCGACCAGCTAACACCAGATACCGTCCAGCCAGAGCCCGAGACCGTCCAGCCAGAGCCGGAGACCGTCCAGCCAGGGCCGGAGACCGTCCATGTTACGTCTGTGTCGTATTTTGGTTGTATTTTCTTCTCCCCTGCCCTTTCTTTTGTTCTCTACTGTCCTTATTTTTAGGTTTCATGATTGGTTAGTTAGTGTCTATCATGATTAATCAACGTGATGACATCTCCCTAAAGAACCAATCCGAACTCACCTTCTCCATATAAAGACCTGGAAGTGACGAGCGAACAGGAGGGGCGTGTTTTCTCTCGTGGCACTGTGTTGTTTGCTTTTTGCCTCCTCGATTGTTTTGTTTCTTTTATTTCTCTAAGTTTGTATTGTTTGATTATTTTGGGGTGCGTGACTTTGTTGTACTATATCGATCTTCCCAGATTCACTGAGAAGGGACAGTTAGTCTGTCACGTGATCTACACAATGCAACACGTTAGGATTTGAGTTTGTTTATATACATCAGGTAAGGAGCGGGTGCCACTTCATGTATTTATGTTTGTTATTTAGTGTAATTTAGATGGCGATCCGTTGCCGAAGAATTGTTTATTTTCGTGTATTTTCTTTGATAGTTTAGGAAGATCTAAGGGGTTAAGTTTAGCGTGTTTTGTTATGTTTATTTCTTTGCTTTAGCACCGCTCATAGTCCCTTTCTCCTGTGTTCTGCGTTTTTGTATTGTTATTTGTGTCTATTTTGTAAATCATTATTTCTTCACTTTGAAACTGTAAAACCATCAAGTTATCATTATGGCCTACTAAAAAAAATAACATTCACTAAATTTGTCTCTGTCTGATTCATCCCAATACAAGTTATCAGTAACTGAACCTATTTTATTTTATTTAACTAAGTTAAATTTAATATTTATGTTACTTTCCCTATTAATTTTAGAACTATTGGATGTAACAGAGACCAGGATCCCACCCAGCCTCCCTCTCCTGCCTCCTCTCATCTGTTCTCCATCTGCTCTCCTGACCTTCAGCCCCCCGAAACCTGCCTGGTTGTTGGATCCTCAGTTTTCGCCTCACACCTCCTCCATATGGACACTTCCTCGGCCCCCGGTCCCATCTGCTCCCCCGTGGCTCTCACCTCCCTCAGTTCCTCCAGGGTCCCTCAGTCCACCAGCTCACCCAGACTCCCTCATGCCTCCGGACTCCCTTCACTCCCTCGTCATCCTCCCTTCACCAAGCGACTTCCTTCCTTTGGCTCCGCCCCGTCATGTCACCCCCTGGTTCTGTCGGACTCCTCACTCCCTTCAGTCACCCATCAGCCCTCACTCCCTCTGGCCTCACCGTGTCCCTCTGTGCCCCTGTCATCACTTCGGTCACCTGAGCCTGCGGTGTCACCATGGTCCCTCGGTCCCTCTTCAGCACCTGGTGTCGTCAGCCCCGTGTCCATCGGCTCCACCCGGGGTCCTCCCTCCATCTGCTACGCCCTGGTCTCACCCTCAGCCTGCTCCCCCCTGGTCTCATCCTCAGACTGCTCTGCCCTGGTCTCGCCTTCAGCCTGTTCCCCCCGGGTTTCACCCTCAGCCTGCTCTGCCCTGGTCTCGCCTTCAGCCTGCCCCGCCGTGGTCGCCTGAAGGGTCTTCACCGCCTTGGCCGCCTGAAGGGTCTTCACCGCCGTGGCCGCCTGAAGGGTCTTCACCGCCGTGGCCGTCTGAGGGGTCTTCGCCGCTGTGGTCGCCCGAAGGGTCTGCTCAGCCATGGTCACGCCTTCAGCCTGCTCCGCCACGCCCTCAGCCTGCTCCGCCCTGGCCACGCCTTCAGCCTGCTCCGCCACGCCCTCAGTCTGCTCCGCCCTGGCCACGCCCTGCTCTGCCCTCAGATCATCCCCCCTCCTTCCTCTGTTCTGCGGCGTGAGGTCACGCCTTCCGGGAGGGGGGAGTTCTGTCACAGTCTTCCGTCTGCACCAGTCTGTCTTGTCTTCAGCACTACACTTCCCAGGATCCTCTCGTCACCCTATCCCGTGTTCACTCCCTCATCAGCCACCTGTTCCTCGTCTTGATCATCTGTTTCACCTGTTTTCACCCCATTATGTTTGATTCTTCTGTGTATTTAGTTCCCTCAGTTTTATTCAGTCATTGTCGGTTGATGTTTGATGTTAGCCTGTGTGGCGCCTGTATTCCTGTCTTCTAGCCTGTGTTTTATATATTAAAAATGATCTTTACCGATATTCCGGACTCCTCGTTCCTCTGCCTGAACCACACCCTGACACTGATCACATACATCCAATCAAGTGAATAGGCAATTACATCACAGAAAAAAACAGATAAAAACATGCAAAAGGCATGTATCCACATTAATATTACACGACATACAAAGAATTTTTTTTAGAAATATATTATATAGCTAAAAAGACGGGGCCTGTAGTGTTTTAAGCACAGCCTAAGTAGATATTTTGAAAAAGTGTCTCTACCACTGTACATTTATGATAGCTGAGCAAACATGTAAATACATAAGGGATACCACGATGGTGTGTTACATATCATATATCAAAACAGCAACAAGATTGCACAACACTTACAAGAACAAGACAACAATTTAAAAACAAAAAAATGATTCACAGGAAGGGCCTCAGGTCAAAGTCTTCATTCAGCCCTTTTGGAGCTAAAGTGTCCAGGGTATAGATCCAGAATGCTTCTCTTTTAAGTAACAAACGATTTATTTACATCTCCTCCACGGAAGGGTGTTTCACAAGTTCAATGCCACAATATCTGAGAGAAGAAACGTTATGAGAAGCTTGTGAGAAATGCACTGCTACCGGGCTTTTGATGTCATGATTACGAATGCTTGATCAGTGTTCTGAAATTATTATTTTCAGTGGCCTAGTCGTTTCACCAACATAGGCCAAGCCACACGGGCATTTAAGTAAATAAATAACATTTTTTGTGTTACAAGTAATCACACCTTTGACATCATATGGTTTTCCAGTGCATGGGTTATTGAAAGTAGTAGTTTTGTATGTGAAATTGCATTGGGTGCAGTTGCCATATCTAAAGGGTCCAAAGGGAATAGACTGCAAAAAGTGAGGTGGAGTCAGTGGTGGAAGATGAGCTCTCACCAACATATTTTTTAGATTAGGTGCTCTTTTATATACAATGCGAGGTGATGTAGTGAAGCATTTAAGTGCTGGATCCGAGTCGATAATGTGCCAATGTTTTTTTATGATGGATTCAAATTCTCTGCCAAGAGGCGAATATTGGACAATACAGTTGACTCTAGACTCAGAAGTTCTGGATCTGGTGTTACTGAGACAATCAAGACACTCGTACCTGAAACAATAATTAGAGAGTGAACACACAGACCCGAATAAATACAAACAACTTCTTGATGAGTGTGAATTTCATAAAAATGAGCTGGTAAAAGAAATCACGGCTGCTAAGAAAAAGAAATTTGAGAGAGACGCTGCTGATTACGATAGTGGGAGAATCTATCAATGGAGAAATCCACCCCCAGGAAGAAGCCGTGGATCCAGACCAGAGGGCGGCAACACACGCAGTAAATATACTGGACGCAACTTCCGGAAGGACAGTCCATACCAGTCTTCAATGGACCTGGAATACGACTCAGAGTCAAGCACCCACTCTCAGACAAGTGGCCCTTTTTTAGACAACGTGAGACGAAACGAACCAAAACCTCCGTATACAGGACAGGAGCAAGAAAAAATGCAGGCGAGGGAAGAGCGCCTCCCGTCAGAGAGCCATATTGGACTCGCCAGACACAGAAACGGAACAGGTACAAAATGTGATTAATTTATCGAGTAAATCACTGTCTGACACTTGCTTGACTGCTATAAGTAAAGGGCTCTCTTTTGTCCCCACTACACAGTGCCGAGATTTTGATACAATTGTAGACTTTCACAAGTTTTTCGAACGTTGAGACTTAAAGAATTTTTCAGTAACCACAACAAGTTGTTTTCTAACTCTGCTGGCAAATTGATGGAAGGTACTGAGAACCCAGATGGCGTTTCAGAACGAGATGGTGACTCTAGCTCCATTCCTCTTGCTGGACCAAGGACTCCCTCTAGAGGTAAAAGCACCTTTATTCCTCCTCATAAAAGAAATGCATCAATTGATACCTATTGCAGACTAGTGGAGAAGGATGTTTCCCTCCTATTGGGCAAAAAGTGGGATTATAAGGTAGCCAACAACCTGTCTAAGGAGCAGAGGATGGAACTCAACTCTTTAAAAAATGATAAGTCAGTGGTGATCCAAAGCGCTGACAAGGGTGGTGCCATTGTCATCATGGACCGGACAGCATATGATGGAGAAATTCAGAGACAACTAAGTAATACCATTTTTTATAGAAAACTTAATCGTGACCCTACACAGGAGTTCAAACAACGCATTAAGATTAAGTTAGATTCTTTCCTACAAAGTGGAGAAATTACGAAGCCAGAACATGCCTTCATGGTAGTTGACTTTCCTGTCACTTTGGTTCTGACTTTTACCTCCAGGTGTCAGGTACGAGTATGAGAACCAAAATGGCCCCCAGTTTTGCATCCCTATACTGCGGACTTTTTGAAAGGGATATCATCTTGAATCAAGTATGCAACCCATTCCTACCTTGGATTTCCAACTGGAGGAGGTATATAGATGATATTTTTTTCATTTGGACTGGTTCTGAGACTCAGTTAAAACAGTTTCATGATTTTATCAACACTCATAGTAACGATCTGAAATTCACAATGGAATATGATAAGCACAAGATGAACTTTTTGGACATTCTTGTTTACAGAGACTTGAATAGATTAGGATCCAACTTATACTGAAAAAGTACTGACAGAAATTCTATCCTTCAATCTTTTCATCCAACTCCACTCAAGAGGAGTTTGCCTTTGTCTCAGTTTAGTCGCATTCTGAGATCGGTCTCAGAACACCGATCAAGCATTCGTAATCATGACATCAAAAGCCCAGTAACAGTGCATTTCTCACAAGCTTCTCATAACGTTTCTTCTCTCAGATATTGTGGCATTGAACTTGTGAAACAACCCTTCCATGGAGGAGATGTAAATCTTTTGTTACTTAAAGAGAAGCATTCTGGATCTATACCCTGGACACTTTAGCTCCAAAAGGGCTGAATGAAGACTTTGACCTGAGGCCCTTCCTGTGAATAATTTTTTTTGTTTGTTTTTAAATTGGGTAACACTTTAAATTGTTGTCTTGTTCTTGTAAGTGTTGTGCAATCTTGTTGCTGTTTTGATATATGATATATGTAACACACCATCGTGGTATCCCCATGTATTTACATGTTTGCTCAGCTATAAGTGTACAGTGGTAGAGACACTTTTTCAAAATATCTACTTAGGCTGTGCTTAAAACACTACAGGCCCTGTCTTTTTAGCTATATAATATATTTCTAAAAAAAATTCTTTGTATGTTGTGTATTATTAATGTGGATACATGCCTTTTGCATGTTTTTATCTGTTTTTTTCTGTAATGTAATTGCCTATTCACTTGATTAGATGTATGTGATCAGGTGACCATGCATGGCTGTATATATGGAGGTGTGTCTCCCCACTTTGTTTATGTCTGATGAAGGCCTTGTGGCCCGAAACGTTGCATGTACACGTGGTGAGCAACCATTAAATTTTTGTAGGAGCATCTTCTGGTGTGCGGACTTATTGCTTACTTTTGTTACTACCTTACTGCCCAGCACCCAGTTTTTATTGTTTTGGATGTGCGTGCTACACCTTTGGAACTCTCGAAATATCACAAATTAGCCATATCAGTCACTTTCTTAATAAAAATGTTTTGTGAGAAATAAAATTACAATTGTGAGATAAAGTTTATTTTTCTTGCAATCGTGACTTTATTTCTCAGAATTGCGACTTCATTTCTCAGAATTGCTACTTTATATCTCACAACTGTGATTTTATTTCTCGCAATTCTAAGATTAAAAGTCGCAATTATTTATTTATTTATTTTTTATTCACTGGTGGAAACAAGCTTCCATAACAAATCAATACTAGTTTTACATGATTGTAAAACTAGTATTGATTTGTTATGGAAGCTTGTAATCACAGTTGAACAAATAAGGACTGCTAAAGTAAAATTTGTAAAATTCAAATAATGGACTTACATAGACTCACTTAGCGTGCGCTAACTTGCCAAGCCTGTTCTGTTCTCAGGAACCATGCAGTGATGTGTAGTAAAAGTGCAGGCAAGTGCTCTGAATGACACCATCTGATAACATTATTGTTGGTATAGGTGTGCCTTTGTATCAGATCATTTAGATAATGTACAGTTCGACAAAGATTCCAAAGATGATGCTCGTAAATATCCTCAAGCAATGTTAGAAAGGGAAACATCACAGAAAGTTTGATTTATTAATGTGAATGCTGGCCAATAATAATAATATCCCTGCCAGACTAAATGAAGGGACTTTTAACTTAACACAATAAAGAATCCTTTATGCAACATAATTTACTCTTCACAAGTTGTACTTTGGTACAAATCATATTTTAATTGCCCTGACTATGGTAATAAATTCAAATGATTTTAATAAGCATGTCAAAACTTAATATTCTAATTAATTTAATTTTCTCATAAAAATGGTTATCAGAAGAATCAGAATCAGAAAGAGCTTTATTGCCAAGTGTGCTTGCACACACAAGGAATTTGTTTTGGCGCTGAGGCTTCCAGTGCATATACAAATACAACAGGAAACACAGTAATACAAATTATAATAAAAAAAAATGTACAAAATAAAAAATATGAGAATAAAAATATCACAGTTGGGTTTAGTCAGAATAAACATTTTCAGATTTACAGATTATGAGCATATTTACAGTGTTTAAAATATTATAAATTATCTACATATAAATATCACCTGAGTTATAACCTGAGTTATAAGTCAATGCAATTTGGGGACTGCATTACAAATTTAAAAAATACTTCACTGTAAAATAAAACAAAGATAATAATATTTCAGTGTTTTTTAACTTAAATTCACATTTAATTCAATGTTTCTTGCCATTTCTTTGTCATTATGTGTGAAATGTATTGAATTTTATAAATTTTGTTGTTATGAACATTCATAGGTGGGGTGTTTTAAATGTTTGCGAGGCGTCTGCGAGCGTCTTTGATGCGTTGTTGGCTCTTTCATACTAACAGATTGGCGAGCGTCAGGGACGGAGTGAGACCAAATCTATCAGGAATTTTCGTCCACCGGCCCTCGTCGCCAACAGGATTTTGATATAGCATTTACAGTTTTACTGATTTAAAAGGAACTTTGTTGTACTATGCTGGAGTAAAGTTCATAAATAGTCGTTCTTTCCCATAGGAATCTGTAAAACTATTTTGGGTGGACCTCTGTGCCTCTAGAGGGGTTCGGGGGCATGGTCCCCCGCAAGAAAATTTTGCACATTTTAAGGTTAAATGCATCAATCTCGTGCTCTCTGAGAGATCAAAATTAAGAGCTTCAACTGCTCGTTTAACAAATAAAAAGCATTGATGTGCACCCTCTGTAGTGTACCAGGACAATAAAGAGGGCTCAAACATCTTTTTAGTTGAGTCTCAGTCTGCATTACATTATCAATGGTGTTTTAGGATGCCAAACAATTATTATAATAATGTAATAATGATTTATATAATTATTCCTATGACGTAAAATCCATTTAGCCTATAAATGTACTATATAAGTGAAAATTAGTATTTCAAAAGTATATTTTAGCCTACATTACACTATAATATAGGAAAATTAAAATACTTTTGTCCTAATTTCTTCACTTGCAAGAAATAAACCCTTGAGCTTTTATTTAGGAGAAAACACCAGATGACCATGCTGATCGCGTGAGCAAAGTTATCACACAGCACAAACTGGATGCTATTCTTAAAGTCTTGTGAGTCACAAAGCCATATCATGGTTTTTCAATTTTAGTTAGTTGGCAAAATATAACTCTAGAGACCTTAATGTTAGGTTATACATTACATCTTTACATATGTGTTGGAAAAGGGAGAAGAGAGAGTTCGGCAAAAGGTGGACTCGAACTCGCGTCGAGCGCATCAAAAGCTGCTTTTCACGCTCTACAACCTACACCACTGTAGCTATTTCATGAGGGGCGTATTTTTGCTATAAAGACGGCATTTAGTGCAAATATATGCTCCGTTATAGAAAATGTAAAAAAAAAAAAAAAGTTTTCTTCCCCTCTCTTAGGCCCCAGGTGCACATGGCGAACTTGCACCGGCCCTCGCGGCCTCGAACCATACTGGCCCACCAGGAAAACTCCCGACTCTTCCGATTGTCACTCCGCTATTGGCGAGCGTTTATCGCCCGATAATCCCCTGCGGTTTGCACGCGATAACACCCTGACCTGTCGGCGAGCTCAATGATTTGCAAATCGGGCTTAATTCTGGCTTAAAATCATGTAGTGTGAACTAGGCTTTAGCTCACCGTTTTTCAGTGAAATGCCATATTTGTAGTCAAGCAGCGATATGAAACTGTTGCTTGCAAACTTTGCATTGAACTTTTTTTCCGTTATCTATTTTCGTAAAATTCTACCACACTGCCGATGTCTTTGACATGGTAAAGGAGGACTAACAGTAAATTAAACGCTCATTAAATTAATATTCAGCAAACCACCAAACCAAGGCCTTCTAGTACTTTCTCCAATCTGTCTCCAGTCCAGTGGGTTGGGCTTATCCAAAAAACTGTTACCTGTAAAACAAGGGTGTTCTGAAAACACCCTCATTAGCAAATAGTGCTTTCCACCTGATGAAATTAATATGTCAAAAAATCGACCATTCAGAATTTTTTTTGGGTGGGGGGGACCGGCTGGAATGTGAGGCCCCCCAGTGGCGCGAGGCCCTGTGCGGTTGCACAGTTCGCACAGCCCTTGCGACGGCTCTGTGAACATTGTTGCAAAGTAAATACTAACCAATTTATTACAGTGTTTCTATTTCCACAAAAAACATTAAACTTTGTTTCTTTGTCTTTTACATGACATTACAACCTTAAAGCAACCTAGGGTTATTGGTTTTTTCTCATGGGGAAGAACGCAGTAGTTAAAGTTTGTTTGTTGAGGCCTTTAGACATTTTCAAACCAAGAAATATGTGCAGGCAAGTGCTCTCATGACACCATGTGATGGCATTATTGTTGGATAGGTGTGCTTTGTGTCAGATAATTTTCATAATTTACTGCTTGAAAATGTTTTCAAAGAATTCTAAATAAGTGTTGTTATTTTTTTCAGCTAGTTGCCAAAGCAATATTTCTCATTTCGGTTTAGTTTAAGATAAGGACTAAAATAACTAAACCTAAATAAACTAAAACTCAATAAAACTAGACATAATAAAACACATAAGTAATTCAAAATATGAACTAAAACTATAATAGTATATCAATGATAGTAAAATAGCACTGAGTCAGTCCCTGCCCTCCCTGATTTGAATATCCCCTCCCTCTCCCATCTGTTATATGAGCAGTGAACACTATTGCTCTATGAGAAAGAAGGAAAGTCAGACTCATTCACTCTGGATTGCTTGATGATCTGCTTTAACATGAAGACCCTTCCTGTCAGTTTGCTCCTGGTGCTGGTGAGTTCAAGGCCTGTGTGGTGTGATACAGGTATTAGCTATCACGCCGGCTCATGTTCCTCTGCTCATATTTCTACACAGATAGTGTTCATGTTGCAGAAACCTAGTGTATCACACTGTATAAAGTCAGGTGAAATCTGATTATTTTCCATGTCTCTTATAGCAAAAACTGTATGTTTATTTGATTAGTTCTATTTAGTAATACGAAGCCCGGGAAGACACCTGTGGTAGAAAAATAAAACTATCCGTGGCAGAGGTTTTACAATCCGTCCGCTCTGTTTATAAACTGTACTCATGAATTCTCAAACTGTTCTGTTTAACAAATCATCCCCACGGATTAATAAACCATACCCAGATAGCACACGTACAAGATGTCTGTTAAAGATCACTTCATCTGGAAAGCATCTTTACTAACATCTGATAGTTTAACTGTATGATTTAACATCTTAAAGACATCTTCTAAACGTCTATTTGACATCTGACAGGAAACGTCCTGACGTATTGCAGATGAACAAACACTCTAAAAATAAGTCTTTCAGATGTAAACACGCACATCATATAGACGTCTCCGTGGTGTACTGTACATATGTTTGCTATCTGGGTACCCACGAGTTGCTTATCCGCGCTTTCAGATTTGTAAATCGTGCTTTCAGTTTTTGCAATCTGCACCCACATATTCATAAACCGCGCCTTTCGCTATCCGTTCCCACGGGTTTGTAAACTGGACTCACGGATTTGTGGCTCGCCCTCATTTTAGAAGAACACCAGAGGTCCGTTGTTAACGAATCTTATGGTATATTGTTTTTAAGTGGAATATGTCGATAACTGCGATAACTAAAGTAATTAATAAGTAATTCTCAATTGTAGCAGGTATGGGGTGGATGAATTGAATATACAATTTTATATGAATGACGTATATTAAAATATTTTGTCTATTTGTGATAAACTTTATTATTATTGTCTAACCTGTATTATGACTTATATTTGACAAATTGCTTTGTTCCTTTTTTGTAAGTTTTGGACAAAAGCATCTTCTAGATATGTAGCCTAAAATGTAATAATAATATAATATTGTTATTATTATTATTTGAGTTTATATCTATAAATGACCCACTTCATGTTGTTAAAAATATGTAGATTTTTATTTTTCTTTCTCTTTGTATTTTTTTTTACATATATATATATATATATATCAACATGATAAAAGGATTTTACTCAAATCAATGTGATAAACGAGTTAGGTCAAAAGTAATCTAAAAGTAATCAGATTATATTACATGTAATTTGATAGATTACGCAATTAACTGCAATATTAACTGCAATAAATTTATGTAATTTGTATTTAGCAATGGACTATAATTTGTAACCTAACCAGCACTGAAGGTAATGAAAATGTTGGTAAAACAGGACATGTTATGGCCGTAATTCGTGAGATTCAGGCATTGACATAACCTTTATAACAACTTTCATAACATGACTTCTTTTTTTTATCTCAGTTTACCTGGACCGTGTGTGTGTGGGCTGACAGGGCAAGACAGAAGCGTGCATGGATCATCGAGTCTTTCACTATTGAGGAAGAAAACCCTGGTCCTTTTCCATATAAACTAGGCAAGGTGAGTGGAGTTAGAAACATTTACCTGTTTTGTTGTTGAATTCCATTTCATTTGTATTGTGTTTTTCACATTACATATGTGTACAAGTATTGGATGCTCATGATTATGTGAACATTTAAGAGTGCATGTTGTTTGTGTTTCAGCTTGAATGTGAAAGGTCTTATTTAGTCAGATACGAGCTAAAGGGTCAGGGTGTGGATTTAGAGCCAAAGGGTATTCTCGATATTGATGACGAAGGATATGTTTTAGTATATAGAAAGGTGGACTTTGAAAATAAACACGGAGTGAAAGTTCTCAAAGTAAGTACTCCCAATTTCAATACTATTAACAAATCACTAATTTCGTACTAGAATTGAAATTCATGTAAATACACTGCAAATAAGGCTTGTATATTGACATGCGCTGGACTCAATTACAGTTGACATTTGAAGCAAGAGACAAGTCTAACAATGAACTGGAAACAAGACTCGGGGTTCATATCCAAATATTGGACATAAATGATCACGCTCCAAAATTTCAGCAGTCGGTCTACCAAGTGACTGTGGATGAGTCAGATCCTCAAGGTAACCCAGTATAGTTTGCACTTCACTAATTTATTTATGAAATTGTCAAATTGATTGATTAGTTCATCCACAACAATACATTTAAAAAATGTTAATGTCGTTGCAGACCACTATATTTGTATATAAAAATAAACATCTTATAACACAGAAGCAAACATTTATTAGTTATTAGAATTATTACAAATGACACAACTTTTTTTATACAACCAAAGTTTAAATTAATTTGAGGCATGTAACATGGTTATTGCAAAATGACGGAGGGCCAGGCCCGCGCAGGGAAATGGGACCAGGAGGAAGCCAAGGTGGGCCTGGGCTACAAAGCTTAGGCGGTGCAGGATGAGGTGAAGGAAGTGACAATGGCTCAAGTGACGTTAGCTGTGTCGCATTTGAAGGACGATTACGTCACCATGGCACGATGAAGGCTGTCCCAATTCAGTTCAGTTCAGTTCAGTTCAGTTCAATTCAGTGTGACGCCAAATGCACCCTTCGTTTCCCCGCAAAAGAGAGGATACTTAAATGGATCCTACGCTGCCTATCCTACCCCATAAGCCACTGCGTGCCGGTGGCGATTTTTTTTAATGCACATTTAAATGTAAATGTAAATGTATTTTGTTTTCATTTCCTCAAATAGCTAGAGAATTAAGAGTTAAAAGCCACAAGTTTTTTTCTTCTTATTCATCTTAACTCATTAGTCACCATTGTGTGGCTTCATTTGTCATTTGGAAACGCGAACAAGTTTTCATGGCTCTGGACATTGTTTATTTTTGTAATGGTATCTGGGTGTTTGCAAGGTTTACACATTTAAACTATAGGCTATAGCCTACTTTAGTGCAGTTTAATGTAAAACAATGCATATAGTGTTGCTGCCCTGTGAGGGGAAAAAGTAGGCTACGTGAATACTTAATGAAGTAGGCTATGAAGTTCCTTACTTTTCCCCACTAGTTATTTTGAAAATTAAAGTAAAAAAATGTATGTCAGTTGTCACAATATTAACAAATTGTTGCTAACTACAGCTGCATCCCATATCAAAGTGCGCATCTGAAGCGCTCAGACCAGAAATAGGGTTGACAACCTGTATATAGGCCTATTCACCATGTTCCTTTTCTGTACACAATAAAAAGAATACACTAGCCTACAAAATCGCATCAAGGTATGATATAAATGAACATTTGAATATATGAAGAGTTCAGATGCAAAAGCCTCTAAGTGCCATTTGAAATTTTCTTCTAAAATGACCATTTTTATCAAGCTTGTATATTTAAGTTCAGTAATTTCACTTAAATGGCAATGAAGATTACCTATTAATTGTCATTTAAGTGGAATTATTGAACTTAAATATACAAGCTTGATAAAAAATGGTCATTTTAGAAGAACATTTCAAATGGCGTTTAGAGGTTTTTGCATCTGAACTCTTCATATAGGGTATATGTGCCTATGTATGTTTTTTTTTCATATTTCATATTATTTTCGTAAGTTAACATCCATTACTTGAGCAGTTTAAAGTGTAATCTGGTCATTCAGGGAGCAGCCTCTGAATAGGTACACAGTAAACCAGCTCAGGCCAACTCCTGGCTAAGTTGAAAATGCATGACTCGGCGGAGCTGGGGCTGAAACATCGTCCCATGCAGTGGCGTAGCCACCCATGGTAGCCTCAGATTTATGATAAAAAATAAAAAAAATTATCAGTATCCACAGTACATAAAATATTAGTCTCCACAGTACATAAAATATTAATTTTATTTTATTTTATTTTTCGTGTTTGCATTTATGAGGAAAAAACAATGTTACGTACTTGAGCGCTCTGAAAGCGGCACTAAAAGATGCTTAAACTTTCACAGAGACATCAAACAGAAAGCACAAAACCTTTCATTAACCTGAATTTCGTTTGGTATTATTAATTGTATCTTAATTTGAATCAAGTGTTTCATCAACCAATTGCCTGGATTTAAAGGTGCCCTAGAATGTTTTTTTAATTATTTTATAATGTTCAAGGTTCAATGGGTTCAATTTATTTATAAAGCACATTATAATACAACAGCAGTTGACCAAAGTGCTGTACGTAAGATAAAATAAAATAAACTGTACATAACATGCTGTACAGAGGATAAAAAAGAAAGAAAGAAAAAAAATAAAAAAATAATCAGTGAATCACAGTTAAATTCTACGCCTTTCTATGGACATCTCAACCTCTCAATAATAACCAATTTCACCAATACGTACTCATCGACCTATTACATCAACACACATACTCATGGACAGTCGAATGCTAATGCAAAAAAGTAAGTTTTTAAGTGACATTTAAACTCAGTGATGGAGGAACATTCCCTGATATATTGGGGTAAACAATTCCACATCCTGCTGGCAGCTGCTGTAAAAGCGCGGACTCCTCTCAGTTTCCTGAATGTACGCGGTACCACCAGGAGATTCGTTGATTCTGACCGCAAGGTTCTTTTTGGTTTATGTACCTGGATAAGATCCGCTATATAAGTAGGGGCAAGACTGTGTAATGCTTTGAAACAAAATAAAAGTATTTTAAAATTTATCCTGTATGGCACTGGCAACCAATGTAGTTTTTGTAATATTGGAGAGATATGCTCGAATTTTTGAGTGCCTGTCAGGAGTCTAGCGGCTGCATTTTGTACCAGTTGTAATCTATGTAAACTTTTTTGTTGAACACCGTAGTACAATGCATTTCCATAGTCCAGTCTCGAGAAAATTAACCCATGAACCATTTTTTTCAGGTCTTTCTTTGCTACAAATGGCTTAATTTTAGCAACTAATCTTAGCTGGAAGAAACTCGTTTTAACTGCTAGATTGATCTGTTTATCAAATCTTAAACCCATGTTTCGAACCCATGTTTCCTGGGTTGCCCTTATAATGTTAGTATGTTTTTTTTTAGATCAAAAATAGTCATAATTTAGAAATAAAAGGCATTTTTCCTAGCCTGATTTTTTGAGTTTGAAGAGGTGTGTCTGTTGTGTGTAACCGGCCTCTGCTGTGATTGGCTGACATGCTTGCATATGAAATAGCTATGTATTACATGTGAAACTCTCTCGAATAATTTTACTGCAGCTATTATACGTTTTTACTATTACAGCTATCGAGATTAACGAGTCATAAGTTGTTTTTGAAGTGTTTAGATCTATTCCTATCACATAAAATGTTGCTGTGATGAGCATTGAGCAAGCAGAGGACAGTCTGTCAATCGTGATCTTATTGCAATGCAGTTTCTGCTCTCTCTAATGCTTTCACCAATGCAGACACGATCATGTAAATACAGTAAGAGCTTCGTTGTGCGGTGTAATGTGTGTCATTGAATTCATAACAAGTTTGGCAAGTGTCCAGATAAACTCGCACTGTGTGGAAAGATTGTTCTTTGTTCTGTATATAATTTATTCACAATTTTAAAAAGTATTTTTTTCATTCTACCAAAAGAAATGTTGTGAAGTTGATATTTTAGTCACTGGCCTGACTTACTGATGCATAAATAGTATTGAACGATTTTGAGCTAAAGATTACCTCTCTGAACTTGAACAACAACTACACATCAGAAAGTGTACTGGTAGCTCGATCTGAGGCCAGATCTTGGCTAGGGCTGGGTATTGAGACAAATTTCACAATTCGATTCGATTTTGATTCACAAGCTTGCAATTCGATTTGATTTCGATTACGTTTCGATTCAATATCGATAATTTTGGATATCAGTTACAATAAATGGCAATTTTCCTCAAGGGAATCAAATCTCTTAACTAATGCTGTAAACTATGGGAGTCTAGTTGTAGTCTACAAGGCTTCATTAGCCTAATATTAAGGTAATAATGAATGAAACACTTAAATTACACTTTTATTTATTTTTATAATAAGAAGATTATATGAAATAAACATTTAAATGGTGGCTGTCATAAAAATTTGCCAGATTTATTCAAATATGAAGGTAATAATGAATGAATCACTTAAATTACACTTTTATTTATTTTTATAATAAGAAGATTATATGAAATATAAACATTTAAATGGTGGCTGTCCTAAAAACTTGCCAGATTTATTCAAATATGCATTAACCCTCTGGGGTTGTTCGTTTCACAGTCACACTTGGGGTGTTCGGGTCCAAATGGACCCAAAGGGCAGGATTCATATTTAAAAAAAAAAAAAAATCATAATTTTTTTTTTTACTTGTTTTTTATAATTTTTTTTCTTTTCTTTTTTGGTGTTTTGAGATAATTTTATGATTTATAATTAATATTTATGCAATAATTATGACCCATGTTTTCCTATTGAACATAATAGAAATTTTTTATTTTAATTTTTTTTATTTTTTTTTTTATCAAAGCTGTATTACATTTTATAGTGAAGCCTAGGCCTCATGAAAGCAATTTTTGAAAAAAGATAGATGTCATCTGGTAGACACACTGAGCATTTTTATCACACAATAGCACATTTTTACCACTATAGTGGATTAGTGGATACAGTACAGCTCTCTGTAGAAAGGCTTGGGGATTCTAGTGATTTTTGCAAATACTAATTGTTTTTCAGGTTGTTGATTTTTAAAATATAAAAACAGATTCTCAAAGACTATTTTTGTCTTGTTTTTTGTTTGTTTGGTTGGTTTAGATGGTAATTTGAAGTGCCAGTTTTAATGTATTATACAATCAAATCTGAACATTGCATTTGAAAGAGAACAAATGGAAAGCATTTTGTTACCCAATGTTTAATTCTAACTTATTCTAACTTAATAAAAATGCAATTCTTTCAGTCATAACATATATTTAAATTATTTGCATACTATTTACATAGGCCATTCTATGAACAGTAACTCAAAATTGGCACAGGTGCTGCAATAGTCCTGGAGGTTACTAGGGTAGAACTCCATCCTTTGATCTAATCTCTCTCTGTGTTTGTGTGTGTGTGTGTGTGTGTGTGTGTGTGTGTGTGTGTGTGCGTGTGTGTGTGTGTGTGCCTGTTTTGCACTCTTGATGTTTTAGAGATTCACCCCTTCACCATTGAGTCATTTTTTTCTGCATTCTGGCTGATTTGTATATTGTATGCACAAAAAAACTGTTTTCATATTTTTGACAATTTCCCATTCATTTCCAATGGGGGTAATTTGGACCCGAATGTCCTGAGTGTGATAAAAAAAAAAAAAAAATTACAACCACTTAGACTATTCAAATAGATTATTCCATTTGAATAGTCTATGTTTTCATATTGAATAATCTGTGTTTTCATATTTTTGACAATTTCCCATTCATTTTCTATGGGGGTCCATTTGAACCCGAAGGTCCTGAGTGTGACTATTTTTTTACAACCACTTAGACTGTTCACATCCTGTCCCCAATTTTTTTTTGTGTTCACATACCTAATACCATAAAAGTCACCTAGTTTCGTAACATTCCGATGAAGCTGTGATTTTTAAAAATTCAAAACAGATTTATGTAATCTGAATTTATGAGTGTGAAAGTGTATAAAAGTGTGTGTGAGTGTGTGTTTGTGTGTGTGTGTGTGTGTGTGTGTGTGAGTGTGTGTGGCTGTGTCTGTTTTGCACTCTGTGTTTTATAGATTCACCCCTTCACTGTTGTGTGCTTTTTTATGGATTGTGGCTGATTTGTAGATTGTACGCACCAAAAAACTGTTTTTTCACATTTTTGCCAATTTCCCATTCATTTCCTATGGGTGTCCATTTGGACCCGAACACCCCAAGTGTGACTATTTTTTTTACAACCACTTAGACTGTTCACATCCTGTCCCCAATTTTTTTGGGTGTTCATATACCAAATACCAACAAAGTCATCAAATTTCGGACCATTCCGAAGAAGCTGTGATTTTTAACATTTTTTTTATTTGAATGCTCCGGGTCCATTTGGGCCGAACAACCCCAGAGGGTTAAATATTGAAGAACATTAAGATTATAATGCATATGTAATATAGTGTATATATTTATCAAAATGCTCCTCTCTGGAGTTATTTTTTCTAGCTGACTAACGAGTTTATGTTGGTTTTCTGAGGTAAATATATGACGATACATTGATTACAAGCTGTTTAACTGACGTCTTTCCAAACGCTGTTGAAACGCTGATCGAGCGAATCAATGTGACATGATACAGATTTCGATAAGTTGTGTTCTATCTTTTAACACACTTTCAGATGCTCATTCATGTTTATTTCAACCCAGTCTCACCCCAAGACGTCATATAACTGACGTTTTGGGATGTCTTTTGACCGTACGTCAATATTCGCCTTTTTAGGGCCCCCTTAAACGTCGGTAGATGAGGTTATGGGATCCTAACTCTACCCCATACCCAAACCTAACCCTAAACCTAACCCGTCACCTAACTGACGTTAAAGGTAAAGCGTCAGTTGTATGACGGCCCGGGATCGCCATCTAGCGACGTTTAAGGGGGCCCTAAAAAGGCTAATATTGACGTATGGTCAAAAGACGCCCCAAAACGTCAGTTATATGACGTCTTGGGATGAGACTGTGTTATTTATTTCGCGCTGTAACTGGTATTAAATAACCCGGAAGAGAGATGAGCGCTGCTGCTTGTTTCATATCAATAGTAACAAAGGACAAAGATTATTGCGATTTTTTGGATGCGCGCAGCCGCTATACAACGTCCTATTCATTCAAATGAAACTGGATGACTAATCGATTCTTGACATTTAAGAATCGATATCGATTCGTAAAAATGAGATTCGATTAATATCGAGAAATCGATATTTATTACCCAGCCCTACTCTCGGCCCAAGTTGAGGAAACAATTGAGGAAACAGATGAAATGTTTGGAAATTTCCAGAGGAAATAAAATTAATCCATTGTTTCTTCAGAGGCACGAATGAAGGAACTAAATATACTTTTGTGTTCATGTGAACACTGAGCAACTGCCATGCTTCGGCTGCACAGTTCCGCCTGTCAGTGAACATGTCAGTCGTACATATTAATGATCCCGACTGTTGTGTCACATTCGGTGTTATGCAGTGTTAATTCACCTATTTTTCAGGGGTGTTTTTCAAAAAACGAGATTTAAAGCTACACTGTGTGATTTTTACCCCCATCTAGTGGTGAAAAGGTATATGATTATATACAGGCCTATTCTGGTGGGTGCGCTGAAGCGGTGGCCACTCATAACATGTAAGGGTGGCATTGCCAATAAAGCACCTAAAAGCTGTCACAAAGAACCGGCAAAAGTAATGATTATGAATATGTATAAATATAGCACAGATATATTTTAATTGTTTATTAATAAAAAAGTGTTTTCTTTGTCAGCTAAGATGAAGATGACGATGCTGACTCGCTATCTTCAGTAGTGAACGCGCCAGAGAGAAATGCACATTTTATAAGGATTACATAAGCAGAGTGCAGTCTGTAGTCTGTTTTCTTTTGTTTTGAATTGTTCTGTTTAAAAGTAGACATGTGAGGCAAGTAGGCTACCTTTTACGCTGAGTTTCGTTCATTTATGAGACGAGCTCCAGTTCACGAGGCGGCGCCTCCGTTTCTTATCTATCGTCTGCTATATTCTTACTTCTTATTTATTAAAGGTGCCCTAGAATGTGAAATTGAATTTAATTTGGCATAGTTAAATAACAAGAGTTCAGTACATGGACATGACATAGCCTACTGTGAGTCTCAAACACCATTGTTTTCTCCTTCTTACTAAAAGCTACACTGTGTAACTTTTTTAGTTTATTCTTAGCTAAAAACACTTTAGTTATTTCAAAAATATATGTGCTCATTAATGTATACTTACTTTGTTCAAGTAATAAAGTATTCTCATGAGTGTATAATATGCCATTGAAAATACATACGGGTAAGGGGTTCTAATGTCGGGTTGCCATGTTGCCCCTCCATCTTGAAAGTACTTTAGCCAAAGAGGGACATACCCGTTAATTAAGCTTCGCCTTTCGCGTGGCACCGTGTCGAATGTGAAGAGGGGGATTGCTTGAGACTGATACAGTGTTTTCCGCACTATAAGGTGCACTTAAAAGCCTTTCATTTTCTCAAAATACGACAGTCCGCCTTATAATCCGGAGCACCTTATATATGAATCAATTAGTTAACAAGGCTCTGCGTGATTAAAGCCCTCTGCCTCATGTCCATCTTATGCCCGCTCTGTCACACGGCCAGTTTAACAGACAAACAAACAGTTTTATTGTTGCTTGGCTAATTATATCATGGTGTACTGTGCATAAAGCTAGAACGACATCTAGGATAGGTTTCCTCACGTCATTGATGAAAAGTATTGTTTACCTTGTAACATAAATCCGTGTTCTATGATGGATAACGTGATTAATATTTTAATGGCGCTATAATTTGTAGGCTATAAGTTATATGCAGGCACTTTAAATTTTAGTTATTTTTCATTTATTTTACTTTATACACAATTAATGTAGCCTAATGTGATAATGCAGTTGTAATGCTGCGTTCAAGGCAACCTGTAATCCGTGTTTTTACAACATGTAAGTGGAAGTACATTAATCTAGTACGAGTTCATGGGTGGGACAGTCAAAGGTTTGACTGCCCTTCCATTGCACTTTCACGGGTAACCTATAAGGTTGGAAAAACACAGGTTACAGGTTGCCTGGAACGTAGCATTAGTTAGCTGTTTCTAAGCGAGACTTTCACCTTCACTTTCACATCTGTCCTGTAATCTTATTCATTTAAGACGTATTATTGTATGATCTAAATATTTTTCACACTATGACACCTTACTATGACTAGCCTACACTTCAGTATGAAAATGATATAGCCTACAATGTAAACTTTGCCTTACGTTAGTGATGTCATACAACATACAGAATAACGATAGCACTGATAAAAGTTACTTTACTAACATTAACTTGCATTCGTCTAGGAACATGATAACGTCTCGGTTACGTATGTAACCCTCATTCCCTGAGTACAGGGAACGAAGACGTGTCGTCGGGGAGTTCCCTGATGAATTGGGATCACGCTAGGGAACCTGATTACCTCTGATAGAATTAACAATGAGCCAATAACCATTGACATGCAATCTTTGCATTCCGCGAGCCGCCTACAAGCGCGGATATAAAAGCGGAAGCAAACATTGCATAGACGCTTCTTGCTGAGGAGCCAAACAGATTCCAGTCCTCCGCGAAGGTACAAAAACATGGCGAAGGGACGACACATCTCCGTTCCCTGTACTCAGGGAACGAGGGTTACATACGTAACCAAGACGTTCCCTTTCGTCCTGAGAACTCCAAAGTGTCGTCGGGAACTTCCCTGACGAATTGGGATCCCTAATAAAACGCCATGGTGCTGGCCCCTTCCAACGCCCAGCGACGCTACCTACTCAGTTTCAGAAATAACGGTAGCTAGCTAGGGAGTCACACTGCTGTTCCGCAAGACCCAATCAGTGGACATTGGATAACACTGGGAAAGCGTGCCCAACCCGAAGAAAGGGGAAGGGAAAGCTGCGGAAGCCAGCCGCCTGAAGAAGGCCTGGAATACACATACGTACTAGCCCAGGGGGATAGGGAAACATTTTGCAGTCCCTGAGGTAGTCCCAATCATAAGGAAATGGGAGCGTACTCAACAGGGACAACAGAACGAGTCTGTCAAGGGGAAGACACGGCTGGACTGCACGTGGCATAATGGGTGACCGAAGAGACCACTGGACATAACACCCAGTCTACATAACAACTCCCTTAGAGGTAGTAGACCTGGCACCTGGCGGTCCGCCACGCCTGGCACCGGAGGGGTGATGGAGGAACTCCCGAGGCTAACCGACGTAGCCACCACCACCATCTAACCACCATCTTGTGGCCGTTTTGAGAATTCCGCCATTGCAGCACGCATCTAAGGAGATAGTCAACAACAACTCTGTGCACAGGCAAAGTAAATGTTCTACTTGCTTTGCTTTAATTATTCAAATTTATTTAACATAATAGACATGCAGAAATGAGATTTGAGACATAAATGCCTTATATAGTTTATTTATGCAGCTTGGTTCTAAAAAATTGAGACGAACATAAAGTCACGTATGGTCTAATCCGTCATGCGCTGCCCCAATAAAGACTCAACTTTACACGAATTGAATAAAACAGACATGGATGAGTGCGTGTTGAAAACGAAAGTGCTGAATTTAATTCTCTATCTGTTGTATTTGCTCACCATTAGTCTCGAAAACAAAGTTCTTTCATATTGCTGAGCATAAGAATAAATGGACTTAAACTGGGTTTAAGATCAGGAATGTTCAGGCCCCTGAATGAAACTTTTGACAAGATTATCTTGTTTAAACACCCTAGACTATATTATCATTTAGCTATTATTTCGTTAATACTCATCTAATTATAACGCTTTGTGGAAACTAATTATTCATAATCTGCACGTGCGCGATCGCGTTTGAGTAGTCTGTTATAGTTCTGTGTAATGCATTAACAGCACTTTGTCAGAAAGCATTTCATGATCTAGACCACTGGCGGTCGGGAACCTATAAATGGCTCGTGAGACACACCTGGCTCTTTGGCAAAAATCATGTGGCTCGTGAGGTCTCACCCTTTACCAAAAAATGAGCGATACAAAAAAATAAGACACATCACAGATCGGCTCTCTGCAGAAAAATCTGCCAGTTACAATTCCCTTGTAGTCCAGTCTACCGAAGTTTGTTAAATGTTTATGGTAATTGTATTCTTGTACCGGCAAAAGAGCGTATTCAGTGCTGGTCGCGCTCGCAAGTGTTACGAGTCATTAGAGCAATTGTCTCTGTGATAACCTAGCCTATAGCTTCTGCTCTGGGATTCAAGCAGCTGCAGCTTGTTTAAGGTAGGCCTAATGGCGAAAAGCAGCAAAAATGTAAAAGAAGGCTATAAACTTTAATTATTTCACTTTTGCCGCTTAGACCCTTTATGACATGACATGTCGTGTTTTTGATAATCCACGCAGATTTCAGTTGACAATTCTGTTTAAAGTTATTAAAGCTGGGGTAGGTAACTTTTGTCAAAAATATATTTTAACATATTTGATAAAACTGTCATTATGTCCTGACAGTAGAATATGAGACAGATAATCTTTATAAAAATCAAGCTCCTCTGGCTCCTCCCAGTGGTCCTATTGTCATTTGCAGAAATTTACGCTCCCGTCAAGGAACAACCAATCAGAGCCAGGAGGAATGTCTTAGAAGTGTCAATCACGCTCTTGTACGCGCTGATCCTCTCTTGCACAGCGCGAGACCGCGACGCGAGCGCGTACTGTAAATATAATGCGTACTATAGCCCTAAATATAAAGATATATATATAGCCAGAATATACACTATATATTATACACTAAATTATATATATATATATATATATATATATATATATATATATATATATATATATATATATATATATATATAGTGAGGAAAATAAGTATTTGAACATCTGAGAAAGACAATGTTTATATTTGGTACAGTAGCCTTTGTTTGCAATTACAGTAGTCAAACGTTTCCTGTAGTTTTTCACCAGGTTTGCACACACTGCAGGAGGGATTTTGGACCACTCTTCCACACAAATCTTCTCTAGATCAGTCAGGTTTCTGATGACAATTTCAGACCCCTCCATTATTTCTAAGTGGGAGAACTTGCAAAATAGTAGGGTGTTCAAATACTTAAGCCGCCTTTCCACTGCACGCGACAAACGACCGGCGTCGGACCGGAAGTCATTCATTTCCAATGGAGAGTCGTACGGGAGCTGCGGGGAGTTGATGCGGAAAATTCGGATCCGATTTGAGCTTTGGATCCGTTGAAATATCTGAACTTCTGCGGCTAGACCGTATGCGACCGGCCAACCGGAAGTGATGTATTCTAATAAAAACTATGAGCGCGAGGCAAGAATTACCAATATTTTAACTCTTTAATGTTTTTTTTGTACACGCTCGCTTTGTAAATAAAATGTTGGTTATAATTAACTATAGCAGAAAAAATATTTTATAATTATTAAATCAATATTTATACTACAATGTTTTTATATGAGATGAATTGAGGGTCATTTGTTTTGTGTAGATATATTCATGCATGCATTACATTTATTAAAATCATTAATTTTACCATTATAAATATCCGAGGGTAACGGTTGCTTCACGACCAATTTCAAAGTTCCGTGCGACTGACACTAGGGGGCGAAATGCGACAATCGTATGCGAATGTCGTGTGCAGTGGAAAGGCGGCTTTATTTTCCTCACTATGCTGCCCCCTCATTCAAAGATGGCACCCCCAAAAAATAAAATTGGCTTTGCCCCTGCTTCCATGTCCACCAGTAAAATATAAAACAAAAAAATGGCAATAGCCAATTCTGGCCTCATGCTGTTTACTCAATTTTATCAAATAAATGATCAGGATGGCTTGGTTTCAGGAGCGGTAATCGGGAACACCTGGTTGCACAATTAGGAAATCCCACAAAGGCTACATGGTTTGTCTTTCGAAGGACGATCAGGCTGCATCCTTCCGTGGCTTTCGAAGGATGCAGACTTCACATTGGGACACAGCTAATGGCTCTGAAAGTGACAATGGCTCTGGAAGTAACAATGACTCTCAAGTGAAGCGCGGGCTTGTCGGGACTGCATATATACAGATAATAAAAAAAAATATTAGTTAAAACATTGTAAAATGCACCTACATACTATTTTTCCAGTCATGAATTTTGTCATTGAGGATTTCTGAAAATTGTGCAAAAATCTCGCAAAAATATATAAATATATAATCTACATATAGATAGATAGATAGATAGATAGATAGATAGATAGATAGATAGATAGATAGATAGATAGATAGATAGATAGATAGATGGAGATAGTTAGATGCAACAATACAACTGTATGCAACAATATAATACAATGTAAAATCATGTATGTCTTCAATATTAAATAAAGTTGGGTTAAAGGGTGAAGAAATTAATGTACATTCATCTAGCACATTTTTTCCCTAGGTAAAGATGTACTGACAGTACTAGCATCTGATGAAGATGATTCGAGTACAAACAATGGAACATTTGATTTAACAATCAAGTCTTTCACACCAAAACCAGATAATGTTGAATTTTATATTCAGCAGCAAAAAGGACAAAGTTCTGGGACAGTTTATTTTAGAGGGTGTTTGGACTATGAGGTATGAAACTAATTTCTATCATTGGTAATAATGATTTACCTGTTATTACATTCAGATAGCATGCATTCCTATTTGTGATTTATAAATATTTCTCCATTCCTACACAAGAAATATTTTAAATTAATCTTTTCCAGAAAGCTCAGAAATACACAATCCTGGTTGAAGCAAAGGACAAAGGGGAAAAGATACAATTGTCAAGTACAAGTACAGTGATAATCAATATTTTGGACGAAAACAACAATCTTCCAGGGTTCTCTGGCAAAACAGTAGGTTTCATATTGGACTGGAAGTTTCCAAGTTTTAATATTTAAATACAGATTGTTCTATAAAACCCAACCAAATATTTGACTTGTGTTTTAGGGACCTGGGAAGGTCAAGGAGCGAGAAACTGGGGTTGAAGTTCTGCGACTGCAAGTAACAGACAAAGACACACATGGTTCAAAAGCCTGGAAAGCCAAATACACTATCCATGGAGATAAAAAAGAGCAGTTCAAAATTGAAACAGATCCTAATACAAATGAGGGGATTTTAACAGTTGTTAAGGTAGGCAAAATGTTTTGATAGTGTTAGTATCAGAGTTTGCACAGAAAGACCTTGTCGTTATATTGTTGCATCTGCTGGGATAGGAACTATTTTGATATTAAAAAAACATATGAAAAATATTCACACGTACATTCACGTTGACACTTCTCTAAACTATCTTTATTTTTTTTTGGCTTATTGCTACATTACAACACCTAGCAAATGGACTATGAGGAGCAAGCATACCAAAATCTATCCATCAGTGTGCAGAACGAAATTCCTTACTTTTCATGTAAGGTCAAAAAGCAAGTACCGAATGCAATGTGGGAGCTCGACAAAATACCCCAAAACTCTGGCATGAGTGTTGAAAACCTCTATAATACCATTCCAGTGACCATTTATGTTGAAGATGTCAACGACCCTCCAGTATTTACACCCTCTATTAAACACGTTCACATAATGGAGAACATAGCAGCAGGAACAAGTCTTGCAACCTTCACTGCTAAAGACATGGATGGAAGCCATATAAACACATTTAGGTACGAAAAGCTAATAATACGTGTTAAACTAATGCCACTGTAGTTTTTTGAAGGTACAAGATCACATATAAACAAAGTTGAATTTATCTGGTGTTTCTTCAATTCTCAGATTTGTTAAAGGTGAAGATATTGATGGCTGGATAACTGTTGATGCAAAGACTGGACTAGTATCCACAAATAAAATTCTAGACAGAGAGTCACCATTTGGGATAAACAGCACCTACAGAGCAACCCTATATGCTGTGGATGATGGTAAGATGATGGTTTTTAAAGAAATTAATACTTTTATTCTGCAAAGATGCCGTCGACGTGACGACGTTAGGGGATTACTTCAGGGAGCCCTATCAACTTCAAATATCTACAGAACGAGCCAATGAACGTTGGTGTGCGTGAGAAGCATCACGTGCCCCGCGCCCTGCCCCACAGTGCAGTTATAAACAGGAAGCGGGCGCACGCACTCAATGTCTCTCACTTCGGAGCCGAGATTTTGTTTTGACTCTGAGTTTCTGCAGACTTTGGAGACCAAAGAGAGGAGAATACTCTGTTCCAGTGCTGGTGTGAAGGCGCGATCAGCAGTGGCCGCGAGCATCACAGCTCACAACTGCTGTTTTCACAGCATTGTTTGTGTGTGTGTGTATGTCTGTGTGTGTCGGTCTCGGTGGGCGTTCCTCTGGACCTCAGAATAGACCTACTTTGGTGCATGGTCAGGGTGATCTGAGGATTGCCTTGAGGGCTTCCCCGCCGAGGCTTTCTCCGTGGGTCCCTCACGCCTCACAAGCACCATACACAGGGACATGGTGCTCAGTCACCTCAGCCACTTAGGGCTTCGGGTCAACTTGGAAAAGAGCAAACTCGTCCCCGGGCAGACGATCTCTTTTCTCGGTATGGAGTTGGACTCCATCAACATGACAGCTTGCCTAACCGAGGCCGCGTCCAGTCAGTGTTGAACTGCGTGAGCATGCTCAGACGCAGAACAGTGGCACCACTGAAACTATTTCAGAGGCTCCTGGGGCATATGGCATCTTCAGCCGCGGTAACGCCGCTCGGATTGGTTCATATGAGACCGCTACAACACTGGCTCCACGATCGAGTCCCGAGATGGGCGTGGCAGAGCGGCTTGTGCCAGGTCCAAATAACCCCGCACTGTCACCAAACTCTCAGCTTGTGGTCGGACATTTCGTTCCTGCGGGCAGGTGTTCCCTTTGAACAAGGGACCGTGTCATCCCTTGGCAGAGTCTGCTCTGCCATCACTGTCCGTTGTAGCCTCCCCCTTCAGGCTGGAGCCACCCCAGTGACATTCCATATGTTGCACTGCCCCATATGTGTATTGTCCACACGTTACCTCCCTTCAGGCAGGATGTGGAACGGGAGACGTGATGTCCCACCGCCACAGTTGCTGACCATCGCTACACAGCCCTCACAATCTTGGGTCCTCAGCGAAAAACATTGAGTGCGTGCCCCCGCTTCATGTTTATGTCCGTGCTGCGGGGCGGGACACGTGGCGCTTCTCACTCACGCCAACGTTCATTGGATCGTTCTGTAGATACTCGAGGTTGATAGGGCTCCCTGAAGTGATCCCCTAATGTCGTCACGTCTTCCGTTCCCTTCTTCAGGGAATGAGGGTTACCTCAGTAACCAAGACGTTTGTACTCCAAATCAATTTCTGTGTACCCCATGTCTCCGATTGGCAGGTGTCCCACCGCTGACAGGGACTGGAACTCTATTTATTCACCTGAATGATCAAAATGATAACGAACCAATGTTGGAAGTGAACGCAGTCAACATGTGTCTGGATACTGAGCCCACAGTGGCCAAAATCACAGCTGTAGACCTGGACCTTCCTCCACATAGTTCACCTTTCCATTATGAGCTTTTAGGAGATGTTAAGGACAAATGGAGAGTTGAACCAAACTATGGTAATGCCACCATCTACTTTACTCTTCCCAATCCACCCTACACTATTCTTCATTGAATGTCCTGAGAATGTTTCAATCTGGAAAATACATCACAGAAGTAAAATAAGTTATGAACAGTGTTATGTTATTTTATATCAGGGGTGCCCAATCCTGCTCCTGCCGATGGACTGTCCCGCACATATCCAACCCTAGTCAAACAAACATGCCTTTCATTTTCCTTAAAGCCACTCTATGCACTCTCTGATTTTTTTGTAAAACAGTGACCTCTAGAGCTGCTATGGTGTACTTGCACTGTCGTAAATAACCGTTATTCCCCTGTTACTGCATATCTACTGAACTACAGTCAAGTGTTAGACTACTTTATAATAATAAAGTTGCCTATCACGTTTGCTGGCTTATAACGTTTTTACATGATTTCTGCTAAATTAAAAGTAAAAAGCCTATAGTGTAGGACTAATGTATAATTTCATTTGTGTTTTTTGATTGTAATGTAAACATTACAAAATGTCAGATGACATCAATATAGTTAAAAGAGAACTCCGGCGAATAATCAATCTTTGGTCTAATAAAACATCGTTCTCTGAGATTTGTTTTCATGATAATCAAATGTAAAGAGTTTTATCTCTAAAAACTGTTTAGCGTATAATGCTAGTACTGGAGGCATTGACTAAGTAAAAAGAAATTGCTAGTTTATACCACTAACAAGAATCAAAATAGCCCCACACTAACGCAGTAACATAATGAGGCTCCATACATGCAAAACGAAGCAATGAGAACTTTGTAAGTGTACAGACCGTTTAATAAGAAGATACGTTATAAAGACAGTTCACTTCGCGTATACAGACAGAAGCCATCTTAGAAAATAGTATCGATAAGTCAAACCACGAATGTCGTGCTGAGTGAGCTGAACTGTATGAAGTTCAGCGATCTTCTGAACTGTATGAACGGCGTCCGGGGATCGACTTATCAAGACTATTTTCTAAGATGGCTCCTGCTGTGTATACATGAAGTGAACTGTCTTTATAACGTATCTTCTTATTAAACGCGCTGTACACTTACAACGTTCTCAATGCTTCGTTTTGCATGTATGTACCTTCATTATGTTACTGTGTTAGTGTGGGGCTATTTTGAGCCTTGTTAGTGGTATAAACTAGCGATTTCTTTTTACTTAGTCAATGCCCCCATTACTAGCATTATACGCTAAACAGTTTTTAGAGATAAAACTCTTTACATTCGATTATCATGAAAACAAATCTCAGAGAACGGTCGACTAGGTATCAATGTTTTATTAGACCAAAGGTTTAATTTGAAGTAAAATTACAATTTGAAGAAAAATTACAGTCAGGAAGTACACTGTTAGTCAGATAAATAATAATAATAATAATAATATGTTTATTTTATATAGCGCCTTTCAAAGTTCTCAAGGTCGCTTTACAGTTAAGTAGAAATGAGCATCACATAACAACATGACATAGAAACAATACAATAAATTGAGACATAGAAACATGACCGAGAGAAAAAAAAAGAAAAAAAAATTGAGATAGTGGTACTTATACATAGAAATCAGCAGAAACATGTATCTAAAAGATAAGTTTTAAGGTGAGTTTTGAAATCATGTAAAGATGAGAGGTCTCGGATGTCTTGGGGAATAGAATTCCAGAGAGTTGGGGCAGCAGTACAAAAGGCCCTTCCACCAAATGATGAAAGGTTGTGCCGTGGAATCCTTAAAAGACCGGTATCAGAGGATCTAAGTGTGTGAGCAGGGGAGTAGGTATGGATGAGATCAGAAATATAGGGGGGAGGGCAAGACCATGGAGTGCTTTGAATGTGATAAGGAGGATCTTGTAGTTAATTCGAAAACGAACCAGTAGCCAGTGAAGTCTGCGTAAAATCGGAGTGATGTGGGAAGATTTCTTTGTGTATGTAAGGACCCTAGCTGCGGAGTTCTGTATGTATTGGAGTTTATCTATAGAGGAGTCTGGTAAGCCATATAAGAGAGAATTGCAATAATCAAGCCGTGATGTAATGAAAGCATGAACCAAAGTTTCAGCATCGCTGATGTTCAGAAATGGACACAAACGTGCGATATTACGAAGGTGAAAGAAGGCAGACCTAGTGAGAGAGGAAATGTGTGGAAGGAAGGAAAGAGAGGAATCAAAGATTATACCAAGGTTTTTGACAGTCGTGGAAGGTTGAACCGAAACTCCAGCAATGTGAACATTGTTAACACAGAAACGGGGTGTGATTCGAGGTGAGCCAATAAGAAGTAGATCTGTTTTGTCAGTGTTGAGCTTGAGAAAATTACTGGTCATCCAGGCATTTAAATGATCAATACAGGCCGATATGGAATTTGAGGGAAAAGGAGAATTGCGTTGAGAATGAATGTATAGTTGGGTGTCATCAGCATAACAGTGGAATTTAAAGCCATAATGACGGATGATGTTAATGTTGATGTTATCCTAATGGGAGCATGTAGATGATGAAGAGAAGAGGGCCGAGAACAGAACCCTGGGGAACACCGTGTGGGACAGAGACAGTAGTGGACTTAGCCTGGCGAATAGAGATGTAATGCTGGCGGTCAGACAGGTAAGAAGTGAACCAAGATAGCGCAGTTCCAGAAACACCAATAGGAGAGAGTCGTGAGATGAGAATACTGTGAGAGATTGTGTCAAATGCAGAAGAAATATCAAGAAGAATTAGAATACTAGTGGAGCCGGAGTCGGTGGCCATGAGGAGATCATTGACAACCCTGAGAAGTGCTGTTTCAGTGCTGTGGAGGGTCCGGAAAGCAGATTGAAAACATTCGTAGTGGTTGTTAGCTGACAAGTGTGTTTGAAGTTGGGCAGAGACCACCTTCTCAAGCAGTTTCGATAGAAATGGTAGATTTGAAATTGGTCTCAAATTGGCCATGTTGGTGGGGTCGAGGCCGTGTTCCTTTAGGACTGGAGTGACAGCAACAGTTTTTAATTCCAGAGGAACAGAACCAGTACTTAGTAGTTGGGAGATGAGAAGTGAAATCAGCAGAGAAATAACAGATGCACATTTTTTAAGTAAAGTAGTAGGAGCGGGATCAAGATGACAGGAAGATGTGTTTGCTTTGTTGATTAGCTCAGAGATATAAGCAGGGGTTGGGGGAACAAAATTAGTGAGAGTACCAGGTGTAAAAGCAGTGGCGAAGTCGTGTGCGTAGACAGGCGAGATCATGGATGGGAAATGATTGTGAATACTATCAATTTTATTTAAAAAGAAATGCAGGAATGACTCACAGAGGTCTGCTGGGTTACTAATGACAGGTGCAGGAGGGTTGGTGAGTTTATTGACCACAGAAAACAGTGCTTTGGGTCGAGAGGAGGCATTATTAATAATAGTAGAAAAGTAACTAGAGCGTGCAGTGTTTATAGCAGATTTGTACAATTGGATATGGTCAGTGTAAGCAGTAAGATGGACAGTCAAACCAGTTTTCCTATAAAGGCGTTCAAGACGACGACCAGCTGTTTTTAGCTTGCGAAGTGCAGGGGTAAACCAGGGAGAAGTGTGTGTAGATGGTACAACTCTACTTTTAAGAGGAGCATGAAAATCAAGGGCAGTTGAAATACCAGCATTATATTTGGTAAGGATATCAAGAGAGCTAGTGTGTTCAGCAATATCAGAGAGATGAGTTTGTACAGATTCAGAAAACAGTACTGGATTAACAGAATTGAGGTTACGGAAGGTTATAGTGGATTTCACCCTGAGGCGGGGAAGTCAACAAGGAGGTGATCAGACAGTCCAATTTGAGAACCAAGCACAGAAACATTATATAGACCAGTAGTGCAGACGAGATCCAGTGTGTGACCTTTAGAGTGTGTAGCAAAATCGACATGTTGTACAAGACTTAAACATTCAAATAATGACATAAGTTCACGCGATTCTGCACAGTCAGTATCAACATGGATGTTGAAATCACCAAGTAATATAACACAAGAGGATAAGGCAGAGGAAAGGGTTAACAGTTCATGCAGTTCACTGAAGAAATTTGAGATTGCTTTAGGTGGACGATACAGGAGAATCAAAATCATTGGAGATGTACCAGAAACTTTGAGAGCTAGATACTCAAAAGTTAAAGTCAATTGAAAATCAATAGTTTTGACTTGAATGCTGCTGCGGTGAACAGCAGCCAGGCCACCACCCCTTGATGTCAAACGAGGTTTGGCCAGGTAGCTGTATCCACAGGGAGTGAGAAGATTTAAGTGGAAATAGTCATTAGGAGTTTGCCATGTTTCAGTGAGGAGCAATAAGTCGAGGTTTTTCTCAGTTAGTAGTGAGCAAAGTACAGTAGCCTTATCTGTGAGGGATCGACAGTTAAATAGCGGAACTGCAGGATGAAACGCGCAGTCATTGCGCGTCTCAGTCAGAGACGGATCACATGAAACTGTTTTTAATGAGGAAAGGTTTATTCCACGGTGACCAGAAGACACCATAGAATAGCGGGTATCCGAGCGGTTCGACCAGATAGAAGGAATGGCTGAGGACGACGAGCAGCACGATGAGAAGTGGAGGCGACAGGAGCGATGGACATAGCGGGTTCGCCTAGCAATCCCGAGCTCCGTGCAGAGTCTGTATGTAGTCGCGTTGAGACGAGGACGCATTATTATGCAACGCAGTTGGAGTAGTGGGTGCGACACACCAGAGTAATAATCCCAGAGTTAGAACTCTAGGCAGTACCGGGACCGGGCAGTACCTGATAAAATAAAGTTTATATAACAGATAAAGTTTATATAACAGTAACGCACGACATAAGAAATCCGAACCAGACACAGGACTAACGTTACGTGATACACATCACAACACCTGAGTTCAGCTGGCAAACTAGCTCTTGTGGCAACCTCGGCAATAAAACATAACGAAAAAACAACAAAACTAAGAGAAACGACTGTTTGTTAGGAAGTCTGCTTACAGCTTTGGTAAACGAAAGCTAGCTAGACGTGTGGGAATTATTGAACTGGTCTAATTATCAACAACGGATGAATGAACAGCAGCATAAAAAATGACAAACTAGTGTCAGTGCTAGTGCAGAAACATACAACATAGAACGCAAACAAGTTTATAAATAAGATATTTACTTACAAGTGCATCACAAGATCGGCAGGTCAGCATCGCAGTTACAATCCAGTGCTGCTTTTAAGCTCGCGCCAACGAGTTAAAGCCTGACCGAGTGGACTCCTGTCTGGTTTCTAGCACGGTCCAATTCTCTTTTCCTTTTTCTGGACATTTCGGATCACTGACCGAGTTTTCTTGGATATGCACTAGTAGCTTCACACAGTATGTTGTTGTTGATGTGTGTGATATCGTTGCCGTAAACCATTTCGTGATTCTCGCGAGATGTGTCAGGGACACCGCTCTCAAACTTGCATTGCTGGTTTTTCCGGCGGTGTCCCCCCAAGCTCTACTACCAGGATGATTCACCTATGACTTTGTTAACCACCGAAACAACTTTGAAGCTGTTATATTAAGGTACAGATCTTGCATAGAGTGCCTTTAATTGGTTACTTCAGGTGTGTTTGATTAGGGATGGAGATGAACTGTGCAGGACAGTCGATCGGCAGGAGTGGATTGGGCACCCTTACTCTAGGAAAGTAATGCCAGAAATCTCTTAGAAAGACAGCGCTCTTCCACCACCTCTTTGGGGTTGTGTTTTTGTATCTTTTAGCAGTATTACTAACACATCTTTTTTTTCTCTTGAAGGCACAACGGTGAATCTTGTAAAAGAACACAATGTGTATTCAGGTCATCACCTCCTCCAGATCAAAATATTAGACCAGCAGGGATTGTCCTCCATCCAAAACCTGTCTGTCACAGTGTGTGACTGCTCTATCGCTCCCAACTGCCATGTCAGGATGGCTCGGATGGCTCAAATGGGACCTGCTGCAGCCTGGATTGTTGTTCTTACAGTTCTCATCTTCATTGGTAATGCAGTTATTTAAAATCTTTTGATGGTATTAATAGTCCTAATAGATAATAAAAGATTTCACAAACAGTTTCATTATATTAAAAGATGGTGAATCATAGTGGAAAAGTTTGTGCACTAGCATACAGGTATGAGCATCTCATATTGATCCAGGCACACGTGACTCTTATCGATGACATACTGGAATCCATATATGCTATTGTTTATCATGGTCTGCTTTGTCATTCTCACAAAAGGATCTTGCTTGAATGTGCACAGATTGTTTGGCAATCCCTGCAGTGAATTTATCTGCATGGATTTATCTGACTTAAATAACTTATTGGTTATTCAGGTTTTCTCGTCTGTATATAGGAGAAATACCCTTCGCCACCGTTGATGCCACAGGGTCTGTGACAGTCCATTTTTCAGTCTCTCAGATACAACATTTGAGGGACATTACATTTACATTTATGCATTTGGCAGATGCTTTTATGCAATTACATTATAAGCTACACACAGTTACATTCTTATCAGTTCTTAGAATTGAACACATGACCTTGCTGCTACAATTGGCAACGCTCTACTGATTGAGCTATAGGAAAGCTACAGGAGCACTACAGGAAAACTGTACAGCTACAGGAAAACATTACAAACATTGTGCGGCTCCTCGATACACAAAAAAACGGTTATTGTCTTCAAGTCAGTAATAGACTCCTGTTATGTACCTGTATTGTCCCAAAGTAGTTTGGGACCTTTGCCAGGCTCTTGCTTCAGATCCAAACCAGGGGCTTCCATGCTTTATTGTTCAGTTACAGGATGGGAATTTCAGACCAATCCTTGGCATCAGATGCTCAGTCACCTCAAACATCTTCCTTTCTGCATCTTATCTGCATGTGATATTGTGTGGTAGATGTATTGCTTGCTGCTAAACCTTGCATGCTAGCTTGCATGTGGTTCACCTTCGTAAACCTATAGGATGCATATTTGCACATACAGATTATGATCATGTGATCCTCATGTGTGTTCACACAATGTATTCAGGTAGCATTTGAAGCTACCATTGCAGAGGAACAAGTGGGATTCTACACATTGACAAGCAGCCAACAACAACACACTGCACCTACTTGTTATAGGTTGAAGCCTTAGGGCTGAAGATGAATCTGCAGAAAAGCTGTCTTGTTCTTTATCAGTCAATGTATTTTCTGGCTATGCACCTGGATTCCAGATCAATGAGGGCAGCTCACGCAGTGAACAAAAGGCTGTAGCAAGGTTCCAAGTTTCCAGAAACTCAATATCGAATTCCCATGACTGAACTGCTGCCTCAGCAGTCCTTCATCTACTATGGTAACACCTGCAGCCATTTCAATACTGGTTAATAGCCAGGTGATTGTCTGGTGTTCACAGTCATGGTTTCTCTGGCATGGTGTGTAGATGGGGCTGCCTCCCACGTGCAGAGAAGTGGAAACCACAGATGCTTTTCTGACAGGATGGGGAGAACTGTGGCAGAATTGTGGCATACAGGGGAGGTTTAGTTCATGGCTGAGGGTATGTAATATCAATCTGTTTGAGTTATGGGTGGTAATTATTACCCTTTATCTTTTCAGACAGGGACTTGCAGGAGGCAAATACTAGTGAAAATGATAATACCATATTAGTGTTTCTCATCAATCGTCAGCATTGTTGCTTTTTGCAGACAGAAACCTCCTGCCAATTAGAGCAATACATATTCCTAGTCAGACCAAGAGTTTAGCGGATTCCCTTTCTCGCTGCAGCCTGAGCTCAGTGGATGGGTGTCTCCACAGAGAAGTGGTTTGATCAATTTGGGAGAGATAAGGGAAGTTGTAATTGGAGCTTCTTGCCAACGGGACAGTAACACTTTGTTGCCTATGGTTGAGAAGAATTAAGTACTAATTCAAGCACAAGCCCTAGCTAACGTGTGGCCAGATCTCCTTCTATATGCTTACCCTCCTCTTCCTCTGATCTGTGCGGTCCTGATACATGTATGTGTGCAGGAGAGATAGTACAGGCAATAGCTTCCAATTGTCCAGCAATTTTTTTTTCAGTCTCCTGTTAACCCTTACAACTGCTCCACCTCATCCGTTGCCCCTTTAGAGACCTACATGTATTGTCTCAGATGAATGGGACAATGTGGCACCCATTTCCATGGAGACTGAAGTTGTGTGTCTGGACCAAGTGTGCCGCACAAGCCCTCAAAAGTGAAGCCAAAACGTCTCGATCGCCCCCTTGTGACCGGTCCTAGTATAGGTCATAAAACCCACCTCCCCATGTTATTCAACGGGACGCGAGACCAACTAAACAATACAATTACACTGCACATATCCTTTTTCCAAAGATAGTTTCTGTCATTTACTGTAGTTTCTATCACATTGATGTAATTTCAAGTGTCCGTTTTTAAAATAAGTTTGTTTTTAGTTAGTTATGTGATGCTATAAAAACGGTGCTCTGACATAATGATTGACAGCTGTGATTGACAGTGTCACGATACGATTACAAAAAAGTGGAGAGGAGGACTCAAGTGCAAGGATATTTATTAACAACAACAAAACAAAAATACAAAGCAAAAACCCACAAGGGGGAAAACGTAATCAATGAAACATAAAACAGAACTGAGCTAGAATGACAAACACTGACCAAGAACACGAAGACCATCACAAGGAACAGGGGTAACATAAAACAGGACAGACACGTGACAGACAGGTTCTCTATGCGAGGTAGTCACTGAAGCACCAGCGGACTTTCTTTAACTATGTTGATAATGTGGTTAATAGTTGTTATTTTAACGAGATTCTGCAATCAGCAGACATCATTGGAGAGGAACGAAGCAGACAGAGGCCACTTAATGAAAGTGCGGGGCGTGTGCTTGCGTTTGATTCAGCGAGAGTGAGGGCGCGGCCTTGATTTCGCAGCTTTACTTCCTGCTCACGACTGCGCATGTCTGGTCCCCGAAAACGGAAGTGCGCAGACTCAAGTTCCAAGATGCCAGCTTCATATCGAAACACTGGCGGCTTCAGTTCTCTCTGATGGAAAAGAGCGAAGGGGTGTCGTCCATCTTTTTTTACAGTCTATGGTCTGGACCGTTGGGCTCCGATACTGATTGAATCAATGCAAGATTCTCTGTATGGTGCATAAACACTCAACCTTTCCACTATGACTAACCATCTCTGGCAGTCTTCCACTGATAATCCGACCAATTACCCAGGTAAACAGAAATTCTCTCTTTTTTCAGCAATGTGCTTAATGGTCCTTCTGATCTCCTGCAAGGCAGATAAAAAAATTATTGAAATGGACGATGGCGTTGGTTGTCTCATCAAAACAAATACGGAAAATCCAGGAACAGACTGCATGGTAATTTCATTACACAACCCACAGTAGTGGTCCGAATTAGTAATATTTGAATTGGTGCATTTTATTCGGTTTTAGGCAACACATTACAACAAGGTTATATATGTCTAAATTATGTAATAACATCAAATAATGAACAGTTCTTTTGCAGTATTTGTTAATTTAAAGGAGCTGTGTGCAAGAATTTTTTTAATTAATACATTTAATGTAATACATTTTCGTAATGGCCACAAAACAGTACCAGTTTTGGCCACAATCTTGCGACTCCTTTTATGGTAATTACTCTTTTCTATTGTAATATACTTTCCAATGTAATTTATTCCTGTGATCAAAGCTGAATTTTCAGCATCATTACTCAATCTTCAGTGTCACATCCTTCAGAAATCATTTTAATATGCCGATTGGATGCTCAAGAATTGCTACTTGATGTGACATTTTTTGACAAGATTGAAATAATGCATAGTTCTTGTTATTTGTATAATATAATTACAGTAACTAGTGTGTAAACCCTGTAAAATGTTACCACATTAAATTTAATAACTGTACTGTAATGCTGTAAAAACTATTGTTCATTGTACATGCTACCTAATTCATTAACAAATAATAATTAAGCGAACCTTATTGTAAAGAGTAAAGTATTGATAAGTGTAACTCATATTTATGTAAAAACATTTATTGTTGTCTTGAATGATTGTTTTAATTTAAATCATCAGGATGTCTTCATCAAGGTTCCTTCCAGTATAGGCATTCAGAAAATAGATTCTCCCAACGTAAATACTTGCATAAATGTGTCTACAAATGTAAATTCAAACCAGATGGTCACATCACAAACCGTGAGTAACAATGCAACTCTTCATGTTTGAATTTGCGGTTAATTAGAGCATTCTGGGAAATAATATTTATCTTTCAAATTATTTCAAACATACATAATATCATCTGACATTTCTGGAAATGTTTCTGTGTATTATATGTATGATTATTTGTTCATGAGTAGTTCAAACTGAAATATTCAATCCAAAATACAGTTAAAAGCAGTTCAATTTTATTTCTACTCATTTAAAGTGAAATTCTGCATCCTGTTTGCTATCGTATATAGGAGATGTAACTTTTCTTGTTTCATGTTGCTTCAAAATATCCAGATGATACATAAAAAACAGGAGGCTGCACAGCCAGTCTTCACCGACCAGATGTTCAGACGCTCAATACATAGAGTGAGTATTACAACCACAGCAAGTTTCCAAAGTTTTTGGTTATGTCATTGGTTTTGTGATGGACTGTGTCTGCCATGTGTGTTTTCTAGAGTTCCACAAGAAGTTCATACAGAGAAAATTTCAATGTAAGAATTAAGTGACTGTAATAATTAATACCATACGCAAAAATCAGCTCAGCCTTTCTTACATCATAATCTGTGTTTTTTTAAGCAGCGATCGAGTATCAGATCAAGGGCTTTTTACGGCAATGTGGCTTCCCTGAGCAACAACCTTGCTGTTGTGATCAACAAGGTGATTTTATGCTTCTTTAAACATACACTACTAATCACTTTAGAGCATAAGAAACATGTCCAAATGTTTGAAAGGATGGTTAACCATTTTCATTGCGCTTTCCTTCCCCGCTTCTTCTCTTCAGAAACTACTTGCCCTCCAAACCTGTGATGAGGAGTTTGTTGTTTATGAGCCGCACTGCTACGCAGATGAAGGACAAGCTATGGACAATGCCGAACTGGATGCACTCTCTATTCCAGAGAATGAATTTCATCCAGAGATGCTTATCAATCTGGACAACAGGTTCAGTCAACTAGCAATAATTTCCAGACCTGACCTGATACAAAGTTAACAGTTATCTCAAGAAGTGTAGCAAATTTTGAAAACTAGATACTAAACGAAAACATGAAATCAAAAATATTGCTACAGAATATTGTAAGATAAGGGATGCTGGGTTAAACATTCAGGACAAATGGATCAAGGTTCTTCAAAGATTTTTCTACTGTATAATACTGTTATTGTTTTAGGAAAGCTCGGGTTTTTGGTTTTGGGTCAGTGTAAATGAATGTTTTGTTGTGACTCTTGTTTTCTGTCGGCTGCAGGAGAAAATATATAATTCAGAAAGAAATATTATGTTCCGAAATATTATGATGATGTCGTCGTCACTATTTTTGAATGTTGGACATTCTAGTTGAATTTTAAAATTTTTAATTTTATAGTATAAATCATACATTTGAATGGAGTCTGTGTACTTTAAATGGGTTTAAATAATTGCAGACATTTAACATAAAAATAGAAAATTCAGTAATGCTTTAATCTGGGGAAAAACTGATAAAGCAGTTTTTGTTGCTGATAAGGATGTTGGAAGAGAAAGACTGTGACAGTGTTATGCAAAAACCTGTGACATATCTGGGTCTGTTGTTCCCTTGAGTGCAATATTTGTAACTAGAATAACTAGGAAACAAGGGTTGCTGGTTTAGGTGTTTCTTTAGACATTGTTGTAAAAATGCTTTACTTTGACCCTATTTCTTAATTTTTTTTTATATGTACAGTACATTGACATATGCGAGACAATGAATCTTTAATAAATAAAAATAAATAAAATTCTATTAAAAGCGGAATGAATGGTTTCATTCTTTGGGATCTGGACGTTTTATTTTGACAAGTCCCTTGAACTGTTCAACCTGTTTCTTAACCTATTTATTCCCACAGCGCTTAAAGAATTTCTGGTGTGTGGGTGTGAGGAAAAAAAAATTGTGACCTCACCCACCAATCATATGAGAGGAACGCAGCTCTATAACTAACGTTACAAGCCTACCAGAAGCATAACAGAGTGGGTCCTGGAGACACACAGTGTGATTGAGATCCATACGGCATGTTATCACTGTGAAAACATGGAGCGCAAGTTTGTGATGCCTGAATATGATGTCCTTCCCATAGATAAAACACTCAAAAATAAATGGCGCTAGGCGTGGATAAAAGAAGGTTTAGATGGAAAGCCTGGTGCTTGTTTCTGCATATTTTGCTCGAGGAAGCTACTACTGTACATGCCAGCAGTGTTAAGAAAGTGCTTTAGCTCGTCATAAGTTAGACCCCAGTCATAGAGCCACTGCCACTATACCGGAACATGACTTTTCATTCACAATTTCGCAGCCACTTGTCCACCCTGTGTAGAAAAGTAGCAGATGCATATTCTCACTCAATGGTGATGAAGCAACAACCTTGAATATGGATAAATTACTCAATGTGCTTGTTCACTTATTTGATGGTGAAAGCAACAATGTAATAACATAACATGATATCTTTGATATATTGATCTCTCCTGCCATTGAAGGTAGATCTGTGTCTGTCAAGAAGAGATGCTTAAATGAGAACACTTGTGCTATTTATGATGGCTATATCTTTAACACCAAGCATATCTGCTGACTCCGAGTGAGTTTGCTTCATTCTTCTCTGAGAAAATCAAGAAAGTTGATCAGCACATCCTTGACTTGCTCTGGGGTCAGATAGATCAGACCACAACCTGAGAAAATAGTTACTGTCTGTTTTCAAAGAAATTGAAGACAAACCAAAAAAATCCTTAAAAAATCCACCTGCACCCTTGACGCACTTCCCACATCAGTTTTTTTCAATAGTGTGTGTAACAGCTCTGAAGCAGATCTCCTAGAATTGGTAAATGCCTCACTTTGTGGGAGTTTTCAAAACTCCCTAAAAACTGCAGTTAAACAGTAAACAGACTGCATTTATATAGAGCTTTCATAGACCCAATGGCCACCATTTTGGCGCTTTACAATTTGCCTCACATTCACCCATTCATCCACTCATTCACACACTGACAGCGGTGTCAGCCATACAGGGCGCCACCCAGCTCCTCGGGAGCAGCTGGGGTTAGGTGTCTTACTCATGGACACCTCGAAACTTGGTCAGGTGGAAGCGGGGATTGAACCACCAACCTTTTTAGTTTGTAGACAACCTACATGAACCACTGAGCCACTGCTGCCCCAGTTGTCAAGCCCCTCCTGAAAAAGAGCAGTCTGGATAAGATCGACCATCTTAAGCAACTAGACCGATCTTAAAGGGTTAGTTCACCCAAAAATGAAAATTCTGTCAGTATTCACTCACCCTCATGTTGTTCCAAACCTCTATGTGTTTATTTGTTCTGCTAAACACAAAGGAAGATATTTGGAAGAATGTTTTAATCAAACAGATCTCATTCCCCATTGACTACCACAGGGCCCTCGCTCCGCACACGCGCATCACGCACTGCGCGTAGGGCACCAAGTGCTTGGGGAGGCACCAAAAAATCTGGGTCGTGAAAAATCATCACAATAGGCAACTAGTATAAATAACAAATAAAAGATGTCTAAAGCATGTTAATATTACAAAAGCAAATAAAAAAGTAATATAGGCCTAGAGACCAAATTAGTCGAGAAAATGGTGCGAGTCTCCCTCTGGTGCCCCCCTTTCCCACCTGCCAGTGGTCTGTTCCTCAATCAGTGTCAAATTTGACAGACACCTGATCGACATGACCAGACATGGCCTCGAAAAGGCATCAAGAGTCGGGGGCAGAAAAAAGAAGAAACAGCGGGATTATACTCGCGCGTCGCTTGCGGTTAAGACAATGTTTTAATTAAAAGTGTTAGTTTTGTAGGCGCCTTTCGCGTCGTGTATGCATGTCCAGGGCAGGGGGCGTCGCTAGTAGTGCAAATGATCCAGGGCTTTCCCTGCATGTTGAATCTTATATTTTAACGGGGGTCCGGGTATTTTTCCCCCGAGAAATTTTGAAACTTGGGCTGTTTAAGATGCAGTTAGTTTGTTTGAGAAGAAAAGGAAGTTTTTTCGTTGTTGTTCTATGTGGATACTGCGGTCATTTTCAAGAGGTTCATAGGCCAAGGGCGACATCTGTTGGTGAAACTGCAATTAGAAAAAAAACCCCCCACTATCTCAGTGTTTGTATATTTTCATATTCACAGAGTTGTCAAATTATTAGGGCTGGGAAAAGATTAATCGCATCCAAATAAAAGTTTGTGTCTAGTATATGATATTATGTGTGTACCGTGTATAATTATTTTGTATATAAATACACACCCATATGCACGTATATATTTAAGAAATATTTGCATGTATATACTGTATATATATTTATTATATATAATTTATATTATATATAAATGTAAATATTTTATATATAAGTAACAAATATTTCTTAAATACATACATGCAAATGTGTGTTTATATATATATATATATATATATGAAGAGTTCAGATGCAAAAGCCTCTAAATGCCATTTGAAATTTTCTTCTAAAACTAAGAAATTCTGAATGATTGTTATTCCTTGGGGTGGGGTGGGGTGGGGTGGGGGGCACCACCAAGCATTTGTGCTTAGGGCACCAAAATGGCTAGTGCCGGCCCTGGACTACCATAGTAGGAAAAAATACATACTATAGTAGTCAATGGGGAATGAAATCTGTTTGATTAAAACATTCTTCCAAATATCTTCCTTTGTGTTCAGCAGAACAAATAAACACATAGAGGTTTGGAACAACATGATGGTGAGTAAATACTGACAGAATTTTTATTTTTGGGTGAACTTACCCTTTAAATATTCTTTCATAGGCAAGATCGTTGAAAAAGTTGTCTTCGATCAGCTGAACAAAATCTTAAAGGGCACCTATTATGCCCCTTTTTACAAGATGTAATATTGGTCTCGGGTGTAATTTTTTGAAACTACATACACATTCTGTGATAAAGTTTGCTACGTACAAGCAAAATTACATTCATGCGAGGGACCTGTGGCGTCATGTTTACTTGTCATACAAGGTGCTTCTGTGGCAAATGTGAGAAGATGGCTAACTTAAAGAACAACAACATATATGCAGTTTTTAATACAATATCTTTAAAAATATATATTGTAACAAAGTTGAGGTGAATCAAACACAACTTAATCAAATTCATCTCTCATGGGATTAATTCAAATGTGATCCAGCACTCCAGTTTCTGGAGCTCACATTCCATTGACACAGAATGGCCAAACCTTCCCCCTCAGAAGACTTTTATGGCCCAAGAGATAGGCACTAAAACAGAGAGAATGCTGTCACTGTTTCATCCTTATCAAGACAAATCTGGGGCCTGACCACAAAGACCCTTTGATCCTGGACAAAGATGTAAAACAGATCTTTTTCTAACTCAGATTACAGCAAGAACTTTGCCTGACTTTTCGAACACACAATGACCTCACTGTTGAGATCTGAGATCTCACACATAAAATCATTAAAACTCACACAGATAATAATCATAATTCTTGTTGCTTCATACAATTCATGTGTTTGTGTTTATTATGCTTAGATCACATATTAATGATGTTAACTATTAACTCTTGTAATTGTTTATAACTCTTCTGTGTGAATGAGAGTGTTGTGCTTCCTATCAAAAGAATCGTACTCTCTTAATTCAAAAGATGGCTTGATTGAAATCTGTAAAATGTGTTGTGTATGATTACAACAACCTATAATGTTAATGTTAAAATATGGTCTCTTGGGGGCGCTAGTGCGCACGCGTAGGATGTAGACGTGTTTAGATCGCGCTCTCCACCACAACTTTTGCAAATCAGTAAATACCACGCTAAAACTGTCCAAAGATCAATATTTTTGCTCGCTCTTCTATCTCATCCATTGAACTTCTCTAAATCTGATAATGTCGCGGCAGAGAAACCCTCCTGGGAGGCATAAGACCATTGACGGATACATCGGCAGTGCTAATGCTAGTGGGGCTAACGTTAGCTCTAACGATGGCCGCTCCAGCGAGCCATCTGCTACACCCCCGACTACCGTTTCAGAGACTATGCCTACAGACAAAATCCACATGTACGAGATGTGCAAGGAAATATGTAAGGAAATGTCAGAGACGACTTTGGGGAGATTTGATGAGAGATTTGATGCCTTTGACACCAAGTTTCAATCTGTGCTTTCGGTGCAAACCGACCTGCAAAACCGCATGGTCAACCAAGAGCAAACAACTAGTGCACTTGAAGAGCGCGTTGAAGTGCTTGAAACGAAATGTGAGGATTTAACAAAATACACCAGCCAACTTCAAGCCAAACTGCTGGATTTAGAGGCTCGGTCTCGCAGACACAACATCAAGATCGTTGGTATAAAAGAAAATGCAGAAGAGGGTAAACCAACTGACTTTGTTTCCAAACTTATACCCGAACTGCTGGGAAAACAGCACTTTCCACAACCGGTGAAAATTGATCGTGCACATCGCTCTCTACAACCCAAACCGGCGTCGGGTGGCAAGCCTCGCACCATTATGGCTCGTATTCATCATTTTCAGGTGAAGGAGCAAATTCTACGCCTCAGCAGGACACAACCAATGGAGTATAAAGGAAACAAAGTTCTGATCTTCCCTGATTATACCAACGAAGTGTTGAGCCAGCGCTGTGCCTTCCGAGACGTGATGAAAGCCCTGAGAGACGGGGGAGTTAAGCATCATCTGCACTATCCGGCCAGACTGTATGTTTACTGGGATGAGGAAGAGAATGATCAGGAGGTCTTCAATGATTCAGCAGCAGCTGAAGCCGCACGTTTGAGGAGGAGGAGACGTAGCGTTTCGGCGGATGGTTAAAATGCTATGGTCTACGTTTGCCAATAATAGACCATCTTCTTTAAGAGAAAGATGCTATGTTTGCTTTCTATTTAAGGTGAGCGCGTTCGCTTATCAGTAATAAATGCGCCACACTGCCGGCCAGTCATCGTACTGTTTGCCAATAAGAGACCATCCGGACACATGACAATTATTAATATATCAGGTTGCAGGATAATTCCTTTTACAGGCGTATTTTATTATGTTTTCAGATGTGGTACTAAATTTCATTTTCCAACGTATTTACGTTGTGGTTGGGGGCTATTTGAGTCGGGCCTACTATTTGCCCAGCAGCTCCTGTTTTGACCAAGTTGGGTAGATACGCGTCATGTTCGGGGGACGCGGAGATGTGGGGGGGGGGGGGTGGGTGTCGGACTGTGTTGTTGTTTTTGTTTTTGTTCGGCTCAGATGCACGTGTGTTTTATTCAATTGTATAATATGTTGCAACAACATTTGTGTTTCCTTACATTTTTCCAGGATGACTCAAGTACAAGGTAGAATAGATGTTGGAGGCAGGGATTTACAACTGATTTCATGGAATGTGAAAGGGCTTGGTAGTGCAGTCAAAAGGGGGAAAGTTTTTAAGCACCTGAAATCTCTTTCTGCAGATATCATTTTTCTACAAGAGACCCATATCAGAACAGCAATGCAGCACAGGCTGAAATGTAATTGGGTATCTCAGATATATCAGTCACCATTTACCTCACATGCTCGTGGTGTGGCAATATTGTTTCGAAAAAATATCCCTTTTCAGGTAACCTCTGTTAGCAATGACCCTCTTGGTAGATATTTACTGGTCTCTGGTACAATAAACTCATTCCCAATAACCCTGCTTAATATATACTGTATGGTCCAAACATGGACGAGCCCAATTTTTTTAGGAAGGTTTTCGACCTACTTCCAGACGATAGTGACTCAAACATAATAATTGCTGGGGATTTTAATTGCTATTTAGATCCATTTTTAGATAGATTATCTACGCGACCAGCTCCTGAAATTGCATCTGTAAAGCTTTTAAACAATCTTTTGAAAGTTAGGAATCTAGTAGATATTTGGAGGATTCAACATCCTACAAGCAAAGAGTATTCATTCTACTCAAATGTCCACAAATCCTATAGCAGGATTGACTTCTTTTTGATTAGCTCTAATCTCATTTCCCAAATCACCAATTCCAAATATCACAATATTTTGATTTCTGACCATAGCCCCTTAGTAATATCATTAAATATTTCTCTCCCAAAACAGATTTATTCATGGCGTTTTAACCAAATCTTTTATGTGATGACAACTTTGTTAAGAATACAACCTCCAAATTGAAAGATTTCATAGAATTTAATGATAATGGTGAAGTGTCTGACCTGACCTTATGGGAAACGCTGAAAGTTGTTCTGCGTGGTGATGTAATCTCACACACTTCAGCCATTAAGAAGAAAAGCGAAAAGAGACTACTTGAAATTAATAGCACTCTTTCTACTTTGGAAAAAGCCTACCAAAATTCTAAATCACCAGATCTTTACAAAGAGATATTAAAGCTTAAATATGAATATAACGATATTATGAGTAGCCAAGTCAAGAACTTATTTTTAAAATTAAGGCAGAAGCACTTTGAGCTTGGGGATAAACCAGGTAAATTACTAGCACAACAACTTAAAGGTGCCCAGGCGTCAAGAGCAATTCGTGCTATTAAATCTAAAACAGGCACACTTCTAACCAATCCAGCTGACATAAATCATCGTTTCAGGGAATTCTATTCTGAGCTTTACTCCTCCAAACACAATGTTTCACAATCTAATTTGAATGATTTCTTTGACTCTATATCGCTGCCCAAACTGAATGATGTTGCTATGAAATGTCTTGATTCGGACTTTACACTGCAGGAATCATCAATGCCATAAAATAGTTTCCGTCGGGCAAGGCTGCTGGCCCTGATGGTTATTGCGCAGAATTCTACAAAAGATTCTGTGATATTCTTGCACCGCTTATGCTCAGAATGATGAATAATTCTAAAACTGAAGGGAAATTGCCAAACACCCTTTATGAAGCAAACATTTCTTTAATTTTAAAAAAGGGCAGAGATGACGCAGACCCTGCAAGTTTCAGGCCAATCGCGCTTCAAAATTTTGATCGCAAAGTAATAACTAAAATCCTGGCTACTAGGCTGAATAAATATTTAGCTTCTATCATCCATTCTGACCAGACAGGGTTTATTCCTGGTAGACTCTCCTTTTCTAATGTCAGGCGGCTGCTCAACACTATTTATTCAAATTTTAGTGGTACTAAGGGAGCTTCTATTTTGTCCCTCGATGCTCACAAAGCTTTTGATCAGGTCGAATGGCCTTATCTGTTTGAGTCACTACGCAGGTTTGGGTTTGGGGAAGTCTTCATCTCTTGGGTGAAACTGATATATGCAAAACCGTGCTGTTCCATTTTGACGAATGGTGATCAGTCAGCCCCTTTTTTTTTGCAACGTTCAGTTCAGCAAGGCTGTCCACTATCTCCGGCGCTCTTTGCTATTGCACTGGAGCCACTCGCTGTTGCAATAAGAGAGCACCCACAGGTGAAGGGGCTTCAGATTGGAGGTGTGGAAACACTTATTAGTTTATATGCTGACGATGTAATACTGTATTTGGATAATGCTGAAAAATCAGTCCCCCCTCTTCTTGAGCTGGTCAAAGAGTGAGTTTGTGAGTTTATCCAGTACTTACTCAACTGGTTTTTTACAAAGTATAGTATCCCATTCAAAATAGTTAATGATCATTTTACATACCTTGGTCTGGCTATACCCAAAGATCCAAAGCTAATATTCAAATTAAATTTCGCAGAATTTATCTCAAAATTAAAGCAAAATATTGAATCCTGGAAAATTCTTCCCTTATCAATGATTGGACGAATACACTCAATTAAAATGGTCTCCCTCCCCAAATTTTTATACCTATGTCAAAATCTCCCAATTTATCTCACTGCAACCTTTTTTAAAGACTTGGATTCAATTATTTCGTCCTATATTTGGAACGGCAAAAATGCCAGAATTTCGAAGGCTCACTTGCAGAAGTCTAGATCAGAGGGAGGGTTAGGCTTGCCTGTATTTAAACATTATTATTGGGCTGCCAATATTAGGGCATTGGTGTTTTGGCAGCAGGGATCCCTGGATAATCTGACGCCTGCAACCCCTTTGTGGCTCAAGATTGAGGCCAATTCTGTGAAAAACTCTTCATTATCAGCCATGTTATTTTCCAAGTTTGATAAGCTAGAGCCATATAAAAACTTATGTTTCGTGGTAAAGCAATCAGTTAGAATTTTAAATCAGGTTAGGTGCTTTCTAAACTTACCAAACACATCAGTACAAACACCCATTTGTTTTAAACATTATTTTCTGCCTCCCTGGCATGACATATTGTACCATGACTGGAGAAAGAAGGGCTTGGTTTCAATTAATAATCTGTATATTGATGGTAAATTTGCATCATTCAACCAGCTGAAAGAGAAATATAATCTTCCTAATTCCCATTTCTTTCGGTATTTGCAGGTTAGGCATTACACCCAATCAAAAATTGAGGATTTTCAAAATCTACCCCTGGAGCATGAAATTTATGAAATTTGTAAGAGCCCTCCTTTCTCCAAACATCTTATTTCGAGAATTGTACATTTATTTGATGACCGCATAACGGCGAGCACTTTGAAAACTAGGGATACTTGGAAGGAAGAGCTGGGTGTGGAATTATCTGAATCCATGTGGAACACCTGTCTGTCTAATATTCACTCCTGCTCTTTAAACAGCAGGCACCAATTAATTCAATTTAAGATTGTACATTGCTTGCATTTTTCCAAAGTCAGATTACATAGAATGTACCCATCAGTTTCTCCTATGTGTGACAAATGTAAAATGACAGAGGGTACACTGTCCCATGCTTTTTGGACTTGCTCCTCATTAACAAATTTCTGGTCCAAGATATTTGACTGGTACTCCAAAGCATATAAGAGGCCCCTTCAGCCTGAGGCTGGACTTGCCATTTTCGGCTGCTCTCAAGCAACAGGTGCAATTTCTACTATAATGCGGCAACCATTGGAACTAGGAATGATAGTTGCCAAAAGACTGATCTTGAGGGAATGGAAGTCCCCTACCCCTCCTCTCTTTCAGGCATGGATCACTGACATGCTGTCCATAATACAAATGGAAAGACTCCGCACTGCTCAGGTGGATGCATTTCTCCGTTCGTGGAGCCCATTCCTGGCGCATTTCGAGGGGTTTAAATTGCAGTGAACTGACTGTGTCCCTGTGTTAGAATTTTTTCTGCTGCTGTTGTGTTAAACATGATTGTAACAATTGATGGTTGGTGCATCTGGGCCTTGTTTGTTTGTTTGTTGTCTGTCTATTTGAAAATGTAAATAAAATATACAAAAAAAAAATATGGTCTCTTGTCTCTCTGCTAAGTGCTGGAGACCAGGCAGCTCACAGATCATGCATAATTTATGATCCACAGAAGATAGATCCACCTCCTAAAAGTATGCCATTGTCTCATTGGTCAAAATTCTTCTGGGGGGTTGGACTAATGTTTAAGTTAAAGAGCCGAACAAAGTAACAAGACCTCATGTTCAGTTCAGCCCGAGTTTTGTTTGTTCAGTTTGTAACTGTTAAGTTCGTGCCTCTCTCTAAAACACTCTCTTTTCTCTCTTTTCTTTTTCGTAAGAGGCTTTTTTCAAAGTTAAGTTTGCTGCAAAGCTTCGTTTTAAATGGCTCTGCCGCAACACGCTTCGAATTGTAAAGACTTGTAATTGTAAAGGGGGGGGGGGGGTGTTAGTTATACTAACTATACTGTTAGTAAGGATTAGAACCCAGAACCTGTGACACAAAAGTTCTTCCTCTGGACCATTAAAGTTCATGGGGATATGTATTTAATCACGTGAAAATTCTCACCACTAACAACATATAATAGATCTCATTAAACGACAAATTAAACACAATGTACTATTGTATACTATGTAACATGTCATGCCCTCCGTGAGTGGTATTTACGACAGTAATGTTAAAAACAAGCACTCCAAGTTCTAGGGGTCTAGGGGTCGCTGTTTGACAAAAAACAGCATTCTTGTCTGGTGCCCCTTTAAGATTCATTGTAAATCAATGAATCATCCCCTTTGAGCTAAATTGGCCTTCGGCCCCCTTAAATACATTTTATGTATATTATTATAGTGTAATTGTTACAATATTTATAAACGTGTGGTTGCACACTATACAAACAAGGTTTAAATTATATACACAGACATCCTATGACGACGACAACAACTTTAGACGCATTTGTTGTTGAATTGACTGACATCGACTGAAAAGACTATTTGCTCAAAAATCATAAAATACACTTACTGTTACTGGAGGTGACGGTGGATCGCAAACAGTAGACGACAATCCACACTTGAGGATTAACTTTTAAGCCACAACAACAGGACTAACCCACAAGTCCACGACAGAACACTTATGTTTCCAAGAGACATTACCGGCTGTCGTTGAAACAATGGAGGATGGTGTACAGATCACCGAGGGCGGGGTCTAGGCCAGGGGTGGGCAACTATTTTGGCTCAAGGGCCACACTGGGTTTTAAAATTTGACAGAGGGCCGGCCGGGCCGGCCCAGTGGCAGATTATACCAGCAAACAAATTTACGTTGATCACGTAATTTACATGGTATATTAATTTATATGCTATAGATATCGCCATTTAGCATTGTTATATTTTGTGTTTATTTTTAAATTTAATTTTATATTTATTTTAATTTTATATATATTTACATTCTTTTTAAATATTGTTTATCCTTAGTATTATTTAATGAGCCTAACAGTAAATTAGAAACAAAACACCAGCAAGTGTACACTTAGTAGAGTAAAAATTAGAGAAGGTTACATTAAAGAGGCTATATGCAGCTTTCCCCCCAAAATAAACATAACAATAGCCTTTTTATTTTACCATTTATGACTCAAACATCTCCGGATGAGCATACTGATACCTTGTCGGCTCACAGTGGGTGCACCTATAAGCCTGTATCCTATTTTTCCTATTTTCTGTCGGGTCCGAATTTTCCCGCGCTGTCTGCGGATGTGACGTCAAGCGCGTTCATGTTACGTATAGCATCCAGGCGGCGCTACATTTAAAAAAAATGCAACGCGTCAAAAAGCTGGCCGATGCCCATCTTTATGCAAATGAATAAGGTCCTTCTCTATATGAGTTCGCATCTAACACGGATTTTTTTGTAACAATGAGTTCAGTCATACATTAACAGTGCAGTCGATGCTGTTGTTTACATCCGAGTGCCGCCATAATGGCCGCTCATCCGGGTTACCGCCCAGAATGTGACGTCGGTGAAAACCCTCAGATCACTCTGCCAGCCCACCACTGCTAGTCAGCAAGTAGCCTACACTCGCAAACAGAACTCTTATCTCAAACAATATATGTATTTAACTGGTCTTACCTCTGTAAACATAATGTTGACCTCCTTGCTCCAGATGACTTGTGTGCCCGTACGAGCGCGCGCTTCGAGAGCGAGCAGAAAGGAAGAGCAGTTCTGTTTTTTGCCCACAGGTGTCAGTCGCGAGTTTAAATTTCAGGAAATCGCATGTAGCCTCTTTAATTCAACTTTATTAAAACTCCATATGGTTATCAAATTGCACCTAATACACAAACGTCATACATTTGTGAAAAAATAAAATAAAAATAAACAAAATTTATTTAATTATGATAAATGAAACGTAAAAATCAAAAGCAGATTAGAACATTTATTGAACAAAACCAGCTTCTGTACATGGCGGGAACGTAGCGAGGCGGGCGATAAAGTTCGGTAACCGGAAGCAGTCCAAGAAACAAATACAGAGGAGCAAAGAAACTAAATATCAAATGAAAAACTAAAAAAATCAAATGAAAACTAATCAGGCGTACAAGTGGTTACTAACATTTTTTTTCTCTGTGAGTTTCCAAATAAGGAGAAAAAAAACATTAACGTGCAACAAAGGAGTGTTGAAATGATTCAATCGTGCCAACGTTCTGTTTCCTGGGATATTAGTTATAAATTGCATATGACAAATTACAAAAAACGGTCTGACTCATTTATTCATTGTATGGTTTCCATGGTGACGCGTCATTGCTTGTCACGTGACACACCGCAGCACAGCCACAACTGCTCTGAATGAATGATCTGCTTTATTCAAGTATTGCAGGAAAAAGGCAAAATGAATGTGTGACAGGGATGTTGGTTCGGTGAATGGGTGATGGAAGGAGACACAGGGTCGGCGAATACTGGGGCTCGTGCACTTTATTGAGTTACTTTCTCTCCCCGCAGCACTTGCTCGCGCTCACGCAGTTAGATCAGAATATTTCAAAAACAAATCACATATAAAACATTACTCTCCCCGCTGGATACAGCTTCTCAGGTCACAAATGCAGCAACACTCTTTCCACTGAAACAGCTTGCAGCCCAGTGTTTTCTCTCTTTCTAGACAGCGCGTGCACAAGCTCCCAGTCTCTCTCTCCCCACTCTGTCAGCACGGCCCGCTTACCGCTCGACTCCCCCCTCGCGCTCTCCCGCTACAGACTGCGCTGCACAACGCTCCCCATGCAAATGCAATCTTTAAGACAATATTTTAAATACTCGACGGGCCGGATTAAACAGCCAAACGGGCCGCATGTGGCCCGCGGGCCGTAGTTTGCCCACCCCTGGTCTAGGCCACAACCACACTGTCAATCAAATCCCTTGCTCAATTCTACGTCACAAAGAGCTGAATCTTAGAACAGCTCGTTCTGAGACAGTGCATATGATTTATTGAGATTGTAAAAAAACACTTGGTGGATTTTTATCTTTCTAGAGTGGTTTTGCTCACACACTGCCAACACACATTTATGTTCAAACACCATGTAAAAGTGAATTTTCCATAATAGGTGCCCTTTAATCCATAACCCTAATCACAACAGAAGACTTTATGCATTTTTACAATAATAATAATAATAATAATAGATATATATATATATATAATCTTAATAAAATCTAACAAAACCATCCCGTGCCACGTAGTTGGTGTGTGATGAGTGCACAAATGTAGGAAATTAGACATTTTAGATAATTTAATAATTCACCAACATAAAAAACAACGATAAAAAACAAGAAACAATGTTAAACTACCACGTAACTGTCACAGTCCTCGTCTGCACCAGTTTGTCTTCGTCATCTTCACTACACTTCCCAGGATCCTCTTGTCTCCACACCTGAACTCACTCACGCAATCATCCACCAGTTCATCATCCTGTTCATCTGTGTCAACTGTCTTCACCTTGTTATGTTTGACTCATTCTTGTATTTAGTTTGCTTCTGTTCAGTCTGTCCTTGTCAGTCGTTATGAATGTTACATGGAGTTTTGTGAGTTTTGTGAGTTACCTTCTGCCTGCCTGTACCTGTTTTGATTTCGAGTAAATCTTTCTTTTGTAGCCTTTTGCCCTAACCCAACACAACCCCTAAACATAACCCACATGGAAAACTTTAGGGATTTTTTTTTATTTCCATAAAGCATTCTTTAGTATGTTAGGTTTAGGATGCTTGAAGAAATACTGAAATAATATGTAGTATAGGTGCGTTCCATTCGACAGGGTCCCTACGCAGTGTTCACTGCTCCCTACTCCCTGAACACGGTATATCAGTTGAAGTGGACTTCACTGACTTCCTGTGAAGTGATGTATCGATGTTCCCTTATTCCCTATGACGTTTGCAGTGCCCTTTGAACTGAACATGTTCGTTCTCTTCAAATTGGAATCTCACTTAAGATGGCGAAATACCCTGTGAAGTCCACTTCGCAGTCCACTTACGGTCGAATGGAACGCACCTGTATTATTACATAGTATTAATGCCATGGAGTTAATATTTTCCTTGTAAACCATGCATATGTACAAGACATATGATGCAAAAGCCTCTAAGTCCGTCTAATTTTTAATTTGTATCAGGCTCCTATATGGTTTCCACCAAAGTACTGACATTTTGACATTTGAATGGGCTGAGGCTTGGATTTAATGAGTTTCAAGTGAATGTATTTGATGAATGTGTGCTATGTGTGCAGACACTTTTATCCAAAGCAACTTTTAAACATGAGAAGGGCTAGCCTAGCAATATAATGTTTCACACATTGTTCAGAACAGTACAAGCTAGAACAGGAAGGGAATAAGACTTTAGAAATTTCTCAAAATTAGAACCGCTTGCGGGAAAGTTGTAACGGTTTGACAGTCCCAAAATCAAAGATGTAGACAGGCTGTATCTCCGCAACGCTTTATCATATTCAGACCAAAGCACCACCTTTTGGTCAAAAAAAAAAAAAAAAAAAAAGACCAGACAGCACCACCTTTTGGTAAAAAAAAATTATAATACAATTTCCTAAAATGCTAATTTCTACCATAAACAACTTGAGTGTTTGTGGTGTGAACCGTTCAGTTATTCAGAAATAGCAAGAGAGAGGGGGATACCAGTCTAGCTCCACTTAACCAACTCAAACTGCAATCCTCACGATCAAAGCCGCCACATCACCTAAAAGTAAACATGTTTCCTAATAATGTGGTAAACTGTATATTGACAGAACAGAAGACCATGAATGTGTGTGAATTTGTCAGTGTTAAATTGTGACACTTAGTTGCAATTAAGTTGCAGGTGAAGGTGAAGAAGAGATTGTGGAACTAGTATGCTCTGTTATTTTTCACGTTTCCTATCAATGGGATTAGAATTAAAAAAAATATACAACATGGGACAGGAATATATATATATATATATATATATAAAATAAAAATAAAAAGTTACACAATGTGGACTTGAGGCACTGGGGAATACCGGAAATGTTCACATTTCCCACATAATACTGAAATCACATTTTCTTGAATATAGCAATAAACCAACTAAGAAAACAGTCAGAATATTTCAAAGCAGTGAAATCACTTTTTTTTTATTTTTAGAAACAGGTTCGTGAGACACTCCAGAATATTAGTAAATAGTTAAAAATGTAGCAGCGCACAGACTCTCTATAATTGTTGTGAAATTGCAGCTTTTATTTTGCACCGGCAGTTATAGGGTTAATGCAGAGAGTTCGGAAAAGGTCGGGTAGAGAGAAACGAGCAAGTGAGTTTGACTTATGCACTTGTGTACAGGCTATCTGTGTGTTTCAGTTCAAACAATAAGTCTTTTCTATCGAGGCTATTTTTGAAAGTTGAGTCTATCGCTGAGATTGTTTGCTCAACATTGGACACAGGGACTGTCACCGCCAAACTTGACAATGTGTACAGCTGACCCATGCTCTCAGCGGGACTTTCGCCATCAAAATCATTTGTGACATACGAATGATTGGCATAAGTTTTGTTTTCAGTTCACGTTGTTGTGTACTTGTGCAAAATAAGATTATTAAATCATTTGGTCTATAGTTATGTTGTTTTAAGATATTACAGTATGTGAAGTCTGTGGGTGGCACCATAGAAGCACAAAAGGGTTTCTGTATCTTGAGTTGGAGATCTTTGAATAATGGTAATATATCATGATGTCATCCAGCTGCACTGACAGATTTATAGCATGTATGTAATTACAGGAGGAAGTTTTCTTGGATTAATCTGTTTCTGGATCACTGCAGTAATGAAGCTCATCCAGATAAATCAAATCCACCACAGGGTGTTCTGGGACCTCATGCATAAAACTTTTCATGTGTTTTATCCTGAAAGTATGTATGGTCAAATTTTCCTCCTGCTACTCATTCATGTTTGTTCACAGGATTGTTTTTACTTCTGAAGTTCTCTTAAATTAATATGAATGTCTTCTTATGTTTTGAATCCATCCTAACGAGGACATCCATGGGCTGTTCAGAGTTACAATGATTGGCATGATAAGATCCTCTCAGCATATTTTAAAAGTAGCTGACATCATACCAGACATAATTTAATGGAAAGAGGTGTTATGGGTGTGGGGAAGGTTGAAGGAAAGACTGAGTCAAAACGCTCCAATACAAACATTTACTAAACTCAAACAGATATGCAAACGGACAGAGAACACACATCCAAATGGACAGAGAAGACACACGCAATGGACACAGAACATGCATGCGTACGCATGCACACGCACACACACCCACCCACACACACACACGCACACACACGCACACACACACACACACACACACACACACACACACACACATGCACACACACACACACACATCCAGAAAAGATGCGTCTTCAGCCGTTTCTTGAAAATGGTGACGGACCCAGCAGCTCTAGATGAGTCGGGCAGATCATTCCAACATCATGGAACAGACCAGGAAAGGTCAGAGAAAGAGATTTTGTGCCTCTTTGAGATGGCACCATAAGACGATGTTCACTTGCAAAGTGCAAGATTCTGGATGGCACGCAAGTCTGAAGTAATGTTTAGGTAAAAGGGAGCAGAGCCAGTGATTGTTCTGTAGGCAAAAGTCAGTGACTTGAATTTGATGTGAGCGGCAACTGGCATACAGTGCATATATGTGAGGAGAGGAGTACATGTGCTCTCTTCGGCTCTTTAAAGACCACTCTAGCTGCAGCATCTGGATCTGTTGCAGAGGTTTGAGAGTGCAAGCTGGAAGACCTGCCAGGAGAGCATTACAATAGTCCAGTCTGGATAGAACAAGTGGACAAGGAGTTTTGTAACATGCTCTGATAGGAAGGGTCTGATCCTCCTAATGTTGTATAAGGCAAATCTGTAGGACTGGGCAGTTTCTAGCAATGTGGTCTGTAAAGTTCAATTGATCAGTTTGGAGTAATGGATAAGGAACCTAGATGAATGGAGAAGTTGTGGTGTAGAGTTGGGTTGCCCAGGAGACATGTTCAATCGGTTCATTTTTGCCTATCTCGATGATATCTTGATCTTTTCTCATATACTTGATTGTGTCCAGCACATCAGGTACAGAGCCCCTAAAGGCAAGGCAAGGTAAGTTTATTTTATATAGCACATTTCATAACCAATGGTAATTCAAAGTGCTTTACATAGAAGAAATTAATATAATCAAAACAAATAAAAATAATTAAAACAGTTTAGAATAAAATTTAAAAATAAAGTACAGTAAAAACAGTCGGACGAACAGTGGCACAGTGCTCATTCGCTAAACAGATGTGTTCTGAGCCTGGATTTGAATGTGACTACTGTAGAAGCACATCTGATCTCCACTGGAAGCTGGTTCCAGCATAATAGCAAAAAGCAGTGTGCTTAGAGTGAACCCTTGGTATTTCTAGCTGATGTGATCCTAACGATCTGAGTGATCTGTTATATTTCATTTCATTTCATTTAGTTTATTTATATAGCACAAATAAACACAACAGAAGTTGACCACTGTGCTGTACATACAAAAAGAATAAAAATATAAAGACACAACAATAATACAACACTAACAAGCAATAAAACACAACGTTTGCAATCTTTATACCAGGGTTATGAGTGAAATGCGCAGTTAAAAAGATATGACTGCAGTTTGGATTTAAATTCATACATGGATGTGGCAGATCTCACAGATAAGGGAAGACTGTTCCATAACCTAGGACCAGCCACTGAGAAGGCACGATCACCTCGCGACTTCAGTCTGGATTTTGGGTGTACAAGTGAGATGCTATCTGAAGATCGCAAGCATCTTGTTGAGTGTTACGTTAACAAGGTCTGACAGATAAGACGGAGCCTGACCAATCAGTGCCTTAAAAACAAAAATTAAAATTTTATATTCCACTCTAAAATGCACTGGCAACCAGTTTAGAGAGATTAATATTGGGCTGATATGTTCTCGTCTACGCGCTCCAGTTAAAAACCTGGCAGCGGCATTTTGGACCATTTGAAGCCGCAACATGGATGATTGAGGTAAACCAACATACAGTGAGTTACAATAGTCCAAACGAGATAAAACAAATGCATGAGTTACAGTTTTAAGATTGTTGAAAGATAAAAAGGTTTGACTTTAGATAAAAGTTTGAGGTGGAAAAAACAGGACTTAACCACAGAATTAATATGTTTGTCAAACTTGAGGGATGCATCAATAATAACTCCTAAATTTCTCACAGTGGGTTTGACATAGTTATTTAAAAAGTCATAATTATTATTGGGACTTATCTTTCCCACGGAGGGCCCGAAAACAATTACTTCAGTCTTAGACTCATTCAAATGCAGAAAATTCAAAGACAACCAAGCTCAAACATCATTTAAACAATCACGGAAGGTTTCTAAGCCTTGCTTGTCGTTTTGTTTCAAGGGTAAGTAGATTTGGGTGTCGTCTGCATAGAAGTGAAAGGACACTCCATATTTCTTAAAAATTGAGCCCAAAGGCAACATGTACAATGAAAACAGTATGGGAGCCAAAATAGACCCCTGGGAGACACCACAAGTGACTCGTGCTACAGATGATACAGCATCTCCAATACCCACTGAGAAAGTTCTATCTTTAAGATACGATCGGAACCAGTTTAGAGCAGTACCTCGAAACCCCACACACTTTTCTAGACGCGATAGCAGAATGTCGTGTCAAAAGCCGCGCTCAAGTCCAAAAGCACCAAAATTGCTGAGTTCCCAGAGTCGACAAATAATAAAATATCATTTAAAACTCTTACGAGTGCTGACTCTGTACTATAATATTTCCTAAACCCCGATTGGAATTTTTCTAAGATACTGTTTGTTTCCAAAAATCTCTGCAGTTGTACAGCTACAGCATTTTCTAAGATTTTGGCAATAAAAGGTAGATTAGAAATTGGTCTAAAATGGGCTAAAACAGATGTGTCCAGACCTGTTTTTTTTCAAAATAGGTTTCACTATGGCATGTTTGCAAAAAGAAGGAACAATACCAGATAGAATGCTCTTGTTTATAATTGCTAAAATCCAATCTCCAACACTCTCAACAATCAGTTTAAAGAATTTGGTCGGAACAATATCACAGGCAGAGGTGGTAGGCTTCAGCTTAGCGACAGAATCCATTAGACCCGGCAATGTGAGTGGCTCGAATGAGTTACAAAAGTTGATAGGAATTAGGAGATCAGCAGGATCCTCAGAACCAGGAGTTATGGATTGTCTAATTTCATCAATTTTAACCTTAAAAAAAGACAAAAAATTCTCACACAGGTTTGAGGACTCCAGTAAGCAAAGTTTGCTGTTTGGGTTAAAAACAGAGTTTATGATATTAAATAAAACCCTAGGATTTTTAGAGCTTTGGCAATTTTTTTTCTGAGAAATAGTGGGACTTCGCAGTTTTAACTGCTTTTTGATATGAAATTAATGATTCCCGTAAAATCTCATAGGATACTTGAAGTTTGTCTTTTTTCCATCGGTGTTCAGCTCTTCTACAGGCTTTCCTTAAACTACGGGTATTGCTATTTAGCCATGGTTCAACTTTATTTTTATGTTTTTTAAATTTCATGGGGGCAATGAGATCTAAGACACTAGTGCAAACATAATTAAACATATTATATTATATATATTCAGGTTTATATCAGAATCAGAATCAGAATGGGGGTTTATTCGCCCTGAATGTTTGCACATACAAGGAATTTACTTTGGCTGGAAGGTGGAAACATATAACATACAACATATAGGCTACATACTATAATAACACAAAAATGTGCCCACATGGGGTAACTAATAAAGTAATGGTGCAAATATGACAAAGTGCGAAAATAGCAATGAGTTCAAGTTTGAGGTCAGTGTCACTGAGAGCTCCAGGCCTTGTTAAGGAGGCCAGTAGCAGAAGGGAGAAAACGTCTCGGTTACAGATGTAACCCTCGTTCCCTGAGTAGGGAACGGAGACGTTACGTCAAGGAGTGACGGAGAATGGGGGTTTCGCATAGAAAGCCAATCCTCTTCGAGTATTTAACAACGAGCCAATGGCGTGAAAATGCCATGGGTCTGCGGAATTTGCATAGCGTACTCCGCCCACCCATGTGGGTATAAAAGGAGGAAGCAAACGCACCGCAGTATGTCTTCGCTGAGGAGCCAAGACTGATCTCAGGCGTCACCCAGCGGTACAGCAGAAGTGGCAAGGAGACGTAACGTCTCCGTTCCCTACTCAGGGAACGAGGGTTACATCTGTAACCGAGACGTTCCCTTTCGTAGTCACTCCGAGTTACGTCAAGGAGTGACGGAGAATGGGGGTCTATGCCATCACGCCATCTTCCAGCTGTCTTCCAGTGCTCTGCGAAAGTCTAGACCTCTAACACAAAATTACACAAAGGTCCCACTTTGACACAGAATTACCAAGGTACACTGGGAAACATATCCCGGGAGGGACATGCTACCAGATGCCTACCGAAGGGAGGACTTACAAAACACATATGGCCACTGGGGCTGCATATGGAGAATACTGGAGCGCCAACCGCAGGTGGCAACTAGCTCCAGGGGTGGCAGATGGCTTGCCAAGGGAAGACACATGCTCAGAGAGGCTTACAGTGGATAATACACATGAGACAGTTACCAAAGGGGAACCGTGCACATGGAGGCACTTAGCCGGCACCAGAGCAAACGCAGTGGTGCCCGCATCATAAGTGCTGGAGGACTCAGGGCTTCAAAGAAGGACAACTGAGGAAATATCGCACCTATCCAATCTGAGGAGTGGAGTGGCGAGCAAGCGAAGACACTCAAGCGGTTCCAGCACTAGCGGAGGCGAGTACGTGAGAGGAAACTGGCTCGATTCGCAAATTATAAAATCTTGCGAAGGTGTTAGGTGTCGCCCAGCCTGCAGCTCTGCAGATGTCTGTTAGCGAGGCGCCATGCGCTAAAGCCCAAGAGGAAGCCACACTCCGAGTGGAGTGGGCTGTCACACCAAGGGGGCACGGTCGACCTTGCTGCTGGTAAGACAAAACAATGGCATCCACTAACCAGTGAGACAGCCGTTGTTTTGAGAGAGCCCTTCCCTTCTGGCTCCCCCCATAACAAACAAAGAGCTGATCTGAGGTCCTGAAACACCGCGTTCTGTCAACGTAGGTGCGGAGTGCACGCACCGGACAGAGCAGTGCCAAGGCTGGGTCTGCCTCCTCCAGGGGCAGCGCTTGCAAGGTCACCACCTGATCCCGGAAGGGAGTTGTGGGAACCTTGGGCACGTAACCGGGCCGGGGTCTCAGAACAACGTGAGAGTAACCAGGAGAGCTGTCTTCAAAGACAGGAACTTAAACTCAACCGATTGCAAAGGCTCAAAGGGAGGCCTCTGCAGAGCATTTAACACTACCGAGAGGTCCCAAGAGGGCACGAGGGGAGGACGAGACGGATTTAGCCTCCTCGCTCCCCTCAGGAACCTGATGACCAGGTCGTGCTTCCCAACGGACTTACCTTCAACTGCATCATGAGAGGCGGAAATAGCCGCAACGTAAACTTTGAGGGTGGAGGGCGACAGCCTACGCTCCAACCCATCCTGCAGGAAGGAAAGCACAACACCGATCGAGCATCTCCTGGGGTCTTCTCGACGAGAAGAGCACCAGTTGACGAAGAGGTTCCACTTCAACGCATACAGGTGTCTAGTAGACGACGCTCTGGCGGAAGTGATGGTTGCTGCCACCGCAGGTGGTAGCGAACTCAAACCTGCCTCGTGCCGTCCAGGAGCCACACATGTAGCCTCCATAGATCGGGACGAGGGTGCCACAGAGTGCCCCGTCTCTGAGTGAGCAGATCTTGTCTCAGAGGAATAGTCCAAGGAGGTGCTGTCGCGAGGAGCATGAGTTCGGAGAACCACGTCTTGGTGGGCCAATAAGGGGCTACCAGCAGGACCTGCCCCTCGTCCTCCTTGATCTTGCACAACACCCGTGCAAGGAGGCTCACTGGGGGAAACGCATACTTGCGTGGGCCCCGCGGCCAGCTGTGCGCCAGCGCATCTGTCCCGAGCGTGCCCTCGGACAGGGAATAAAACTGGACGCAGTGGGAAGAGTCCCGGGAGGCAAACAGATCTATCTGAGCTTCCCCGAACTGGTCCCAGATCAGCTGGACCGTCTGGGGATGGAGTCGCCATTCGCCGGAGACAGGGCGGATCCGTGACAGCTCGTCGGCTGCCAGGTTCCGGGCTCCAGGAATGTACACAGCACGAAGGGACCTCAGGTGCTTCTGACTCCATAATAGGAGGTGGCGAGCGAGCTGCGACATCCGACGTGAGCGTAGACCCCCCTGGTGGTTGATGTACGCTACTGTAGCGGTATTGTCTGAGCGGACAAGTACGTGTTGACCCCTGAGCAGTGCTCGAAAGCGGTGCAGGGCCAGGCGTACTGCCAGCAGCTCGAGGCAATTGATGTGCATGAGGCGCTGGGGTCCTGTCCAGGAACCCGCGGCTGCATGCCCATTGCACATGGCACCCCAACCCGTGGTAGATGCATCCGTGGAGACAACGAGATGCCTGGAAACTCGCTGGAGAGGGACACCTGCCCGAAGAAAGCTGAGGTTCAACCACGGGAAGAAGGTTCGGCGGCACGCTGGAGTTACTGGAACCCGGAGCGAGCCACGATGCCATGCCCACCTCGGGACTCGATCGCGAAGCCAGAGCTGAAGCGGTCTCATATGAAGCAATCCGAGTGGCGAAGCCGCGGCTGCGGATGCCATATGCCCCAGGAGCCTCTGAAAGAGTTTCAGTGGAACCGCACTCTTGCCGTCGAACTGTCGAAGACAAGTCAGCAGTGAGTGTGCGCGCTCGCTCGTAAGCTGCGCGGACATGGCGACCGAGTCTATCTCCATGCCAAGAAAAGAGATCCTCTGCACGGGGCAAAGTTTGCTCTTCTCCCGGTTGACCCGAAGGCCCAGACGGGCTAAGTGCTGAAGCACTAGATCTCTGTGTTCGCAAACCTGTTCTCGAGAGTGAGCCAAAATTAGCCAATCGTCGAGATAGTTCAGGATGCGAACCCCGTGCTCGCGAAGGGGAACAAGGGCTGCCTCGGCAATCTTCGTGAAGACGCGAGGGGACAGAGCTAACCCGAACGGGAGAACCGTGTACTGATATGCCTGGCCTTCGAAAGCGAACCGAAGAAACGGTCTGTGTCGAGGCAATATGGAGACATGAAAGTACGCATCCTTCAGGTCGATCGCTGCAAACCAATCCTGATGTCGAACACATTCGAAAATGCGTTTGGCCGTGAGCATTTTGAACGGCATTCGATGCAGAGTGCGGTTCAAAACGCGCAGGTCGAGGATCGGTCGTAACCCACCGGTCTTCTTGGGGACAATGAAGTAGGGGCTGTAAAAACCGGACTTCACCTCGGCTGGAGGGACCGTCTCGATTGCACCCTTCGCCACCAGGGTCGCAATCTCCGCTCTTAAAACCGGGACATTGCCATCGATTATAGTGGAGCGAACTCCCCTGAAACGGGGAGGAGATCGTGCGAACTGAATCGCGTAGCCGAATCTGATCGTTCTGATGACCCAGCGGGACAGACCGGGGAGCTCGAGCCAAGCTCCGAGGAACCGAACCAGCGGGGTCATACGAGCCACAGACGTCCCCCCGGAGGGGCAGCGGGGCGGAGTGACTGGCATGCGCACGGGAGATACCACATGCGGGTGCGTAGTCGAGCTCCGCTCCCCGACAGAAGAGACCAGGGAAGGACCAGCGTTCCACGGGGGTCTGTTCTGCCGGGGGTCTGGCGACAGAGGGGGAGAGGAGCGGTGCGGTCCGGGGACGACGCACGCTCCCCTCCGCGCCCTCAGAGACAGAGGGGAATGAGCGGGGCGACACTGTGGAGCGTCGTGCGCGCTCATTCCGGTCCGTGTGCTCAGTGATAGTATAAAGTCTTTCTTTAACGCACTCAACCCGTCTTATTATTATATATATATTTTTTTTTTTTTTTTTTGAGCAGCGGGGAGCGGAGAACAAAAGATTCTCCCCCGGCCCTCTACGGGGGGAAGGAGGGGCCCTGCTACCTCCTCCTGGGAAAGACTCGATGCCATCACTGAGCAGCCCATAGGGGGCTGTGACGCTCCTCTGCAACCGCCTCTACGGCGCGACCTGGGTGAAGGCTGCTGCTGGGGTCGCTCCGGAGGGAAGGGCGCAGAGGCTCGTCCTCGGCGGCGAACAGACTGAGGCGGCTACACCGGCGGCTGGGTGAAGGCAGCAGCTGGCCGTCGGGGTAGCCTCAGCCTGTTTCTGGGCGGTAGAGAACTGCTGGGCAAAGTCCTCAACCGCACCGCCGAAAAGCTTTTTTTTTTTTTTTTTTTAGCAATGTTTTTACTTTTAGATGACGCTCCTGGACCACACTAGTGGCCATCACCTGATCCAAGGGAATCAGTCCCGCCCTCGTGCATACCTCTGAGCAGTCTGGCTTGGCAGACCTAAAAAATGCCCATCATATGCATAGCGGCGGCCGCCCGCCGCGCTATAGGATCGCGCCGTCATAGACGACGAAAACCTACAGGCTCTGGGGGGATGCTCGGGGGGCCCCCGAGAGGAGGCGCTCCGCGGACACAGTTGCATCGCGACAGAGCGCTCCACCAGAGGCACCCCAGCATACCCACGGGCAGCTGCGCCGACGAGGGGAGGAAAGGCGGGGGAAGCTGACGAGCGCGTCCTCGTCAGTTCCGCATGCAGCTCGGGGACGAATGGCATTGGGGACGGCTGCGGCCTCGCGGCGGCGGCTTTGCCCAAAAACAATTCATCCATCCGTGAGTGATCGGGGTGGGCCGGAAGATTCCAGTGCAACCCGATACTCACGGCGACCCGAGAGAGCATAGCCGTCATCTCGGGATCCGACACGGGCAACAGGCGCTCCCGAAGGAGGTCGTGCATCCGCATCTTCACTTCCCGAGGAATCAAGCCCGCCTTTATGTGATGCCGCGATCGATAACGCGTCTTCCTCTGGAGCGCCAAACGATCCAGACGGTACCCGCGAACAGGCAGACGTCTGAACCGTTTCGGCGCTCGCTGGCTACAACACTGTTGCGGTGGGTGGGACCCGAGGAGCTAGCGTCGGGGGTTTGTTCCACACCGTCACCGACAGATCACCCTGGCCGCGAGCCGAAGAGCTTCCCCGGGTAGAGGAAGCTGAACGGGTAGCGGAGGCGGGGACTCTCACAGTAAGATCATTGAGTCTCGATCTAAGTGTTGAGATGGTCATATTACCACAAAAGGCACATGACTCAACCACGAAGGCTGCTTTAGCATGACGAAGCCCAGACATACAAAGCAGCGATCGTGCCCATCAGAGAAAGACGGATATCGACCGCACCCAGAAGAACACGGGCGAACCGTCTTTAAAAAGACGTGCCGCGTGTAGCTCTTTCAGAGGAGAGGAGGAAATTCACTATTTCAGCGCCGAGGCGACCAGGGAGAAGCGCAAAGTCTGGCAGACCACTGCACAGATCGCAGGCAATGCAGAATCTCGCTGGGTACCGCCGTCACACCAACACTGAAGAGGACGCTCGTCTCGAAGAGGCTTTTAGTGATATGGCTTGTGGAGAGAAGAATACTCTTGGCTCCGAAGCGAAAACATACTGCGGTGCGTTTGCTTCCTCCTTTTATACCCACATGGGTGGGCGGAGTACGCTATGCAAATTCCGCAGACCCATGGCATTTTCACGCCATTGGCTCGTTGTTAAATACTCGAAGAGGATTGGCTTTCTATGCGAAACCCCCATTCTCCGTCACTCCTTGACGTAACTCGGAGTGACTACGAAAGGGAACTGTTCTTATGGCGGGAGGCCATAACCTTCAGCCAGAGGGGAGTAGCTGAAACAGGAAATTACCAGGGTGGGAGGGATCTGCCACAATCGTCTTTGCTCGTTTCAGCGCCCTTGAGGAGTACAAGTCCCCGAGGAAAGGCAGACTGCAACCGATCACCCTCTCCGCTGTACGGATGATACGCTGCAGTCTGCTCTTATCCTTGGCCGTGGCAGCAGCATACCAGGTGGTGATGGAGGAGGTGAGAATGGACTCTATGATAGCTGTATAAAATTGCACCATCATTGTCTTCGGGAGCTTGAATTTCTTCAGCTGCCATAGGAAGTACATCCGTTGAAGGCCTTTCTTGGCGAGGGAGCTGATGTTCAGTTCCCACTTTAGGTTCTAGTAGAGGCAACGCATTCTCATCCTTTAACGTCATATAGAACGCTATATGCAAAAACGGCGATATACTGCGCACATGGCACCCGTTATCGTTAATATAACACGCACTGTGAGGGCTAAGTTTAGATGTGGGGTAGGGTCTGCGTGTCATATTCACGCTAAAGGATTTATGACGTCCTGGGTTCACATGTTATATTAACGATAAAGGGTGCCATGTGCGTAGTATAGCGCCGTTTTTGCATATAGCGTTCTATATGACGTTAAAGGATGAGAACGGGCTGGTAGAGGATAGTGCCCAGGAAACAGAAGGACTCCACAGTGTTTACTTGGGAGTCGCATAGGTTGATGGGGGTAGGTGGGGCTGTGCCCCTTCTAAAGTCCACAACCATCTCCACTGTCTCTAGAGCATTGAGCTCTAAATTGTTCTGACTGCACCAGGACACCAGGTTGTCAACTTCCCACCTGTAGTTAGACTCGTCCCCATCAGAGATGAGCCCAGTGAGGGTGGTGTCATCGGCAAACTTCAAGATCTTGACGGATGGGTGACTGGAGGTGCCCATCCGTCAAACCTATATTCAGGTTATAAACCTAGTATATTCAGGTTTATATTCATTGAGCATATGAATATAAATACTCACTATTAGCATTTATATTATGTTTATAAATGCACATTGTGCACTGTGCAATAGTGCACAGATGAAAGTGGTAATTCATACTTCTATGGGAATTACGAATTATTTGGATCCATATTCTAAAGTGAAGATCATGGTAGCTAACTAGTGATTAGGTGGTGACCCTATTACTGACTATAGAATTTAAATATCTACAGAACAATCTCTAAACTGTCCTAGTCAAGATTCTAGAATCCCTTGTCAGTGATCAGTTAAATAATTTTTTTACAGTCATAGTTGTCTGACGTCCAATTTGGTTTTAGAAAAGGGCATAGTATAACATCGGCAGACTTTGTTGAATCCTTGGATAACAGCATTGTGCAGTCCTTTTTATTGACCTTTCAAAGGTATTTGATACAGTGGTCCATATAGTGCTTAAACAGGGACTATATAGGGCTGGGCTTTGTGAGAAAACTGTTGGCTGGTGGTTTGTTAATTACCTTACAGGCAGAACTCAGTGTGTGCAGGGAGAGGTTTGTACTTCTTGCTACCTCCAAATAACAAATGGCGTGCCCCAGGGGTCAGTCTTGGGGCCACTACTATTCGTTCTTTATATAAATAACATTGATCAAAACGTGTCTGATGTAAAATTTCATTTTTTATGCTGATGACACTGTATTGTATTGCTCTGCACCCACCGCAGACCAGACCCTCTCCCAGTTACAACTTGCTTTTAACATGCTTCAACAGAATCTTTATGATTTAAAACTTGTTTTAAATGCAGATAAAACTAAAGTCATGTTCTAAATCTACATCAAATCTCCAGTCAATCCTTACTTCCCAGGGTATGAAAATAGAATATGTTTCTAAGTACAGATATCTTAGTATTTTAATTGATGAATCTCATTCTTTTCTTCACATTCAGCAGCTAGCAAAAAGCTTAAAACTTAAATCAGGATTTTACTTCAGAATCAAATCCTGCCTTTCGTTCAAATCTAAAAAGAGGCTGGTCAGTATAGTACCAGAACTTATATTCTTCGTTCCCAGGATCTTGCTATCTGTCCAAAAGTTCAGAACCGAGTTGAAAAAAGGCTTTTAAGTTTACGGCTCCCTCTGCTTGGAACAAATTACAGAAATTCCATGAAACTTACTGAGCTCGTCCATTGGTTGCTTTTAAGAGGTTGTTGATTGACATTGAGGCAGCCACATCTGGCTGCAGACGTTGGCCAGGACACTCTTGAAAAAGAGATTTTTAATCTCAATGAGTCTTCCTGGTTAAATAAAGGTTTAATAATTGATCGATAGTGTCAAGTGCAGCACTGAGGTTGAGTAGTACCAGTACTGATAATTTATCTGTATCAGTATAAGTGAATATCGTTTATTATCTTTATGAGCGCTGTCTCTGTGCAGTGATGCGATTGGAAACCAGATTGAAAATTGCTGAAGTATCCATTCAAGCTTAACATATATACAGTACATGCACAGCATTTATTGCTGTATATGAAAACATTAGTTGTTTATGGAATGTCCTCATTTAGATTGTACAGTTGGTGTGGAAAGTATTCAGTCCCCTTAAAATGTTTCACTCTTTGTTATATTGCAGCCATTTTCTAAAAACATTTAAGTTCATTTTTTTCCCTCATTGTACACACAGCACCCCATATTGACACAAAAACACAGAATTGTTGACATTTTTGCACATTTATTAAAAAAACAAATCAAAACTAAAATATCACATGGTCCTAAGTGTTCAGACCCTTTGCTCATTAGTAGAAGCACCATTTTGATCTAATACAGCCATGAGTCTTTTTGGGAATGATGTAGTTTTTCACATCTGGATTCAGGTATCCTCTGCCATTCCTCCTAGCAGATCCTCTCCAGTTCTGTCAGGTTGGATGGTAAACATTGGTGGACAGCCATTTTCAAGTCTCATGATGACATTTAATGTAATGACATTTTCATGATTGCCATTAACAAAATGTAAAACATGCATGCTAATTATTGCATGCAAACTATTGCTTTACAATACAAACAGGTATGAATCATTCATAGATGGCCATGACTGTTAAAATCAGGCAACACTGACCTCTAGTGTTTAACAGGTGACATGTCTTGTGTTCACCATGTGGGGAGCAGAAATTTGTCTTGGTTACATTTGAAATCTGATTAACATTACGCAAAAAGAGGAACTCGCAACAGTCAGACAAGTGTCTTGTTTCCACTGAAAAAGCATGGAAACAGTAGCCTGGCATGCCAGACCTACATCAAGATGTTAGGACTGTAAACTCATCATTGACAACGCCCAATCCGAGGGACGACAATCGGTCAAACGGTTCAACGGTTTCAAACGGTTGTCTTTCATATTCTCTCTGCACGCAATTGGATAGCGCTAAAGCCAATCAGAGCAACAAAGAAGGTGACGTAGCCTACTCAGCGGAGCAAGTTGATATAAACTTTTACCGTGGGGCCAAGATGGTGGCGAGGTAGGAGGTTTTCCTGAAGTGTCGTCCGGAAAGTTTTAGGTTGGATGATATTACAACCAAAATAGTGTACATATTTTATATGAATGAACAAACACATGTGATTGGGGATTAATCTCTCACCTTGAAGCAAATTTATGGGCAGAAGAAAACATAAACAAGCTCCAGTTGCTACCGTGTCAGTGCCTCCACGTGAGTCAAAGATGGATCATGCTCAAAGTGCATGTAACGTTACCCTGGAAGCTACCTTTTCATCAGAGAACAAAAACGAATCGAAGATGGAAGTGACAACGAACAAATGGTTTGACTCTCAACCCAAACTTTGTGATCTCCTAGCTGCTCCTCTTCCTGACACCCCCATTAAGCCAAGTTTGAAAAAATCTAAGTAACCTAATCTAATCTAATCTAATATCCTTGGCAAAGTGGTGCCTGGAATCAGTGAGATGATGGAGGATGCAGTGGATATCGCCCATCGTCTCGGCCCGCGAAGAAATGATGCCGGACACAGATCCATAATCATCCTATTTGCTCTTCGTCGTTACAGAGGTGCTGTCTGGCAAGGTGCCAGAGGTTGCAAGTTCCTCCGCGACAACAAGCTGCGACTCACTGAGGCCTTATCCCCTGAGGACAGGGTGACAAAAGAAAAACTTTGGCCCTTGGTGAAGAAAGCCCGTGACGAGGGGAAAAAGGCCTCTTTCCGTGGATCGTTTGCTCTAATTGACGGGAAGAGATTTGATTTCGCCAATGCAAAGTAGTTTCTATTGCATTCTATCGTTCTTTCTGGGTTGAGGTGGTGGTAAGCTATTGTTTTTTAGCTGAACACCCTGGTAAATGAATGCCTCATAGGACTGGTCAAAGACTGATGACTGATTTATTAATGTTCCAAGTTTAATACTCATCTCTAAACATGACTCTTGTCTTGTTTTGATTTTCGTTAGTACTGATTAATATGTTTGCAGAGTTTGCCAGTTCATCTGCCATTTTTTTAATTTATTTTTTTTATTTTATTTTTTTCCCCAGGGTGGGGGAGTCATATTTAAGAAGTGATTATCTAAGTTAAAGATAAGTCATTTTGTTTGTTTTATGAGGTCAGTAGGTTGTATATCATTCCTTCCTTTAAGGTAAGGTTTTCGTACAGTTTCTTCAGTCGTTGGTAGTTCATATTTTATTTTTCTTTCTTTTTTTCTTTTTTTCCTGCTTGTTATGGATTTCAAGTTCAGTTCATTTTCTATTATGTCCTTAAATGTAAGAGGTATGCGTGATGTGGTAAAGAGGAAAGGGTAACGCTTTATTTGAAGGGGTGTGCATAAAACTGACATGACACTGTCATAAACATGACATAACACCTGTCATGAACATGAAGGAGCCTTTATGAATGTTTATGACTTTTGTCATTAAGTGTCATTCGGTAAATTATGACACTTCTAATGCAAAGTTGACATTGTTTAAAATGTCTTTGTTATGACAACTTGACATTAACCAAAACAAAAATGTCTTGATTATGACAACTTGACATTAACACATACAGAAATGTCTTTGTTATGACAACTTGACATTAACCAAGAAATCATAACCTGTCACAAATATGTCATAACAGGTCTAATTATCAAAACTTAAAGAAGTTATTTAGCTTTGCATTAACATTACATTACCCTGTCATATGTGTTTGGTTTTGACTTTGGGCGTCATGACACCATAACTCTGTCATGAATATTTTACTTGTCCTCAAGTAAAGTGGAACACATTGTACTAGTTATAAAGATGTCATTAAGGGTTATTACACTGTCAAATGCTGTCAAACAACAGTGTCATTAATATTTCTCCTTACTTCAAGTAAAGTGGAACAAGTTGGACTTATAAAGATGTCAGGTTGACAGGTTATGATTTCTTGGTTAATGTCAAGTTGTCATGACAAAGACATTTCTGTCTTTGTTAATGTCAAGTTGTCATAATCAAGACATTTTTTGTCTTTGTTAATGTCAAGTTGTCATAAAAAAGACATTTTCTGTCTTTGTTAATGTCAAGTTGTCATAATCAAGACATTTTTGTCTTTGTTAATGTGAAGTTGTCATAACAAAGACAATTTAAACAATGTTAACTTTGCATTAAAAGTGTCATAATTTACCGAATGACACTTAATGACAACAGTCATAAACATTCATAAAGACTCCTGCATGTTCATGACAGTGTCATGTCATGTTTATGACAGTGTCATGTCAGTCTTATGCACACCCCTTCAAATAAAGTGTTACCGAGGAAAGCTATTTTTTTATTTTGTAAAAGCTGCGAAACTGATTTAATTTTTCTTCAGGAAACACACTCTTGTGAGTTGGATGTTAAATTCTGGAAGAATCAATGGGGAAATTTAATTTATTATAGTCATGGTTCTAATCACTCAGCTGGGGTTTCAATTCTTCTGCACAAATTTAAGGGACAAATTGTGGAGGTACTGACTTCAAGTGAAGGTAGATGGATTATTATGACGTTAAAGCAAGATAATTCAACTTTTATTATTTGCAATTTATATGGCTGTAACTCCCTCTCTGCAAACAAAATATTATTTTCTCAAATTACTTGTAAATTGACAGAATTGCTGAATAAATACCCGGGCTCCTTTCTAATTTTAGGCGGTGATTTTAATTAATGGTTAGATAACACACTGGACAGATTTCCTCCTAGAAACAATGAAGGTCTCAATAGACCTTATTCAGAGCAGCGCCATGACAGGTATGAAAGTGAGGCTGTGAGGGATAAACTTACCGTGTTTCCAATGGCATCCGCTGTAAAAAGCTGAATAAATCTCCTAGATTACTTACACGAGTTTTTTTGTCAACTAAACTTCTTGGAAAGATATTTTTTCCACTGTTTCATGAGCAGAACAATCCAAAAACACATTAAATAACAGTACAGCCCATTGAAGAGATGCAAGTCTATCCCTCACAGCCTTCGCTTTCATTCTCATTAAAAATCAAAGATGGCGCTGCCGTGAATAAGGCGTATATTAATCATAATTCTAATAATATTTTATCAATATGTTCTTCTCTCTCCCTCACAGATCCTTGGCGTTTTTTTCATCCTGACACACAGGACTTTACTTGGTCAAATGGTAAAATGTCTTTAAAATCTAGAATTGATTTCTTTTTAGTTTCATCTTCAGCCCTGCAATTTGTTAAAAGTGTATCTCATTCGTATGCTCCCCTTTCTGATCACAAACAAATTATCTTAAAATTAGGCTGTAATGATGACAGTCGGAAGTTACGTGGTTATTGGAAATTTAATAACTGTCTTTTAAATGATAATATCTTCAATGACAATATAAAAAAATTAATTAACCATATGTTTTCTGATAAAATTCATAATGAGTACAGAGCCAATTGGGAATTTTTTAAATACAGAGCTAGACAAATAGCTATAAAAAGAAGTAAAGATTTAAAGACATCAAAAAATAAAAAAATATCTGAACAAATGGAAAGGGTAAATTCTTTATTAATAGGTAATCTATCTCAGGAAGAGGAATTAGAATTAAAACAATTACATCTACAAATTAATCAAGCATATTGCCAAAGGTGCCTTTGTTAGATCCAGGGCTAGATGGCTGGAAGAAGAAGTAAATTCTAGTTATTTTTTCGCTTTAGAGAAGAGAAACTGCAAACGAAATTCTTTGACTGCTCTTAATATTAATGGTGTCAACTGCACAGATCCTAATTTGATATCTCACAGACTTCTACAAAAACATTTATACATCTGTGTTTGATAGTTATAATTGCAACAATTGTATTAACAAAGTTCAAGCCCATGTTCCAGTTATTGATATTGACTTTAAAGCCATCTGTGATTCTGATTTGACTATTGAGGAGATTCGAATAGCACTTCACTCAATGAAGAAAGGAAAATCTCCAGGCAATGATGGATTAACTGTTGAGTTTTGTATTCATTTTTGGGAATTAATCAAACAACCATTGCTTTGTATGTATAAGGAGTGTATTGATTCAAAAGAAATGACAACCTCAATGAAACAAGGTATTATCTCCCTTGTCCCCAAACCAGGCAAGGACACTCTTTAAATAGATAATTGGCGTCCAATTACGCTCCTAACTATCGATTATAAAATTTTAGCCTTAGTTCCCTTTCGTAGTCACTCCGAGTTACGTTTCGCATAGAAAGCCAATCCTCTTCGAGTATTTAACAACGAGCCAATGGCATGAAAATGCCTTGGGGCTGCGGAATTTGCATAGCGTACTCCGTCCCACCGTGTGGGTATAAAAGGAGGAAGTGAACGCAACCGCAGTATGTTTTCGCTTCGGAGCCAAGAGAACTTCTTCACTCCACAAGCCACAATCTGAGTTTACGACTCACCTCTTCGAGACGAGCAAACTCTCTGGTGTTGGTGTGACGGCGGTATCCAGCGAGTTTCACATTTGGAGATCTGAGCAGTGGTCTGCCAGTGTGTGTGTCTCTCCCTGGTCGCTTCAACATCCGCGGAGTTTTTTCCTCTCACTGAAAGAGTGTGCACGCGGCACGTCTTTTTAAAGCCACACCATGTAGTCTCAGATTTTTTTTGTAAAACAGTGACCTCTAGAGCTGCTGTGGTGTACTTGCACTGTCGTAAATAACCGTTATTCCCCTGTTACTGCATATCTACTGAACTACTGTCAAGTGTTAGACTGCTTTTTAATAATAAAGTTGCCTATCGCGTTTGCTGGCTTATAACGTTTTTACATGATTTCTGCAAAATCATAAGTAAATAGATAGTGTTTGTACTACTGTATAATTTCATTTATGTTACAAAATGTCGGATGACATCAATCAAGTTAAATGTACGTCGCATTATTTCATAACATTGGCCGTTATGATTTCATTAGACATGACTTACAATTTATCATAATAGCAAATTGTGTTCAATTATTTACAACCTCTAGGCTTATATGTGTCCTAATAATTATGTGAGATATTGACTATGTCCTCATGGTAATCGCAAGAATCAACATCAACAGCGTCAAGATTTAATTGATTCATAATCAACACAATTTGAAGTAAAGTTACAGTCGGGAAGTGCACTGTTAGTCAGATAAAGTTTATATAACAGTACGCACGCCATAAGAAATCCGAACCAGACACAGGACTAAAGTTACGTGATAAATACACATCACAACACCTGAGTTCAGCTGGCAAACTAGCTCTTGTGGCAAGCTCGGCAATAAACATAACGGGGAAAAAAACAACAACTAAGAGAAACGACTGTTTGTTAGGAAGTCTGCTTACGGCTCTGGTAATCGAAAACTAGCTAGACATATGTGAGAATTATAGAACTGGTCAGATTATCAACAACGGATGAATGAACAGCACCGTAAAAAACGACATACCACAAGCCAGCGCAGCAACATACAACATAGAACGCAAACAAGTTTATAAATAAGAGATTTACTTACGAATCCATCAACAAGATCGCCAGGTCAGCATCACGGTTACAATCCAGTGCTGCTTTTAACTTAAGCTCGCGCCAACGAGTGAAAGCCCGACCGAGTGGACTCTTGTCCGGTTTCTTGCATGGTCCGATTCTCTTTCCCTTTTTCTGGACATTTCTGAACGAGTTTTCTTGGATGCGCGAAAGTAGCTTCATGAAGTATGTTGTTGTTGATGCGTGTGACGTCGTTGCCGTAAACCATTTTGTGATTCTCACGAGCTGTGTCAGGGGCGCCACTCTCAAACTTGCATGGCTGGTTTTTCCGGCGGCGTTCCCCCCAAGCTTCACTACCAGGATGATTCGCCCTACTATGACTTTGTTAACCACCGAAACGACTTTGAAGCTGTTATATTAAGGTACAGATCTCAGGGGGTTCCCCCCTGTGGAGTGTTATGTGGCAACACTTAGGTGTCCCCACAGCGCCTCCACCTGGTGTGGCAACCCAGATCAAAAGGTCTTCCCTGGTCTCTTCTATCGGGGAGCGGAGCTCGACTATGCACCCGCACGTGGTATCTCCCGTACGCATGCCGGTCGCTCCGCCTCGCTGCCCCTCCGGGGGGACGTCTGTGGTTCGCATGACCCCGCTGGTTCAGTTCCTGGGAGCTTGACTAGAGCTCCCCGGCCTGTCCCGCTGGGTCATCAGAACAATCAGATTCGGCTATGCGATTCAGTTCGCACGGTCTCCTCCCCGTTTCAGGGGAGTTCGCTCTACTATGGTCGGTGGCAATGCTCCGGTTATGAGAGCGGAGATTGCGACCCTGCTGGCGAAGGGTGCAATCGAGACGGTCCCTCCAGCCAAGGTGAGGTCCGGGTTTTTCAGCCCCTACTTCACTGTCCCCAAGAAGACCGGTGGGTTACGACCGATCCTGGATCTGCGCATTTTGAACTGCACTCTCCATCGAATGCCGTTCAAAATGCTCACAGCCAAACGCATTTTCGAATGCGTTCGGCCTCAGGATTGGTTTGCAGCGATCGACCTGAAGGACGCGTACTTTCATGTCTCCATTTTGCCTCGACACAGACCGTTTCTTCGGTTTGCTTTCGAAGGCCAGGCATATCAGTACATGGTTCTCCCAATCGGGTTAGCTCTGTCCCCTCGCGTCTTCACGAAGATCGTCGAGGCAGCCCTTGTTCCCCTTCGCGAACACGGGGTTCGCATCCTGAACTATCTCGACGATTGGCTGATACTGGCACACTCTCGAGAACAGGTTTGCGAACACAGAGACCTGGTGCTCCGGCACCTAGCCCGTCTGGGCCTTCGGGTCAACCGGGAGAAGAGCAAACTTTGCCCCGTGCAGAGGATCTCTTTTTTCGGTATGGAGATAGACTCGGTCGCCATGTCCGCGCAGCTCACAAACGAGCGCGCGCACTCACTGCTGACTTGTCTTCGACAGTTCAAGGGCAAGAGTGCGGTTCCACTGAAACTTTACAGAGGCTCCTGGGGCATATGGCATCCGCAGCCGCAGCGACGCCACTCGGATTGCTTCATATGAGACCGCTTCAGCTGTGGCTTTGCGAACGAGTCCCGAGGTGGGCATGGCATCGTGGCTCGCTCCGAGTTCCAGTGACTCCAGCGTGCCGCCGAACCTTCTTCCCATGGTTGAACCTCAGCTTTTTTCGGGCAGGTGTCCCTCTCCAGCGAGTTTCCAGGCATCTCGTTGTCTCCACGGATGGATCTACCACGGGTTGGAGTGCCATGTGCAATGGGCATGCAGCCGCGGGTTCCTGGACAGGACCCCAGCGCCTCATGCACATCAATTGCCTCGAGCTGCTGGCAGTACGCCTAGCCCTGCACCGCTTCCGAGCACTGCTCAGGGGTCAACACGTACTTGTCCGCTCAGACAATACCGCTACGGTAGCGTACATCAACCACCAGGGTGGTCTACGCTCACGTCGGATGTCGCAGCTCGCTCGCCACCTCCTGCTATGGAGTCAGAAGCACCTGAGGTTCCTTCGTGCTGTGTACATTCCAGGAGACCGGAACCTGGCGGCCGACGAGCTGTCACAGGTCCGCCCTATCTCCGGCGAATGGCGACTCCATCCCCAGATGGTCCAGCTGATTTGGGACCAGTTCGGGGAGGCACAGATAGACCTGTTCGCCTCCCAGGACTCATCCCACTGCGCCCAGTTATATTCCCTGTCCGACGGCACGCTCGGCACAGATGCGCTGGCGCACAACTGGCCACGGGGCCCGCGCAAGTATGCGTTTCCCCCAGTGAGCCTCCTTGCACGGGTGTTGTGCAAGATCAAGGAGGACGAGGAGCAGGTCCTGCTGGTAGCCCCTTATTGGCCCACCAAGACGTGGTTCTCCGAACTCATGCTCCTCGCGACAGCACCTCCTTGGCCTATTCCTCTGAGACAAGATCTGCTCACTCAGAGATGGGGCACTCTGTGACACCCTCGTCCCGATCTCTGGAGGCTACATGTATGGCTCCTGGACGGGACAGGTTTGCAGTATCAGTGCGGTGGCGGCAACCATCACTTCCGCTAGAGCGTCGTCCACGAGACACCTTTACGCGTTGAAGTGGAACCTCTTCGTCAGCTGGTGCTCTTCTCGCGGAGAAGACCCCCGGAGATGCTCGATCGGTGTCGTGCTTTCCTTCCTGCAGGAAGGGTTGGAGCGTAGGCTGTCGCCCTCCACCCTCAAGGTTTACGTTGCGGCCATTGCCGCGTCACATGATGCAGTGGAAGGTAAGTCCGTTGGGAAGCACGACCTGGTCATCAGGTTCCTGAGGGAAGCGAGGAGGCTAAATCCGCCTCGTCCTCCCCTCGTGCCTTCTTGGGACCTCTCAGTAGTTTTAAGTGCTCTGCAGAGGCCCCCCTTGAGCCTTTGCAATCGGTAGAGTTAAAGTTTCTGTCCATGAAGACAGCACTCCTGGTTGCATTGGCCTCCATCTAGAGGGTAGGGGACCTGCAAGCATTCTCCGTTGACGAAGCGTGCCTGGAGTTCGGGCCGGCTTACTCTCACGTCATCTTGAGACCCCGGCCTGGATACGTGCCCAAGGTTCCCACCACTCCCTTCCGGGATCAGGTGGTGACCCTGCAAGCGCTGCCCCTGGAGGAGGCAGACCCAGCCTTGGCACTGCTCTGTCTGGTACGTGCACTCCGCACCTACGTTGACAGAACACGGTGTTTCAGCACCTCAGAACAGCTCTTTGTCTGTCATGGGGGAGCCAGAAGGGAAGGGCTCTCTAAAAGCAGCGGCTGTCTCACTGGATAGTGGACGCCATTGCTTTGTCTTACCAGCAGCAAGGTCGACCGTGCCCCCTTGGTGTGACGGCCCACTCCACTCGGAGTATGGCTTCCTCTTGGGCTTTAGCGCATGGCAGAGCATGCGCATTTGCAGAGACATTTGCAGAGACATTCAGACATTTGCAGAGCTGCAGGCTGGGCGACACCTAACACCTTCGCAAGATTTTATAATCTGCGAATTGAGCGGTGTCCTCTCACATACTCGCTTCCGCTAGTACTGGACCCGCTTAAGTGTCTTCGCTTGCTCGCCATTCCACTCCTCGGACTGGATAAGTGCGATATTTCCTCAGTTGAGCCTTCCTTGAAGCCCTGAGTCCTCCAGCACTCATGATGCGGGCACCACTGCGCTTGCTCTGGTGCCGGCTAGGTGCCTCCGTGTGCACGGTTCCCCTATGGTAACTGTCTCATGTGTATTTCTCCATTGTAAGCCTCTCTGAGCATGTGTCTTCCCTCGGCAAGCCATCTGCCACCCCTGGAGCTAAGTCTGCCACCTGCGGTTGGCGCTCCAGTGATCTCCATATGTAGCCCTAGTGGCCATATGTGTTCCGTAAGTCCTCCCTTCGGTAGGCATCTGGTAGCATGTCCCTCCCGGGATATGTTTCCCAGTGTACCTTGGTAATTCTGTGTCAAAGAAAGACCTCTTGGGTATTCAGTGAGTCAGAGGTCTAGACTTTCGCAGAGCACTGGAAGACAGCTGTAAGATGGTGTGATGGCATAGACCCCCATTCTCCGTCACTCCTTGACGTAACTCGGAGTGACTACGAAAGGGAACGTCTCGGTTACGGATGTAACGTTATGTCTCCCTGCCACTTCTGCTGTACCGCTGGGTGACGCCTGAGTTCAGTCTTGGCTCCTCAGCGAAGACATACTGCGGTTGCGTTCACTTCCTCCTTTTATACCCACACGGTGGGACGGAGTACGCTATGCAAATTCCGCAGCCCCAAGGCAATTTCATGCCATTGGCTCGTTGTTAAATACTCAAAGAGGATTGGCTTTCTATGCGAAACCCCCATTCTCCGTCACTCCTTGACGTAACTCAGGGAACGAGGGTTACATCTGTAACCGAGACATTTTTGCTAATGATTAAAGGTCAAACTTAATCATTTTGTTGCTGAAACACAATCAGGTTTTATAAAAGATAGGCATATCAGTAACAACATAAGACTTATTTTAGATCTTTTGGACTACACAGATTTTATACATTCTAAAGCCATGATTCTTTTCCAAGATTTTTATAAAGCTTTTGACACCCTGAGCATGAATTTCTTTTGCAGACTCTTAAATTATTTTGTTTTGGTGACTTTTTTGTTAATATTATTGAAATGTTTTATAAAGACATTAGCAGCTCTGTCTTCATTAGCTTTAATACTTCTAAGAGATTTTTCATTACCCGTGGTGTCAGACAGGGCTGTCCTATTTCCCCCTTTTTGTTTATTTTAGTTACAGAACTTTTATCATTAAGTATTATCCATGAACAAAGCTTGGAAGGCATATCTATCTTTGATAGAGAAATTAAAATCTCCCAGTTGGCTGATGACACAACTCTTTTTTTAAAAGATAAGAGTCAATTAACCAAGGCTATAAATGTAATTGAGCAGTTTTCATATGCTTCTGGATTGAAACTGAATATGTCCAAGTGTGAGATAATGACGGTCTATAAAAGTGACGATTCTTCAATCGATGGTATCGCTGTTAAGGAGACTGTAAAATATCTTGGTATTTATTTAACAAAAAATTTAACAGCTCGACAACAGTTAAATTTTTCTGGATGGGTCAAGAAAACCAAAACCATCTTTAATCTTTGGCTCCAAAGGGACCTTTCCCTTTATGGGAGGGTTCTTTTGTCCAAAGCAGAAGGATTATCTCGTTTTGTATATCCTTCTCTTTCTCTTTTTGTCAATGACTATACCGCTAAAGGAATTAACAAAATTTTTCTTGACTTCATATGGAAAAACAAACCTCACAAGCTCAAAAAAACAGTCCTTTCAAATTGTCGGAAAAAAAGGTGGACTTGAAGTGCTAGATTTTAGTGATACAGTGAACACCTTTAGGATAAATTGGATCAAAAAATGCTAAACAAATCCTAATTCTATATGTTTTTTATCCCAAATCATATCTTTACCAAAATTGGTGGCCTCCCCTTTATACTGAAATGTAACTACTTGCCGAACAGATTGCCAGTTGCACTTTCTAAATTTCATCAGCAGGCCCTTCTTGCTTGGAAGTTATGCTACACCCACAATTTTTCACCTCATAAAACCTTTCTATGGAACAACTCTAATATAAGGATTAGGAATAAATCTATTTTTCTCTCTACATGGTTTAACAGAAATATAAATGGTATTCTCTCAATTTTTGATAAATCTGGTAATTTCTTATCTTATGAAGAATTTATGTCTGTTCATAATTTTCCTTTACCATTTAAAGAATATAATGCAGTGCTTAAAGTAATTCCTTCTGGTCTAAGTCATCTTGTTAAATGTCATCTAACCTTTAGTAAGAGTGTCACCACCAAAGAACCTGATTTGATCTTAGATGGTATAAATATACTTAGTAAGAATTGTAATAATAAACATATTCGACATATTTTTCAGAGTAAAAAATATACTGTTGCTAAAGGCAAATTTTATTGGGCCTCTTTTATTGAATGTATAGACTGGAAGGAAGCCTGGTTGTTACCTCATAAGTATTGTATTTCAAATAAGATTAAGGAAGTTCATTGCAAGATCTTGCATAAAATATGACACTGTTGCTATAAACATATGTATGTTGACATACATATGTTTAACATATGTAAACGTTACATATGTAATGTTTATATACATACATATATAAATATATGGATGTTGACAGTTCTTGCTCATTTTGTGGGAATGAGGATGAAACGCTGATCCATTTATTTTTCCAATGTGAAAAAACCCAAAACTTCTGGAATAGGTTATATCTTCACATTGGCAAACATCTTGATTCTTCCAAATCCTTTCAATTAAAGGATATAATTTGTTATTATAAAGAAGATAAAGCTACTTCAATTAGTTACATTGTTAATTTTTTTATTTTGTTTGGGAAAAATTTTATTCACAAGCAAAAATTCTCTAAATCGCAGCCTACCTTTCCACATTTCTTAAAGGGGTGGTTGATTCCGGTTTCACTTTTTTGATTTTAAATAGTGTGTAATGTTGCTGATGGTGCATGAGCAGTATCTGCAAAATTGCAGCACTGAAAGTTCAATGTAAGCAGAGATATCGTCTTTTAAAAACCAGGAAGTGTAAACGCCTACAAAAATGACTCGATTGGGACTACAACGGGTTATGGTACGTCACTAACCCGCACATTTGCATCAACCACTCCCTTCGGAATATGCAGGAAAGGGCATGCATATTTCTGCAGCACTGTGTTCACGCAGCTGTCAGGTCTTCTGTGTTTCGAGCTTCCCACGGATGCTATACTTCATCAACAATGGATACAATTTATGTTTGATTATATTCCTGAAAGTGATGATCGTAAGCTAGCTCTCTGTGCTGCGCATTTTACGGAAGACAGCTTCCAGAATCTCCACGAGTTCAATGCAGGATTAATGCAGCAAGAAACTGTTAAAAACCATGAAGCAGATCCAACTTTAAAACCAGAGGCAGCAGTTGTTGGGCCACGACTTAACGTAAGTAGGCTAAGACTTAATCGTTTTAAATGTATTTGCATGTATAATTCCAGACGTTTAAATTATTATTATTTCTAATTATTAATTTATAATTATTATTGTAGCATTTTATGATATTTTGATCAAAACACCACTTCAAAAATCTAAATTTGTGTTGAAATAGAATCAGTATATTATTAACAATAATAATGGATTTAATTTCAATCTCAACAAGTGCAGAATAAACTTTTTTTTTTTTTTTTTTTGCTTTGTGCGATTTTGTTTGGGGTTTAAAATGTTGTGTGTGTGCCTAAAGTTTAGCTTGCAGGATTACTTTTTTATTTGAAAAAAAAAAAATCATTACCACTGAAACATTGGTTGTTTCACCTTCTTTGATCATGATTGGTTAATCTGACTGTCATCTATGTAACTGGCCAATGACAACTTTCCGCGCCTTTTTACGGGTCATGTTTGAAAATTCAAATACATCAGTTTGAGTTGATGACGACGGCTGCACAGCAAGATTACTCGGTCTTTCCTTATTATTTTGAACTAATTTGCGACGTGACATGTAAACGAAGGAGAACAGAAGATGATGTGAACACACAGAAGAAGGTCGGACTGGATGTGTAAGATCATGCAATATTGGCGATCAGGTAAGAGAACATTTTTCTGTCGCTATCTTCCACTATCATAACTGAGATCCATTAATATTTAAACGTTTAGGTATTACATTCAAATAAGTGGATGAGAGTGTTAATATAGTTAATGGTGGAATATACAGTATGCAAATAAACAAAACGTCTGTGAATGGAGTTAATTAACGTTACCCAGAAATGTTCTGTATAACTTACACGAGAGATTTATAAACGGATAACGGACGTAAGGATAGGTTAGGAGTTGTGTGTGTAACATAACGGGTTGTTAACCATTGACTGTTAAGTATTTAAGTAGTATTCTGAGTATAACGTTTGCATTTGATTGTGCTAAAGTGGAACTATTGCAAATATACTTTAGGTACACTTAACTTTATTTATTATTATTTTTTTTTGTCGTAATATAGCTATAGGCTATAGAAAAAAATCTTCATTGTGTAATAAAGTCTTCTTAGATGATGTGTCAATAATGAAATTGAAGTATAATTAGTATGTAATGTGTTTTAAATATACTTTGGTATAAGTTATTTATTTATTTACTAGGGAAGGAGAATCCAAATGAGTAAAGTGACTATATCAGTCACTTTACTCATTTGGATTCTCCTTCCCTAGTAAATTGTGAAAAGCACTATATACTTGATTTGACTGATAAAACAGTCTCTCTGAATCTACAGAAGAGTTGAGAAATGTTATTTATGTTTTTGTATATGCCCGTTTCTTAATATTTTACATCACCTCTTAAAAAACTGATAACTGCTAACAGTTAATGATAAGAGATTTGTTTACTTTTTTATTTTTATATATCGAGCACTGGAAGAAGATTTTTGGGGGGAGAGCAGGCACCCAACAGAGAGACAAATCCACCACGGCATGATTATCAACTTCATTAAGATGTAAGTCAGTTTTAACCATTTCTTCTAAACCTTACATTGGGATTATTATTATGTTGTTAAAAATATTATACTCATCATTAAAAGTCATATCATCTACCAGTGACAAGTCTGAGTAACTTTTTATCTTTATGTCTTTCTTCCTCTAAAGTGACAAAGAACAGATATACAAAATATACACTGCGTACCCTTTTGAAATAATGGTGAACCACCTACTGTAAAATTACAGGCTTTTTAAAAAAATACAGGGTACATAATATGCATTTCTAAAGTCATCTTTTTTACAAAAGTGCACTAACACGAAAACTATTGCAACTTTTGCTTAAATATTGAGGAAAGATACTCTTGTTTCATGTAGTGGTGCTTGTTACCCCCTTGTTCCATGTAGTTACAGGGTAAGTACAATAAAAATACATACACAGTTTTATATCACTGACGTGGAAACTTTTATTTATTATACAAGCACCACTTACCCTGTAACCACATCAAACAAACCAAAAATTGCAATAGTCTTAGCTTTTCTTGCCCTAAAACATGTTAGCCAAAACTTAAACATATACACTTTTGCTATAATTTCTTTTTAAAAAATAATAAAGATTTGTATAAATGCCTAGCTATTTACCCTGTCATTTAAAAAAAAAAACTATACAGTATTGATACACAATTTTTACAAAAAGGTTTGCAGTGTATGTACTCACTAAATTGCTCCCAAATGTAATATTGTTGTATCATAATAGTAGAATAAGTACCCCTTAGTTCTATAATACTTACAGTATAAACATATATTTTTAATTCTCCTAGTTGTTACCCCTTTATTCCCAAAACTTTACCCATATGCTTACATGCAAGTATTTTATAGGTACACTATAATTGCATAAAGTTACACTGTAAATTCCTCTTAATTACACAGTACATTCCGGGCTGTAATCTAAAGCGTTACTGAATATTTTTCTTACACAAACTCATGGCTTTGCTTCAGAAGGCGTTTAATAACCCCCTCCCACTGTATGCGCTCTTTTGACAGGGTGTCCGCGGGGTTTTAAAAAGTATTAAAAAGTGATAAATCAAAATTGTCAAATTTAAGGCTTTTAAAAGTGTTAAATGTAGTCTGAGAGGTATTATTTTTTTTAAAATTAGGTATTATTTTTTTCAGACTATCAGGTGTCCCATTCTGTGTTTGCGTTAGTCCGTTTAAAAATGGGCTTTAGCTTATCTGGGCACAATCAAAGATCTTTCGTCTCTGTCTGTTTGATGCTGACGTCATATTCAGTGGCTGGACGATATGACGATATATAGAGTCTATATAACCCTGATATAAGTGATCGCCCAGATTTAGACCTACCTAAATTGTATTTATATAAAGCATTCACAGGCAAATTTGCTTTTGCCTTTGTAGGTCTACATATTGCTTTTATTTCCCTGGTATTGAAATCAGGCAAACATAAATGTCAGGCGACACGATTGCTTGGCTGCATGTCAATATCCAAGGATCACTGGATCTTTAGTAAGTTGTTAGGAACACTATATTGAGTCCAACATTTAGTTTAAATTCATCAAATTGTTCGTTTTAGTTGCATTTTCGCATTTTCCCCTCTTAAATCTAGTCACGCAGCAGATCTTTTGCCACTCAGTCAGACTTAGGGGGGTTGTACTGGTGGGAAAGTGATGTCAATGCATTCCCTATTGTTTGGTGTGTAAAAAAACATGAATGTTAACTGGATGGGAGCTAATGCGCTTCGGTCGCAAATGCAATCCACTAAACATAAAAATGGAATGTGTGCTCTAAATCTATTCATTTTTGTATGTTGTAAATGTCAAAATCTGTGTAATAGAAAGGTCGCTGGTTAACACTTGCAATTCAGTGTCGTGATGGTTTTAAAAAAATATCTGAAGGTAGTAAAAAAGGTATTAAAAAGTAGTAAATTTAACTTAAGGATTACTGTATATACTCTGTTTGACTGTTTATGCCTTCAAATGCAGACTTATGACTCATTTATTTGTTCAGGCTTTTTCTACCTGTGTTACATGATATGATCATGTACTGTCTATGCTTTTATTGTGTGTATTTTATGATATTAATGTTTTTGTTGTAAGGCACTTTGTGGCCTTGTACCTGTGAAAGGTGCTATAATATAAATAAACTTTTACTTACTTACTTAGTTAACCTAACCCTAATATCTGGCCGATTGATCGAAGCATCCCTAATTTTACTTTAAAAGCAATCATAAATCATTATACTTACTTATTATGCATGCTTTATAAACTGTTTTTATTGATTTCCCAAATGCCCTTCTAGTGACATTCCAAAACCGTCACTATTCCTTTATAATTTATTTGCTGTTTTTTTTTTATCCTGAGTAAAAATTGTTGTTCTGGCATAAGGTTTTGTGATATGTGTAAGTAACATGATTTTTCTAAAATCAAAATCCCTAAAAAATAAAATAAAATTGTTTTGCAGAGGAACACAGATCAACTGGCCAGGAATTGAGAGGGAACTCTCAAAATAGTCCAGGACAAGAGATGGAGGAGGAGAGTGTCTAGAACTGCAAATGACTGTCTGCAGTGTAAGCTGATAAATGTACTGTATAGTTGCTGCTTCTTCTAACTGTCACCAATTTATATCCTGTTCAAATGTTCAGTAAAGACTGGGTCAAATACAGGTTCAAAATATGTACTTTAACAAATAGGTATAAAACATTAAAGAGATACTGTATACTCTGACATAAATCTGCTTCTTTAAATATTGTCCCTGGAATTTTAGAATATAGCATAATATGATGATGAGTAATTTTAATAAAATTGAAATTTGAAAATATTTCAATATCACTGTGTGCTCTAATGATTTAAAACTTGTTTGTGTGGTGTTGCTACTTATTTAGATGGAGCCCAGATGATCCCTAGTTGGGCCACATGCATGATTCCAAGTTGGGCCCCACCTAAAGCCCTGTGAAATCCTGAATCCAGCAAGTTGCTGGGGCCAGCATGGAATCTATGGACAAACCCACTTAAAGCCCGTATTTCAGCCCATATAGTAATCTTGTAGTACCCACAAAAAACTAAAGCTGGGACCAAGATAGGTCTTGTGCATGTGGCCCAGTTGGGGCCCACCTGTTTATAAGTGCGATCCTATATGATATCCATGTGGGCAGTTGGCATGGGGCCATTATTGAACCCATGGACAATCCCATACAGAGCCCATTTTTCAGCCCATTTCAAACCCACATCGGCCCCACATACAAATTTCAGGTGGGTTAAAGCTTGGCCCGAGATGGGTCTTGTGCATGTGGCCCACTTAGGTCCGACCTAGTACCAAGTGCAATCCTACATGAAATTCATCTGGGCAATTAACATGGGGCCATTATGTAACCCGTGGACAATCCCATACAGAGCCCATTTTTCAGCCCATTTCAAACCCACATGGGCCCCACATACAAATGTCGGCTGGGGTTACAGCTGGGCCCGAGATGGGTCTTGTGCAAGTTGCCCACGTGGGTCCGACCTAGTACCAAGTGCAATCCTACATGAAATTCATCTGGGCAATTAACATGGGGCCATTATGTAACCCGCGGACAATCCCATACAGAGCCCATTTTTCAGCCCATTTCAAACCCACATGGGCCCCACATACAAATGTCGGCTGGGTTACAGCTGGGCCCGAGATGGGTCTTGTGCAAGTTGCCCACTTGGGTCCGACCTAGTACCAAGTGCAATCCTACATGAAATTCATCTGGGCAATTAACGTGGGGCCATTATGTAACCCGCGGACAATCCCATACAGAGCCCATTTTTCAGCCCATTTCAAACCCACATGGGCCCCACATACAAATGTCGGCTGGGTTAAAGCTGGGCCCGAGATGGGTCTTGTGCATGTTGCCCACTTGGGTCCGGCTTAGTACCAAGTGCAATCCTACATGGAATTTATCTGGGCAATGAACATGGGGCCATTACGTAACCCGCGGACAATCCTACATGGGGCCCATTTTTCAGCCCATTTCATACCCATATGGGCCCCACATACAAATGTTGGCTGGGATAAGATCTCATCTAGTTATTACGAGAAAATGATATGTATGTGGCAGCAAAGAGTAAAATAAAATAAAAATAAAAAACCGTCATATAATCGTTATAATAGGCTATATCACATCAGAATGATGATAGTTCAAAATATAGCCTATTATTCAGCGTTAGCAAATATGAATGTCTATTTTAAGGAAAGGGCAGCGTGATAATAAATAATTAGCCTGTCTTGTATGGTCGATAGCAGCGGTAGTCCGCGCTTGGGCTGGAGCGTCATCTCTTGTTTTAATAGTTGAATCGTTTAGGAAGGCTCTACCTCCTTTCGTGTGTCCTGGGAACTGCTAAAACTTCAGAGTCTTGTGATCTTAAAAAGCAAAATGGACTATATCGTGAAGCATCTGCCCATCTACATCATAATAATCAGCAATAAAGGGACCCATAACCGCAGCCACTGTAAGGGGGCTTAAAACAGCTGCTGCTGTCATATTTACTCAATCAGTCAGCTATCGGGTAGTCTTCCGAAATTTAAAAGATAGACCATTAAAAAAAGAAACGAAGCAGATAAAAATACGGTCGGACCTGCGAGTCGAACCTCTGTCACTACGAGCAAAACGACACTGTTTGTCGTGCAGGTAGATCACTGCCCTACTGAAGATTACATTCGCTGTATAAACTAATGGATTTCACAGACATGAATGTAAACAGAGGCTAAAATCATACTAGCCTACATATCTACATTCAATAAAGGGAAAAGGCGATAGCCTACACGTGCCCAATGAAGAATTAAAAATATGATAACATTCCAAAAACAGAACCTTAAAGACGGATCGCTATTCAGATCGACAATCTACTACAAATGTCTTTCCACCCAACGTTACTTCATTAGATGGGTTGAACTTTGAAGAAAAGGGTGGGGCCGATTATAATATTATACAAAACGCCGCTTTTTACGCCGTCTTTGTCAGACAGAAGCGCCGCAAATAACGGCGCACTGTGGATGGCCTGCGGCGTCAGAAACGGCGTCATTGGCTGGATAAAAAAACGCCGAAAATGACGGCGAATTTGCTTTGTAAACGCCGTAATTTGCGCCGTTTGTACCACAGTACGCCGTAATTTGCGGCGTCTTTTCGTCTTAAACGGCGTAAACACCGGCGTTTAGAATATGAAACACGTTTGAATAGTGGCGAAATTTGACCCATTTGGCGAGGCTGGTGGCGTGAGTGACTGATAACAGACACGTACCTGTGAGGCGAGCACCGGTTCTGCGTCTCTCACGGAGAAGCGAAAGCATCACGGGGAGCGACGACGGCAGATCGAGAGAGAAACAGGCCTGATTTTATGAAGCTTTGTTTCTGTTGTGTGTAACGTTACAGCAGTCGTCAATGAGGGGCTGCTGGCTTTGGCTTATACTTTCGTTTTGTATGTGTTCATTTTACTATTAAAATGTTTAAATGTTCGCCGGTTCCTGCCTCCTTCTTTCCACAACAACAAACCCCGTTCACGTTACATTGGCAAACTTTAAGTGAATTACTCCTCGTTTGTATTTATTTCTGTTTGGTGAATTACTGCATGTTACCTGGATGTTAAGTCAGGCGAAACTATCACAACACAAACGTCCGTGTGCTCGTCTGATTCAGAGATTTCCTCCAGCGAGAGTACAGGCAACAGCAATCCGCCCAGCGCCAGAGTCAGTGCGGGGTCCTCGACCGCGACAGGCCGCCGCCTCGGCGTCTCCTGCTCCTCCATCTGGACTCGTAAAGATAGCCACGAACATCGGATTCGAGCAGCAGAATTTCAAAATCCTCTTCTTCCATATCATGTTTAGTTTCTTCCGTCATTGTCATAACTTATGATCTCCACAGCGCTTGTTAGCTTAGCTTCCAAACAAGATGGTGGATATTGATTTCAGTTTCTGCAAGTGAAGTCCCACCCACTGATCTGTAATAGGCTTGTAGGGTGAGTGGGTCCAACACCCTGGCATAATAATGAGCTAACATGTGTAGTTCTTAAAGATTTTAATGAAATATGACTTCCTCCTTATCGTGACGCAAAATGACGATTTTTACGTCACGATAAGCAGGAAGTTAAACACTTAAATCCTTATTTCTCCCATCTCAGGGGAAAATAAAGGAAAAAACTATGACCATTCAAAAATATGACTGGGTTTCTAAAGATACAAAGCTTAATGCAAATGGGTGAAGTGACCCTTTAAGACAACTTTATATTATATTCCTACTAGTCTACATCCCTACCAGAAGCCTACGATCGATCAATGAGCGACGGCTCGTGGTACCATCACAAAGAGCCACAAAATCACTCTCCAGAACATTCTCATTCACGGTTCCATGCTGGTGGAATGATTTCCCACCCTCATCAGGAATGCAGAATCCCTAACAGCATTCAAAAGACAACTGAAAACTCATCTCTTCCGTGAGCACATTAACGATTTAGTCCTCAGATGTAAGTCCCTTTGGACAAAAGTGTCTGCTAAATGACTAAATGTAAATGTATATTAATGATATTAATTTTCTGAATTACAAGTGTAACAACAAGTTTATAAGGAATTGTTTACTTGCCATACAAGTTCTCTTAAAAGAGATTATATTCTTAAAGACTTTGAAAAGGAGATAATAAAAAAGATCAGATGTAAATACTTAAAATTCCCAGTCCTGCCAAAGATAAAAGAAATGCAATTCAAAATAATAAATAAGATCTATCCGGCTAAAGACTTATTAAAACAAAGATTTAAAATGGATGTAGGAAATTGTAACTTCTGTGAAACTGAACCTGAAGATCTGGATCAACAATTGTTTGTCTCCAAAGGATTTCACATGACGAATCTAACAATTAATGATATAAAATTCAGTATTTTTCGTAAGGATCACAATGATCTTGGCATTAATAATGTAATTCTTTTAAGCAAACATTTCATTCATAAATGTTGTTTTTACAAGATAATTCCTGACATTACTCATTGGAGAAATGAGCTGAATTTTTTTATAACTCTTTGTTAATGATTAATAACAAGAAAACTGAGAAACTTGCTTCTTTTGTAAACAATCTTATTGAATAATTGCCCTTTTATTTTAATTTCTTTTGAATATGTTGTCATTTTTTCCATAACATGCTCCATGTTCTTCTGTTCTTTTAAGATGATTTTTTTTATTATTTTTCTTTTTTCTCTTTTCTAGGATAAGCACTGCATGTAGTTTGTAGTAAGATTGGACATTGTTCCTGATTTGTTTGTATTTGCTTTGTTTCTTAATACAAAAATAAAATAAAAAAAGTTTCTAGTTGTAACAAAAATCTGAAATCTCACACTACTTACCTTCTGCATTTTCCTCAATTCCTTTTCCTCAGTCGAGCGATTACTCTCATCTAACTGCTGAAAAGACGTAGGAAGGGGCATGCTGTTTCGTGAGACATTTTCACTTTTATAAGGCTTAATCTGTAAATTCGTAATTGGCGCATTCCACCATCAGTGTGCAATGTGCGTGACGTCTACGTTCGTCAATAAATAAACTGCACGTGTCTTGCGGAAGAACACCGTAGCCGGAGCTACTTCTCTCCATTAATGTCTATGGCGAGTCACGCATGGCACTGGGCAACTCCGCATCCGACCCCGGGATAAAATAGTCTGAATATAAACTCTTATAATAGGCGTAGCTACTAGCGTCCCTAGAGGCCACAACCTCCGCAGCACTGTCGCAAAAGTCAACAAACAGTCAACCCGTCAGCTTCCTGTGTCTTTAGAATGTGTGTGTGCTTGCAGTGTTTAAGGCAGAAAGCCTTGATGCGCTCGACTCCCTTATAGCAGTCTGCTGAGAGCGTGAGCGTTGAGCCCCGTGGGGCTTAACATATCTGTGAGCAGTGCCGTCGCAGGTGGGGTGCGAGGCCCTGTGCGAACTTGAAATGCGAGGCCCTGCCCTTTGATGTGGATGCGCAATTGTGCACGAATAACAGTCACACGGGCATGGGCATTTAAAGGCCATTAAAAAAGGACATTTAGTTTATTATTTGTAATGTTAAAATATTATAATGTTTTTTGATTTTGTAATGATTTTGACTCATTAGTCTACGTTGTGTTTTGTAGAAAGCCTTTCTTTAAAGTGAATTTCGTTCCCTTTCGTAGTCACTCCGAGTTACGTCAAGGAGTGACGGAGAATGGGGGTTTCGCACAGAAAGCCAATCCTCTTCGAGTATTTAACAACGAGCCAATGGCGTGAAAATGCCATGGGTCTGCGGAATTTGCATAGCGTACTCCGCCCACCCATGTGGGTATAAAAGGAGGAAGCAGACGCAACCGCAGTATGTTTTCGCTTCGGAGCCAAGAGCATTCTTCTCTCCACAAGCCATATCACTAAAAAGCCTCTTCGAGACGAGCGTCCTCTTCAGAGTTGGTGTGACGGCGGTACCCAGCGAGATTCTGCATTGCCTGCGATCTGTGCAGTGGTCTGCCAGACTTTGCGCTTCTCCCTGGTCGCCTCGGCGCTGAAAGAGTGAATTTCCTCCTCTCCTCTGAAAGAGCTACACGCGGCACGTCTTTTTAAAGACGGTTCGCCCGTGTTCTTCTGGGTGCGGTCAATATCCGTCTTTCTCTGATGGGCACGATCGCTGCTTTGTATGTCTGGGCTTCGTCATGCTAAAGCAGCTTTCGTGGTTGAGTCATGTGCCTTTTGTGGTAATATGACCATCTCAGCACTTAGATCGAGACTCAATGATCTTACTGTGAGAGTCCCCGCCTCCGCTACCCGTTCAGCTTCCTCTACCCGGGGAAGCTCTTCGGCTCGCGGCCAGGGTGATCTGTTGGTGACGGTGTGGAACAAACCCCCGACGCTAGCTCCTCGGGTCCCACCCACCGCAACAGTGTTGTAGCCAGCGAGCGCCGAAACGGTTCAGACGTCTGCCTGTTCGCGGGTACCGTCTGGATCGTTTGGCGCTCCAGAGGAAGACGCGTTATCGATCGCGGCATCACATGGCGGGCTTGATTCCTCGGGAAGTGAAGATGCGGATGCACGACCTCCTTCGGGAGCGCCTGTTGCCCGTGTCGGATCCCGAGATGACGGCTATGCTCTCTCGGGTCGCCGTGAGTATCGGGTTGCACTGGAATCTTCCGGCCCACCCCGATCACTCACGGATGGATGAATGGTTTTTGGGCAAAGCCGCCGCCGCGAGGCCACAGCCGACCCCAATGCCATTCGTCCCCGAGCTGCATGCGGAACTGACGAGGACGCGCTCGTCAGCTTCCCCCGCCTTTCCTCCCCTTGACGGCGCAGCTGCCCGTGGGTATGCTGGGGTGCCTCCGGTGGAGCGCTCTGTCGCGATGCAACTGTGTCCGCAGAGCGCCTCCTCCCGGGGGCCCCCCGAGCATCCCCCCAGAGCCTGTAGGTTTTCGTCGTCTATGACGGCGCGATCCTATAGCGCGGCGGGCGGCCGCCGCTATGCATATGATGGGCATTTTTTAGGTCTGCCAAGCCAGACTGCTCAGAGGTATGCACGAGGGCGGGACTGATTCCCTTGGATCAGGTGATGGCCACTAGTGTGGTCCAGGAGCGTCATCTTTGCCTTTTCGGCGGTGCGGTTGAGGACTTTGCCCAGCAGTTCTCTACCGCCCAGAAACAGGCTGAGGCTGCCCCGACGGCCAGCTGCTGCCTTCAACCGGCCGCCGGTGCAGCCGCCTCAGTCTGTTCGCCGCCGAGGACGAGCCTCTGCGCCCTTCCCTCCGGAGCGACCCCAGCAGCAGCCTTCACCCAGGTCGCGCCGTAGAGGCGGTCGCAGAGGAGCGTCACAGCCCCCTATGGGCTGCTCAGTGATGGCATCGAGTCTTTCCCAGGAGGAGGTAGCAGGGCCCCTCCTTCCCCCCGTAGAGGGCCGGGGGAGAATCTTTTGTTCTCCGCTCCCCACTGCTCAAAAAAAAAAATATAATAATAAGACGGGTTGAGTGCGTTAAAGAAAGACTTTATACTATCACTGAGCACACAGACCGGAATGAGCGCGCACGACGCTCCACAGTGTCGCCCCGCTCATTCCCCTCTGTCTCTGAGGGCGCGGAGAGGAGCGTGCGTCGTCCCCGGACCGCACCGCTCCTCTCCCCCTCTGTCGCCAGACCCCCGGCAGAACAGACCCCCGTGGAACGCTGGTCCTTCCCTGGTCTCTTCTGTCGGGGAGCGGAGCTCGACTACGCACCCGCATGTGGTATCTCCCGTGCGCATGCCAGTCACTCCGCCCCGCTGCCCCTCCGGGGGGACGTCTGTGGCTCGTATGACCCCGCTGGTTCGGTTCCTCGGAGCTCGGCTCGAGCTCCCCGGTCTGTCCCGCTGGGTCATCAGAACGATCAGATTCGGCTACGCGATTCAGTTCGCACGATCTCTTCCCCGTTTCAGGGGAGTTCGCTCCACTATAATCGGTGGCAATGCCCCGGTTTTGAGAGCGGAGATTGCGACCCTGCTGGCGAAGGGTGCAATCGAGACGGTCCCTCCAGCCGAGGTGAAGTCCGGCTTTTACGGCCCCTACTTCATTGTCCCCAAGAAGACCGGTGGGTTATGACCGATCCTGGACCTGCGCGTTTTGTGCTCACGGCCAAACGCATTTTTCGAATGTGTTCGGCATCAGGATTGGTTTGCAGCGATCGACCTGAAGGATGCGTACTTTCATGTCTCCATATTGCCTCGACACAGACCGTTTCTTCGGTTCGCTTTCGAAGGCCAGGCATATCAGTACACGGTTCTCCCATTCGGGTTAGCTCTGTCCCCTCGCGTCTTCACGAAGATCGCCGAGGCAGCCCTTGTTCCCCTTCGCGAACACGGGGTTCGCATCCTGAACTATCTCGACGATTGGCTAATTTTGGCTCACTCTCGAGAACAGGTTTGCGTACACAGAGATCTAGTGCTTCAGCACTTAGCCCGTCTGGGCCTTCGGGTCAACCGGGAGAAGAGCAAACTTTGCCCCGTGCAGAGGATCTCTTTTCTCGGCATGGAGATAGACTCGGTCGCCATGTCCGCGCAGCTTACGAGCGAGCGCGCACACTCACTGCTGACTTGTCTTCGACAGTTCGACGGCAAGAGTGCGGTTCCACTGAAACTCTTTCAGAGGCTCCTGGGGCATATGGCATCCGCAGCCACGGCTACGCCACTCGGATTGCTTCATATGAGACCGCTTCAGCTCTGGCTTCGCGATCGAGTCCCAAGGTGGGCATGGCATCGTGGCTCGCTCCGGGTTCCAGTAACTCCAGCGTGCCGCCGAACCTTCCTCCCGTGGTTGAACCTCAGCTTTCTTCGGGCAGGTGTCCCTCTCCAGCGAGTTTCCAGGCATCTCGTCGTCTCCACGGATGCGTCTACCACGGGTTGGGGTGCCATGTGCAATGGCATGCAGCCGCGGGTTCCTGGACAGGACCCCAGCGCCTCATGCACATCAATTGCCTCGAGCTGCTGGCAGTGCGCCTGGCCCTGCACCGCTTTCGAGCACTGCTCAGGGGTCAACACGTACTTGTCCGCTCAGACAATACCGCTACAGTAGCGTACATCAACCACCAGGGGGGTCTACGCTCACGTCGGATGTCGCAGCTCGCTCGCCACCTCCTACTATGGAGTCAGAAGCACCTGAGGTCCCTTCGTGCTGTGTACATTCCTGGAGCCCGGAACCTGGCAGCCGACGAGCTGTCGCGGATCCGCCCTGTCTCCGGCGAATGGCGACTCCATCCCCAGACGGTCCAGCTGATCTGGGACCAGTTCGGGGAAGCTCAGATAGATCTGTTCGCCTCCCGGGACTCTTCCCACTGCGTCCAGTTTTATTCCCTGTCCGAGGGCACGCTCGGTACAGATGCGCTGGCGCACAGCTGGCCGCGGGGCCCACGCAAGTGCGTTTCCCCCAGTGAGCCTCCTTGCACGGGTGTTGTGCAAGATCAAGGAGGACGAGGAGCAGGTCCTGCTGGTAGCCCCTTATTGGCCCACCAAGACGTGGTTCTCCGAACTCATGCTCCTCGCGACAGCACCTCCTTGGCCTATTCCTCTGAGACAAGATCTGCTCACTCAGAGACGGGGCACTCTGTGGCACCCTCGTCCCGATCTATGGAGGCTACATGTGTGGCCCCTGGACGGCACGAGGCAGGTTTGAGTTCGCTACCACCTGCGGTGGCAGCAACCATCACTTCCGCTAGAGCATCGTCTACGAGACACCTGTATGCGTTGAAGTGGAACCTCTTCGTCAACTGGTGCTCTTCTCGCAGAGAGGACCCCAGGAGATGCTCGATCAGTGTTGTGCTTTCCTTCCTGCAGGATGGGTTGGAGCGTAGGCTGTCGCCCTCCACCCTCAAAGTTTACGTCGCGGCTATTTCCGCCTCTCATGATGCAGTTGAAGGTAAGTCCGTTGGAAAGCACGACCTGGTCATCAGGTTCCTGAGGGGAGCGAGGAGGCTAAATCCGTCTCGTCCTCCCCTCGTGCCCTCTTGGGACCTCTCGGTAGTGTTAAGTGCTCTGCAGAGGCCTCCCTTGAGCCTTTGCAATCGGTTGAGTTTAAGTTCCTGTCTATGAAGACAGCTCTCCTGGTTGCATTGGCCTCCATCAAGAGGGTAGGGGACCTGCACGCATTCTCCGTTGAAGAAGCGTGCCTAGAGTTCGGGCCGGCTTACTCTCACGTTGTTCTGAGACCCCGGCTCGGTTACGTGCCCAAGGTCCCCACTACTCCCTTCCGGGATCAGGTGGTGACCTTGCAAGCGCTGCCCCTGGAGGAGGCAGACCCAGCCTTGGCACTGCTCTGTCCGGTGCGTGCACTCCGCACCTACGTTGACAGAACGCGGTGTTTCAGGACCTCAGATCAGCTCTTTGTCTGTCATGGGGGGAGCCAGAAGGGAAGAGCTCTCTCAAAACAGCGGCTGTCTCACTGGTTAGTGGACGCCATTGTTTTGTCTTACCAGCAGCAAGGTCGACCGTGCCCCCTTGGTGTGACAGCCCACTCCACTCGGAGTGTGGCTTCCTCTTGGGCTTTAGCGCGTGGCGCCTCGCTAACAGACATCTGCAGAGCTGCAGGCTGGGCGACACCTAACACCTTCGCAAGATTTTATAATTTGCGAATTGAGCCGGTTTCCTCTCACGTACTCGCCTCCGCTAGTGCTGGAACCGCTTAAGTGTCTTCGCTTGCTCGCCACTCCACTCCTCAGATTGGATGAGTGCGATATTTCCTCAGTTGTCCTTCTTTGAAGCCCTGAGTCCTCCAGCACTTATGATGCGGGCACCACTGCGCTTGCTCTGGTGCCGGCTAGGTGCCTCCGTGTGCACGGTTCCCCTTTGGTAACTGCTTCACGTGTATTATCCACTGTAAGCCTCTCTGAGCATGTGTCTTCCCTTGGCAAGCCATCTGCCACCCCTGGAGCTAGTTGCCACCTGCGGTTGGCGCTCCAGTATTCTCCATATGCAGCCCCAGTGGCCATATGTGTTTTGTAAGTCCTCCCTTCGGTAGGCATCTGGTAGCATGTCCCTCCCGGGATATGTTTCCCAGTGTACCTTGGTAATTCTGTGTCAAAGTGGGACCTTTTTGTAATATTGTGTTAGAGGTCTAGACTTTCGCAGAGCACTGGAAGACAGCTGGAAGATGGCGTGATGGCATAGACCCCCATTCTCCGTCACTCCTTGACGTAACTCGGAGTGACTACGAAAGGGAACGTCTCGGTTACAGATGTAACCCTCGTTCCCTGAGTAGGGAACGGAGACGTTACGTCTCCTTGCCACTTCTGCTGTACCGCTGGGTGACGCCTGAGATCAGTCTTGGCTCCTCAGCGAAGACATACTGCGGTTGCGTCTGCTTCCTCCTACGAAAGGGAACGTCTCGGTTACAGATGTAACCCTCGTTCCCTGAGTAGGGAACGGAGACGTTACGTCTCCTTGCCACTTCTGCTGTACCGCTGGGTGACGCCTGAGATCAGTCTTGGCTCCTCAGCGAAGACATACTGCGGTTGCGTCTGCTTCCTCCTTTTATACCCACATGGGTGGGCGGAGTACGCTATGCAAATTCCGCAGACCCATGGCATTTTCACGCCATTGGCTCGTTGTTAAATACTCGAAGAGGATTGGCTTTCTGTGCGAAACCCCCATTCTCCGTCACTCCTTGACGTAACGTCTCCGTTCCCTACTCAGGGAACGAGGGTTACATCTGTAACCGAGACGTTTTGCATAAATCTTTTTTTTTTTTAAATTCATCAACCAATTGCCTGGATTTTATAAATAAAAAGCAAATATTTAGCAGACAATATAATCATGACATGGAGATGAGCCGGCGCGGTAAACATGAGCGCATCTCATCATAAATTAACCGAAACTATGCCTCACTCACAGACATGAGAAATATACTGTATATCTAGACTACAGAAAGCTTGCAATGAAATTTTTAAACGAAACAATTCCAAACGAAAAGAAATAGGCTACTCTCTAATTATGTTGCACATGCACATATTATGTTGAAATAACGAGATATTATGTTGAAATAACATTATAAATAATCCATCTTTAAATATTTTAATTGAATGCTGAATGTTGTGCTTATTCAAATTAGTAAAATTAAAACTTTAATTGTGATAATTAAATATTAAATATTGAAGTTTTGCTCATTTAATAATAGTATTTATCCCCCTGTCAATGATCTAGCACCCCCTCAGCACCGTTAAACATTATCTGGCGCTGCACGGACGTAGCTGTTCTACACTCACCGGCCACTTTATTAGGTACCCCATGCTAGTAAAGGGTTGGACCCCCTTTTGCCTTCAGAACTGCCTCAATTCTTCGTGGCATAGATTCCAACAGGGTGCTGGAAGCATTTCTCAGGGAGTTTGGTCCATATTGACATGATGGCATCACACAGTTGCCGCAGATTTGTCGGCTGCACATCCATGATGCGAATCTCCCGTTCCACCACATCCCAAAGATGCTCTATTGGATTGAGATCTGGTGACTGTGGAGGCCATTTGAGTACAGCGAACTCATTGTCATGTTCAAGAAACCAGTCTGAGATGATTCCAGCTTTATGACATGGCGCATTATCCTGCTGAAAGTAGCCATCAGAAGTTGGGTACATTGTGGTCATAAAGGGATGGACATGGTCAGCAACAATACTCAGGTAGGCTGTGGCGTTGCAACGATGCTCAATTGGTACCAAGGGGCCCAAAGAGTGCCAAGAAAATATTCCCCACACCATGACACCACCACCACCAGCCTGAACCGTTGATACAAGGCAGGATGGATCCATGCTTTCATGTTGTAGACGCCAAATTCTGACCCTACCATCCGAATGTCGCAGCAGAAATCGAGACTCATCAGACCAGGCAACGTTTTTCCAATCTTCTATTGTCCAATTTCGATGAGCTTGTGCAAATTGTAGCCTCAGTTTCCTTTTCTTAGCTGAAAGGAGTGGCACCCGGTGTGGTCTTCTGCTGCTGTAGCCCATCTGCCTCAAAGTTCGACGTACTGTGCGTTCAGAGATGCTCTTCTGCCCACCTTGGTTGTAACGGGTGGTTATTTGAGTCACTGTTGCCCTTCTATCAGCTCGAACCAGTCTGGCCATTCTCCTCTGACCTCTGGCATCAACAAGGCATTTCCACCCACAGAACTGCCGCTCACTGGATGTTTTTTCTTTTTCGGACCATTCTCTGTAAACCCTAGAGATGGTTGTGCGTGAAAATCCCAGTAGATTAGCAGTTTCTGAAATACTCAGACCAGCCCTTCTGGCACCAACAATCATGCCACGTTCAAAGTCACTCAAATCACCTTTCTTCCCCATACTGATGCTCGGTTTGAACTGCAGGAGATTGTCTTGACCATGTCTACATGCCTAAATGCACTGAGTTGCCGCCATGTGATTGGCTGCTTAGAAATTAAGTGTTAACGAGCAGTTGGACAGGTGTACCTAATAAAGTGGCCGGTGAGTGTATATTGCATGCATAATCTCGCTGCAATACGTTTTTATCAAGTAGAATAATACAGCATTATCATGCACATCGTCTCAGCTATGATGTTTTGCTATTTATTTCAGAGGGGAAAAAAATCAACTGTGCAAGAGTGGCTTTACATCAAGTCAGCTCAGTCACTTTATTTTTTGTCATCATGACAGTTTAAAGAAATAGATTAGGACACTCTTCATTCATAATATTAATTCATTTTACCTATACACAACTACTTTAACTCTAATAAATGAGATGGACTCACCATGCGTAAATTACGCAGAAACTGATTAGCCTACGTCAGAGTCACTTTCCTTGCCTTCATGGCCGTAAACTCAGAAATACAATCTTTATAATCCAGCTTTCATGCAATTTCCTTTTCAATGGATAGCAGGGCGAGCCCGCACAGTCTCTGTGACATGGAGGTGCGCAAATAGTTTTTAATTAGATTTAACTTTGAAAAGCTTCGCTCGCCCGATGCCACAGTGTCGGCGTGGGTTATGCTAGTTGTTGCCGCATCTCTGGAAGTGCTGATAAATTTATCCAGTGATCCCCTCAGTGACTTATGAAAATCTATCTTCTTTTTGATTTTTTTCCTTTTCTCAGAACCTGATTCGTGCTTACGAAATCGGTCGCGTTCTCTTGCAGCTGACATGTTGGCTTTCCCTCGCTTTAAGCTTTCCCCCTCTCCCGTCTTCAGTTAGGACGCGTTAAGTAATAACATAGCGACAACGAAAAATCTGCTTAATTTGTTGGATTTTTTTATGTAACTGACAGAGACGTGATAAAAAATAATAATAAAAAAATAAATAATAATAATTTAAAAAAATTAAAACAGCAGGATTGCGAGGCCCCCTAGTGGCGCGAGTCAAGTCAAGTCAAGTCACATTTATTTATATAGCGCTTTTCACAATACAGATTGTATCAAAGCAGCTTCACACTTCCCTGTGCGGTTGCACAGTTCGCACAGCCCTTGCGACGGCACTGTCTGTGAGTGAATGTGGGTTGGGGACAGCGGACACATTTACTGCACTGAAAACACCGTCGGCCTGAGCTGACTGTAAGGCCCCGTCCACACGTTTTCGTTTAAAAACGGAGAATTAAAACGAATACGATCTCCATCCACACCAGCGTTTTATCATTTTTATCTATGCAAAGTTACACGGTGCAGGTAAAAGCAATACAAACAATGTCAGGCTATGGCAGATGTGTCATTCAACCTATTGTAAGTCGATGTACCATCTCAAGGGTTTAGGTAAGATATTATAAAGGTTGAAAAAATACGTAGTGTGCCTTTAATGCTTCACTAAGCTTTACATACAGATTTTCTGCATTTCCTACATTGCATAGGTATAGGCATCTCCAGGAATCTTGTAGCGACCTAGTGGCCTCGTCGTAGAGTCTAGTCAGGATGACGAATTCTTGGTCTGTTTTTCTGTTGTTCGATTCGTCGCACATCTGTGAAAAGGGCTGAGATCGGCATGTTTTTGTAGCAAGTGGCTCAATTTTAGTGGCTACGCCACCCCACGTTAACGGGGAAAACAAACTAAATATAGCACACAAATACGTTCCACCTAGAAAAGGCAGGAGGCATGGGCTTCCGTACAAAATCGTTTTATTGACGTTAAAAGTTGATCAACAATAATTAAAAAAAAAACAGTAATTCACAGGTCATGATTAAATTGAGTACAATTAAGAAAATAAGCAAAAAAAAAAGAAATAAACAAAATTCACAATAAACCTCCACAAAATTTATAATAAGATCTCACAAGATTCTCAATACACTTTCACAAAATTCATAATACACTTAGGGCTTACACCAGAGACTGAGGCTTCAGCACAGGAGCAGGCTAGTGTGCCAGCAGCAGGTCCACCATAAGAAACACGGCAACCGGACTTACACCCACCCAATTCACTACAAATAGCCAAAGATACTGACACGGCAATAATCAAACTGCAATAACATTCTCAGTGAGACAAAACTTGCTGTGAAAGACAACCAGCCCACTCCAGGAAGGCCTCGGCTCCTAAAGGAAAGGAAAAAAAGAAAATAGATAAGAAACTGAAAATAATAAACAAAAAAAAACAATACTAAAAGTCAATTTATTGACTTCAACGAAGCAAGAACCAAAAAACTCACACAACACACCCCAAAGGACAAACAAAAAAGAATACTATTAAGGAATTAAAGACAGACAAAACAATCTTAAACAATTTCGATGACCGCTGCAAAGACACGCCCAGCAATTGCTACAGGCAGAATCAATCAGAATCAAATAAATGCATGATAGCAGGACAAATTAATTTAACAAGGAAAACACATATAAACAAAACACATTCAAAATCGGTCTAATTGACCTAGTCCATGATGATCAACACACACACAAGAAATGAAACAAAAAAACAATATTTCCCTCAACCCAAAACAACCCAAAGTAAAGAAAATACCCTAAACACTGCTCAACCACACAATAAACAAATACGTTATACTGTGACCGCTGCAGGAACACACCCAACAGTTATTTCAGACAGACGGTCACTCAAAATTACATAACTTGAGAACAGGTCAAAAAAAACAAACAAAAAAAAAAAACAACAACCCAGACCTAATACTAGACACTGTCCCTGAAACAGATACCTCATTCCTTACATTTTCCACTGCTCGCGGAAGATGATGGATGTTAGAATGTTGCCCCGCTGTGGCACGTCTCGTTCGTCGCACAGCCTCAGCACTATCCCTAGAGCGATCTGAGGAAAGAAAGATGGACGTGCCAGGAGGACCCAAATCCACGTCATGCACCAAATTGTTTACAGGAGGTAAGGACTCAACAGCGGGCCCCGTGCTTTCCAGAGAAGGTGGCACCGGTGCTACTGGAATCATGCAAGGTGCCGGCAGATCTGACACGGCAGGACATACTCCCCCAAGTTGACCTGACACGGCCGACAAAGCCTCCTCTACAGCCACCCACAGATCTAATCTGTCCTCGTCCCCCAGTGAGGACAACGGGCTAACTGGGGGGCTAGAAGGGCTTACAACAATTGGGGGGTCTTGCTCTATTCGAGGCTTCATCAGAGAACGATAAATGTGCTTAACCTTTCCCAAATCATCAGCGGGTGCAACAGTATACACAGACCCTCCATCTTTTGGTGCCCGCAGTACTTGATGCAAAACCGAGCTCCACAAGTCCTGGATTTTATGACGACCTCTCACACTATGATCACGGAGATAAACCAGTGTACCCTCCCGCAGTGGTGCATCACGAACATGTTGATCGTGCCGTTTCTTACGGTACTCAGCAGCCGCCTTTAAGCGTTCCCTGGCACCCTCAAATGCCACCTGCATCCTTGCTCGATGCTCTACGATCCACTCATGGACCCCGCCCTCCCCAGGTTCCTGAACCCTACCCAAAAGAAAATCAACAGGGAGTCTAGGTTCCTGGCCAAACATCAGGAGATACGGAGACTCACCTGTGGACTGATGGGGAGTGGTATTATAGCAGAACAAGATCTGCGGAAGGCAAGACGCCCAATCCCTTTTCCTGGAAGCTGGCAGAGTGCGAAGGAGGTTATGAAGGATTCGGTTGAACCATTTGCACTGGCCATTGCCAGCTGGGTGATAAGGCGTAGTACGGGATTTTTCGATCCCATAAAACCCACAGAGTTGTTTCATAAGGACCGATTCAAAATTCCGACCCTGGTCGGAATGGATACGACCCGGAACCCCGAACCTGAAAAACCACTCTGTGACCAAAACTTGTACAACGGTCTCGGCCCGCTGGTCTCTGGTCGGAACGGCAAGTGTGTATTTACTGAACACGTCTGTTAACACTAGAACATTCTCATGTCCAGAACAAGAAGGCTCAAGCATTGTAAAATCAATAGCCAAGATCTCATTTGGCTTAGAGGCTAGGACATAGCCCATAAAACCCCGGCCAAGTGGTTGGGTGTCCTTGGGCAGCTGACATCGCTCGCATTCCTGACACCACTGCGCCACTTCCGCAGACATCCCTGGCCAATAACACCGCTGCCGTATTAGTTCTGTAGTGCGTTCAACACCCTGGTGTCCATGGTGCTGGAGCAATTGGGTCAATACATCACGTTTTAAAGCTATCGGTAAAACCAACTGTAGCAACTCCTCACCACCATCAGGGCGTGACACACGGCGATACAATACCCCATCTTTTTTTACAAGACGGTCCCCTTGCCGAAGCAAAGTTAACACAGACTTGGGAAGCTTTTGGCGCTCTTCAGAGCTGGGAAAAGGCCCCTGCTCCCAAAACGGCAAAACTCTCTGAATATCAGGATCCACCTCCTGTAACAAGCTCAGGTCTTCGATTGAAAAACTGGGCAACGCGGTAATCACTGCCTGATTGACCTGTACTACTGGTTCTGCCTCAGCTGCCTGCCTTACCACTGCTGGAACAACAGTCCATGGTAAGAAATTCTCACGTGTCTCCTGAGAAAACTGGTGCTGTCTAGAGAGAGCATCCGCATTCCAGTTGCTTCGCCCGGAGCGGTACCGGACCTCAAAATCAAAGGAGGCCAATTGGGCAGCCCAACGTTGTTCGATGGCCCCCAATTTAGCAGATGTCAGGTGGCTAAGGGGGTTGTTATCAATGTAAACAATGCACTTCTGACCCAATAGATACTCTCTAAATTTCTCTGTCATGGCCCACTTGAGCGCTAAAAACTCCAATTTCATGGAACTATAGTTGGTCATGTTGCGCTCAGTGGGCCTAAGACTGCGGCTGGCATATGCTATAGGGCGCACCTTATCTCCGTGTTCCTGCGAGAGGACCGCGCAAACCCGGTTTGGCTAGCATCCACCTCGAGAATAAAGGGCCGGGAGAAGTCTGCATAAGCTAGCACTGGGGCGGTAGTAAGCCTATTCTTCAATTCCTCAAAGCTCACCTGACACTGCTCCGCCCAATCCCCTTCCGTGAACCCGCGAGGAGCCCGCTTCCTAGGTCCTGAATTAGAACACGCCGCCAACAGCTTATGCAGGGGGCCAGCCAATTTGGCAAACCCCTCTACAAAGCGGCGATAAAAGCTTGCGAAACCAAGAAAGGAACGCAGCTCTCCCACATTAGATGAACGTCGCCAATCCGCTACAACCTCAATCTTTGCAGGATCGGTTGAAAGCCCTTCGGCCGATATGATGTGACCCAAATACTTTACTTCTCTCTGGAAAAACACGCACTTGCTTAACTTGACCTTGAGTCCTTCACGTTCTAACCAACTCAGGACAACCTCTAAACGCTCCAGATGTTGAGCTACCGAGGTAGAAAATACCACCACATCATCCAGATATAAAAGCAAAGATTGACACTGTTGGTCCCCGAATAGCCGTTGCATCAACCTCTGAAAGGTGCCTGGGGCATTGCACAGGCCAAAGGGCATACAGTTCCACTCAAAGAGTCCAAAAGGTGTACAGAAAGCTGTCTTAAACCGATCTTTCTCAGTGACTGGAACCTGATTATACCCACTGGTCAAATCAAGGGTCGAAAACCAACAGGCACCACTCAGGGAATCCAAGGACTCATCAATTCGGGGCAGGGGAAACGCGTCTTTTCTAGTTCTGGAATTAAGCTGACGTTAGTCAACGCACATGCGTAGACTACCGTCTTTCTTCTTAACCAGCACAATCGGTGAAGCAAATGGACTACAACTCTCTCGAATGATCTCAGCCTCAAGTAACTGGTTTATATGGGCTTTTACTACCTCATACTCTGATGGAGGTATCCGACAGAAGCGCTGACAAATGGGGGTCTCATCTACTAAAGGTATATCATGGCAAATTAAGTTTGTACAACCCAAATCTCCCTCCCCGGTGGAAAACACCGACTGGAACTTGTAGAGCAGAGCCCTTACCTGACACCGCTCGACCTCTGATAGATTTGACAGATCCAATTCCTCAACCTGCTCGAGCACAGTAGATGCCACTTCTGCATTCTGAGCACCCACAACAGCCACAACTGACTGAACTTCAGTAACACCTGCGGGCAAACTCACCACATAAACACTACTCAATGTGCCAATCATGGAACGACTGTAAAGCATCACATCAGTCACGCCAACATTGACCACAGGTATATAGGCAGTCCCCTGGCTTACATGAACTACCGCCGGGGAGGCTTGCAACCCAGCAGACAAACCGGACCCCGGAGGTTCAAAAAGAACAGCTCCATGAGAGTATTCCTTGGAGCAAGTTGCCGGAACAAACTTAACCGTGCCGCCTGGAATACGACAAGGCCTACGGCCTCGAACCCGAACCTTACCAATGCGATTCTCACTGTTTGTGGTGTTAACATCACTACAATATTGTAGTGCCTGAAACACGAAACGCGGGGCTCTTGACACGTCTGGCAAATCAAAGAGGCAGAGCCATGCTGTCCAAAAAGCCCCTGGTAGCATCGCTTTAGAACATTCATTCAGAGAATGCCCGGAATCTGATCACACAAGCCACAGGGGGGTCTCGGACAACAAGCACCCCGCAATTTGAAACGACTTGGCCACAGAGCTCAATATCTAGCTCAATATAACCAAGATAAGGAATTGACAAACCATTAGCGGCACGAAGCTGTAACCATTGACATGACCGAAGTTGTTCCTGACTAGGGTTGGGTACCGAAACTCGGTTCCAATAGGGAACCGGTTCTGACGTAAACGGTAGTAACCAGACCGAATAAGAATGAAAACTTTGATGCCTGATTTCGATGACTGAGTCTGTGGTATGAGGCGCACATACGCAGTCTTTCTCTGTCTCCCTCTCCCTCTCCGACGTGCGCGCACTATACGGTTTATTGAAGCACTGTCTGATCTGTCTTGCACGCGCGCTCTTGCTCGCTCGCTCTAGATTCCGGGAGATTTTAACTAATTTGCGATCATCCGGGAGCCGTTATCATTATGCGGGAGACTCCCGGAACGTCTGCTGATAGTGAGGAGATTAAACACACGTGAAATGTACGTGAAATGTACTCGTGAAATGTACACGAGAAATGTTTGGCTGCATTTCACATGTAAAATTACGTGTCAGAATAGCGATTGTTTATGGATATAGAATCACCATTCGCGCCGCCTTGACGCTCACGTCGTCATATTATATTGGCGCATGCATCATCTGCTCCTCAGAGTTCTCTGCCGAAAAAGGAAGCTTGTCGGCAGCGCGAGATATTTGGCAGCGAACGCAGCATCTCGTTCCCTATTCAGAGAACACAGAGACGTTCTCTTTCATATACTCAAAGCTGTGTATAAGACACAGTGGGAACGAAATATCAAACTGGCTATGAGCTTAACTAGTAAATGACAAGATAACTTATATGACTAGTTAAAGCAGACAAAACATGGGAACCTGTAGCCATGTTGATATTATATTACCCAGGTAGTAATCTCTATTAATCTCCAGTAAAATTACATTGTTTGATATAATATTGTTTTATTTGATATTATGTAAATATGAACTTTTATTTTATATTGGTTTATTTATTATATGTTTCTTGTTTTTATATTGTAAGTTAATATTGTATCCAGTTTGGCCCTGTAAATAAAGGGGTATTATTTTTTTGACAAAGTGTGTGTGGTTTCGTTTTCTTAAGTACAGTTTCAAGAACCGCTTAGGCACCGGAACCGTTTAAAAAATACCGAGTAGGTACTGGTATCGGATAAAACCCAACCGATACCCAACCCTATTCCTGACCCAATGGCTCAAAATGCTGCCGAAAACAGCTCTCTGTAATGGTGGAAACCATCGAGCCGGTATCCACCAAACAGGGCAACAGCACACCACCTATTGATACAACAAGATGAGGACAGGAGGACATTAAGTGAGACGTATGAACTAAACCATTTGACAAAACAGAGCCATTGGACTCCAAAACCGAGCTGTGGCTCTGCAGCACGGTGGGCACTAGTTTTCCGATTGTGCAGAATTGGAAGGCTGCCTACCCCCAGCGAATGGTAACATGGAATACGGGACACGTTGGGGAACTCGCTCCCCGTCGTAGTCTCGGGCAAAATGGCCTGGCTTTTGACACCTTCTACAAATTACAGGCCTATTACGAGGGACTCGATTACGCACGTCTGGGCCTTGCAATCGGGCAAAACTTTGTGTTAGCTGATTTAATTTTGGGGTCCCCACCTGTGTATCCCCACGTACACCATACTGAATCCCATGTGCCAATGGGACAGATAAACTTCTGGCCTTCGCGCGGCCTGGCATCCCTTCCCTCTCCCATCGAAGGGCCTCGCTCCGCACATCTAACAAAGTGGAATTAGGTTGTCGGCGCACCAGCTGTTTAAGTTCTCGTCTCAAAGTACTATCATTAACGTGTTCAACAAATTGATCACGTAGCACGGTGTAACAAGGTTCAGGGAAGAAGGAGGCAGGAACCGGATGACAATTCAAAAATAAAACTTTATTTAAACAAAATAAACAAATTACCTGCCAGCAGCCCCTCACGGACGACTGCTGGCTACCGAAAATAAAACATAAATACCGGCCAGCAGCCCCTCACGGACGACTGCTGGCTTACCAAATAAAATATAAAATACAAACAAAAGCAGGCCTGTTCCTCTCTCGATCATCCACTCCGTCGCTCCCGCTTTATAGCTCCGCTCCTCCGTGAGAGATGCGAGACCGGTGTGCTTCGCAGGTGCTGCTCATTAGCAATCGCACCACCGGCCTCGTGACTTTCTCTCACGTCCCTCGGCCGTCCTGCTCACCACACACGGTTTAAGCGTTTACCAGAGCATGCGGAGATTGTTGCTTTACCTTCTCCAGGAGGCTCATCAAGGCGAGTAAAAAACTCCAAAAGGGTTTCCCCCTCCTGCTGCCTCCTAGAGAAGAAAGCTTCTTGCAAGGATATATATGACAATGAACACCCATACAACTCACGCAGTGCTTTAATAATTTTCTCCGGATCCCCACGCTCCTCATCCGAACGATATCGTATCTCCTCTCGCGCTTCCCCCTCTAAGTGATCGAACAGAAAGAAGGCCTGATCCGCAGGGGATAAATAACGGGTTCTAATGCATGCCTTGGCTTCCTCAACCCATTCATTAATACTCACTCCAGACCTTCCACTAAATTTTGGGCACCTCCTATTTCTGGGCACAAATACAAACCTATCAGTTGCTGGAGTATTGGTACCAGTCACTGATGGAGGACAGGAAGAGCCTGTGACAGAAGTGCTGGGTCCAGCAGCCCCCTGCGGATCAGACACTCCCTCCTGTCGCAATCTCTCGTTGTCAGCTTGAAGTTGAGCCACAAGCTCCTTAAGTTCCTGTAATTCTCCCTCCATTATAAAATAGATATATACAGTATATATATAGAAATATATACACTATACTCAACCCCAAGGAACGTCACTGAAGGGAGTCAACCCAGAAACTGCAGAGCACACGCTGCTGCTTTATTCCTACAACAAAAAAAAAGAGAGAGAGAGAGAAAGAAAAAAAACATACATACATACAATACAAACTACTATACGGTCCCAAGCCTCTGCCAAGAATCCTGTGGATCCTGCCGACTACGCCACATGTAGCAAGTGGCTCAATTTTAGTGACTATGCCACCCCAGTTTAACGGGGAAAACAACCTAAATATAGCACACAAATACGTTCCATCTAGAAAAGGCAAGAGGCATGGGCTTCCGTACAAAATTGTTTTATTGACGTTAAAAGTTGATCAACAATAATTTAAAAAAACAGTAATTCACAGGTCATGATTAAATTGAGTACAATCAAGAAAATAAGCAAAAAAAAAAAGAAAGAAAAAAATTCACAATAAACCTCTACAAAATTTATAATAAGATCTCACAAGATTCTCAATACACTTTCACAAAATTCGTAATACACTTAGGGCTTACACCAGAGACTGAGGCTTCAACACAGGAGCAGGCTAGTGTGCCAGCAGCAGGTCCACCATAAGAAACACGGCAACCACACTTACACCCACCCAATTCATTGCAAATAGCCAAAGATAGTGACACGGCAATAATCAAACTGCAATAACATTCTCAGTGAAACAAAACCTGCTGTGAAAGACAACCAGCCCGCTCCAGGAAGGCCTCGGCTCCTAAAGGAAAAAAGAAAAAGAAAATAGATAAGAAACTGAAAATAATAAACAAAAAAAAAAAACAATACTAAAAGTCAATTTATTGACTTCAACTAAGCAAGAACCAAAAAAACTCACACAACACACCCCAAAGGACAAACAAAAAAGAATACTATTAACGAATTAAAGACAGACAAAACAATCTTAAACAATTTCGATGACCGCTGCAAAGACACGCCCAGCAATTTCTACAGGCAGAATCAATCAGAATCAAATAAATGCATGATAGCAGGACAAGTTAATTTAACAAGGAAAACACATATAAACAAAACACATTCAAAATCGGTCTAATTGACCTAGTCCATGATGATCAACACACACACAAGAAATGACACAAAAAAACAATATTTCCCTCAACCCAAAACAACCCAAAGTAAAGAAAATACCCTAAACACTGCTCAACCACACAATAAACAAATACGTTATACTGTGACCGCTGCAGGAACACGCCCAACAGTTATTTCAGACAGACGGTCACTCAAAATTACATAACTTGAGAACAGATCAAAAGAAAAAACAAAAAACAAAAGTAAAGAAATGCCAACTAGTAACTAAAGAAAACAAAATGATCCTTCCAGCCCGCGTACTTGCTTGACTTAAAGGAGACATATCATGCAAAATCCACTTTTTTAGCCTTTAAATGCATTTTGTTGTATATTTGGAGTGTTTATAAGTACAGAAAAGATGAAATTATTCTCTTCAGGTGCTTCGTTTATATCTTTAGATTCTGTTTTGGTCATATTTTTCAACCTGTTCGGATTTTCCTGATGTCTATTACGTTTTTTGAACAATTACGTCACAGTATTTGCAGCGGAACTGACAAATAAGGACATTGACTACCGGTCCAACACTTCGAGCAATCCGCCATTATTATTTCTCGCTCCGATTTTGTAGTCCAAGCTCAATGATGCAGAAGTTACGGGAGGGCTAGTCAAAATGTTCGGTTGTTGGATGTAGTGACCTGAAGCACTTCAAGGATCCCCAATCCAACAACCTCCGCCAGTATACAGAAGGGTTTGCCGATCGACTTCGTTTGAATGAGGGGTAAATTCCTTCTATCATTTAGCTGCTGTGTTTTCTGACGCGTTCTAAATGCAAGTTATCATATTATTATCATACAGATTTTTAGTGGTAAGATCAGACCGCAGTCATTTATCTTGTCAGTGTGCTTGTTTTAACAAGAGAAATAGTCGACTTTCACTAATAACACAACATAGTTAGCTTACATACCACTGCATCCATATGAAGACGTTGTTCTGCAGGTTTGTCGTCGTCTTTTTCAAATCGCTTGCTCTGGCTCGAATATGTAACGCTTGATGGACAAGTCTTCCGTTGTTGACATTTTGTTAACGTGTGAATAAAAATGTTCTTTGAAACTATAGTAATCGTATATCTCTTATCAAACTACAATAATGGCTGAACGCGGGGAGTTGAACCGACCGTGAACTCAGCGACCTGGAGAGCGGGCGGGGAAAGACGCAACTCCTTTTTATTTAAAGGAGACGCTTCAAATCAGGTTGCTCACAGAAGCACATCAGAAAAGGGGTAGAAAAGGGGCCTGTTGAGCTATAATAATGAGGAATTCAGACCCAAGCATTGCAGTTATGCTTTATATAGACCACAAATGTATGATTTATAAGTAAAAATGAATGATTTAAAAGTACGATATGTACCCTTTAAATGTATTGATGTGGAGAAAGCAGCAGCGTGGCTTTAAAGAGAGGGTGACGGAGAGGGAGAGCGCGCCGTTTAATGCGACTGCTCACTTAATTAGCCCACTTTAGCGACCACGAAGACCTTCAAAACAGTAAACAAGGAGGATTATAACTAATGAAGCGATCAACCAGTTACCCACCCGATAATGCCACAAAATACTATCTCAGTTTACTTACCAGAGAGTACGATCCAATTACACTTCAACATACTATACCAGAGAATCATTAACAGCCTCAATGACTGCAACAGCTGGTGCTCCGATCAATTAAGTTGCGATGCCACAATGATGGAAGCGCTGAAGACGCATCATACTGAAACAAATTGCCACAATCAAAGTCAGGGAAGGAGAAAGAAAAACTTCCCACTACGCCCCGAGATGGTACCAAGCCTACCTGGGAGTAAGCAGCAACCCACGCGCACAAACCCTCAGCAGTCCAACGGGACACTCAGTCTGCGTTTACAACGGAAGGGGCGGGCTTTCAACCATGACTTACCCCAAGGTGCCTGAATGAAAGTTTTATATACCCCAAATGGGCAATTACTAATTGGCCACCTACCCAAATAGTACTGACGTCACACGACTTCACTACATTCTGGCTAACTCATCCTCTAGTTCTGCTGCTATGGCACCTGTTGAGTGTCCAGTAATTAGCTCGCAAGTTGGCCTAAAACATGCTGCATGCATGTCATGCCAACTTATCTTTGAGGAATTAGCCTTAAGAAAAATAAGGCTAAATATAGCTGCGAGCAGCGATTGCGGGCCCAAGCCGGTGGCACCGCAACCCCGGTGCCTTTAGTTACCTAAAGGCACCGGGATGGCGGTACCGCCGGCTTTGGCCCGCAATCGCTGCTCGCAGCTATATTTATATATATATATATATATATATATATAAAGCCGGTGGCACCGCCACCTTGGTGCTTTTAGGGTTATTCTACTTGACATGCAAAAACATAACCCCCGCTTTGACTGTCAAAAAGAAGTGTGCTGAAGAGCTTGCATCAGTGAAGGCTCTGCAAAAGTGCACATTGAGGGCACATTTTAACCACAAAGTATGCGTGAGCAACCTTCTGAAAGGTCAGGTGTACATCCAGGTCTACATCTGTACTGTGTTTACATTATAGTATTTAGGAATGCGCCGATCCGATACTCAGGATCGGTATCAGCTCCGATACTGCCATCTTTGCCGGATCGGGTATATTTACACCACTTTAATCAAACCACTCTTCTTTAAAACATTATGATGTGATTTTTTTCACATGTATTTTATTACTCTTATTGAGCTATTTTGTCCACACACAGGACTCACTGCCAATCGTACGTGCTCACATCATTCTCTTTCTGTGAAAGCTGTATACTGCACTCACCAGTTTTCACTCTACAGCTATTGACCAGAGCACTGAAATTATTTCTCACTTACACTACAATCAAATGGATTTTCTCACACATTTTGCGTTAGTCCTCCGCATGGCATTTTATTATTTTCTGCGCAGCTTCAGAAGTGCATGCACACAGCCTAGAACACATGACACGCACACACAGTCACGAGAGAGGCGCGATCGAATGTGTGTTTGTGTGCGAACAATGGAAACTCCTTTTTGTTCATACAGGAAAATATTCAGACTAATGTCTTGTGGGAGCAACAGAATACATGCAACGGCATTATGTAATCAGGATACAAAAATCTAGTGAGTTACATCAAAAAAAAGTAGTAATCAGATTGTAGTTACTTTTTGAAAAAGTATATAGTACTTAAAGCCATTTAATATAAAGTGGGACCCTTTTTTATGAAATAATTTATTTGTAACTGTATCGGAATACATTTTTAAAGTAACCCTCCCAAGCCTGGTCTTGTGTGGACGTCCGTTACTTTCACTTTTTAAGTTAGCGATTTTTAAGGCCCCAATCCTACTGTATTACCTATTATACTGTATTGCCAACTGTATTAATGTGTGGATATTGATCCAATAGGTCTACCTAATTTTGAACACAAGAGGGCAGTATAGCACTATGAATGATTTTTTTTTTTGACTAAACCATTCTGTCTGTTTTTAAACTTAAACATAATTCTTAAATTAAAAAAAGGAATAAAATGGCTATAGTTCCAATATTGGTATAGTCTATACAGTGTTGGGGTAGTTACTCAAAAAAGTAATTAGTTACTAGTTACTTCTGTAAATTGTAATGAGATTACTTTACTAGTTACTGAGTTGGAAAAATAACTTCACTACTTATTACTTTACTTTCCTGTTTCTTAATTTACCGTGTAGCCTACATGGACAAACATCATATCAGTTTTTGCCCTATCATCACTTTATTGTAAAAATGTATACAAAATGACATGAAAGAACAATATCCCTGTCTGCACAAATAAATATGCCGCACTGTAAAATTCACAAACAAAATGGGGTTCAAAATTCAAAATTTTAAAATGGTGTTTATCACAGAAGTTTCAAAACAGGCTGGGAGAATAAAACTCTTCTCCTGAGAACAAAACCAGCTTTTTAGTCGACTCATGGTAATAATAATAATTTAAAAAAAATAAAAGATGTCAATGAAAAATAATAAAATAAAGGTCATTTTATCCCATAAAATTCTTAATCCTAATTTAAAATGTATTTTTCTAAACCTGGGGAATTAATGGTCGACAGGGGAAGCATGTCTTCTACAATGAACCCTGCAACAATCCTGTTCATTTCGTTTTCCAAGACTTTCGAGCCTTGTTTTTACTTGACGCGTCCGAACGAGCGGAAAGGTGCGCGCGACAAACACCGCACGCGATGCCGCATCCGAGGATGAACGACAAGAAGCCGAACCTGCACCGAACATGGAGCCTACATCTCCGCAACGGCACCCAGTTTGCGCATCTAAATCAGTTATTTATGTTTACAAAATGAGCCTAAGATCCATGTTTTATAAAATGTCCACGAAACTTAATGAAATGTTTAGTGAAATTAGAAAATAGAGATCGTTCATTTAGTTCTTTAGCCTAGCCTATATACATGTTTTTATATCGACATATTTTGTTCTAATGTCACAAATAATAATCTTAGGATTTACTATAGCCTACATTTCACTCAAATATTTTTGTGCTTTCGAGCAATAAACTGAAAGTAATGTGAATATTGCCATGTTGAAACCCGTCTCTCTCTCTCCACTTCCCTCTCTCTCTCTCACTCAAATCGGTCTCTATGGCAACGGCGCGCACGCACCACTAGACGGAACTCTCCACACAGGCAAACACGGCTTGGGTAACGCAGGAAAGCGCGTTCCTTTATTATAGTAAAGTAGTGTAGTTACCAATATTTTCAGTGTAATGCGTTACTTTACTTACCCAAACTCGTTTGTAACTCGTTACCCCCAACACTGGTCTTATAGAAAATAAATGGTGAATAATAACATTTTTAATTCCTCATCCAATCATCCTTTTGTTATGGATCAATATCATAGCTAGAGACGTAGAAAAGGGCTGCACGGTTTTGCAATAAATAATAATAAATAAAATAAAATAAACATATAAATATTGTAATTGCAATTAAATTAGATTTGTGTGGCAGCTGCATGTACAATTATTATTATTAATAATAATAACATTAATAATAATACAAATGAGCTTAGAATAAAAATTTAAATGGTTTATTACATTAAAAACAGGCCATATTTTTAATAAATAAATAAGCTATCATTCATAGTGCACTAAATTTTAAACATTTTAAATTACAACATTGTTTGTGAAAGTCCAACAAAGTTAAATGTATACTCAAACCTGAAAAGTTGTGTGGCTCCGTTTTCATTTGATTATCATTGTGGCAGCAGTTGGAACCCTGTGTTAACCCCGCTGTGTATTACATATTTTAAACCTAGCTAACAGTCGCTATGAATTAGGCCTACTGACATGTTTCAAAACGGTGCTGTGTTTGAGCCAACAAGACAGTGATTAAGGCAATATAAAGTTAGATTTGGACGCGTATACATCCAACCCGGAAACAGAAAAAAATCTACGATGAAAAAATTTACTTTCATGATGTCAAAACACTCTTTGTCCATTATCTTCACGAAATATAATCAAAACGTTCCGCAAATTCGCGGGAGACCGTCTTCTGGCAGCAAGAGAAAAAGAGCGGAAAGACAGCCGGCTAGATACTGACAAGCTATGTAAAATGTCCGTGTTACATTTAACCCCGCGTTAGGCCTACATTTATCCCCGCGCTCCCCTATTCTGTAGCTCCTGGCAGTGATGTTTCACCTCATGAAATATAGTTTATGTTCACATTTATGACACAGACAGTAGATAATATTATGTTCACATTTATGACACAGACAGTAGATATAGGCTTCTGCCAGGCACTTTCAGGGATACAAATCGAAAAAATATGTATAGTCTATATGTGCATATTTATATGCAAAATACTCCTTTTTTCACGTCAACTATGTGCTATGGTCATTAAATGGCTTTCCTTTTCACTTAAGTCCAGCAAATAATTCATTTATTTTAACACATTTGGTGGCATCTGCCAGTTATTGTCGTTGTTATGAAGTACAGTCGTATGTTTGCATAATTCATTTTGAACACTATAATGCTTTCAAAATCTGAGGTAAATTATCCGTTATGGCTTGTGGCACAGTGACCTATTTTTAACTAAAAATAAATAATGTGTGTACTCATAACCAGTGTAATTTCTTCATTCTGTCAGCCGCGACGTCGCAGAAATAGGAACCGTTTCTAAATTAGAAACTTCGCATGTCGCCGTCGCGTATGGTTAGGACAAAAACTCTGATTTATTAACATGGAAAAGATACCTTTTATCGCGTGTCGCGGCGTCGTGTGTAGTTAGGACACGGTGTAAGCGGCCGCTTCTCAAGTCTAGAATCTGAACTTGATTCCGATTGGCCAGTGTCAGACAGTCAGACCTGTCAGTCTCGCAGCTCGCGTCAGCTTCATGCGGCTTCATGAGAGAGACGCATAAGTCCGGAATTGGACAATTTAACAATATACTTACGATAGAATATATTTACAATTAATAATGATTTAAAAACAAAATACATAACGCGCCGGGCCGCCGGCCCAACCAGACCGCGGCCCACCAGGAATCTCCCGGTAGTCCCGATGGCCAGTACATGCCTTAGTATCTTTAATATATTTTCATAATTTTGAAGAAGTTTGGTGTGGGAATAATTAAAAATTACTTAAGAGGGGGGAAATAAAAATGTAAAGGCTGGTTTTGCAAAACATTCACATAGCTACAGACTGAAACAACCGACTTCCTGTTTTGCTGGCTTAAAGTTGCTTGGGCTAATGAGATCTATAAGTGTACCGAGTTTAATATTATTATATGCAAGTGTGTTTGATTTATGGACCCAATTTTCAGACCAAGTTAATGGACCAAGTTAATTTAATTAATGAACTAATTATATAAAACTATTGTCAATGCACTACAATTAAACTGGCTATGTGCCTTTACTTATAAAAAAATAAAATAAAAACTTATTTAAAAAATCCCAGGCTTAAGAAATGTATTTTATTTATGCTGGCCAGACACACAGCAGTTAAATGGTTAATTAAGCCCCCTCCCCCTGCTAACACACACACACACACACACACACACACACACAGACAGGCAAAGGCTCAGACATATGCTCAGAGGGAGTATGACTACATTCAAACTAAAATATCTGACTTTCTGTGGGTCCTAGCTATTGAGTGTGAATTAGAAAGTTGTCCGGCTTGAGGAGTACAATATACATACTGATTTTTGTAACTGTAGATAAAACTAACAACCCCACTTTTGTCAAAAGGTGGCGCTACTGAGCCCTCACCACGCCCGTTTCTGAAACTTTGCACATGTCTACTGGCTATTAAATGTGATGTGTCTGATGAGTTTCATGCAATTTGAAGCATGCTAAGGGTCTCAAAAGCATCCTAAAAGAATTGGAAAGTTTGATGCGTCGCCACGGCAACAGTTTCAAAGATATCAAGAATCCATTCACAGGTCTACATCTGCCGTATGTTTACATTATACAGATGAAGTTTGAAGCAAATTGGATTAAAATAAGAGGGTGATTTCAAAGCATTTTGAAAATGACACACTTTCTGCTGCCAGTTGGTGGCGCTATAACTTTGACACACAATAGTCACATCCATGTGATCGTCCTCTTACAGCGAACACACTCCTGAAGTTTCATCACGATCGGTTGATGTATGCTGAAGTTATGACACACTTCCTGTTTCACATTTTTTGCCATGATTTCATTTCCTCGCCACGGCCAAACCGTTCGAGATATCAAAAATCCCCTCGCAAACTTTCATCCTCAATGTCTTGACTTCACGCTGACTGAGTTTCGTAGAATTTGGATAAGAGCTCTAGGAGGAGTATTAAAAATTCCATTGCAAGTGTTTTACAAAGAACCTTAAATAACCGACTTCCTGTTGGGCTGGGGTAAAAAGTAAAAGTGCGACGTATATATGAAATGATGAGATCAACATGTGTACCGAGTTTCATATTAGTACATACAAGCGTGTTTGATTTATGGACCAAGTGTTCGGACCCCTTTCCAGGTGGCGCTGTCGAGCCCCCCTGCCACGCCCGGGTACCATCTTCAGCCCGGCCCTAATGGCAGCGGGTTCTGACTCGTGTGCAAAGTTTCAAGAGTTTTCGAGCACGTTAAGGGCCCCAAAAGTGCCCAAATAGTCGTATAAATAATAATAATAATAATAAAATATAGCTGCGAGCAGCGATTGCGGGCCCAAGCCGGTGGCACCGCAACCCCGGTGCCTTTAGTTACCTAAAGGCACCGGGATGGCGGTACCGCCGGCTTTGGCCCGCAATCGCTGCTCGCAGCTATATTTATATATATATATATATATATAAAGCCGGTGGCACCGCCACCTTGGTGCTTTTAGGGTTATTATACTTGACATGCAAAAACATAACCCCCGCTTTGACTGTCAAAAAGAAGTGTGCTGAAGAGCTTGCATCAGTGAAGGCTCTGCAAAAGTGCACATTGAGGGCACATTTTAACCACAAAGCATGCGTGAGCAACCTTCTGAAAGGTCAGGTGTACATCCAGGTCTACATCTGTACTGTGTTTACATTATAGTATTTAGGAATGCGCCGATCCGATACTCAGGATCGGTATCAGCTCCGATACTGCCATCTTTGCCGGATCGGGTATATTTACACCACTTTAATCAAACCACTCTTCTTTAAAACATTATGATGTGATTTTTTTCACATGTATTTTATTACTCTTATTGAGCTATTTTGTCCACACACAGGACTCACTGCCAATCGTACGTGCTCACATCATTCTCTTTCTGTGAAAGCTGTATACTGCACTCACCAGTTTTCACTCTACAGCTATTGACCAGAGCACTGAAATTATTTCTCACTTAAACTACAATCAAATGCATTTTCTCACACATTTTGCGTTAGTCCTCCGCATGGCATTTTATTATTTTCTGCGCAGCTTCAGAAGTGCATGCACACAGCCTAGAACACATGACACGCACACACAGTCACGAGAGAGGCGCGATCGAATGCGTGTTTGTGTGTGAACAATGGAAACTCCTTTTTGTTCATACAGGAAAATATTCAGACTAATGTCTTGTGGGAGCAACAGAATACATGCAACGGCATTATGTAATCAGGATACAAAAATCTAGTGAGTTACATCAAAAAAAGTAGTAATCAGATTGTAGTTGCCTTTTGAAAAAGTATATAGTACTTAAAGCCATTTAATATAAAGTGGGACCCTTTTTTTATGAAATAATTTGTAACTGTATCGGAATACATTTTTAAAGTAACCCTCCCAAGCCTGGTCTTGTGTGGACGTCCGTTACTTTCACTTTTTAAGTTAGCGATTTTTAAGGCCCCAATCCTACTGTATTACCTATTATACTGTATTGCCAACTGTATTAATGTGTGGATATTGATCCAATAGGTCTACCTAATTTTGAACACAAGAGGGCAGTATAGCACTATGAATGATTTTTTTCTTTTTTGACTAAACCATTCTGTCTGTTTTTAAACTTAAACATAATTCTTAAATTAAAAAAAAGGAATAAAATGGCTATAGTTCCAATATTGGTATAGTCTTATACAGTGTTGGGGTAGTTACTCAAAAAAGTAATTAGTTACTAGTTACTTCTGTAAATTGTAATGAGATTACTTTACTAGTTACTGCGTTGGAAAAATAACTTCATACTTATTACTTTACTTTCCTGTTTCTTAATTTACCGTGTAGCCTACATGGACAAACATCATATCAGTTTTTGCCCTTTCATCACTTTATTGTAAAAATGTATACAAAATGACATGAAAGAACGATATCCCTGTCTGCACAAATAAATATGCCGGACTGTAAAATTCACAAACAAAATGGGGTTCAAAATTCAAAATTTTAAAATGGTGTTTATCACAGAAGTTTCAAAACAGGCTGGGAGAATAAAACTCTTCTCCTGAGAACAAAAACAGCTTTTTATTCGACTCATGGTAATAATAATAATAAAAAAAAATAAAAGATGTCAATGAAAAATAATAAAATAAAGGTCACTTTATCCCATAAAATTCTTAATCCAAATTTAAAATGTATTTTTCTAAACCTGGGGGATTAATGGTCGACAGGGGCAGACTGTGTTAACAGGGGAAGCATGTCTTCTACAATGAACCCTGCAACAATCCTGTTCATTTCGTTTTCCAAGACTTTCGAACCTTGTTTTTACTTGACGCGTCCGAACGAGCGGAAAGGTGCGCGCGGCAAACAGCGCACGTGATGCCGCATCCGAGGATGAACGACAAGAAGCCGAACCTTCCACCGAACATGTAGCCTTCATCTCTGCAACGGCACCCAGTTTGCGCATCTAAATCAGTTATTTATGTTTACAAAATGAACCTAAGATCCATGTTTTATAAAATGTCCACGAAACTTAATGAAATGTTTAGTGAAATTAGAAAATAGAGATCGTTCATTTAGTTCTTTAGCCTATATACATGTTTTTATATCCACATATTTTGTTCTAATGTCACAAATAATAATCTTAGGCTTTACTATAGCCTACATTTCACTCAAATATTTTTGTGCTTTCGAGCAATAAACTGAAAGTAATGTGAATATTGCCATTTGTTGGGTCTCTCTCTCTCCACTTCCCTCTCTCTCTCACTCAAATCGGTCTCTATGGCAACGGCGCGCACGCACCACTAGACGGAACTCTCCACACAGGCAAACACGGCTTGGGTAACGCAGGAAAGCGCGTTCCTTTATTATAGTAAAGTAGTGTAGTTACCAATATTTTCAGTGTAATGCGTTACTTTACTTACCCAAACTCGTTTGTAACTCGTTACCTCCAACACTGGTCTTATAGAAAATAAATGGTGAATAATAACATTTTTAATTCCTCATCCAATCATCCTTTTGTTATGGATCAATATCATAGCTAGAGACGTAGAAAAGGGCTGCACGGTTTTGCAATAAATAATAATAAATAAAATAAAATAAACATATAAATATTGTAATTGCAATTAAATTAGATTTGTGTGGCAGCTGCATGTACAATTATTATTATTAATAATAATAACATTAATAATAATACAAATGAGCTTAGAATAAAAATTTAAATGGTTTATTACATTAAAAACAGGCCATATTTTTGTTAAATAAATAAGCTATCATTCATAGTGCACTAAATTTTAAACATTTTAAATTACAACATTGTTTGTGAAAGTCCAACAAAGTTAAATGTATACTCAAACCTGAAAAGTTGTGTGGCTCCGTTTTCATTTGATTATCATTGTGGCAGCAGTTGGAACACTGTGTTACAGCTAACCCCGCTGTGTATTACATATTTTAAACCTAGCTAACAGTCGCTAGGAATTACTGACATGTTTCAAAACGGTGCTGTGTTTGAGCCAACAAGACAGTGATTAAGGCAATATAAAGTTAGATTTGGACGCGTATACATCCGGAAACAGAAAAAAATCTACGATGAAAAAATTTACTTTCATGATGTCAAAACACTCTTTGTCCATTATCTTCACGAAATATAATCAAAACGTTCCGCAAATTCGCGGGAGACCGTCTTCTGGCAGCAAGAGAAAAAGAGCGGAAAGACAGCCGGCTAGATACTGACAATATGTAAAATGTCCGTGTTACATTTAACCCCGCGTTAGGCCTACATTTATCCCCGCGCTCCCCTATTCTGTAGCTCCTGGCAGTGATGTTTCACCTCATGAAATATAGTTTATGTTCATTTATGACACAGACAGTAGATAATATTATGTTCACATTTATGACACAGACAGTAGATATAGGCTTCTGCCAGGCACTTTCAGGGATACAAATCGAAAAAATATGTATAGGCTATATGTGCATATTTATATGCAAAATACTCCTTTTTTCACGTCAACTATGTGCTATGGTCATTAAATGGCTTTCCTTTTCACTTAAGTCCAGCAAATAATTCATTTATTTTAACACATTTGGTGGCATCTGCCAGTTATTGTCGTTGTTATGAAGTACAGTCGTATGTTTGCATAATTCATTTTGAACACTATAATGCTTTCAAAATCTGAGGTAAATTATCCGTTATGGCTTGTGGCACAGTGACCTATTTTTAACTAAAAATAAATAATGTGTACTCATAACCAGTGTAATTTCTTCATTCTGTCAGCCGCGACGTCGCAGAAATAGGAACCGTTTCTAAATTAGAAACTTCGCATGTCGCCGTCGCGTATGGTTAGGACAAAAACTCTGATTTATTAACATGGAAAAGATACCTTTTATCGCGTGTTGCGGCGTCGTGTGTAGTTAGGACACGGTGTAAGCGGCCGCTTCTCAAGTCTAGAATCTGAACTTGATTCCGATTGGCCAGTGTCAGACAGTCAGACCTGTCAGTCTCGCAGCTCGCGTCAGCTTCATGCGGCTTCATGAGAGAGACGCATAAGTCCGGAATTGGACAATTTAACAATATACTTACGATAGAATATATTTACAATTAATAATGATTTAAAAACAAAATACATAACGCGCCGGGCCGCCGGCCCAACCAGACCGCGGCCCACCAGGAATCTCCCGGTAGTCCCGATGGCCAGTACATGCCTTAGTATCTTTAATATATTTTCATAATTTTGAAGAAGTTTGGTGTGGGAATAATTAAAAATTACTTAAGAGGGGGGAAATAAAAATGTAAAGGCTGGTTTTGCAAAACATTCACATACAGACTGAAACAACCGACTTCCTGTTTTGCTGGCTTAAAGTTGCTTGGGCTAATGAGATCTATAAGTGTACCGAGTTTAATATTATTATATGCAAGTGTGTTTGATTTATGGACCCAATTTTCAGACCAAGTTAATGGACCAAGTTAATTTAATTAATGAACTAATTATATAAAACTATTGTCAATGCACTACAATTAAACTGGCTATGTGCCTTCACTTATAAAAAAATAAAATAAAAACTTATTTAAAAAATCCCAGGCTTAAGAAATGTATTTTATTTATGCTGGCCAGACACACAGCAGTTAAATGGTTAATTAAGCCCCCTCCCCCTGCTAACACACACACACACACACACACACACACACAGAGAGAGAGAGAGAGAGAGAGAGACAGGCAAAGGCTCAGACATATGCTCAGAGGGAGTATGACTACATTCAAACTAAAATATCTGACTTTCTGTGGGTCCTAGCTATTGAGTGTGAATTAGAAAGTTGTCCGGCTTGAGGAGTACAATATACATACTGATTTTTGTAACTGTAGATAAAACTAACAACCCCACTTTTGTCAAAAGGTGGCGCTACTGAGCCCTCACCACGCCCGTTTCTGAAACTTTGCACATGTCTACTGGCTATTAAATGTGATGTGTCTGATGAGTTTCATGCAATTTGAAGCATGCTAAGGGTCTCAAAAGCATCCTAAAAGAATTGGAAAGTTTGATGCGTCGCCACGGCAACAGTTTCAAAGATATCAAGAATCCATTCACAGGTCTACATCTGCCGTATGTTTACATTATACAGATGAAGTTTGAAGCAATTTGGATTAAAATAAGAGGGTGATTTCAAAGCATTTTGAAAATGACACACTTTCTGCTGCCAGTTGGTGGCGCTATAACTTTGACACACAATAGTCACATCCATGTGATCGTCCTCTTACAGCGAACACACTCCTGAAGTTTCATCACGATCGGTTGATGTATGCTGAAGTTATGACACACTTCCTGTTTCACATTTTTTGCCATGATTTCATTTCCTCGCCACGGCCAAACCGTTCGAGATATCAAAAATCCCCTCGCAAACTTTCATCCTCAATGTCTTGACTTCACGCTGACTGAGTTTCGTAGAATTTGGATAAGAGCTCTAGGAGGAGTATTAAAAATTCCATTGCAAGTGTTTTACAAATAACCTTAAATAACCGACTTCCTGTTGGGCTGGGGTAAAAAGTAAAAGTGCAACGTATATATGAAATGATGAGATCAACATGTGTACCGAGTTTCATATTAGTACATACAAGCGTGTTTGATTTATGGACCAAGTGTTCGGACCCCTTTCCAGGTGGCGCTGTCGAGCCCCCCTGCCACGCCCGGGTACCATCTTCAGCCCGGCCCTAATGGCAGCGGGTTCTGACCCGTGTGCAAAGTTTCAAGAGTTTTCGAGCACGTTAAGGGCCCCAAAAGTGCCCAAATAGTCGTATAAATAATAATAATAATAATAATAATAATAATAATAATAATCCTAAGGAAAACAATAGGGCCTTCGCCCTTTCAGGGCTTGGGCCCTAATAAGGCACCGGGGTTGCGGTGCCACCGGCTTGGGCCCGCAATCGCTGCTCGCAGCTATATTTATATATATATATATATATATATATATATATATATATATATATAAAGCCGGTGGCACCGCACCCTTGGTGCTTTTAGGGTTATTCTACATGACGTGCAAAAACGTAACCCCCGCTTTGACTGTCAAAAAGAAGTGTGCTGAAGAGCTTGCAGCAGTGAAGGCTCTGCAAAAGTGCGGATCGAGGGCACATTTTAACCACAAAGTATGCATGAGCAACCTTCTGAAAGGTCAGGTGTACATCAAGGTCTACATCTGTACTGTGTTTACATTATAGTATGTAGGGATGCGCCGATCCGATACTCAGGATCGTTATCAGCTCCGATACTGCCATCTTTGCCGGATCGGGTATATTTACACCACTTTAATCAAACCACTCTTCTTTAAAACATTACGATGTGATTTTTTCCACATGTATTTTGTTACTCTTATTGAGCTATTTTGTCCGCATAAAAGATTCACTGCCAATCGTACGTGCTCACATCATTCTCTTTCTGTGAAAGCTGTATACTGCATTCACCAGTTTTCACTCTACAGCTATTGACCAGAGCACTGAAATTATTTCTCACTTAAACTACAATCAAATGGATTTTCCCACACATTTTGCATTAGTCCTCTGCATGGCATTTTATTATTTTCTGAGCAGCTTCAGAAGCATGCACACAGCCTAGAACACATGACACGCACACACAGTCACGAGAGAGGCGCGATCGAACTCTGTGTGTGTTTGTGTGTGAACAATGGAAACTCCATTTTGTTCATACAGGAAAATATTCAGACTAATGTCTTGTGGGAGCAACAGAATACATGTAACAGCATTATGTAATCAGGAAACAAAAATCCAGTAACTGTATATTATTACAGTGAGTTACATCAAAAAAAGTAATCAGATTGTAGTTACTTTTTGAAAAAGTATAAAGTACTTAAAGCCAATTAATATAAAGTGGGACCCTTTTTTATGAAATAATTTGTAACTGTATCGGAATACATTTTTTAAAGTAACCCTCCCAAGCCTGGTCTTGTGTGGACGTCGTGAAATTAGAAAATAGAGATCGTTCATTTAGTTCTTTAGCCAATATACATGTTTTTATATCCACATATTTTGTTCTAATGTCACAAATAATAATCTTAGGGTTTACTATAGCCTACATTTCACTCAAATATTTTTGTACTTTCGAGCAATAAACTGAAAGTAATGTGAATATTGCCATTCAGGACTGGACTGGGACAAAAAATCAGCCCTGGACACTTCATCCAGACCGGCCCACTATGCAAACACACACACACGTGCATTAATCTATACGTGCATTAATCTGCATGTAAAATTACTCATTAGATTTTATTTACTATCAAAACCAAGAAAAAACTATTAAAATAATAAACAAAGGGAATGGAAATGATTTTATAAGGCTTTATTGTAAATAACTGGTCTGAATTTATGTGCCACTTAATATTTTAATAGAATATTCTTAGGCTACATATATTTCATGAAGTGCAACATCACGGTGAGGACCTACAGAAATATATATTCTGTAGCTCCTGGCAGTGATGTTTCACCTCATGAAATATAGTTTATATAATATAGCATAAGAATATTCTGTTACAATATTATGTTCACATTTATGACACAGACAGTAGATAATATTATGTTCACATTTATGACACAGACAGTATAGGCTTCTGCCAGGCACTTTCAGGGAGACAAATTGAAAAAATATGTATTTATGTGCATATTTATATGCAAAATACTCCTTTTTTCACATCAACTATGTGCTATGGTCATTAACACTAGAACTACCGGAATTCCATAACTACTACAACGACCATAGCGGTCATTCTGACCGTTCAAACTTTAACGTTCATTTGGCTGTACTGAACGTCATTTTCGTCATGTCATATCTGCATTTGAACCTTTCTCTTTAAGTTTTCCAGTGACACTTATAATTCCTGTTGTCATGTTATAATGCCATCGCCCTTAAAACAAGCAAAATATTATATCATATTATAAAGCCAATACAAAAATATTTCCCGACAGGTGCTGCCGAGGAAAGTTTTGCGTCAAAAATATTTTTTCACCGCACTCTCCACGTGAATAGACATGCAAAAAATCTAGGAAACGTCAAAGCTTCATACAGTAGCCTACAGCCCTGTTATACAAATACAATCAATGTGAAATCTAAAAATAAATAGATATACAATATTAAGATAGATGATAATAAAGATGTGGGCTCATTTGAACGGTGGAAACCCCAATATTCATTCACTGACGTTACGCACACACACATAGGAAAACACCGCTTCGCGTGCAGCTTCAGTCCCTCACACTACTTTGTGACATTTGGCACATGACTCCTTGATTTAATTTTTGCAGTTTCTCCTTACTTGGCACTGCCTTCATCATCTTCGTCCCGGACCGCCTACCCGACTCTCGCACCAGTTGAGTGGCTTTTGATTTCATGTTGTCGGAGCGAAATTCGCTTGCCAGTTGCGTGATGGACGCGAAACTTGCTCATTTGTGCACTTCTACAATATGTGCGTGTTGATCGCGGGAAATATAGCGGACTTATGATATTTATAATGCGTGCGGTCAAAATGACCGCCATGGCCATTCTAGGTAGAAATAGGACGCAACTGTTTTGTGTTTTGTGATTGTAATAAAATAACAGTGCCAGAATAAAATATACACATATTTAGGAAAAGTCAGAGTCCTACAGCCACATTGATTTTATTTTAACAAATAAGTTATTACACTGTAAATTTTAAAAACGGTCAAAATGACCGCCTTGGGAGTTCTGGTGTTAAATGGCTATCCTTTTCACTTAAGTCCGGCAAATAATTCATTTATTTTAACACATTTGGTGGCATCTGCCTCAAGTTATTGTCGTTGTTATGAAATACAGTCGTATGTTTGCATAGAATTCATTTTGAACACTATAATATTACATGCTTTCAAAATCTGAGGTAAATTATCCGTTATGGCTTGTGGCACAGTGACCTATTTTTAACTAAAAATAAATAATGTGTACTCATAACCAGTGTAATTTCTTCATTCTGTCAGCCGCGACATCGCAGAAATAGGAACCGTTTCTAAATTAGAAACTTCGCATGTCGCCGTCGCGTCTGGTTAGGACAAAAACTCTGATTTACATGGAAAAGATACCTTTTATCGCGTGTCGCGGCGTCGTGTGTAGTTAGGACATATTGTACTGTAACGGTAGTCGATACGCGTTCTTCTGATCATTAAAAAGAATGAGGTTATATTGACAGATGAATAGGCTACGCTCAGTTTATCAAATACGCTCAGTTTATTAAATGTCTCTTGCAAACTATGAAGAGACAATGATGAATCAATACACACTGACATGGCGATGCTGGACTGATTCTTTATTTACACCATCATACAGTAATTTTGTCGGTTGTTTATTACAGATATTAGCATGCATTTTATTGATCATCAGCTAATTTCATCAATAGACATCAATAAGAGAGAGTGGCAACAGCCCTTGTAAGAGTCAAGAGATCATTTCTTTCTTTACTTGAAGATGATTGTGTAGATGATTAAGCGTCTCTGACTTACTTTCACTTTTATTTGCGATGTTTGCACGTTGGTTTGACGCCCAGCTGCTGCTTATCTGCGGTGGTGATGCGTGTCGCAGTAGCGCCGACATGTCTGACTATAACAGCCTGTGTAAACGCTCTCACTCGTTTATTTTTTAGCATTTTTGGGAGGAGTAAAATATACATGTGTGATATCAACAACCAGATTGCGTTTACACGTAAAGATCCGAACACAATGCGAGCCAGACTACCTCCAGATGGTCAGGCAAATCGATCACAATCCGATCACAACGTAATACCTTGCATTGATATTTCTTTTTTATTATCCGGATAACTTATCTGGATACAGATCGCATTTTAATACCAGGTGTAGGGGTCTCAGAGACGAGACCGGCGAGAAACTTCACGAGACCTGCGGAATGCCTCCACAGGGCGGGGAGATACTATACTGCCTATGGGAGCGGCCGCTTCTCCGCTCTTGATTCCGATTGGCCAGTGTCAGACAGTCAGACCTGTCAGTCTCGCAGCTGGACCAAGTTTATGGACCAAGTTAATTTAATTAATAAACTAATTTTATAAAACTATTGTCAATGCACTACAATTTAACTGGTTATATTATGCATTCACTTATAAAAATTAAAATAAAAACTTATTTAAAACATACCAGGCTTAAGAAATGTATTAAGAAATTACACAGCAGAAAAAAACACACAGCACTGAAATGGTTAAGTTAAGCCCCTCCCCCTACTAACACACACACAGAGAGAGACAGAGATGTAGGCTCAAAGGGAGCATGACCAGATTCAAACAAACATATCTTACTTTCTGTGGGTCCTAGTTAAAGAGTGTCAATTAGAAAGTTGTCCGGCTCAAGGAGTACAATATGCATACTGATTTTTGTAACTGTAGATAAAACTAACAACCCAACTTTTGTCAAAAGGTGGCGCTACTGAGCCCTCACCACGCCCGTTTCTGAAACTTTGCACATGTCTACTGGCTAATAAATGTGATGTGTCTGAGGAGTTTCATGCAATTTGAAGCATGCTAAGGGTCTCAAAAGCATCCTAAAAGAATGGTAAAGTTTGATGCGTCACCACGGCAACAGTTTCAAAGATATTAAGAATCCATTCACAGGTCTACATCTGCCGTATGTTTACATTATACAGATGAAGTTTGAAGCAAATCGGGTTAAAATAAGAGGGTGATTTCAAAGCATTTTGAAAGTGACACACTTCCTGCTGCCAGTTGGTGGCGCTATAACTTTGACACACAATAGTCACATCCATGTGATCGTCCTCTTACGGCGAACACACTCCTGAAGTTTCATCAAGATCAGTTAATGTATGCTGAAGTTAGGACACACTTCCTGTTTCACGTTTCTCACCATAATTTTGTTTCCTCGCCACAGCCAAACCGTTCGAGATATCAAAAATCCCCTCGCAATTTTTGATCGTCTATGTCTTGACTTCAGGCTGACCGAGTTTCGTTCCATGCGGATGAATGCTCTAGGAGGAGTACATTAAATTCCATTGCAAGTATTTAAAAAAAAAAACGTAAATATCTGACTTCCTGTTGGGCTGGGGTAAAAAGTAAAAGTGCGATGAATATATGAAACGATGAGATCGACATGTGTACCGAGTTTCATATTATTACATGCAAGCGTGTTTGATTTATGGACAAAGTGTTCAGACCCTGTTCCAGGGGGCGCTGACGAGCCGCCCTGCCACGCCCGGGTACCAGCTTCAGCCCGGCTCTGATGGCCGCGGGTTCTGACCCGTGTGCAAAGTTTCAAGAGTTTTTGAGCATGTTAAGGGCCCCGAAAGTGCCCGGATAGTCGTTAGAAAAAAAAAAAAATAATAATCCTAAGGAAAACAATAGGGCCTTCGCCCTTTCAGGGCTTGGGCCCTAATTAAGCCCCCTCTCCCTGCTAACACACACACACACACACACACACACACACACACACAGAGAGAGAGACAGGCAAAGGCTCAGACATATGCTCAGAGGGAGTATGACTACATTCAAACTAAAATATCTGACTTTCTGTGGGTCCTAGCTATTGAGTGTGAATTAGAAAGTTGTCCGGCTCGAAGAGTACAATAAACATACTGATTTTTGTAACTGTAGATAAAACTAACAACCCCACTTTTGTCAAAAGGTGGCGCTACTGAGCCCTCACCACGCCCGTTTCTGAAACTTTGCACATGTCTACTGGCTAATAAATGTGATATGTCTGATGAGTTTCATGCAATTTGAAGCATGCTAAGGGTCTCAAAAGCATCCTAAAAGAATGGTAAAGTTTGATGCATCGCCACGGCAACAGTTTCAACGATATCAAGAATCCATTCACAGGTCTTCATCTGCCGTATGTTTACATTATACAGATGAAGTTTGAAGCAAATCGGGTTAAAATAAGAGGGTGATTTTAAAGCATTTTGAAAGTGACACACTTCCTGCTGCCAGTTGGTGGCGCTATAACTTTGACACACAATAGTCACATCCATGTGATAGTCCTCTTACAGCGAACGCACTCCTGAAGTTTCATCAAGATCGGTTGATGTATGCTGAAGTTATGACACACTTCCTGTTTCACGTTTCTCGCCATGATTTCGTTTCCTCGCCACGGCCAAACCGTTCGAGATATCAAAAATCCCCTCGCAAACTTTCATCCTCAATGTCTTGACTTCACGCTGACTGAGTTTCGTAGAATTTGGATAAGAGCTCTAGGAGGAGTATTAAAAATTCCATTGCAAGTGTTTTACAAAGAACCTTAAATAACCGACTTCCTGTTGGGCTGGGGTAAAAAGTAAAAGTGCGACGTATATATGAAATGATGAGATCAACATGTGTACCGAGTTTCATATTAGTACATACAAGCGTGTTTGATTTATGGACCAAGTGTTCGGACCCCTTTCCAGGTGGCGCTGTCGAGCCCCCCTGCCACGCCCGGGTACCATCTTCAGCCCGGCCCTAATGGCGGCGGGTTCTGACCCGTGTGCAAAGTTTCAAGAGTTTTCGAGCACGTTAAGGGCCCCAAAAGTGCCCAAATAGTCGTATAAATAATAATAATAATAATAAATATAAATATAGCTGCGAGCAGCGATTGCGGGCCCAAGCCGGTGGCACCGCAACCCCGGTGCCTTTAGTTACCTAAAGGCACCGGGATGGCGGTACCGCCGGCTTTGGCCCGCAATCGCTGCTCGCAGCTATATTTATATATATATATATATATATATATATATATATATATACATATATATATATATATATATATACATATATATATATATATATATATATACATATATATATATATATATATATATATATATATATACTGTATATATATATATATATATTTAGCCAGTGGCACCGCCACCTTGGTGCTTTTAGGGTTATTCTACATGACGTGCAAAAACATAACCCCCCCTTTGACTGTCAAAAAGAAGTGTGCTGAAGAGCTTGCAGCAGTGAAGGCTCTGCAAAAGTGCGGATCGAGGGCACATTTTAACCACAAAGTATGCATGAGCAACCTTCTGAAAGGTCAGGTGTACATCAAGGTCTACATCTGTACTGTGTTTACATTATAGTATTTAGGGATGCGCCGATCCGATACTCAGGATCGTTATCAGCTCCGATACTGCCATCTTTGCTGGATCGGGTATATTTACACGACTTTAATCAAACCACTCTTCTTTAAAACATTACGATGTGATTTGTTTCACATGTATTTTGTTACTCTTATTGAGCTATTTTGTCCACATACAGGACTCACTGCCAATCGTACGTGCTCACATCATTCTCTTTCTGTGAAAGCTGTACTGCATTCACCAGTTTTCACTCTACAGCTATTGACCAGAGCACTGAAATTATTTCTCACTTAAACTACAATCAAATGGATTTTCCCACACATTTTGCATTAGTCCTCTGCATGGCATTTTATTATTTTCTGCGCAGCTTCAGAAGTGCACGCACACAGCTTAGAACACATGACACGCACACACACACTCAGTCACGAGAGAGGCGCGATCGAACTCTGTGTGTGTTTGTGTGTGAACAATGGAAACTCAATTTTGTTCATACAGGAAAATATTCAGACTAATGTCTTGTGGGAGCAACAGAATACATGTAACGGCATTATGTAATCAGGATACAAAAATCCAGTAACTGTAATTTGTTACAGTGAGTTACATCAAAAAAAGTAGTAATCAGATTGTAGTTACTTTTTGAAAAAGTATATAGTACTTAAAGCCACTTAATATAAAGTGGGACCCTTTTTTATGAAATAATTTGTAACTGTATCGGAATACATTTTTAAAGTAACCCTCCCAAGCTTGGTCTTGTGTGGACGTCCGTTACTTTCCCTTTTTAAGTTAGCGCTTTTTAAGGCCCCAATCCTACTGTATTACTGTGTGGATATTGATCCAATAGTTCTACCTAATTTTGAACACAAGTGGGCAGTATAGCACTATGAATGATTTTTTACTCTTTTGACTAAAACATTCTGGCTGTTTTTAAACTTAAACATAATTCTTAAATTTAAAATAAGGAATAAATTGGCTATAGTTCCAATATTGGTATAGTCTTATACAGTGTTGGGGTAGTTACTCAAAAAAAGTAATTAGTTACTTCTGTAAATTGTAATGAGATTACTTTACTAGTTACTGCGTTGGAAAAGTAACTTCAATACTTATTACTTTACTTTCCCGTTTCTTAATTTACCGTGTAGCCTACATGGACAAACATCATATCAGTTTTTGCCCTATCATCTTTTATTGTAAAAATATATACAAAATGACATGAAAGAACAATATCCCTGTCTGCACAAATAAATATGCCGCACTGTAAAATTCACAAACAAAATGGGGTTCAAAATTCAAAATTTTAAAATCGTGTTTAACACAGAAGTTTCAAAACAGGCTGGGAGAATAAAACTCTTCTCCTGAGAACAAAACCAGCTTTTTTTTCGACTCATGGTAATAATAATAATTAAAAAATAAATAAAAGATGTCAATGAAAAATAATAAAATAAATAGGGCTGGGTAAAAATATCGATTCATCAATGCATTGCAATTCTTTGCTTCTCAATTCAATATCGATTCATCAACTCCTATGAATCGATTTAGCCATCCAGGCCAGTGGCGGCGCTGTGGGTTACACTCTAGTGAGAGCGTTCAGCACTGTACAAGACGCGCTTTAGCTTAGCAAAACAGCGCGATGACGGTCAGCAGCTGCACTCCGTTCAAGCCTGATTCAAGCCTGCCCCACTAACATTAAAAGCCGACGTTAGGGCTCATTTTGGATTCCACTGTAAGCCGGGAACTATGGAAGCTTGTTTCCGCCACAGAATGGAAAATAAAATGTAATTGCGACTTTTTATCTCACAATTCTGACCTTTTTTCTCACAATTGGGAGTTTACCTCTCGCAATTCTGACTTTATTTCTCAGAATTGCGAGATATAAAGTCAAAATTGCGGGATATAAAGTCACAATTGCGGGATATAAAGTCAGAATTGTGGGATATAAAATCGCAATTGCGTGTTATAAAGTCAGAAATGCATGATAAAGTCAGAATTGTGAGATATACACTATTCTGAGAGGGAAAAAGGTTAGTCTTTTTTTTCCTGATAACTCGCAGTTGCTGTTAAGAGTGATCAGCTGTTAAGTGTTATTGTTTACAAAATTATAATTATTATAATATTAGACTTTTTTGAGTATCCACATTTTGTGCTTCTGTTTACATTTCTTTTATAACTTGAATGTATAGAAAGAAAGAAATATACTTTCTATAGTTACAAGCACTTTAGAGGTGAATTGTTAAAGCACTGTACAGTGCTTGTCACAGTTGTGTTTGTATTCAACACATACAATATTGTACAGTTTATTCTGATGAATAAACCATGACAGAAAACAAACATGCTGGGGTCAATTTGTTCTTTAACATTGGTAATACTGCGAACATTATTTAAAAATATACTCAGGCACTTAATTACTTGTGTATTTACTTATTATTGAATCGATATCGAAGCTAATAAATCAATATTGAATCGAAATCGAATCGAAGCCTCAAGAATTGAAATCGAATTGAATTGTGAAATGCCAAACAATACCCAGCCCTAAAAATAAAGGTCACTTTATCCCATAAAATTCTTAATCCTAATTTAAAATGTATTTTTCTAAACCTGGGGGATTAATGGTCGACAGGGGAAGCATGTCTTCTACAATGAACCCTGCAACAATCCTGTTCATTTCGTTTTGTGTTATCCAAGACTTTCGAGCCTTGTTTTTACTTGACGCGTCCGAACGAGCGGAAAGGTGCGCGCGGCAAACAGCGCACGCGATGCCGCATCCGAGGATGAACGACAAGAAGCCGAACCTGCACCGAACATGTAGCCTACATCTCCGCAACGGGACCCAGTTTGCGCATCTAAATCAGTTATTTATGTTTACAAAATGAGCCTAAGAACCATGTTTTATAAAATGTCCACGAAACTTAATGAAATGTTTAGTGAAATTAGAAAATAGAGATCGTTCATTTAGTTCTTTAGCCTATATAGCCTACATGTTTTTATATCCACATATTTTGTTCTAATGTCACAAATAATAATCTTAGGATTTACTATAGCCTACATTTCACTCAAATATTTTGTGCTTTCGAGCAATAAACTGAAATGTGAATATTGCCATTTGCCGAAACCCGTCTCTCTCTCTCCACTTCCCTCTCTCCTTCACTCAAATCGGTCTATATGGCAATGGCGCGCACGCACCACTAGACGGAACTCTCCACACAGGCAAACACGGCTTGGGTAACGCAGGAAAGCGCGTTCCTTTAGTATAGTAAAGTAGTGTAGTTACCAATATTTTCAGTGTAATGCGTTACTTTACTTACCCAAAAAAGTAATGTCGTTACTGTAATTTGTTACTTTGTAACTCATTACCCCCAACACTGGTCTTATAGAAAATAAATGGTGAATAATAAAATTTTTAAAAGATATGAGACGTTTTCTGATTCTTTTTTTTTTCACATAATCCCTCGCCATTCGATATCCGTTCACAAATTAGTATCTTTAATATATTTATAATTTTGAAGAAGTTTGGTGGAATAATTAAAAATTACTTAAGAGGGGGGAAATAAAAATGTAAAGGCTGGTTTTGCAAAACATTCACATACAGACCAAAACAACCGACTTCCTGTTGGGCTGGCTTAAAGTTGTTTGGGCTAATGAGATCTATATGTGTACCGAGTTTAATATTATTACATGCAAGTGTGTTTGATTTATGGACCAAATTTTCAGACCAAGTTTATGGACCAAGTTAATTTAATTAATAAACTAATTATATAAAACTATTGTCAATGCAGTACAATTAAACTGGTTACAATTATGCCTTTACTTATAAAAAATTAAATAAAAACTTATTTAAAAAATACCATGCTCAAGAAATGTATTTTCTTTTTCTGCAGGTGAGACACACAGCAGTGAAAGAGTTAAGCCCCCTCCCCCTGCACACACACACAGACATGCACACACACAGACAGAGACAGAAATGTAGGCTCAAACAGAGCATGACCAGATTCAAACAAACATATCTTACTTTCTGTGGGTCCTAGCTATTGAGTGTCAATTAGAAAGTTGTCCGGCTCGAGGAGTACAATATACATACCGATTTTTGTAACTGTAGATAAAACTAACAACCCCACTTTTGTCAAAAGGTGGCGCTACTGAGCCCTCACCACGCCCGTTTCTGAAACTTTGCACATGTCTACTGGCTAATAAATGTGATGTGTCTGATGAGTTTCATGCAATTTGAAGCATGCTAAGGGTCTCAAAAGCATCCTAAAAGAATGGTAAAGTTTGATGCGTCGCCACGGCAACAGTTTCAAAGATATCAAGAATCCATTCACAGGTCTACATCTGCCGTATGTTTACATTATACAGATAAAGTTTGAAGCAAATCGGGTTAAAATAAGAGGGTGATTTTAAAGCATTTTGAAAGTGACACACTTCCTGCTGCCAGTTGGTGGCGCTGTAACTTTGACACACAATAGTCACATCCATGTGATCGTCCTCTTACAGCGAACACACTCCTGAAGTTTCATCAAGATCGGTTGACGTATGCTGAAGTTATTACACACTTCCTGTTTCACGTTTCTCGCCATGATTTCATTTCCTCGCCACGGCCAAACCGTTCGAGATATCAAAAATCCCCTCGCAAACTTTCATCCTCAATGTCTTGACTTCACGCTGACTGAGTTTCGTAGAATTTGGATCAAAGCTCTAGGAGGAGTATTAAAAATTCCATTGCAAGTGTTTTACAAAGAACCTTAAATAACTGACTTCCTGTTGGGCTGGGGTAAAAAGTAAAAGTGCGACGTATATATGAAATGATGAGATCAACATGTGTACCGAGTTTCATATTAGTACATACAAGCGTGTTTGATTTATGGATCAAGTGTTCGGACCCCTTTCCAGGTGGCGCTGTCGAGCCCCCCTGCCACGCCCGGGTACCATCTTCAGCCCCGCCCTAATGGCCGCGGGTTCTGACCAGTGTGCAAAGTTTCAAGAGTTTTCGAGCACGTTAAGGGCCCCAAAAGTGCCCAAATAGTCGTATAAATAATAATAATAATAATAATAATAATAATCCTAAGGAAAACAATAGGGCCTTCGCCCTTTCAGGGCTTGGGCCCTAATAATAATAATAATCCTAAGGAAAACAATAGGGCCTTCGCCCTTTCAGGGCTTGGGCCCTAAATATATATATATAAAGCCGGTGGCACCGCCACCTTGGTGCTTTTAGGGTTATTCTACTTGACATGCAAAAACATAACCCCCGCTTTGACTGTCAAAAAGAAGTGTGCTGAAGAGCTTGCATCAGTGAAGGCTCTGCAAAAGTGCACACTTACCCCTTTTCCACCGAAAAAAGAACTGGTTCGGAACTGGTGCTGGTTCAAAGTTGGTTCGGAGCTGGTTCAACTTGCGAACCCGTTCAGAACCTGTTTGCTTTTCCACTGACTAGAGCGCCCAGGGAACGACGTTGTTACATCACTGTTTACGTCACTTGCAAGTACATTGTTTGGGATTACTCGTGTACCGAGAAAACTTTAAAAACAATTGAAATATGTAAGTCTTTTAATCTTTTCGTTTGATATGTAATCTTTTCTGATAAGTTATGTACCCCTGTCTTGTGTCTTTTTTCTTTCCATTTATTCATTCTATATCGTGACTGTTTTCTTCTTTGCTTATGTTTCAAAAAATAAATAAATAAATAAAACGCTTGCGTGTTTCTGCAGTTTCTCCTGGCTTTGCGATGGTCAGAAAATATGTTTAAAAGAACCGAGAAGAACGCATCTAAACCCGCCCCGTAAACATGACGTGCTAAAAGAACGGTTCTAGTCCAGCAAAAAGTTGGTGCCGCTTTGGAACCAGTTCTCGCGGCCGCGAACCGGTTCTTTGGCTGTCGAAACACAAAGAACTGGTTCGCGCGCAGGCACCGGCTCCGAACCGGCTCTCAAAATGCTTTGGTGGAAAAGGGGCTATTGAGGGCACATTTTAACCACAAAGTATGCGTGAGCAACCTTCTGAAAGGTCAGGTGTACATCCAGGTCTACATCTGTACTGTGTTTACATTATAGTATTTAGGAATGCGCCGATCCGATACTCAGGATCGGTATCAGCTCCGATACTGCCATCTTTGCCGGATCGGGTATATTTACACCACTTTAATCAAACCACTCTTCTTTAAAACATTATGATGTGATTTTTTTCACATGTATTTTATTACTCTTATTGAGCTATTTTGTCCACACACAGGACTCACTGCCAATCGTACGTGCTCACATCATTCTCTTTCTGTGAAAGCTGTATACTGCACTCACCAGTTTTCACTCTACAGCTATTGACCAGAGCACTGAAATTATTTCTCACTTAAACTACAATCAAATGGATTTTCTCACACATTTTGCGTTAGTCCTCCGCATGGCATTTTATTATTTTCTGCGCAGCTTCAGAAGTGCATGCATACAGCCTAGAACACATGACACGCACACACAGTCACGAGAGAGGCGCGATCGAATGTGTGTTTGTGTGCGAACAATGGAAACTCCTTTTTGTTCATACAGGAAAATATTCAGACTAATGTCTTGTGGGAGCAACAGAATACATGCAACGGCATTATGTAATCAGGATACAAAAATCTAGTGAGTTACATCAAAAAAAGTAGTAATCAGATTGTAGTTACTTTTTGAAAAAGTATATAGTACTTAAATCCATTTAATATAAAGTGGGACCCTTTTTTTATGAAATAATTTGTAACTGTATCGGAATACATTTTTAAAGTAACCCTCCCAAGCCTGGTCTTGTGTGCACGTCCGTTAATTTCACTTTTTAAGTTAGCGATTTTTAAGGCCCCAATCCTACTGTATTACCTATTATACTGTATTGCCAACTGTATTAATGTGTGGATATTGATCCAATAGTTCTACCTAATTTTGAACACAAGAGGGCAGTATAGCACTATGAATGATTTTTTTCTTTTTTGACTAAACCATTCTGTCTGTTTTTAAACTTTTTAAACATAATTCTTAAATTAAAAAAAGGAATAAAATGGCTATAGTTCCAATATTGGTATAGTCTTATACAGTGTTGGGGTAGTTACTCAAAAAAGTAATTAGTTACTAGTTACTTCTGTAAATTGTAATGAGATTACTTTACTAGTTACTGCGTTGGAAAAATAACTTCACTACTTATTACTTTACTTTCCTGTTTCTTAATTTACCGTGTAGCCTACATGGACAAACATCATATCAGTTTTTGCCCTATCATCACTTTATTGTAAAAATGTATACAAAATGACATGAAAGAACAATATCCCTGTCTGCACAAATAAATATGCCGCACTGTAAAATTCACAAACAAAATGGGGTTCAAAATTCAAAATTTTAAAATGGTGTTTATCACAGAAGTTTCAAAACAGGCTGGGAGAATAAAACTCTTCTCCTGAGAACAAAACCAGCTTTTTATTCGACTCATGGTAATAATAATAATTAAAAAAAAATAAAAGATGTCAATGAAAAATAATAAAATAAAGGTCACTTTATCCCATAAAATTCTTAATCCTAATATAAAATGTATTTTTCTAAACCTGGGGAATTAATGGTCGACGGGGGAAGCATGTCTTCTACAATGAACCCTGCAACAATCCTGTTCATTTCGTTTTCCAAGACTTTCGAGCCTTGTTTTTACTTGACGCGTCCGAACGAGCGGAAAGGTGCGCGCGGCAAACAGCGCACGCGATGCCGCATCCGAGGATGAACGACAAGAAGCCGAACCTGCACCGAACATGGAGCCTACATCTCCGCAACGGCACCCAGTTTGCGCATCTAAATCAGTTATTTATGTTTACAAAATGAGCCTAAGATCCATGTTTTATAAAATGTCCACGAAACTTAATGAAATGTTTAGTGAAATTAGAAAATAGAGATCGTTCATTTAGTTCTTTAGCCTAGCCTATATACATGTTTTTATATCCACATATTTTGTTCTAATGTCACAAATAATAATCTTAGGCTTTACTATAGCCTACATTTCACTCAAATATTTTTGTGCTTTCGAGCAATAAACTGAAAGTAATGTGAATATTGCCATTTGTTGGGTCTCTCTCTCTCCACTTCCCTCTCTCTCTCACTCAAATCGGTCTCTATGGCAACGGCGCGCACGCACCACTAGACGGAACTCTCCACACAGGCAAACACGGCTTGGGTAACGCAGGAAAGCGCGTTCCTTTATTATAGTAAAGTAGTGTAGTTACCAATATTTTCAGTGTAATGCGTTACTTTACTTACCCAAACTCGTTTGTAACTCGTTACCCCCAACACTGGTCTTATAGAAAATAAATGGTGAATAATAACATTTTTAATTCCTCATCCAATCATCCTTTTGTTATGGATCAATATCATAGCTAGAGACGTAGAAAAGGGCTGCACGGTTTTGCAATAAATAATAATAAATAAAATAAAATAAACATATAAATATTGTAATTGCAATTAAATTAGATTTGTGTGGCAGCTGCATGTACAATTATTATTATTAATAATAATAACATTAATAATAATACAAATGAGCTTAGAATAAAAATTTAAATGGTTTATTACATTAAAAACAGGCCATATTTTTGTTAAATAAATAAGCTATCATTCATAGTGCACTAAATTTTAAACATTTTAAATTACAACATTGTTTGTGAAAGTCCAACAAAGTTAAATGTATACTCAAACCTGAAAAGTTGTGTGGCTCCGTTTTCATTTGATTATCATTGTGGCAGCAGTTGGAACACTACAACTAACCCCGCTGTGTATTACATATTTTAAACCTAGCTAACAGTCGCTAGGAATTACTGACATGTTTCAAAACGGTGCTGTGTTTGAGCCAACAAGACAGTGATTAAGGCAATATAAAGTTAGATTTGGACGCGTATACATCCAACCCGGAAACAGAAAAAAATCTACGATGAAAAAATTTACTTTCATGATGTCAAAACACTCTTTGTCCATTATCTTCACGAAATATAATCAAAACGTTCCGCAAATTCGCGGGAGACCGTCTTCTGGCAGCAAGAGAAAAAGAGCGGAAAGACAGCCGGCTAGATACTGACAAACTATGTAAAAATGTCCGTGTTACATTTAACCCCGCGTTAGGCCTACATTTATCCCCGCGCTCCCCTATTCTGTAGCTCCTGGCAGTGATGTTTCACCTCATGAAATATAGTTTATGTTCACATTTATGACACAGACAGTAGATAATATTATGTTCACATTTATGACACAGACAGTAGATATAGGCTTCTGCCAGGCACTTTCAGGGATACAAATCGAAAAAATATGTATAGTCTATATGTGCATATTTATATGCAAAATACTCCTTTTTTCACGTCAACTATGTGCTATGGTCATTAAATGGCTTTCCTTTTCACTTAAGTCCAGCAAATAATTCATTTATTTTAACACATTTGGTGGGATCTGCCAGTTATTGTCGTTGTTATGAAGTACAGTCGTATGTTTGCATAATTCATTTTGAACACTATAATGCTTTCAAAATCTGAGGTAAATTATCCGTTATGGCTTGTGGCACAGTGACCTATTTTTAAATAAAAATATAATGTGTAGCCTACTCATAACCAGTGTGATTTCTTCATTCTGTCAGCCGCGACGTCGCAGAAATAGGAACCGTTTCTAAATTAGAAACTTCGCATGTCGCCGTCGCGTATGGTTAGGACAAAAACTCTGATTTATTAACATGGAAAAGATACCTTTTATCGCGTGTCGCGGCGTCGTGTGTAGTTAGGACACGGTGTAAGCGGCCGCTTCTCAAGTCTAGAATCTTGATTCCGATTGGCCAGTGTCAGACAGTCAGACCTGTCAGTCTCGCAGCTCGCGTCAGCTTCATGCGGCTTCATGAGAGAGACGCATAAGTCCGGAATTGGACAATTTAACAATATACTTACGATAGAATATATTTACAATTAATAATGATTTAAAAACAAAATACATAACGCGCCGGGCCGCCGGCCCAACCAGACCGCGGCCCACCAGGAATCTCCCGGTAGTCCCGATGGCCAGTACATGCCTTAGTATCTTTAATATATTTTCATAATTTTGAAGAAGTTTGGTGTGTGAATAATTAAAAATTACTTAAGAGGGGGGAAATAAAAATGTAAAGGCTGGTTTTGCAAAACATTCACATACAGACTGAAACAACCGACTTCCTGTTTTGCTGGCTTAAAGTTGCTTGGGCTAATGAGATCTATAAGTGTACCGAGTTTAATATTATTATATGCAAGTGTGTTTGAATTATGGACCCAATTTTCAGACCAAGTTAATGGACCAAGTTAATTTAATTAATGAACTAATTATATAAAACTATTGTCAATGCACTACAATTAAACTGGCTATGTGCCTTTACTTATAAAAAAATAAAATAAAAACTTATTTAAAAAATCCCAGGCTTAAGAAATGTATTTTATTTATGCTGGCCAGACACACAGCAGTTAAATGGTTAATTAAGCCCCCTCCCCCTGCTAACACACACACACACACACACACACACACACACACACACACACACACACACACACACACACACACACACACACACACACACACAGAGAGAGACAGGCAAAGGCTCAGACATTTGCTCAGAGGGAGTATGACTACATTCAAACTAAAATATCTGACTTTCTGTGGGTCCTAGCTATTGAGTGTGAATTAGAAAGTTGTCCGGCTTGAGGAGTACAATATACATACTGATTTTTGTAACTGTAGATAAAACTAACAACCCCACTTTTGTCAAAAGGTGGCGCTACTGAGCCCTCACCACGCCCGTTTCTGAAACTTTGCACATGTCTACTGGCTATTAAATGTGATGTGTCTGATGAGTTTCATGCAATTTGAAGCATGCTAAGGGTCTCAAAAGCATCCTAAAAGAATTGGAAAGTTTGATGCGTCGCCACGGCAACAGTTTCAATGATATCAAGAATCCATTCACAGGTCTACATCTGCCGTATGTTTACATTATACAGATGAAGTTTGAAGCAATTTGGATTAAAATAAGAGGGTGATTTCAAAGCATTTTGAAAATGACACACTTTCTGCTGCCAGTTGGTGGCGCTATAACTTTGACACACAATAGTCACATCCATGTGATCGTCCTCTTACAGCGAACACACTCCTGAAGTTTCATCACGATCGGTTGATGTATGCTGAAGTTATGACACACTTCCTGTTTCACATTTTTTGCCATGATTTCATTTCCTCGCCACGGCCAAACCGTTCGAGATATCAAAAATCCCCTCGCAAACTTTCATCCTCAATGTCTTGACTTCACGCTGACTGAGTTTCGTAGAATTTGGATAAGAGCTCTAGGAGGAGTATTAAAAATTCCATTGCAAGTGTTTTATAAAGAACCTTAAAAAAACGACTTCCTGTTGGGCTGGGGTAAAAAGTAAAAGTGCGACGTATATATGAAATGATGAGATCAACATGTGTACCGAGTTTCATATTATTACATACAAGCGTGTTCGATTTATGGACCAAGTGTTCGGACCCCTTTCCAGGTGGCGCTGTCGAGCCCCCCTGCCACGCCCGGGTACCATCTTCAGCCCGGCCCTAATGGCGGCGGGTTCTGACCCGTGTGCAAAGTTTCAAGAGTTTTCGAGCACGTTAAGGGCCCCAAAAGTGCCCAAATAGTCGTATAAATAATAATAATAATAATAAATATAGCTGCGAGCAGCGATTGCGGGCCCAAGCCGGTGGCACCGCAACCCCGGTGCCTTTAGTTACCTAAAGGCACCGGGATGGCGGTACCGCCGGCTTTGGCCCGCAATCGCTGCTCGCAGCTATATTTATATATATATATATATATATATATATAAAGCCGGTGGCACCGCCTCCTTGGTGCTTTTAGGGTTATTCTACATGACGTGCAAAAACATAACCCCCGCTTTGACTGTCAAAAAGAAGTGTGCTGCAGAGCTTGCATCAGTGAAGGCTCTGCAAAAGTGCACATTGAGGGCACATTTTAACCACAAAGTATGCGTGAGCAACCTTCTGAAAGGTCAGGTGTACATCCAGGTCTACATCTGTACTGTGTTTACATTATAGTATTTAGGGATGCGCCGATCCGATACTCAGGATCGGTATCAGCTCCGATACTGCCATCTTTGCCGGATCGGGTATATTTACACCACTTTAAAGGACAAGTTCGGTATTTTACAATTAAAGCCCTGTTTTAAGATCATCCCTGATGAAATAGAATAGTTAAGATTGTTTTTGAGACAAATGCTCCTGTCACGAGAATTTTAGGTTTCTGTGTTAGCACCCCCCCCACCTTTATAATGAAAGCATAGGTGCACTCGAACAATCATTCATAAAAACGCATAAAACTTTAGTTTACAAAGACGTGAAACTCACCGGGTGTTCACTGATATGCTCACACAAAAACCGCTGCAAAAGATGCTTTTCCAACAGGTTTTATCGTAGTTTTGGTAACACTTTAGAATACGGTTCCTTCGTTAATGAATAACTACACAAGAACTAATGAGTAACACAATATTAACAATCTAGTAACTATTATTAACTAATAAGAAACTCTGATTAACGAACTAGTAAGTAATAGCGCACAGACGAAAGTGGTAGTTCACTATTAAGTAATCAATAACTACTATTTTTTAATACTTCCCACAGAACTACTGAAAAAGTTTAATAAGAATCTAGTAACTACTATTAACTAAAAGAAACTCTTATTAACGAATTAGTAAGTAACAGCTCACAGATGAAAGTGTTACTAGATACTTCTGTGGGAATTACTAATTATTTGGATTCGTATTATAAAGTGAAGATCATTGGAACTAACTAGTAATTACTCAAGTGTTACTAAAGGCATTTCCAAAAATCTCAAACGTTTGCACAAATCATGACTAGATCATGTAGTAACACTTGAGTAATTACTAGTTAGTTCCAATGATCTTCACTTTATAATACGGATCCAAATAATTAGTAATTCCCACAGAAGTATCTAGTAACACTTTCATCTGTGAGCTATTACTTCCTAATTATTTGGATCCGTATTATAAAGTGAAGATCATTGGAACTAACTAGTAATTACTCAAGTGTTACTACATGATCTAGTTATGATTTGTGCAAACGTTTGAGATTTTTGGTGAACTTTAGTATACTTTTAGAAAATGTCTTTAGTAACACTTGAGTAATTACTAGTTAGTTCCAATGATCTTCACTTTAAAATACGAATCCAAATAATTAGTAATTCCCACAGAAGTATCTAGTAACACTTTCATCTGTGAGCTATTACTTACTAATTCGTTAAAAAGAGTTTCTTTTAGTTAATAGTAGTTACTAAATTGTTAATAAACCTTTTCAGTAGTTCTCTGGGAAGTATTAAAAAAATAGTAGTTATTGATTACTTAATAGTGAACTACCACTTTCGCCTGTGCGCTATTACTTACTAGTTCGTTAATCAGAGTTTCTTGTTAGTTAATAATAGTTACTAGATTGTTAATATTGTGTTACTCATTAGTTCTTGTGTAGTTATTCATTAACGAAGGAACCGTATTCTAAAGTGTTACCGTAGTTTTTGTCCAAGTCCATTTTCTTCCTGTTTTCGGTTGAAGTCCATATTAGTCAATTGTCGAGTTCACGTGCGCGATCATTGGTAACTAGATAACTAAGGATCGCGCACGCAAACTCGACAATTGACTAATGTGGACTTCAACCAAAAACAGGAAGAAAATAGACTTGGACAAAAACGATGATAAAACCTGTTGGAAAAGCATCTTTTGCAGCGATTTTTGTGTGAGCATATCAGTGAACACCCCAGACCACTCGGTGAGTTTCACGTCTTTGTAAACTAAAGTTTTATGCGTTTTTATGAATGATTGTTCGAGTGCACCTATGGTTTCATTATAAAGGTGGGGGGGTGCTATCACAGAAACCTAAAATTCTCGTGACAGGAGCATTTGTCTCAAAAACAATCTTAACTATTCTATTTCATCAGGGATGATCTTAAAACAGGGCTTTAATTGTAAAATACCGAACTTGTCCTTTAATCAAACCACTCTTCTTTAAAACATTATGATGTGATTTTTTTCACATGTATTTTATTACTCTTATTGAGCTATTTTGTCCACACACAGGACTCACTGCCAATCGTACGTGCTCACATCATTCTCTTTCTGTGAAAGCTGTATACTGCACTCACCAGTTTTCACTCTACAGCTGTTGACCAGAGCACTGAAATTATTTCTCACTTAAACTACAATCAAATGGATTTTCTCACACATTTTGCGTTAGTCCTCCGCATGGCATTTTATTATTTTCTGAGCAGCTTCAGAAGTGCATGCACACAGCCTAGAACACATGACACGCACACACAGTCACGAGAGAGGCGCGATCGAACTCTGTGTGTGTTTGTGTGCGAACAATGGAAACTCCATTTTGTTCATACAGGAAAATATTCAGACTAATGTCTTGTGGGAGCAACAGAATACATGTAACGGCATTATGTAATCAGGATACAAAAATCCAGTGAGTTACATCAAAAAAAGTAGTAATCAGATTGTAGTTACTTTTTGAAAAAGTACTTAAAGCCACTTAATATAAAGTGGGACCCTTTTTTATGAAATAATTTGTAACTGTATCGGAATACATTTTTAAAGTAACCCTCCCAAGCCTGTTCTTGTGTGCACGTCCGTTACTTTCACTTTTTAAGTTAGCGATTTTTAAGGCCCCAATCCTACTGTATTACCTAATCAATGTGTGGATATTGATCCAATAGTTCTAATTTGAACACAAGAGGGCAGTATAGCACTATGAATGATTTTTTTCTCTTTTGACTAAACCATTCTGTCTGTTTTTAAACTTAAACATAATTCTTAAATTTAAAAAAATGAATAAAATGGCTATAGTTCCAATATTGGTATAGTCTTATACAGTGTAGTTACTCAAAAAAAGTAATTAGTTACTAGTTACTAGTTACTTCTGTAAATTGTAATGAGATTACTTTACTAGTTACTGCATTGGAAAAGTAACTTCACTACTTATTACTTTACTTTCCCGTTTCTTAATTTACCGTGTAGCCTAAATGGACAAACATCATATCAGTTTTTGCCCTATCATCACTTTATTGTAAAAATGTATACAAAATGACATGAAAGAACAATATCCCTGTCTGCACAAATAAATATGCCGCACTGTAAAATTCACAAACAAAATGGGGTTCAAAATTCAAAATTTTAAAATGGTGTTTAACACAGAAGTTTCAAAACAGGCTGGGAGAATAAAACTCTTCTCCTGAGAACAAAACCAGCTTTTTATTCGACTCATGGTAATAATAATAATTTAAAAAAAAATTAAAGATGTCAATGAAAAATAATAAAATAAAGGTCACTTTATCCCATAAAATTCTTAATCCTAATTTAAAATGTATTTTTCTAAACCTGGGGGATTAATGGTCGACAGGGGAAGCATGTCTTCTACAATAAACCCTGCAACAATCCTGTTCATTTCGTTTTGTGTTATCCAAGACTTTCGAGCCTTGTTTTTACTTGACGCGTCCGAACGAGCGGAAAGGTGCGCGCGGCAAACAGCGCACGCGATGCTGCATCCGAGGATGAACGACAAGAAGCCGAACCTGCACCGAACATGTAGCCTACATCTCCGCAACGGCACCCAGTTTGCGCATCTAAATCAGTTATTTATGTTTACAAAATGAGCCTAAGATCCATGTTTTATAAAATGTCCACGAAACTTAATGAAATGTTTAGTGAAATTAGAAAATAGAGATCGTTCATTTAGTTCTTTAGCCTATATATACATGTTTTTATATCCACATATTTTTGTTCTAATGTCACAAATAATAATCTTAGGGTTTACTATAGCCTACATTTCACTCAAATATTTTTGTGCTTTCGAGCAATAAACTGAAAGTAATGTGAATATTGCCATTTGTTGGGTCTCTCTCTCTCCACTTCCCTCTCTCTCTCTCACTCAAATCGGTCTCTATGGCAACGGCGCGCACGCACCACTAGACGGAACTCTCCACACAGGCAAACACGGCTTGGGTAACGCAGGAAAGCGCGTTCCTTTATTATAGTAAAGTAGTGTAGTTACCAATATTTTCAGTGTAATGCGTTACTTTACTTACCCAAACTCGTTTGTAACTCGTTACCCCCAACACTGGTCTTATAGAAAATAAATGGTGAATAATAACATTTTTAATTCCTCATCCAATCATCATTTTGTTATGGATCAATATCATAGCTAGAGACGTAGAAAAGGGCTGCACGGTTTTGCAATAAATAATAATAAATAAAATAAAATAAACATATAAATATTGTAATTGCAATTAAATTAGATTTGTGTGGCAGCTGCATGTACAATTATTATTATTAATAATAATAACATTAATAATAATACAAATGAGCTTAGAATAAAAATTTAAATGGTTTATTACATTAAAAACAGGCCATATTTTTGTTAAATAAATAAGCTATCATTCATAGTGCACTAAATTTTAAACATTTTAAATTACAACATTGTTTGTGAAAGTCCAACAAAGTTAAATGTATACTCAAACCTGAAAAGTTGTGTGGCTCCGTTTTCATTTGATTATCATTGTGGCAGCAGTTGGAACACTGCAACTAACCCCGCTGTGTATTACATATTTTAAACCTAGCTAACAGTCGCTAGGAATTACTGACATGTTTCAAAACGGTGCTGTGTTTGAGCCAACAAGACAGTGATTAAGGCAATATAAAGTTAGATTTGGACGCGTATACATCCAACCCGGAAACAGAAAAAAATCTACGATGAAAAAATTTACTTTCATGATGTCAAAACACTCTTTGTCCATTATCTTCACGAAATATAATCAAAACGTTCCGCAAATTCGCGGGAGACCGTCTTCTGGCAGCAAGAGAAAAAGAGCGGAAAGACAGCCGGCTAGATACTGACAATATGTAAAATGTCCGTGTTACATTTAACCCCGCGTTAGGCCTACCTTTATCCCCGCGCTCCCCTATTCTGTAGCTCCTGGCAGTGATGTTTCACCTCATGAAATATAGTTTATGTTCACATTTATGACACAGACAGTAGATAATATTATGTTCACATTTATGACACAGACAGTATAGGCTTCTGCAGGCACTTTCAGGGATACAAATCGAAAAAATATGTATAGTCTATATGTGCATATTTATATGCAAAATACTCCTTTTTTCACGTCAACTATGTGCTATGGTCATTAAATGGCTTTCCTTTTCACTTAAGTCCAGCAAATAATTCATTTATTTTAACACATTTGGTGGCATCTGCCAGTTATTGTCGTTGTTATGAAGTACAGTCGTATGTTTGCATAATTCATTTTGAACACTATAATTCTTTCAAAATCTGAGGTAAATTATCCGTTATGGCTTGTGGCACAGTGACCTATTTTTAACTAAAAATAAATAATGTGTAGCCTACTTATAACCAGTGTAATTTCTTCATTCTGTCAGCCGCGACGTCGCAGAAATAGGAACCGTTTCTAAATTAGAAACTTCGCATGTCGCCGTCGCGTATGGTTAGGACAAAAACTCTGATTTATTAACATGGAAAAGATACTTTTTATCGCGTGTCGCGGCGTCGTGTGTAGTTAGGACACGGTGTAAGCGGCCGCTTCTCAAGTCTAGAATCTTGATTCCGATTGGCCAGTGTCAGACAGTCAGACCTGTCAGTCTCGCAGCTCGCGTCAGCTTCATGCGGCTTCATGAGAGAGACGCATAAGTCCGGAATTGGACAATTTAACAATATACTTACGATAGAATATATTTACAATTAATAATGATTTAAAAACAAAATACATAACGCGCCGGGCCGCCGGCCCAACCAGACCGCGGCCCACCAGGAATCTCCCGGTAGTCCCGATGGCCAGTACATGCCTTAGTATCTTTAATATATTTTCATAATTTTGAAGAAGTTTGGTGTGGGAATAATTAAAAATTACTTAAGAGGGGGGAAATAAAAATGTAAAGGCTGATTTTGCAAAACATTCACATACAGACTGAAACAACCGACTTCCTGTTTTGCTGGCTTAAAGTTGCTTGGGCTAATGAGATCTATAAGTTTACCGAGTTTAATATTATTATATGCAAGTGTGTTTGATTTATGGACCCAATTTTCAGACCAAGTTAATGGACCAAGTTAATTTAATTAATGAACTAATTATATAAAACTATTGTCAATGCACTACAATTAAACTGGCTATGTGCCTTTACTTATAAAAAAAATAAAATAAAAACTTATTTAAAAAATCCCAGGCTTAAGAAATGTATTTTATTTATGCTGGCCAGACACACAGCAGTTAAATGGTTAATTAAGCCCCCTCCCCCTGCTAACACACACACACACACACACACACACACACACACACACAGAGAGACAGGCAAAGGCTCAGACATATGCTCAGAGGGAGTATGACTACATTCAAACTAAAATATCTGACTTTCTGTGGGTCCTAGCTATTGAGTGTGAATTAGAAAGTTGTCCGGCTTGAGGAGTACAATATACATACTGATTTTTGTAACTGTAGATAAAACTAACAACCCCACTTTTGTCAAAAGGTGGCGCTACTGAGCCCTCACCACGCCCGTTTCTGAAACTTTGCACATGTCTACTGGCTATTAAATGTGATGTGTCTGATGAGTTTCATGCAATTTGGAGCATGCTAAGGGTCTCAAAAGCATCCTAAAAGAATTGGAAAGTTTTATGCGTCGCCACGGCAACAGTTTCAAAGATATCAAGAATCCATTCACAGGTCTACATCTGCCGTATGTTTACATTATACAGATGAAGTTTGAAGCAAATTGGATTAAAATAAGAGGGTGATTTCAAAGCATTTTGAAAATAACACACTTTCTGCTGCCAGTTGGTGGCGCTATAACTTTGACACACAATAGTCACATCCATGTGATCGTCCTCTTACAGCGAACACACTCCTGAAGTTTCATCATGATCGGTTGATGTATGCTGAAGTTATGACACACTTCCTGTTTCACATTTTTTGCCATGATTTCATTTCCTCGCCACGGCCAAACCGTTCGAGATATCAAAAATCCCCTCGCAAACTTTCATCCTCAATGTCTTGACTTCACGCTGACTGAGTTTCGTAGAATTTGGATAAGAGCTCTAGGAGGAGTATTAAAAATTCCATTGCAAGTGTTTTATAAAGAACCTTAAAAAACCGACTTCCTGTTGGGCTGGGGTAAAAAGTAAAAGTGCGACGTATATAAGAAATGATGAGATCAACATGTGTACTGAGTTTCATATTATTACATACAAGCGTGTTCTATTTATGGACCAAGTGTTCGGACCCCTTTCCAGGTGGCGCTGTCGAGCCCCCCTGCCACGCCCGGGTACCATCTTCAGCCCGGCCCTAATGGCCGCGGGTTCTGACCCGTGTGCAAAGTTTCAAGAGTTTTCGAGCACGTTAAGGGCCCCAAAAGTGTCCAAATAGTCGTATAAATAATAATAATAATAATAAATATAGCTGCGAGCAGCGATTGCGGGCCCAAGCCGGTGGCACCGCAACCCCGGTGCCTTTAGTTACCTAAAGGCACCGGGATGGCGGTACCGCCGGCTTGGGCCCGCAATCGCTGCTCGCAGCTATATTTATATATATATATATATATATATATATATATATATATATATATATATATATAAAGCCGGTGGCACCGCCACCTTGGTGCTTTTAGGGTTATTCTACATGACGTGCAAAAACATAACCCCCGCTTTGACTGTCAAAAAGAAGTGTGCCGAAGAGCTTGTTTATGTGTCACTTAATATTCTAATAGAATATTCTTAGGCTATACTACGTATATTTCATGAAGTACAACATCACGGTGAGGACCTACAGAAATATATATTCTGTAGCTCCTGGCAGTGATGTTTCACCTCATGAAATATAGTTTATATAATATAGCATAAGAATATTCTGTTACAATATTATGTTCACATTTATGACACAGACGGTAGATAATATTATGTTCACATTTATGACACAGATAGTATAGGCTTCTGCCAGGCACTTTCAGGGATACAAATTGAAAAAATATGTATTTATGTGCATATTTATATGCAAAATACTCCTTTTTCACATCAACTATGTGCTATGGTCATTAAATGGCTATCCTTTTCACTTAAGTCCAGCAAATAATTCATTTATTTAACACATTTGGTGGCATCTGCCTCAAGTTAGCGTTGTTATGAAATACAGTCGTATGTTTGCATAGAATTCATTTTGAACACGATAATATTACATGCTTTCAAAATCTGAGGTAAATTATCCGTTATGGCTTGTGGCACAGTGACCTATTTTTAACTAAAAATAAATAATGTGTAGCTACTCATAACCAGTGTAATTTCTTCATTCTGTCAGCCGCGACGTCGCAGAAATAGGAACCGTTTCTAAATTAGAAACTTCGCATGTCGCCGTCGCGTCTGGTTAGGACAAAAACTCTGATTTACATGGAAAAGATACCTTTTATCGCGTGTCGCGGCGTCGTGTGTAGTTAGGACACGGTGTAAGCGGCCGCTTCTCAGGTCTAGAATCTGAACTTGATTTTTGATTGGCCAGTGTCAGACAGTCAGACCTGTCAGTCTCTCAGCTCGCGTCAGCTTCATGCGGCTTCATGAGAGAGACGCATAAGTCCGGAATTGGACAATTTAACAATATACTTACGATAGAATATATTTACAATTAATAATGATTTAAAAACAAAATACATAACGCGCCGGGCCGCCGGCCCAACCAGACCGCGGCCCACCGGGAATCTCCCGGTAGTCCCGATGGCCAGTACATGCCTGATTTAGTATCTTTAATATATCGTCGCTGCCCGATGAAACTCACGTATGTCCAAAACGGTTACTTTTCAGGAAGTGGAAAAAAACATGTTATTTCAAAAGCAGCTGAACGTAGCATTCTCATACTTGGCACAACATCTTTAAATGTAACCATATTCTTGCCAGTGTCATGATATAATCCATATTTGACCCAAAATCGAGTTTAAATGGACATACGTGCATATTGTACTGTAACGGTGGTCGATAAGCGTTCTTCCGTTCATTAAAAGAATGAGGTTAGCCTATATTGATAGATGAATAGGCTACGCTCAGTTTATCAAATACGCTCAGTTTATTAAATGTCTCTTGCAAACTATGAAGAGACAACCCAGCAAGCAATAGCCATCATTTCACCGTCTAGGTTAAATAGAGACCCGATATAGTCCGGCTATGTGTAACCCACTTCTAGCCAAAATAACATTGAATCATGGCTAAATGTATTTTTTCCAAAATAACTTGCAAAATGTATTATATTCCATCATGTAAGCAAAGTCAACTGTGATTACAAGGTGTTTGGTTTGATTTCTTTGACATTTTCTATGTGTAGGCTGTGTGAAGACGCGATCTAGCTCGTATAGTCTGTCCGGCTATTTATAGCCCACTTCTAGTCGAAACTGATTAATTGTCGTTTTAATGAATTGTTGGGCAGGCAACGCATGAGATAGTTGATATCCCATCATGTTCGCATTGGTAAACATATCTACAAGGTGCCAGTGTCATATCATGACATGGTCGATTTGTAGTCACGATCCTCTGAATTGGATGGGCTATGTGCAGTCTGCTTTTAGCCCACTGGCGAAATCGAGGCTATCAGTGGTCTACGTTTAACGGCTTGGCTATAGCCCTGATTTAGACCAGCGATTAGTAGGCTATTGCCAAAATAAATCTTAAAATTGTTTTCTTGTTTTTCACCCACGCAGCTTCATGTTTGCTGTCACAGTCACACATTAATTAAAAATCTATGGTTTTATTTGACTGTTTTTCATTTTAAATTAAATAAAAATGCAATTACATTTATCAACCGCTAGATGGCAACAGCCCTACTGAGACATGACTGCTGACAACGCGAGTCTTGATAGCACAGATCACCGGTCACGCGATCGCCGATCGACCATTCTCAAATATTTTAAACGAGGCAGAGCATTGCATTCAGCTGACGGTCGACGACAACAGGTAAAATACATTCCCACTTTTGTCTTTTAAGCATATGTGTTTTCATTTTGACGTGTTAATTTTTTAGATAAATTATTTGTTATCATGTGTTGTTGGAATCGTGACATTTTAGCGGGTGTGTCATGGTACATGCACGTGTAGGCCTAACGTTACTGAATCCAAAGCTGTAAACATGAAACACATGCAATCTATTATAAAGTGTTATGAAAGCCACACTTATATTTGGCTCTTTTCTTTAGATCATTGTGATATAAAAATAGCATTTCCTCACTAAATCTCTCGTCTTTGACAAAGTCCATCATTGATATAAATTATAAAATTGAATTTGTCTGAACATTGGCTTGTTGGAGAGCATAAGCAAATAGAGTAGAATAATATTTGTTATTGTACAAGCAAAGTAAGATGAAGTTTCATTCAAAATGCCTTCATTAATTCAAGTTTGAAACTTTCAAATTAATTTTATAATACAGCATAAAAATACAAATGATTGGCTATATAAAATAAGCAAATCTAAAAAGTCTCCGCCAGTATATCAATAATGCAAATAGCTCCGATGTGCATTAAAACCTAAACAGAACACAAGAACACACACACACACACACACACACACACACACACACACAAAACGTACATGTACTTTCAACAATGCTTTTCTTGTGCTAATTATTTTATTCTTATTTGGCAGATGCTGTGATGACCAACTTCCCAGCAGCAACAGAGTTTTCTATTTTATTAGCCTATCTTAAGTTGTTCATGTTAAAATAATTTTATATTTTTAATTTTAATATTGGTGTGGTAATTTTTATGTTTTGAAGTTACGTAATGTTGTTCTTTTGCTAAATAAAGCCTTTTATATATATATATATATATTTTTGGAATGGCTTGTTATTTATGTGAACCTGTTATATTTGAGTGAAAAGAATCTTTTAACCATTTTGTTGTCTATTGCATGTATATGTAGTCGTTTAATAGTTGTCTAATTGATGACTAATCTATTCTTGGGCTACATTTAGACGTCTATTAGATTTTCACTGACAGCCCAAATTTAGCCTTGTTTTAGCCTAGACCCATATGCACTGCCTATTAGACGTATAAATGTAGTCGTTCAATAGCCGTCTAATTGTTGACCATAGTCTGTTCTTGGGCTATGGTTAGATGTCTATTCTTGGGCTATGGTTAGACGTCTATTAGATTTTCACTGACAGCCCAAATTTAGCCTTGATTTAGCCTAGACGTCTGGGCTATGTTTTGACGGCTATTAGACGTCTTTTGGACGTAAAATTGCTTGCTGGGAATGATGAATCAATACACACTGACATGGCGATGCTGGACTGATTCTTTATTTACACCATCATACAGTAATTTTGTCGGTTGTTTATTACAGATATTAGCATGCATTTTATTGATCATCAGCTAATTTCATCAATAGATATCAATAAGAGAGAGTGGCAACAGCCCTGGTAAGAGTCAAGAGATCATTTCTTTCTTTACTTGAAGATGAATGTGTAGATGATTAAGCGTCTATGACTTACTTTCACTTTTATTTGCGATGTTTGCAGTTAGTTTGACGCTCAGCTGCTGCTCATCTGCGGCGGTGATGCGTGTCGCAGCGCCGTCATTTCTGACAATAACATAGCCTGTAAACGCTCTCACTCGTTTATGTTTTAGCATTTTTGGGAGGAGTAAAATATACATGTGTGATATCAACAACCAGATTGCGTTTACACGTAAAGATCCGAACACAATGCGAGCCAGACTAGCCTACCTCCAGATGGTCAGGCATATCGATCACAATCCGATCACAACGTAATACCTTGCATTAACATTTCTTTTTTTATTATCCGGATAACTTATCTGGATACAGATCGCATTTTAATACCAGGTGTAGGGGTCTCAGAGACTAGACCGGCGAGAAACTTCACGAGAACGGCGGAAAGCCTCCACAGGGCGGGGAGATACTATAGGCTACTGCCTATGGGAGCGGCCGCTTCTCCGCTCTTGATTCCGATTGGCCAGTGTCAGACAGTCAGACCTGTCAGTCTCTCAGCTCGCGTCCGCTTCATGCGGCTTCATGAGAGAGACGCATAAGTCCGGAATTGGATGATTTAACAAATACTTACGATAGAATATATTTACAATTAATAATGATTTAAAAACAAAATACATAACGCGCCGGGCCGCCGGCCAAACCAGACCGCGGCCCACCGGGAATCTCCCGGTAGTCCCGATGGCCAGTACATATGCCTGATTTAGTATCTTTAATATATTTTCATAATTTTGAAGAAGTTTGGTGTGGGAATAATTAAAAATTACTTAAGAGGGGGGAAATAAAAATGTAAAGGCTGGTTTTGCAAAACATTCACATACAGTACAGACCGAAACAACCGACATCCTGTTGGGCTGGCTTAAAGTTGTTTGGGCTAATGAGATCTATAAGTGTACCGAGTTTAATATTATTATATGCAAGTGTGTTTGATTTATGGACCCAATTTTCAGATCAAGTTTATGGACCAAGTTAATTTAATTAATAAACTAATTATATAAAACTATTGTCAATGCACTACAATTTAACGGGTTATATTATGCCTTCACTTATAAAAATTAAAATAAAAACTTATTTAAAACATACCAGGCTTAAGAAATGTATTAAGAAATTACACAGCAGAAAAAACACACAGCAGTGAAATGGTTAAGCCCCTCCCCTACTAACACACACACAGACAGAGACAGAGATGTAGGTTCAAAGGGAGCATGACCAGATTCAAACAAACGTATCTTACTTTCTGTGGGTCCTAGGTAATGAGTGTCAATTAGAAAGTTGTCCGGCTCGAGGAGTACAATATACATACCGATTTTTGTAACTGTAGATAAAACTAACAACCCAACTTTTGTCAAAAGGTGGCGCTACTGAGCCCTCACCACGCCCGTTTCTGAAACTTTGCACATGTCTACTGGCTAATAAATGTGATGTGTCTGAGGAGTTTCATGCAATTTGAAGCATGCTAAGGGTCTCAAAAGCATCCTAAAAGAATGGTAAAGTTTGATGCGTCGCCACGGCAACAGTTTCAAAGACATCAATAATCCATTCACAGGTCTACATCTGCCGTATGTTTACATTATACAGATGAAGTTTGAAGCAAATCGGGTTAAAATAAGAGGGTGATTTCAAAGCATTTTGAAAGTGACACACTTCCTGCTGCCAGTTGGTGGCGCTATAACTTTGACACACAATAGTCACATCCTAGTGATCGTCCTCTTACAGCGAACACACTCCTGAAGTTTCATCAAGATCGGTTGATGTATGCTGAAGTTAGGACACACTTCCTGTTTCACGTTTCTCACCATAATTTTGTTTCCTCGCCACAGCCAAACCGTTCGAGATATCAAAAATCCCCTCGCAATTTTTGATCGTCTATGTCTTTACTTCAGGCTGACCGAGTTTCGTTCCATGCGGATGAATGCTCTAGGACGAGTACATTAAATTCCATTGCACGCGTTTTAAAAACAACCGTAAATATCTGACTTCCTGTTGGGCTGGGGTAAAAAGTAAAAGCGCGATGTATATATGAAACGATGAGATCGACATGTGTACCGAGTTTCATATTATTACATGCAAGCGTGTTTGATTTATGGACAAAGTGTTCAGACCCCGTTCCAGGGGGCGCTGACGAGCCGCCCTGCCGCGCCCGTGTACCAGCTTCAGCCCGGCTCTGATGGCCGCGGGTTCTGACCCGTGTGCAAAGTTTCAAGAGTTTTTGAGCATGTTAAGGGCCCCGAAAGTGCCCGGATAGTCGTTAGAAAAAAAAAAAAAAAAAAAAAAAAAAAAAAAAAAAAAAAAATAATCCTAAGGAAAACAATAGGGCCTTCGCCCTTTCAGGGCTTGGGCCCTAATAATAATCCTAAGGAAAACAATAGGGCCTTCGCCCTTTCAGGGCTTGGGCCCTAAATATATATATATATAAATATAGCTGCGAGCAGCGATTGCGGGCCCAAGCCGGTGGCACCGCAACCCCGGTGCCTTTAGTTACCTAAAGGCACCGGGATGGCGGTACCGCCGGCTTTGGCCCGCAATCGCTGCTCGCAGCTATATTTATATATATATATATATATATATATATATATATATATATATATATATATATTTGGCCAGTGGCACCGCCACCTTGGTGCTTTTAGGGTTATTCTACATGACGTGCAAAAACGTAACCCCCGCTTTGACTGTCAAAAAGAAGCGTGCTGAAGAGCTTGCATCAGTGAAGGCTCTGCAAAAGTGCGGATCGAGGGCACATTTTAACCACAAAGTATGCATGAGCAACCTTCTGAAAGGTCAGGTGTACATCAAGGTCTACATCTGTACTGTGTTTACATTATAGTATTTAGGGATGCGCCGATTCGATACTCAGGATCGTTATCAGCTCCGATACTGCCATCTTTGCCGGATCGGGTATATTTACACCACTTTAATCAAACCACTCTTCTTTAAAACATTACGATGTGATTTGTTTCACATGTATTTTGTTACTCTTATTGAGCTATTTTGTCCACAGGACTCACTGCCAATCGTACGTGCTCACATCATTCTCTTTCTGTGAAAGCTGTACTGCATTCACCAGTTTTCACTCTACAGCTATTGACCAGAGCACTGAAATTATTTCTCACTTAAACTACAATCAAATGGATTTTCCCACACATTTTGCATTAGTCCTCTGCATGGCATTTTATTATTTTCTGCGCAGCTTCAGAAGTGCACGCACACAGCTTAGAACACATGACACGCACACACACTCAGTCACGAGAGAGGCGCGATCGAACTCTGTGTGTGTTTGTGTGTAAACAATGGAAACTCAATTTTGTTCATACAGGAAAATATTCCGACTAATGTCTTGTGGGAGCAACAGAATACATGTAACGGCATTATGTAATCAGGATACAAAAATCCAGTAACTGTAATTTGTTACAGTGAGTTACATCAAAAAAAGTAGTAATCAGATTGTAGTTACTTTTTGAAAAAGTATATAGCACTTAAAGCCATTTAATATAAAGTGGGACCCTTTTTTTATGAAATAATTTGTAACTGTATCGGAATACATTTTTAAAGTAACCCTCCCAAGCCTGGTCTTGTGTGCACGTCCGTTAATTTCACTTTTTAAGTTAGCGATTTTTAAGGCCCCAATCCTACTGTATTACCTATTATACTGTATTGCCAACTGTATTAATGTGTGGATATTGATCCAAAAGTTCTACCTAATTTTGAACACAAGAGGGCAGTATAGCACTATGAATGATTTTTTTCTTTTTTGACTAAACCATTCTGTCTGTTTTTAAACTTAAACATAATTCTTAAATTAAAAAAAGGAATAAAATGGCTATAGTTCCAATATTGGTATAGTCTTACACAGTGTTGGGGTAGTTACTCAAAAAAGTAATTAGTTACTAGTTACTTCTGTAAATTGTAATGAGATTACTTTACTAGTTACTGCGTTGGAAAAATAACTTCACTACTTATTACTTTACTTTCCTGTTTCTTAATTTACCGTGTAGCCTACATGGACAAACATCATATCAGTTTTTGCCCTATCATCACTTTATTGTAAAAATGTATACAAAATGACATGAAAGAACAATATCCCTGTCTGCACAAATAAATATGCCGCACTGTAAAATTCACAAACAAAATGGGGTTCAAAATTCAAAATTTTAAAATGGTGTTTATCACAGAAGTTTCAAAACAGGCTGGGAGAATAAAACTCTTCTCCTGAGAACAAAACCAGCTTTTTATTCGGCTCATGGTAATAATAATAATTAAAAAAAATAAAAGATGTCAATGAAAAATAATAAAATAAAGGTCACTTTATCCCATAAAATTCTTAATCCTAATTTAAAATGTATTTTTCTAAACCTGGGGAATTAATGGTCGACAGGGGAAGCATGTCTTCTACAATGAACCCTGCAACAATCCTGTTCATTTCGTTTTCCAAGACTTTCGAGCCTTGTTTTTACTTGACGCGTCCGAACGAGCGGAAAGGTGCGCGCGGCAAACAGCGCACGCGATGCCGCATCCGAGGATGAACGACAAGAAGCCGAACCTGCACCGAACATGGAACCTACATCTCCGCAACGGCACCCAGTTTGCGCATCTAAATCAGTTATTTATGTTTACAAAATGAGCCTAAGATCCATGTTTTATAAAATGTCCACGAAACTTAATGAAATGTTTAGTGAAATTAGAAAATAGAGATCGTTCATTTAGTTCTTTAGCCTAGCCTATATACATGTTTTTATACCCACATATTTTGTTCGAATGTCACAAATAATAATCTTAGGATTTACTATAGCCTACATTTCACTCAAATATTTTTGTGCTTTCGAGCAATAAACTGAAAGTAATGTGAATATTGCCATTTGTTGAAACCCGTCTCTCTCTCTCCACTTCCCTCTCTCTCTCTCACTCAAATCGGTCTCTATGGCAACGGCGCGCACGCACCACTAGACGGAACTCTCCACACAGGCAAACACGGCTTGGGTAACGCAGGAAAGCGCGTTCCTTTAGTATAGTAAAGTAGTGTAGTTACCAATATTTTTAGTGTAATGCGTTACTTTACTTACCCAAACTCGTTTGTAACTCGTTACCCCCAACACTGGTCTTATAGAAAATAAATGGTGAATAATAACATTTTTAATTCCTCATCCAATCATCCTTTTGTTATGGATCAATATCATAGCTAGAGACATAGAAAAGGGCTGCACGGTTTTGCAATAAATAATAATAAATAAAATAAAATAAACATATAAATATTGTAATTGCAATTAAATTAGATTTGTGTGGCAGCTGCATGTACAATTATTATTATTAATAATAATAACATTAATAATAATACAAATGAGCTTAGAATAAAATATTAAATGGTTTATTACATTAAAAACAGGCCATATTTTTAATAAATAAATAAGCTATCATTCATAGTGCACTAAATTTTAAACATTTTAAATTACAACATTGTTTGTGAAAGTCCAACAAAGTTAAATGTATACTCAAACCTGAAAAGTTGTGTGGCTCCGTTTTCATTTGATTATCATTGTGGCAGCAGTTGGAACACTGTGTTACAACTAACCCCGCTGTGTATTACATATTTTAAACCTAGCTAACAGTCGCTAGGAATTACTGACATGTTTCAAAACGGTGCTGTGTTTGAGCCAACAAGACAAGTGATTAAGGCAATATAAAGTTAGATTTGGACGCGTATACATCCAACCCGGAAACAGAAAAAAATCTACGATGAAAAAATTTACTTTCATGATGTCAAAACACTCTTTGTCCATTATCTTCACGAAATATAATCAAAACGTTCCGCAAATTCGCGGGAGACCGTCTTCTGGCAGCAAGAGAAAAAGAGCGGAAAGACAGCCGGCTAGATACTGACAAACTATGTTAAATGTCCGTGTTACATTTAACCCCGCGTTAGGCCTACATTTATCCCCGCGCTCCCCTATTCTGTAGCTCCTGGCAGTGATGTTTCACCTCATGAAATATAGTTTATGTTCACATTTATGACACAGACAGTAGATAATATTATGTTCACATTTATGACACAGACAGTAGATATAGGCTTCTGCCAGGCACTTTCAGGGATACAAATCGAAAAAATATGTATAGTCTATATGTGCATATTTATATGCAAAATACTCCTTTTTTCACGTCAACTATGTGCTATGGTCATTAAATGGCTTTCCTTTTCACTTAAGTCCAGCAAATAATTCATTTATTTTAACACAATTGGTGGCATCTGCCAGTTATTGTCGTTGTTATGAAGTACATTCGTATGTTTGCATAATTCATTTTGAACACTATAATGCTTTCAAAATCTGAGGTAAATTATCCGTTATGGCTTGTGGCACAGTGACCTATTTTTAACTAAAAATAAATAATGTGTAGGCTACTCATGCAGTGTAATTTCTTCATTCTGTCAGCCGCGACGTCGCAGAAATAGGAACCGTTTCTAAATTAGAAACTTCGCATGTCGCCGTCGCGTATGGTTAGGACAAAAACTCTGATTTATTAACATGGAAAATATACCTTTTATCGCGTGTCGCGGCGTCGTGTGTAGTTAGGACACGGTGTAAGCGGCCGCTTCTCAAGTCTAGAATCTGAACTTGATTCCGATTGGCCAGTGTCAGACAGTCAGGTCTGTCAGTCTCGCAGCTCGCGTCAGCTTCATGCGGCTTCATGAGAGAGACGCATAAGTCCGGGATTGGACAATTTAACAATACTTACGATAGAATATATTTACAATTAATAATGATTTAAAAACAAAATACATAACGCGCCGGGCCGCCGGCCCAACCAGACCGCGGCCCACCAGGAATCTCCCGGTAGTCCCGATGGCCAGTACATGCCTTAGTATCTTTAATATATTTTCATAATTTTGAAGAAGTTTGGTGTGGGAATAATTAAAAATTACTTAAGAGGGGGGAAATAAAAATGTAAAGGCTGGTTTTGCAAAACATTCACATACAGACTGAAACAACCGACTTCCTGTTTTGCTGGCTTAAAGTTGCTTGGGCTAATGAGATCTATAAGTGTACCGAGTTTAATATTATTATATGCAAGTGTGTTTGATTTATGGACCCAATTTTCAGACCAAGTTAATGGACCAAGTTAATTTAATTAATGAACTAATTATATAAAACTATTGTCAATGCACTACAATTAAACTGGCTATGTGCCTTCACTTATAAAAAAATAAAATAAAAACTTATTTAAAAAATCCCAGGCTTAAGAAATGTATTTTATTTATGCTGGCCAGACACACAGCAGTTAAATGGTTAATTAAGCCCCCTCCCCCTGCTAACACACACACACACACACACACACAGAGAGAGAGAGAGAGAGAGAGAGGCAAAGGCTCAGACATATGCTCAGAGGGAGTATGACTACATTCAAACTAAAATATCTGACTTTCTGTGGGTCCTAGCTATTGAGTGTGAATTAGAAAGTTGTCCGGCTTGAGGAGTACAATATACATACTGATTTTTGTAACTGTAGATAAAACTAACAACCTCACTTTTGTCAAAAGGTGGCGCTACTGAGCCCTTACCACGCCCGTTTCTGAAACTTTGCACATGTCTACTGGCTATTAAATGTGATGTGTCTGATGAGTTTCATGCAATTTGAAGCATGCTAAGGGTCTCAAAAGCATCCTAAAAGAATTGGAAAGTTTGATGCGTCGCCACGGCAACAGTTTCAAAGATATCAAGAATCCATTCACAGGTCTACATCTGCCGTATGTTTACATTATACAGATGAAGATTGAAGCAAATTGGATTAAAATAAGAGGGTGATTTCAAAGCATTTTGAAAATGACACACTTTCTGCTGCCAGTTGGTGGCGCTATAACTTTGACACACAATAGTCACATCCATGTGATCGTCCTCTTACAGCGAACACACTCCTGAAGTTTCATCACGATCGGTTGATGTATGCTGAAGTTATGACACACTTCCTGTTTCACATTTTTTGCCATGATTTCATTTCCTCGCCACGGCCAAACCGTTCGAGATATCAAAAATCCCCTCGCAAACTTTCATCCTCAATGTCTTGACTTCACGCTGACTGAGTTTCGTAGAATTTGGATAAGAGCTCTAGGAGGAGTATTAAAAATTCCATTGCAAGTGTTTTACAAAGAACCTTAAATAACCGACTTCCTGTTGGGCTGAGGTAAAAAGTAAAAGTGCGACGTATATATGAAATGATGAGATCAACATGTGTACCGAGTTTCATATTAGTACATACAAGCGTGTTTGATTTATGGACCAAGTGTTCGGACCCCTTTCCAGGTGGCGCTGTCGAGCCCCCCTGCCACGCCCGGGTACCATCTTCAGCCCGGCCCTAATGGCAGCGGGTTCTGACCCGTGTGCAAAGTTTCAAGAGTTTTCGAGCACGTTAAGGGCCCCAAAAGTGCCCAAATAGTCGTATAAATAATAATAATAATAATAATAAATATAGCTGCGAGCAGCGATTGCGGGCCCAAGCCGGTGGCACCGCAACCCCGGTGCCTTTAGTTACCTAAAGGCACCGGGATGGCGGTACCGCCGGCTTTGGCCCGCAATCGCTGCTCGCAGCTATATTTATACATATATATATATATATATATATATATATATATATATATATATATATATATATATATATATATATATAAAGCCGGTGGCACCGCCACCTTGGTGCTTTTAGGGTTATTCTACTTGACATGCAAAAACATAACCCCCGCTTTGACTGTCAAAAAGAAGTGTGCTGAAGAGCTTGCATCAGTGAAGGCTCTGCAAAAGTGCACATTGAGGGCACATTTTAACCACAAAGTATGCGTGAGCAACCTTCTGAAAGGTCAGGTGTACATCCAGGTCTACATCTGTACTGTGTTTACATTATAGTATGTAGGGATGCGCCGATCCGATACTCAGGATCGGTATCAGCTCCGATACTGCCATCTTTGCCGGATCGGGTATATTTACACCACTTTAATCAAACCACTCTTCTTTAAAACATTATGATGTGATTTTTTCACATGTATTTTATTACTCTTATTGAGCTATTTTGTCCACACACAGGACTCACTGCCAATCGTACGTGCTCACATCATTCTCTTTCTGTGAAAGCTGTATACTGCACTCACCAGTTTTCACTCTACAGCTATTGACCAGAGCACTGAAATTATTTCTCACTTACACTACAATCAAATGGATTTTCTCACACATTTTGCATTAGTCCTCCGCATGGCATTTTATTATTTTCTGCGCAGCTTCAGAAGTGCATGCACACAGCCTAGAACACATGACACGCACACACAGTCACGAGAGAGGCGCGATCGAATGTGTGTTTGTGTGCGAACAATGGAAACTCCTTTTTGTTCATACAGGAAAATATTCAGACTAATGTCTTGTGGGAGCAACAGAATACATGCAACGGCATTATGTAATCAGGATACAAAAATCTAGTGAGTTACATCAAGTGTCTGCACAAATAAATATGCCGCACTGTAAAATTCACAAACAAAATGGGGTTCAAAATTCAAAATTTTAAAATGGTGTTTATCACAGAAGTTTCAAAACAGGCTGGGAGAATAAAACTTTTCTCCTGAGAACAAAACCAGCTTTTTAGTCGACTCATGGTAATAATAATAATTAAAAAAAAATAAAAGATGTCAATGAAAAATAATAAAATAAAGGTCACTTTATCCCATAAAATTCTTAATCCTAATTTAAAATGTATTTTTCTAAACCTGGGGAATTAATGGTCGACAGGGGAAGCATGTCTTCTACAATGAACCCTGCAACAATCCTGTTCATTTCGTTTTCCAAGACTTTCGAGCCTTGTTTTTACTTGACGCGTCCGAACGAGCGGAAAGGTGCGCGCGGCAAACACCGCACGCGATGCCGCATCCGAGGATGAACGACAAGAAGCCGAACCTGCACCGAACATGGAGCCTACATCTCCGCAACGGCACCCAGTTTGCGCATCTAAATCAGTTATTTATGTTTACAAAATGAGCCTAAGATCCATGTTTTATAAAATGTCCACGAAACTTAATGAAATGTTTAGTGAAATTAGAAAATAGAGATCGTTCATTTAGTTCTTTAGCCTAGCCTATATACATGTTTTTATATCGACATATTTTGTTCTAATGTCACAAATAATAATCTTAGGATTTACTATAGCCTACATTTCACTCAAATATTTTTGTGCTTTCGAGCAATAAACTGAAAGTAATGTGAATATTGCCATGTTGAAACCCGTCTCTCTCTCTCCACTTCCCTCTCTCTCTCTCTCACTCAAATCGGTCTCTATGGCAACGGCGCGCACGCACCACTAGACGGAACTCTCCACACAGGCAAACACGGCTTGGGTAACGCAGGAAAGCGCGTTCCTTTATTATAGTAAAGTAGTGTAGTTACCAATATTTTCAGTGTAATGCGTTACTTTACTTACCCAAACTCGTTTGTAACTCGTTACCCCCAACACTGGTCTTATAGAAAATAAATGGTGAATAATAACATTTTTAATTCCTCATCCAATCATCCTTTTGTTATGGATCAATATCATAGCTAGAGACGTAGAAAAGGGCTGCACGGTTTTGCAATAAATAATAATAAATAAAATAAAATAAACATATAAATATTGTAATTGCAATTAAATTAGATTTGTGTGGCAGCTGCATGTACAATTATTATTATTAATAATAATAACATTAATAATAATACAAATGAGCTTAGAATAAAAATTTAAATGGTTTATTACATTAAAAACAGGCCATATTTGTAATAAATAAATAAGCTATCATTCATAGAGCACTAAATTTTAAACATTTTAAATTACAACATTGTTTGTGAAAGTCCAACAAAGTTAAATGTATACTCAAACCTGAAAAGTTGTGTGGCTCCGTTTTCATTTGATTATCATTGTGGCAGCAGTTGGAACCCTGTGTTAACCCCGCTGTGTATTACATATTTTAAACCTAGCTAACAGTCGCTATGAATTACTGACATGTTTCAAAACGGTGCTGTGTTTGAGCCAACAAGACAGTGATTAAGGCAATATAAAGTTAGATTTGGACGCGTATACATCCAACCCGGAAACAGAAAAAAATCTACGATGAAAAAATTTACTTTCATGATGTCAAAACACTCTTTGTCCATTATCTTCACGAAATATAATCAAAACGTTCCGCAAATTCGCGGGAGACCGTCTTCTGGCAGCAAGAGAAAAAGAGCGGAAAGACAGCCGGCTAGATACTGACAAGCTATGTAAAATGTCCGTGTTACATTTAACCCCGCGTTAGGCCTACATTTATCCCCGCGCTCCCCTATTCTGTAGCTCCTGGCAGTGATGTTTCACCTCATGAAATATAGTTTATGTTCACATTTATGACACAGACAGTAGATAATATTATGTTCACATTTATGACACAGACAGTAGATAGCTTCTGCCAGGCACTTTCAGGGATACAAATCGAAAAAATATGTATAGTCTATATGTGCATATTTATATGCAAAATACTCCTTTTTTCACGTCAACTATGTGCTATGGTCATTAAATGGCTTTCCTTTTCACTTAAGTCCAGCAAATAATTCATTTATTTTAACACATTTGGTGGCATCTGCCAGTTATTGTCGTTGTTATGAAGTACAGTCGTATGTTTGCATAGAATTCATTTTGAACACTATAATGCTTTCAAAATCTGAGGTAAATTATCCGTTATGGCTTGTGGCACAGTGACCTATTTTTAACTAAAAATAAATAATGTGTACTCATAACCAGTGTAATTTCTTCATTCTGTCAGCCGCGACGTCGCAGAAATAGGAACCGTTTCTAAATTAGAAACTTCGCATGTCGCCGTCGCGTATGGTTAGGACAAAAACTCTGATTTATTAACATGGAAAATATACCTTTTATCGCGTGTCGCGGCGTCGTGTGTAGTTAGGACACGGTGTAAGCGGCCGCTTCTCAAGTCTAGAATCTGAACTTGATTCCGATTGGCCAGTGTCAGACAGTCAGACCTGTCAGTCTCGCAGCTCGCGTCAGCTTCATGCGGCTTCATGAGAGAGACGCATAAGTCCGGAATTGGACAATGTAACAATATACTTACGATAGAATATATTTACAATTAATAATGATTTAAAAACAAAATACATAACGCGCCGGGCCGCCGGCCCAACCAGACCGCGGCCCACCAGGAATCTCCCGGTAGTCCCGATGGCCAGTACATGCCTTAGTATCTTTAATATATTTTCATAATTTTGAAGAAGTTTGGTGTGGGAATAATTAAAAATTACTTAAGAGGGGGGAAATAAAAATGTAAAGGCTGGTTTTTCAAAACATTCACATACAGACTGAAACAACCGACTTCCTGTTTTGCTGGCTTAAAGTTGCTTGGGCTAATGAGATCTATAAGTGTACCGAGTTTAATATTATTATATGCAAGTGTGTTTGATTTATGGACCCAATTTTCAGACCAAGTTAATGGACCAAGTTAATTTAATTAATGAACTAATTATATAAAACTATTGTCAATGCACTACAATTAAACTGGCTATGTGCCTTTACTTATAAAAAAATAAAATAAAAACTTATTTAAAAAATCCCAGGCTTAAGAAATGTATTTTATTTATGCTGGCCAGACACACAGCAGTTAAATGGTTAATTAAGCCCCCTCTCCCTGCTAACACACACACACACACACACACACACACACACACACACACACACACACAGGCAAAGGCTCAGACATATGCTCAGAGGGAGTATGACTACATTCAAACTAAAATATCTGACTTTCTGTGGGTCCTAGCTATTGAGTGTGAATTAGAAAGTTGTCCGGCTCGAAGAGTACAATATACATACCGATTTTTGTAACTGTAGATAAAACTAACAACCCCACTTTTGTCAAAAGGTGGCGCTACTGAGCCCTCACCACGCCCGTTTCTGAAACTTTGCATGTGTCTACTGGCTAATAAATGTGATGTGTCTGTCGAGTTTCATGCAATTTGAAGCATGCTAAGGGTCTCAAAAGCATCCTAAAAGAATGGTAAAGTTTAATGCGTCGCCACGGAAACAGTTTCAAAGATATCAAGAATCCATTCACAGGTCTACATCTGCCGTGTATTTACATTATACAGATGAAGATTGAAGCAAATCGGGTTAAAATAAGAGGGTGATTTCAAAGCATTTTGAAAGTGACACACTTCCTGCTGCCAGTTGGTGGCGCTATAACTTTGACACACAATAGTCACATCCATGTGATCGTCCTCTTACAGCGAACACACTCCTGAAGTTTCATCAAGATCGGTTGATGTATGCTGAAGTTATGACACACTTCCTGTTTCACGTTTCTCACCATAATTTTGTTTCCTCGCCACAGCCAAACCGTTCGAGATATCAAAAATCCCCTCGCAATTTTTGATCCTCTATGTCTTGACTTCAGGCTGACCGAGTTTCGTTCCATGCGGATGAACGCTCTAGGAGGAGTACATTAAATTCCATTGCATCCGTTTTAAAAACAACCGTAAATATCTGACTTCCTGTTGGGCTGGGGTAAAAAGTAAAAGCGCGATGTATATATGAAACAATGAGATCGACATGTGTACCGAGTTTCATATTATTACATGCAAGCGTGTTTGATTTATGGACAAAGTGTTCAGACCCTGTTCCAGGGGGCGCTGACGAGCCGCCCTGCCGCGCCCGTGTACCAGCTTCAGCCCGGCTCTGATGGCCGCGGGTTCTGACCCGTGTGCAAAGTTTCAAGAGTTTTTGAGCATGTTAAGGGCCCCGAAAGTGCCCGAATAGTCGTTAGAAAAAAAAAAAAAAAAAAAATCCTAAGGAAAACAATAGGGCCTTCGCCCTTTCAGGGCTTGGGCCCTAAATATAGCTGCGAGCAGCGATTGCGGGCCCAAGCCGGTGGCACCGCAACCCCGGTGCCTTTAGTTACCTAAAGGCACCGGGATGGCGGTACCGCCGGCTTTGGCCCGCAATCGCTGCTCGCAGCTATATTTATATATATATATATATATATATAAAGCCGGTGGCACCGCCACCTTGGTGCTTTTAGGGTTATTCTACTTGACATGCAAAAACATAACCCCCGCTTTGACTGTCAAAAAGAAGTGTGCTGAAGAGCTTGCATCAGTGAAGGCTCTGCAAAAGTGCACATTGAGGGCACATTTTAACCACAAAGTATGCGTGAGCAACCTTCTGAAAGGTCAGGTGTACATCCAGGTCTACATCTGTACTGTGTTTACATTATGGTATTTAGGAATGCACCAATCCGATACTCAGGATCGGTATCAGCTCCGATACTGCCATCTTTGCCGGATCGGGTATATTTACACCACTTTAATCAAACCACTCTCCTTTAAAACATTATGATGTGATTTTTTTCACATGTATTTTATTACTCTTATTGAGCTATTTTGTGCACACACAGGACTCACTGCCAATCGTACGTGCTCACATCATTCTCTTTCTGTGAAAGCTGTATACTGCACTCACCAGTTTTTACTCTACAGCTATTGACCAGAGCACTGAAATTATTTCTCACTTAAACTACAATCAAATGGATTTTCTCACACATTTTGCGCTAGTCCTCCGCATGGCATTTTATTATTTTCTGCGCAGCTTCAGAAGTACATGCACACAGCCTAGAACACATGACATGCACACACAGTCACGAGAGAGGCACGATCGAATGTGTGTTTGTGTGCAAACAATGGAAACTCCTTTTTGTTCATACAGGAAAATATTCAGACTAATGTCTTGTGGGAGCAACAGAATACATGCAACGGCATTATGTAATCAGGATACAAAAATCTAGTGAGTTACATCAAAAAAAGTAGTAATCAGATTGTAGTTACTTTTTGAAAAAGTATATAGTACTTAAAGCCATTTAATATAAAGTGGGACCCTTTTTTTATGAAATAATTTGTAACAGTATCGGAATACATTTTTAAAGTAACCCTCCCAAGCCTGGTCTTGTGTGCACGTCCGTTAATTTCACTTTTTAAGTTAGCGATTTTTAAGGCCCCAATCCTACTGTATTACCTATTATACTGTATTGCCAACTGTATTAATGTGTGGATATTGATCCAATAGTTCTACCTAATTTTGAACACAAGAGGGCAGTATAGCACTATGAATGATTTTTTTCTTTTTTGACTAAACCATTCTGTCTGTTTTTAAACTTAAACATAATTCTTAAATTAAAAAAAGGAATAAAATGTCTATAGTTCCAATATTGGTATAGTCTTATACAGTGTTGGGGTAGTTACTCAAAAAAAATAATTAGTTACTAGTTACTTCTGTAAATTGTAATGAAATGACTTTACTAGTTACTGCGTTGGAAAAATAACTTCACTACTTATTACTTTACTTTCCTGTTTCTTAATTTACCGTGTAGCCTACATGGACAAACATCATATCAGTTTTTGCCCTATCATCACTTTATTGTAAAAATGTATACAAAATGACATGAAAGAACAATATCCCTGTCTGCACAAATAAATATGCCGCACTGTAAAATTCACAAACAAAATGGGGTTCAAAATTCAAAATTTTAAAATGGTGTTTATCACAGAAGTTTCAAAACAGGCTGGGAGAATAAAACTCTTCTCATGAGAACAAAACCAGCTTTTTATTCGACTCATGGTAATAATAATAATTAAAAAAAAAAAATAAAAGATGTCAATGAAAAATAATAAAATAAAGGTCACTTTATCCCATAAAATTCTTAATCCTAATATAAAATGTATTTTTCTAAACCTGGGGAATTAATGGTCGACGGGGGAAGCATGTCTTCTACAATGAACCCTGCAACAATCCTGTTCATTTCGTTTTCCAAGACTTTCGAGCCTTGTTTTTACTTGACGCGTCCGAACGAGCGGAAAGGTGCGCGCGGCAAACAGCGCACGCGATGCCGCATCCGAGGATGAACGACAAGAAGCCGAACCTGCACCGAACATGGAGCCTACATCTCCACAACGGCACCCAGTTTGCGCATCTAAATCAGTTATTTATGTTTACAAAATGAGCCTAAGATCCATGTTTTATAAAATGTCCACGAAACTTGATGAAATGTTTAGTGAAATTAGAAAATAGAGATCGTTCATTTAGTTCTTTAGCCTAGCCTATATACATGTTTTTATATCCACATATTTTGTTCTAATGTCACAAATAATAATCTTAGGATTTACTATAGCCTATATTTCACTCAAATATTTTTGTGCTTTCGAGCAATAAACTGAAAGTAATGTGAATATTGCCATTTGTTGAAACCCGTCTCTCTCTCTCCACTTCCCTCTCTCTCTCTCTCACTCAAATCGGTCTCTATGGCAACGGCGCGCACGCACCACTAGACGGAACTCTCCACACAGGCAAACACGGCTTGGGTAATGCAGGAAAGCGCGTTCCTTTAGTATAGTAAAGTAGTGTAGTTACCAATATTTTCAGTGTAATGCGTTACTTTACTTACCCAAACTCGTTTGTAACTCGTTACCCCCAACACTGGTCTTATAGAAAATAAATGGTGAATAATAACATTTTTAATTCCTCATCCAATCATCCTTTTGTTATGGATCAATATCATAGCTAGAGACGTAGAAAAGGGCTGCACGGTTTTGCAATAAATAATAATAAATAAAATAAAATAAACATATAAATATTGTAATTGCAATTAAATTAGATTTGTGTGGCAGCTGCATGTACAATTATTATTATTAATAATAATAACATTAATAATAATACAAATGAGCTTAGAATAAAAATTTAAATGGTTTATTACATTAAAACAGGCCATATTTTTAATAAATAAATAAGCTATCATTCATAGTGCACTAAATTTTAAACATTTTAAATTACAACATTGTTTGTGAAAGTCCAACAAAGTTAAATGTATACTCAAACCTGAAAAGTTGTGTGGCTCCGTTTTCATTTTTGTGGCAGCAGTTGGAACACTGTGTTACAGCTTACCCCGCTGTGTATTACATATTTTAAACCTAGCTAACAGTCGCTAGGAATTACTGACATGTTTCAAAACGGTGCTGTGTTTGAGCCAACAAGACAGTGATTAAGGCAATATAAAGTTAGATTTGGACGCGTATACATCCAACCCGGAAACAGAAAAAAATCTACGATGAAAAAAATTACTTTCATGATGTCAAAACACTCTTTGTCCATTATCTTCACGAAATATAATCAAAACGTTCCGCAAATTCGCGGGAGACCGTCTTCTGGCAGCAAGAGAAAAAGAGCGGAAAGACAGCCGGCTAGATACTGACAAACTATGTAAAATGTCCGTGTTACATTTAACCCCGCGTTAGGCCTACATTTATCCCCGCGCTCCCCTATTCTGTAGCTCCTGGCAGTGATGTTTCACCTCATGAAATATAGTTTATGTTCACATTTATGACACAGCGGTAGATAATATTATGTTCACATTTATGACACAGACAGTAGATATAGGCTTCTGCCAGGCACTTTCAGGGATACAAATCGAAAAAATATGTATAGGCTACATGTGCATATTTATATGCAAAATACTCCTTTTTTCACGTCAACTATGTGCTATGGTCATTAAATGGCTTTCCTTTTCACTTAAGTCCTGCAAATAATTCATTTATTTTTACACATTTGGTGGCATCTGCCAGTTATTGTCGTTGTTATGAAGTACAGTCGTATGCATAATTCATTTTGAACACTATAATGCTTTCAAAATCTGAGGTAAATTATCCGTTATGGCTTGTGGCACAGTGACCTATTTTTAACTAAAAATAAATAATGTGTACTCATAACCAGTGTAGCCTAATTTCTTCATTCTGTCAGCCGTGACGTCGCAGAAATAGGAACCGTTTCTAAATTAGAAACTTTGCATGTCGCCGTCGCGTATGGTTACAAAAACTCTGATTTATTAACATGGAAAAGATACCTTTTATCGCGTGTCGCGGCGTCGTGTGTAGTTAGGACACGGTGTAAGCGGCCGCTTCTCAAGTCTAGAATCTGAACTTGATTCCGATTGGCCAGTGTCAGACAGTCAGACCTGTCAGTCTCGCAGCTCGCGTCAGCTTCATGCGGCTTCATGAGAGAGACGCATAAGTCCGGAATTGGACAATTTGACAATATACTTACGATAGAATATATTTACAATTAATAATGATTTAAAAACAAAATACAAAACGCGCCGGTCCGCCGGCCCAACCAGCCCGCGGCCCACCAGGAATCTCCCGGTAGTCCCGATGGCCAGTACATGCCTTAGTATCTTTAATATATTTTCATAATTTTGAAGAAGTTTGGTGTGGGAATAATTAAAAATTACTTAAGAGGGGGGAAATAAAAATGTAAAGGCTGGTTTTGCGAAACATTCACATACAGACTGAAACAACCGACTTCCTGTTTTGCTGGCTTAAAGTTGCTTGGGCTAATGAGATCTATAAGTGTACCGAGTTTAATATTATTATATGCAAGTGTGTTTGATTTATGGACCCAATTTTCAGACCAAGTTAATGGACCAAGTTAATTTAATTAATGAACTAATTATATAAAACTATTGTCAATGCACTACAATTAAACTGGCTATGTGCCTTTACTTATAAAAAAATAAAATAAAAACTTATTTAAAAAATCCCAGGCTTAAGAAATGTATTTTATTTATGCTGGCCAGACACACAGCAGTTAAATGGTTAATTAAGCCCCCTCCCCCTGCTAACACACACACACACACACACACACAGAGAGAGAGAGACAGGCAAAGGCTCAGACATATGCTCAGAGGGAGTATGACTACATTCAAACTAAAATATCTGACTTTCTGTGGGTCCTAGCTATTGAGTGTGAATTAGAAAGTTGTCCGGCTTGAGGAGTACAATATACATACTGATTTTTGTAACTGTAGATAAAACTAACAACCCCACTTTTGTCAAAAGGTGGCGCTACTGAGCCCTCACCACGCCCGTTTCTGAAACTTTGCACATGTCTACTGGCTATTAAATGTGATGTGTCTGATGAGTTTCATGCAATTTGAAGCATGCTAAGGGTCTCAAAAGCATCCTAAAAGAATTGGAAAGTTTGATGCGTCGCCACGGCAACAGTTTCAATGATATCAAGAATCCATTCACAGGTCTACATCTGCCGTATGTTTACATTATACAGATGAAGTTTGAAGCAATTTGGATTAAAATAAGAGGGTGATTTCAAAGCATTTTGAAAATTACACACTTTCTGCTGCCAGTTGGTGGCGCTATAACTTTGACACACAATAGTCACATCCATGTGATCGTCCTCTTACAGCGAACACACTCCTGAAGTTTCATCACGATCGGTTGATGTATGCTGAAGTTATGACACACTTCCTGTTTCACATTTTTTGCCATGATTTCATTTCCTCGCCACGGCCAAACCGTTCGAGATATCAAAAATCCCCTCGCAAACTTTCATCCTCAATGTCTTGACTTCACGCTGACTGAGTTTCGTAGAATTTGGATAAGAGCTCTAGGAGGAGTATTAAAAATTCCATTGCAAGTGTTTTATAAAGAACCTTAAAAAACCGACTTCCTGTTGGGCTGGGGTAAAAAGTAAAAGTGCGACGTATATATGAAATGATGAGATCAACATGTGTACCGAGTTTCATATTATTACATACAAGCGTGTTCGATTTATGGACCAAGTGTTCGGACCCCTTTCCAGGTGGCGCTGTCGAGCCCCCCTGCCACGCCCGGGTACCATCTTCAGCCCGGCCCTAATGGCGGCGGGTTCTGACCCGTGTGCAAAGTTTCAAGAGTTTTCGAGCACGTTAAGGGCCCCAAAAGTGCCCAAATAGTCGTATAAATAATAATAATAATAATAAATATAGCTGCGAGCAGCGATTGCGGGCCCAAGCCGGTGGCACCGCAACCCCGGTGCCTTTAGTTACCTAAAGGCACCGGGATGGCGGTACCGCCGGCTTTGGCCCGCAATCGCTGCTCGCAGCTATATTTATATATATATATATATATATAAAGCCGGTGGCACCGCCACCTTGGTGCTTTTAGGGTTATTCTACTTGACATGCAAAAACATAACCCCCGCTTTGACTGTCAAAAAGAAGTGTGCTGAAGAGCTTGCATCAGTGAAGGCTCTGCAAAAGTGCACATTGAGGGCACATTTTAACCACAAAGTATGCGTGAGCAACCTTCTGAAAGGTCAGGTGTACATCCAGGTCTACATCTGTACTGTGTTTACATTATGGTATTTAGGAATGCGCCGATCCGATACTCAGGATCGGTATCAGCTCCGATACTGCCATCTTTGCCGGATCGGGTATATTTACACCACTTTAATCAAACCACTCTTCTTTAAAACATTATGATGTGATTTTTTTTCACATGTATTTTATTACTCTTATTGAGCTATTTTGTGCACACACAGGACTCACTGCCAATCGTACGTGCTCACATCATTCTCTTTCTGTGAAAGCTGTATACTGCACTCACCAGTTTTTACTCTACAGCTATTGACCAGAGCACTGAAATTATTTCTCACTTAAACTACAATCAAATGGATTTTCTCACACATTTTGCGTTAGTCCTCCGCATGGCATTTTATTATTTTCTGCGCAGCTTCAGAAGTACATGCACACAGCCTAGAACACATGACACGCACACACAGTCACGAGAGAGGCGCGATCGAATGTGTGTTTGTGTGCAAACAATGGAAACTCCTTTTTGTTCATACAGGAAAATATTCAGACTAATGTCTTGTGGGAGCAACAGAATACATGCAACGGCATTATGTAATCAGGATACAAAAATCTAGTGAGTTACATCAAAAAAAGTAGTAATCAGATTGTAGTTACTTTTTGAAAAAGTATATAGTACTTAAAGCCATTTAATATAAAGCGGGACCCTTTTTTATGAAATAATTTGTAACTGTATCGGAATACATTTTTAAAGTAACCCTCCCAAGCCTGGTCTTGTGTACACGTCCGTTAATTTCACTTTTTAAGTTAGCGATTTTTAAGGCCCCAATCCTACTGTATTACCTATTATACTGTATTGCCAACTGTATTAATGTGTGGATATTGATCCAATAGTTCTACCTAATTTTGAACACAAGAGGGCAGTATAGCACTATGAATGATTTTTTTCTTTTTTGACTAAACCATTCTGTCTGTTTTTAAACTTAAACATAATTCTTAAATTAAAAAAAGGAATAAAATGTCTATAGTTCCAATATTGGTATAGTCTTATACAGTGTTGGGGTAGTTACTCAAAAAAAATAATTAGTTACTAGTTACTTCTGTAAATTGTAATGAGATTACTTTACTAGTTACTGCGTTGGAAAAATAACTTCACTACTTATTACTTTACTTTCCTGTTTCTTAATTTACCGTGTAGCCTACATGGACAAACATCATATCAGTTTTTGCCCTATCATCACTTTATTGTAAAAATGTATACAAAATGACATGAAAGAACAATATCCCTGTCTGCACAAATAAATATGCCGCACTGTAAAATTCACAAACAAAATGGGGTTCAAAATTCAAAATTTTAAAATGGTGTTTATCACAGAAGTTTCAAAACAGGCTGGGAGAATAAAACTCTTCTCCTGAGAACAAAACCAGCTTTTTATTCGACTCATGGTAATAATAATAATTAAAAAAAATAAAAGATGTCAATGAAAAATAATAAAATAAAGGTCACTTTATCCCATAAAATTCTTAATCCTAATATAAAATGTATTTTTCTAAACCTGGGGAATTAATGGTCGACGGGGGAAGCATGTCTTCTACAATGAACCCTGCAACAATCCTGTTCATTTCGTTTTCCAAGACTTTCGAGCCTTGTTTTTACTTGACGCGTCCGAACGAGCGGAAAGGTGCGCGCGGCAAACAGCGCACACGATGCCGCATCCGAGGATGAACGACAAGAAGCCGAACCTGCACCGAACATGTAGCCTACATCTCCGCAACGGCACCCAGTTTGCGCATCTAAATCAGTTATTTATGTTTACAAAATGAGCCTAAGATCCATGTTTTATAAAATGTCCACGAAACTTGATGAAATGTTTAGTGAAATTAGAAAATAGAGATCGTTCATTTAGTTCTTTAGCCTAGCCTATATACATGTTTTTATATCCACATATTTTGTTCTAATGTCACAAATAATAATCTTAGGATTTACTATAGCCTATATTTCACTCAAATATTTTTGTGCTTTCGAGCAATAAACTGAAAGTAATGTGAATATTGCCATTTGTTGAAACCCGTCTCTCTCTCTCCACTTCCCTCTCTCTCTCTCTCACTCAAATCGGTCTCTATGGCAACGGCGCGCACGCACCACTAGACGGAACTCTCCACACAGGCAAACACGGCTTGGGTAACGCAGGAAAGCGCGTTCCTTTAGTATAGTAAAGTAGTGTAGTTACCAATATTTTCAGTGTAATGCGTTACTTTACTTACCCAAACTCGTTTGTAACTCGTTACCCCCAACACTGGTCTTATAGAAAATAAATGGTGAATAATAACATTTTTAATTCCTCATCCAATCATCCATTTGTTATGGATCAATATCATAGCTAGAGACGTAGAAAAGGGCTGCACGGTTTTGCAATAAATAATAATAAATAAAATAAAATAAACATATAAATATTGTAATTGCAATTAAATTAGATTTGTGTGGCAGCTGCATGTACAATTATTATTATTAATAATAATAACATTAATAATAATACAAATGAGCTTAGAATAAAAATTTAAATGGTTTATTACATTAAAACAGGCCATATTTTTAATAAATAAATAAGCTATCATTCATAGTGCACTAAATTTTAAACATTTTAAATTACAACATTGTTTGTGAAAGTCCAACAAAGTTAAATGTATACTCAAACCTGAAAAGTTGTGTGGCTCCGTTTTCATTTGATTATCATTGTGGCAGCAGTTGGAACACTGTGTTACAACTTACCCCGCTGTGTATTACATATTTTAAACCTAGCTAACAGTCGCTAGGAATTACTGACATGTTTCAAAACGGTGCTGTGTTTGAGCCAACAAGACATGATTAAGGCAATATAAAGTTAGATTTGGACGCGTACACATCCAACCCGGAAACAGAAAAAAATCTACGATGAAAAAAATTACTTTCATGATGTCAAAACACTCTTTGTCCATTATCTTCACGAAATATAATCAAAACGTTCCGCAAATTCGCGGGAGACCGTCTTCTGGCAGCAAGAGAAAAAGAGCGGAAAGACAGCCGGTATACTGACAAACTATCTAAAATGTCCGTGTTACATTTAACCCCGCGTTAGGCCTACATTTATCCCCGCGCTCCCCTATTCTGTAGCTCCTGGCAGTGATGTTTCACCTCAAAAAATATAGTTTATGTTCACATTTATGACACAGACAGTAGATAATATTATGTTCACATTTATGACACAGACAGTAGATATAGGCTTCTGCCAGGCACTTTCAGGGATACAAATCGAAAAAATATGTATAGGCTATATGTGCATATTTATATGCAAAATACTCCTTTTTTCACGTCAACTATGTGCTATGGTCATTAAATGGCTTTCCTTTTCACTTAAGTCCAGCAAATAATTCATTTATTTTTACACATTTGGTGGCATCTGCCAGTTATTGTCGTTGTTATGAAGTACAGTCGTATGCATAATTCATTTTGAACACTATAATGCTTTCAAAATCTGAGGTAAATTATCCGTTATGGCTTGTGGCACAGTGACCTATTTTTAACTAAAAATAAATAATGTGTACTCATAACCAGTGTAGCCTAATTTCTTCATTCTGTCAGCCGCGACGTCACAGAAATAGGAACCGTTTCTAAATTAGAAACTTCGCATGTCGCCGTCGCGTATGGTTACAAAAACTCTGATTTATTAACATGGAAAAGATACCTTTTATCGCGTGTCGCGGCGTCGTGTGTAGTTAGGACACGGTGTAAGCGGCCGCTTCTCAAGTCTAGAATCTGAACTTGATTCCGATTGGCCAGTGTCAGACAGGCAGACCTGTCAGTCTCGCAGCTCGCGTCAGCTTCATGCGGCTTCATGAGAGAGACGCATAAGTCCGGAATTGGACAATTTGACAATATACTTACGATAGAATATATTTACAATTAATAATGATTTAAAAACAAAATACAAAACGCGCCGGGCCGCCGGCCCAACCAGACCGCGGCCCACCAGGAATCTCCCGGATGGCCAGTACATGCCTTAGTATCTTTAATATATTTTCATAATTTTGAAGAAGTTTGGTGTGGGAATAATTAAAAATTACTTAAGAGGGGGGAAATAAAAATGTAAAGGCTGGTTTTGCAAAACATTCACATACAGACTGAAACAACCGACTTCCTGTTTTGCTGGCTTAAAGTTGCTTGGGCTAATGAGATCTATAAGTGTACCGAGTTTAATATTATTATATGCAAGTGTGTTTGATTTATGGACCCAATTTTCAGACCAAGTTAATGGACCAAGTTAATTTAATTAATGCACTAATTATATAAAACTATTGTCAATGCACTACAATTAAACTGGCTATGTGCCTTTACTTATAAAAAAAATAAAATAAAAACTTATTTAAAAAATCCCAGGCTTAAGAAATGTATTTTATTTATGCTGGCCAGACACACAGCAGTTAAATGGTTAATTAAGCCCCCTCCCCCTGCTAACACACACACACACACACACACACACACACACACACACACACACACAGAGAGAGAGAGAGAGACAGGCAAAGGCTCAGACATATGCTCAGAGGGAGTATGACTACATTCAAACTAAAATATCTGACTTTCTGTGGGTCCTAGCTATTGAGTGTGAATTAGAAAGTTGTCCGGCTTGAGGAGTACAATATACATACTGATTTTTGTAACTGTAGATAAAACTAACAACCCCACTTTTGTCAAAAGGTGGCGCTACTGAGCCCTCACCACGCCCGTTTCTGAAACTTTGCACATGTCTACTGGCTATTAAATGTGATGTGTCTGATGAGTTTCATGCAATTTGAAGTATGCTAAGGGTCTCAAAAGCATCCTAAAAGAATGGTAAAGTTTGATGCGTCGCCACGGCAACAGTTTCAATGATATCAAGAATCCATTCACAGGTCTACATCTGCCGTATGTTTACATTATACAGATGAAGTTTGAAGCAATTTGGATTAAAATAAGAGGGTGATTTCAAAGCATTTTGAAAATGACACACTTTCTGCTGCCAGTTGGTGGCGCTATAACTTTGACACACAATAGTCACATCCATGTGATCGTCCTCTTACAGCGAACACACTCCTGAAGTTTCATCACGATCGGTTGATGTATGCTGAAGTTATGACACACTTCCTGTTTCACATTTTTTGCCATGATTTCATTTCCTCGCCACGGCCAAACCATTCGAGATATCAAAAATCCCCTCGCAAACTTTCATCCTCAATGTCTTGACTTCACGCTGACCGAGTTTCGTATAATTTGGATAAGAGCTCTAGGAGGAGTATTAAAAATTCCATTGCAAGTGTTTTATAAAGAACCTTAAAAAACCGACTTCCTGTTGGGCTGGGGTAAAAAGTAAAAGTGCGACGTATATATGAAATGATGAGATCAACATGTGTACCGAGTTTCATATTATTACATACAAGCGTGTTCGATTTATGGACCAAGTGTTCGGACCCCTTTCCAGGTGGCGCTGTCGAGCCCCCCTGCCACGCCCGGGTACCATCTTCAGCCCGGCCCTAATGGCGGCGGGTTCTGACCCGTGTGCAAAGTTTCAAGAGTTTTCGAGCACGTTAAGGGCCCCAAAAGTGCCCAAATAGTCGTATAAATAATAATAATAATAATAAATATAGCTGCGAGCAGCGATTGCGGGCCCAAGCCGGTGGCACCGCAACCCCGGTGCCTTTAGTTACCTAAAGGCACCGGGATGGCGGTACCGCCGGCTTTGGCCCGCAATCGCTGCTCGCAGCTATATTTATATATATATATATATAAAGCCGGTGGCACCGCCACCTTGGTGCTTTTAGGGTTATTCTACTTGACATGCAAAAACATAACCCCCGCTTTGACTGTCAAAAAGAAGTGTGCTGAAGAGCTTGCATCAGTGAAGGCTCTGCAAAAGTGCACATTGAGGGCACATTTTAACCACAAAGTATGCGTGAGCAACCTTCTGAAAGGTCAGGTGTACATCCAGGTCTATCTACATCTGTACTGTGTTTACATTATAGTATTTAGGAATGCGCCGATCCGATACTCAGGATCGGTATCAGCTCCGATACTGCCATCTTTGCCGGATCGGGTATATTTACACCACTTTAATCAAACCACTCTTCTTTAAAACATTATGATGTGATTTTTTCACATGTATTTTATTACTCTTATTGAGCTATTTTGTCCACACACAGGACTCACTGCCAATCGTACGTGCTCACATCATTCTCTTTCTGTGAAAGCTGTATACTGCACTCACCAGTTTTCACTCTACAGCTATTGACCAGAGCACTGAAATTATTTCTCACTTACACTACAATCAAATGGATTTTCTCACACATTTTGCGTTAGTCCTCCGCATGGCATTTTATTATTTTCTGCGCAGCTTCAGAAGTGCATGCACACAGCCTAGAACACATGACACGCACACACAGTCACGAGAGAGGCGCGATCGAATGTGTGTTTGTGTGCGAACAATGGAAACTCCTTTTTGTTCATACAGGAAAATATTCAGACTAATGTCTTGTGGGAGCAACAGAATACATGCAACGGCATTATGTAATCAGGATACAAAAATCTAGTGAGTTACATCAAAAAAAGTAGTAATCAGATTGTAGTTACTTTTTGAAAAAGTATATAGTACTTAAAGCCATTTAATATAAAGTGGGACCCTTTTTTATGAAATAATTTGTAACTGTATCGGAATACATTTTTAAAGTAACCCTCCCAAGCCTGGTCTTGTGTGGACGTCCGTTACTTTCACTTTTTAAGTTAGCGATTTTTAAGGCCCCAATCCTACTGTATTACCTATTATACTGTATTGCCAACTGTATTAATGTGTGGATATTGATCCAATAGGTCTACCTAATTTTGAACACAAGAGGGCAGTATAGCACTATGAATGATTTTTTTCTTTTTTGACTAAACCATTCTGTCTGTTTTTAAACTTAAACATAATTCTTAAATTAAAAAAAGGAATAAAATGGCTATAGTTCCAATATTGGTATAGTCTTATACAGTGTTGGGGTAGTTACTCAAAAAAGTAATTAGTTACTAGTTACTTCTGTAAATTGTAATGAGATTACTTTACTAGTTACTGAGTTGGAAAAATAACTTCACTACTTATTACTTTACTTTCCTGTTTCTTAATTTACCGTGTAGCCTACATGGACAAACATCATATCAGTTTTTGCCCTATCATCACTTTATTGTAAAAATGTATACAAAATGACATGAAAGAACAATATCCCTGTCTGCACAAATAAATATGCCGCACTGTAAAATTCACAAACAAAATGGGGTTCAAAATTCAAAATTTTAAAATGGTGTTTATCACAGAAGTTTCAAAACAGGCTGGGAGAATAAAACTCTTCTCCTGAGAACAAAACCAGCTTTTTAGTCGACTCATGGTAATAATAATAATTTAAAAAAAATAAAAGATGTCAATGAAAAATAATAAAATAAAGGTCACTTTATCCCATAAAATTCTTAATCCTAATTTAAAATGTATTTTTCTAAACCTGGGGAATTAATGGTCGACAGGGGAAGCATGTCTTCTACAATGAACCCTGCAACAATCCTGTTCATTTCGTTTTCCAAGACTTTCGAGCCTTGTTTTTACTTGACGCGTCCGAACGAGCGGAAAGGTGCGCGCGGCAAACACCGCACGCGATGCCGCATCCGAGGATGAACGACAAGAAGCCGAACCTGCACCGAACATGGAGCCTACATCTCCGCAACGGCACCCAGTTTGCGCATCTAAATCAGTTATTTATGTTTACAAAATGAGCCTAAGATCCATGTTTTATAAAATGTCCACGAAACTTAATGAAATGTTTAGTGAAATTAGAAAATAGAGATCGTTCATTTAGTTCTTTAGCCTAGCCTATATACATGTTTTTATATCGACATATTTTGTTCTAATGTCACAAATAATAATCTTAGGATTTACTATAGCCTACATTTCACTCAAATATTTTTGTGCTTTCGAGCAATAAACTGAAAGTAATGTGAATATTGCCATGTTGAAACCCGTCTCTCTCTCTCCACTTCCCTCTCTCTCTCTCACTCAAATCGGTCTCTATGGCAACGGCGCGCACGCACCACTAGACGGAACTCTCCACACAGGCAAACACGGCTTGGGTAACGCAGGAAAGCGCGTTCCTTTATTATAGTAAAGTAGTGTAGTTACCAATATTTTCAGTGTAATGCGTTACTTTACTTACCCAAACTCGTTTGTAACTCGTTACCCCCAACACTGGTCTTATAGAAAATAAATGGTGAATAATAACATTTTTAATTCCTCATCCTTTTGTTATGGATCAATATCATAGCTAGAGACGTAGAAAAGGGCTGCACGGTTTTGCAATAAATAATAATAAATAAAATAAAATAAACATATAAATATTGTAATTGCAATTAAATTAGATTTGTGTGGCAGCTGCATGTACAATTATTATTATTAATAATAATAACATTAATAATAATACAAATGAGCTTAGAATAAAAATTTAAATGGTTTATTACATTAAAAACAGGCCATATTTTTAATAAATAAATAAGCTATCATTCATAGTGCACTAAATTTTAAACATTTTAAATTACAACATTGTTTGTGAAAGTCCAACAAAGTTAAATGTATACTCAAACCTGAAAAGTTGTGTGGCTCCGTTTTCATTTGATTATCATTGTGGCAGCAGTTGGAACCCTGTGTTAACCCCGCTGTGTATTACATATTTTAAACCTAGCTAACAGTCGCTATGAATTACTGACATGTTTCAAAACGGTGCTGTGTTTGAGCCAACAAGACAGTGATTAAGGCAATATAAAGTTAGATTTGGACGCGTATACATCCAACCCGGAAACAGAAAAAAATCTACGATGAAAAAATTTACTTTCATGATGTCAAAACACTCTTTGTCCATTATCTTCACGAAATATAATCAAAACGTTCCGCAAATTCGCGGGAGACCGTCTTCTGGCAGCAAGAGAAAAAGAGCGGAAAGACAGCCGGCTAGATACTGACAAACTATGTAAAATGTCCGTGTTACATTTAACCCCGCGTTAGGCCTACATTTATCCCCGCGCTCCCCTATTCTGTAGCTCCTGGCAGTGATGTTTCACCTCATGAAATATAGTTTATGTTCACATTTATGACACAGACAGTAGATAATATTATGTTCACATTTATGACACAGACAGTAGATATAGGCTTCTGCCAGGCACTTTCAGGGATACAAATCGAAAAAATATGTATAGTCTATATGTGCATATTTATATGCAAAATACTCCTTTTTTCACGTCAACTATGTGCTATGGTCATTAAATGGCTTTCCTTTTCACTTAAGTCCAGCAAATAATTCATTTATTTTAACACATTTGGTGGCATCTGCCAGTTATTGTCGTTGTTATGAAGTACAGTCGTATGTTTTCATAATTCATTTTGAACACTAATGCTTTCAAAATCTGAGGTAAATTATCCGTTATGGCTTGTGGCACAGTGACCTATTTTTAACTAAAAATAAATAATGTGTACTCATAACCAGTGTAATTTCTTCATTCTGTCAGCCGCGACGTCGCAGAAATAGTCGTTTCTAAATTAGAAACTTCGCATGTCGCCGTCGCGTATGGTTAGGACAAAAACTCTGATTTATTAACATGGAAAATATACCTTTTATCGCGTGTCGCGGCGTCGTGTGTAGTTAGGACACGGTGTAAGCGGCCGCTTCTCAAGTCTAGAATCTGAACTTGATTCCGATTGGCCAGTGTCAGACAGTCAGACCTGTCAGTCTCGCAGCTCGCGTCAGCTTCATGCGGCTTCATGAGAGAGACGCATAAGTCCGGAATTGGAAAATGTAACAATATACTTACGATAGAATATATTTACAATTAATAATGATTTAAAAACAAAATACATAACGCGCCGGGCCGCCGGCCCAACCAGACCGCGGCCCAGGAATCTCCAGGTAGTCCCGATGGCCAGTACATGCCTTAGTATCTTTAATATATTTTCATAATTTTGAAGAAGTTTGGTGTGGGAATAATTAAAAATTACTTAAGAGGGGGGAAATAAAAATGTAAAGGCTGGTTTTTCAAAACATTCACATACAGACTGAAACAACCGACTTCCTGTTTTGCTGGCTTAAAGTTGCTTGGGCTAATGAGATCTATAAGTGTACCGAGTTTAATATTATTATATGCAAGTGTGTTTGATTTATGGACCCAATTTTCAGACCAAGTTAATGGACCAAGTTAATTTAATTAATGAACTAATTATATAAAACTATTGTCAATGCACTACAATTAAACTGGCTATGTGCCTTTACTTATAAAAAAATAAAATAAAAACTTATTTAAAAAATCCCAGGCTTAAGAAATGTATTTTATTTATGCTGGCCAGACACACAGCAGTTAAATGGTTAATTAAGCCCCCTCTCCCTGCTAACACACACACACACACACACACACACACACACACAGGCAAAGGCTCAGACATATGCTCAGAGGGAGTATGACTACATTCAAACTAAAATATCTGACTTTCTGTGGGTCCTAGCTATTGAGTGTGAATTAGAAAGTTGTCCGGCTCGAAGAGTACAATATACATACCGATTTTTGTAACTGTAGATAAAACTAACAACCCCACTTTTGTCAAAAGGTGGCGCTACTGAGCCCTCACCACGCCCGTTTCTGAAACTTTGCATGTGTCTACTGGCTAATAAATGTGATGTGTCTGTCAAGTTTCATGCAATTTGAAGCATGCTAAGGGTCTCAAAAGCATCCTAAAAGAATGGTAAAGTTTAATGCGTCGCCACGGAAACAGTTTCAAAGATATCAAGAATCCATTCACAGGTCTACATCTGCCGTGTATTTACATTATACAGATGAAGATTGAAGCAAATCGGGTTAAAATAAGAGGGTGATTTCAAAGCATTTTGAAAATGACACACTTCCTGCTGCCAGTTGGTGGCGCTATAACTTTGACACACAATAGTCACATCCATGTGATCGTCCTCTTACAGCGAACACACTCCTGAAGTTTCATCAAGATCGGTTGATGTATGCTGAAGTTATGACACACTTCCTGTTTCACGTTTCTCACCATAATTTTGTTTCCTCGCCACAGCCAAACCGTTCGAGATATCAAAAATCCCCTCGCAATTTTTGATCCTCTATGTCTTGACTTCAGGCTGACCGAGTTTCGTTCCATGCGGATGAACGCTCTAGGAGGAGTACATTAAATTCCATTGCATCCGTTTTAAAAACAACCGTAAATATCTGACTTCCTGTTGGGCTGGGGTAAAAAGTAAAAGCGCGATGTATATATGAAACAATGAGATCGACATGTGTACCGAGTTTCATATTATTACATGCAAGCGTGTTTGATTTATGGACAAAGTGTTCAGACCCTGTTCCAGGGGGCGCTGACGAGCCGCCCTGCCGCGCCCGTGTACCAGCTTCAGCCCGGCTCTGATGGCCGCGGGTTCTGACCCGTGTGCAAAGTTTCAAGAGTTTTTGAGCATGTTAAGGGCCCCGAAAGTGCCCGGATAGTCGTTAGAAAAAAAAAAAAAAAAAAAAAAAAAAAAAAAAAAAAAAAAAAAAAAAAAAAATAATCCTAAGGAAAACAATAGGGCCTTCGCCCTTTCAGGGCTTGGGCCCTAAATATAGCTACGAGCAGCGATTGCGGGCCCAAGCCGGTGGCACCGCAACCCCGGTGCCTTTAGTTACCTAAAGGCACCGGGATGGCGGTACCGCCGGCTTTGGCCCGCAATCGCTGCTCGCAGCTATATTTATATATATATATATATATAAAGCCGGTGGCACCGCCACCTTGGTGCTTTTAGGGTTATTCTACTTGACATGCAAAAACATAACCCCCGCTTTGACTGTCAAAAAGAAGTGTGCTGAAGAGCTTGCATCAGTGAAGGCTCTGCAAAAGTGCACATTGAGGGCACATTTTAACCACAAAGTATGCATGAGCAACCTTCTGAAAGGTCAGGTGTACATCCAGGTCTACATCTGTACTGTGTTTACATTATAGTATTTAGGAATGCGCCGATCCGATACTCAGGATCGGTATCAGCTCCGATACTGCCATCTTTGCCGGATCGGGTATATTTACACCACTTTAATCAAACCACTCTTCTTTAAAACATTATGATGTGATTTTTTTCACATGTATTTTATTACTCTTATTGAGCTATTTTGTCCACACACAGGACTCACTGCCAATCATACGTGCTCACATCATTCTCTTTCTGTGAAAGCTGTATACTGCACTCACCAGTTTTCACTCTACAGCTATTGACCAGAGCACTGAAATTATTTCTCACTTAAACTACAATCAAATGGATTTTCTCACACATTTTGCGTTAGTCCTCCGCATGGCATTTTATTATTTTCTGCGCAGCTTCAGAAGTGCATGCACACAGCCTAGAACACATGACACGCACACACAGTCACGAGAGAGGCGTGATCGAATGTGTGTTTGTGTGCGAACAATGGAAACTCCTTTTTGTTCATACAGGAAAATATTCAGACTAATGTCTTGTGGGAGCAACAGAATACATGCAACGGCATTATGTAATCAGGATACAAAAATCTAGTGAGTTACATCAAAAAAAGTAGTAATCAGATTGTAGTTACTTTTTGAAAAAGTATATAGTACTTAAAGCCATTTAATATGAAGTGGGACCCTTTTTTTAAGAAATAATTTGTAACTGTATCGGAATACATTTTTAAAGTAACCCTCCCAAGCCTGGTCTTGTGTGCACGTCCGTTAATTTCACTTTTTAAGTTAGCGATTTTTAAGGCCCCAATCCTACTGTATTACCTATTATACTGTATTGCCAACTGTATTAATGTGTGGATATTGATCCAATAGTTCTACCTAATTTTGAACACAAGAGGGCAGTATAGCACTATGAATGATTTTTTTCTTTTTTGACTAAACCATTCGGTCTGTTTTTAAACATTTTAAACATAATTCTTAAATTAAAAAAAAGGAATAAAATGGCTATAGTTCCAATATTGGTATAGTCTTATACAGTGTTGGGGTAGTTACTCAAAAAAGTAATTAGTTACTAGTTACTTCTGTAAATTGTAATGAGATTACTTTACTAGTTACTGCGTTGGAAAAATAACTTCACTACTTATTACTTTACTTTCCTGTTTCTTAATTTACCGTGTAGCCTACATGGACAAACATCATATGAGTTTTTGCCCTATCATCACTTTATTGTAAAAATGTATACAAAATGACATGAAAGAACAATATCCCTGTCTGCATAAATAAATATGCCGCACTGTAAAATTCACAAACAAAATGGGGTTCAAAATTCAAAATTTTAAAATGGTGTTTATCACAGAAGTTTCAAAACAGGCTGGGAGAATAAAACTCTTCTCCTGAGAACAAAACCAGCTTTTTATTCGACTCATGGTAATAATAATAATTAAAAAAAATAAAAGATGTCAATGAAAAATAATAAAATAAAGGTCACTGTATCCCATAAAATTCTTAATCCTAATTTAAAATGTATTTTTCTAAACCTGGGGAATTAATGGTCGACAGGGGAAGCATGTCTTCTACAATGAACCCTGCAACAATCCTGTTCATTTCGTTTTCCAAGACTTTCGAGCCTTGTTTTTACTTGACGCGTCCGAACGAGCGGAAAGGTGCGCACGGCAAACAGCGCACGCGATGCCGCATCCGAGGATGAACGACAAGAAGCCGAACCTGCACCGAACATGGAGCCTACATCTCCGCAACGGCACCCAGTTTGCGCATCTAAATCAGTTATTTATGTTTACAAAATGAGCCTAAGATTTTATAAAATGTCCACGAAACTTAATGAAATGTTTAGTGAAATTAGAAAATAGAGATCGTTCATTTAGTTCTTTAGCCTAGCCTATATACATGTTTTTATATCCACATATTTTGTTCTAATGTCACAAATAATAATCTTAGGATTTACTATAGCCTACATTTCACTCAAATATTTTTGTGCTTTCGAGCAATAAACTGAAAGTAATGTGAATATTGCCATTTGTTGAAACCCGTCTCTCTCTCTCCACTTCCCTCTCTCTCTCACTCAAATCGGCCTCTATGGCAACGGCGCGCACGCACCACTAGACGGAACTCTCCACACAGGCAAACACGGCTTGGGTAACGCAGGAAAGCGCGTTCCTTTAGTATAGTAAAGTATTGTAGTTACCAATATTTTCAGTGTAATGCGTTACTTTACTTACCCAAACTCGTTTGTAACTCGTTACCCCCAACACTGGTCTTATAGAAAATAAATGGTGAATAATAACATTTTTAATTCCTCATCCAATCATCCTTTTGTTATGGATCAATATCATAGCTAGAGACGTAGAAAAGGGCTGCACGGTTTTGCAATAAATAATAATAAATAAAATAAAATAAACATATAAATATTGTAATTGCAATTAAATCAGATTTGTGTGGCAGCTGCATGTACAATTATTATTATTAATAATAATAACATTAATAATAATACAAATGAGCTTAGAATAAAAATTTAAATGGTTTATTACATTAAAAACAGGCCATATTTTTAATAAATAAATAAGCTATCATTCATAGTGCACTAAATTTTAAACATTTTAAATTACAACATTGTTTGTGAAAGTCCAACAAAGTTAAATGTATACTCAAACCTGAAAAGTTGTGTGGCTCCGTTTTCATTTTTGTGGCAGCAGTTGGAACACTGTGTTACAACTTACCCCGCTGTGTATTACATATTTTAAACCTAGCTAACAGTCGCTAGGAAATACTGACATGTTTCAAAACGGTGCTGTGTTTGAGCCAACAAGACAGTGATTAAGGCAATATAAAGTTAGATTTGGACGCGTATACATCCAACCCGGAAACAGAAAAAAATCTACGATGAAAAAAATTACTTTCATGATGTCAAAACACTCTTTGTCCATTATCTTCACGAAATATAATCAAAACGTTCCGCAAATTCGCGGGAGACCATCTTCTGGCAGCAAGAGAAAAAGAGCGGAAAGACAGCCGGCTAGATACTAAACTATGTAAAAAGTCCGTGTTACATTTAACCCCGCGTTAGGCCTACATTTATCCCCGCGCTCCCCTATTCTGTAGCTCCTGGCAGATGTTTCACCTCATGAAATATAGTTTATGTTCACATTTATGACACAGACAGTAGATAATATTATGTTCACATTTATGACACAGACAGTAGATATAGGCTTCTGCCAGGCACTTTCAGGGATACAAATCGAAAAAATATGTATAGGATATGTGCATATTTATATGCAAAATACTCCTTTTTTCACGTCAACTATGTGCTATGGTCATTAAATGGCTTTCCTTTTCACTTAAGTCCAGCAAATAATTCATTTATTTTTACACATTTGGTGGCATCTGCCAGTTATTGTCGTTGTTATGAAGTACAGTCGTATGCATAATTCATTTTGAACACTATAATGCTTTCAAAATCTGAGGTAAATTATCCGTTATGGCTTGTGGCACAGTGACCTATTTTTAACTAAAAATAAATAATGTGTACTCATAACCAGTGTAGCCTAATTTCTTCATTCTGTCAGCCGCGACGTCGCAGAAATAGGAACCGTTTCTAAATTAGAAACTTCGCATGTCGCCGTCGCGTATGGTTACAAAAACTCTGATTTATTAACATGGAAAAGATACCTTTTATCGCGTGTCGCGGCGTCGTGTGTAGTTAGGACACGGTGTAAGCGGCCGCTTCTCAAGTCTAGAATCTGAACTTGATTCCGATTGGCCAGTGTCAGACAGTCAGACCTGTCAGTCTCGCAGCTCGCGTCAGCTTCATGCGGCTTCATGAGAGAGACGCATAAGTCCGGAATTGGACAATTTGACAATATACTTACGATAGAATATATTTACAATTAATAATGATTTAAAAACAAAATACAAAACGCGCCGGGCCGCCGGCCCAACCAGACCGCGGCCCACCAGGAATCTCCCGGATGGCCAGTACATGCCTTAGTATCTTTAATATATTTTCATAATTTTGAAGAAGTTTGGTGTGGGAATAATTAAAAATTACTTAAGAGGGGGGAAATAAAAATGTAAAGGCTGGTTTTGCAAAACATTCACATACAGACTGAAACAACCGACTTCCTGTTTTGCTGGCTTAAAGTTGCTTGGGCTAATGAGATCTATAAGTGTACCGAGTTTAATATTATTATATGCAAGTGTGTTTGATTTATGGACCCAATTTTCAGACCAAGTTAATGGACCAAGTTAATTTAATTAATGAACTAATTATATAAAACTATTGTCAATGCACTACAATTAAACTGGCTATGTGCCTTTACTTATAAAAAAATAAAATAAAAACTTATTTAAAAAATTCCAGGCTTAAGAAATGTATTTTATTTATGCTGGCCAGACACACAGCAGTTAAATGGTTAATTAAGCCCCCTCCCCCTGCTAACACACACACACACACACGCACACACACACACACACACACACAGAGAGAGACAGGCAAAGGCTCAGACATATGCTCAGAGGGAGTATGACTACATTCAAACTAAAATATCTGACTTTCTGTGGGTCCTAGCTATTGAGTGTGAATTAGAAAGTTGTCCGGCTTGAGGAGTACAATATACATACTGATTTTTGTAACTGTAGATAAAACTAACAACCCCACTTTTGTCAAAAGGTGGCGCTACTGAGCCCTCACCTCGCCCGTTTCTGAAACTTTGCACATGTCTACTGGCTATTAAATGTGATGTGTCTGATGAGTTTCATGCAATTTGAAGCATGCTAAGGGTCTCAAAAGCATCCTAAAAGAATTGGAAAGTTTGATGCGTCGCCACGGCAACAGTTTCAACGATATCAACAATCCATTCACAGGTCTACATCTGCCGTATGTTTACATTATACAGATGAAGTTTGAAGCAAATCGGATTAAAATAAGAGGGTGATTTCAAAGCATTTTGAAAATGACACACTTTCTGCTGCCAGTTGGTGGCGCTATAACTTTGACACACAATAGTCACATCCATGTGATCGTCCTCTTACAGCGAACACACTCCTGAAGTTTCATCACGATCGGTTGATGTATGCTGAAGTTATGACACACTTCCTGTTTCACATTTTTTGCCATGATTTCATTTCCTCGCCACGGCCAAACCGTTCGAGATATCAAAAATCCCCTCGCAAACTTTCATCCTCAATGTCTTGACTTCACGCTGACTGAGTTTCGTAGAATTTGGATAAGAGCTCTAGGAGGAGTATTAAAAATTTCATTGCAAGTGTTTTATAAAGAACCTTAAAAAAACGACTTCCTGTTGGGCTGGGGTAAAAAGTAAAAGTGCGACATATATATGAAATGATGAGATCAACATGTGTACCGAGTTTCATATTATTACATACAAGCGTGTTCGATTTATGGACCAAGTGTTCGGAGCCCTTTCCAGGTGGCGCTGTCGAGCCCCCCTGCCAAGCCCGGGTACCATCTTCAGCCCGGCCCTAATGGCCGCGGGTTCTGACCCGTGTGCAAAGTTTCAAGAGTTTTCGAGCACGTTAAGGGCCCCAAAAGTGCCCAAATAGTCGTATAAATAATAATAATAAATATAGCTGCGAGCAGCGATTGCGGGCCCAAGCCGGTGGCACCGCAACCCCGGTGCCTTTAGTTACCTAAAGGCACCGGGATGGCGGTACCGCCGGCTTTGGCCCGCAATCGCTGCTCGCAGCTATATTTATATATATATATATATATATATAAAGCCGGTGGCACCGCCACGTTGGTGCTTTTAGGGTTATTCTACATGACGTGCAAAAACATAACCCCCGCTTTGACTGTCAAAAAGAAGTGTGCTGAAGAGCTTGTTTATGTGTCACTTAATATTCTAATAGAATATTCTTAGGCTATACTACATATATTTCATGAAGTGCAACATCACGGTGAGGACCTAAAGAAATATATATTCTGTAGCTCCTGGCAGTGATGTTTCACCTCATGAAATATAGTTTATATAATATAGCATAAGAATATTCTGTTACAATATTATGTTCACATTTATTACACAGACAGTAGATAATATTATGTTCACATTTATGACACAGACAGTATAGGCTTCTGCCAGGCACTTTCAGGGATACAAATTGAAAAAATATGTATTTATGTGCATATTTATATGCAAAATACTCATTTTTTCACATCAACTATGTGCTATGGTCATTAAATGGCTTTCCTTTTCACTTAAGTCCAGCAATTAATTCATTTATTTTAACACATTTGGTGGCATCTGCCTCAAGTTATCGTTGTTATGAAATACAGTCGTATGTTTGCATAGAATTCATTTTGAACACTATAATATTACATGCTTTCAAAATCTGAGGTAAATTATCCGTTAGGCTTGTGGCACAGTGACCTATTTTTAACTAAAAATAAATAATGTGTACTCATAACCAGTGTAATTTCTTCATTCTGTCAGCCGCGACGTCGCAGAAATAGGAACGTTTCTAAATTAGAAACTTCGCATGTCGCCGTCGCGTCTGGTTAGGACAAAAACTCTGATTTACATGGAAAAGATACCTTTTATCGCGTGTCGCGGCGTCGTGTGTAGTTAGGACACGGTGTAAGCGGCCGCTTCTCAGGTCTAGAATCTGAACTTGATTCCGATTGGCCAGTGTCAGACAGTCAGACCTGTCAGTCTCGCAGCTCGCGTCAGCTTCATGCGGCTTCATGAGAGAGACGCATAAGTCCGGAATTGGACAATTTAACAATATACTTACGATAGAATATATTTACAATTAATAATGATTTAAAAACAAAATACATAACGCGCCGGGCCGCCGGCCCAACCAGACCGCGGCCCACCGGGAATCTCCCGGTAGTCCCGATGGCCAGTACATGCCTGATTTAGTATCTTTAATATATCGTCGCTGCCCGATGAAACTCACGTATGTCCAAAACGGTTACTTTTCAGGAAGTGGAAAAAAACATGTTATTTCAAAAGCAGCTGAACGTAGTATTCTCATGCTTGGCACAACATCTTTAAATGTAACCATATTATTGCCAGTGTCATGATATAATCCATATTTGACCCAAAATCGAGTTTAAATGGACATACATGCATATTGTACTGTAACGGTGGTCGATACGCGTTCTTCCGATCATTAAAAAGAATGAGGTTAGCCTATATATATTGATAGATGAATAGGCTACGCTCAGTTTATCAAATACGCTCAGTTTATTAAATGTCTCTTGCAAACTATGAAGAGACAACCCAGCAAGCAATAGCCCTCATTTCACTGTCTAGGTTAAATAGAGACCCGATATAGTCCGGCTATGTGTAACCCACTTCTAGCCAAAATAACATTGAATCATGGCTAAATGTATTTTTTCCAAAATAACTTGCAAAATGTATTATATTCCATCATGTAAGCAAAGTCAACTGTGATTACAAGGTGTTTGGTTTGATTTCTTTGACATTTTCTATGTGTAGGCTGTGTGAAGACGCGATCTAGCTCGTATAGTCTGTCCGGCTATTTATAGCCCACTTCTAGTCGAAACTGATTAATTGTCGTTTTAATGAATTGTTGGGCAGGCAACGCATGAGATAGTTGATATCCCATCATGTTCGCATTGGTAAACATATCTACAAGGTGCCAGTGTCATATCATGACATGGTCGATTTGTAGTCACGATCCTCTGAATTGGATGGGCTATGTGCAGTCTGCTTTTAGCCCACTGGCGAAATCGAGGCAATCAGTGGTCTACGTTTAACGGCTTGGCTATAGCCCTGATTTAGACCAGCGATTAGTAGGCTATTGCCAAAATAAATCTTAAAATTGTTTTCTTGTTTTTCACCCACGCAGCTTCATGTTTGCTGTCACAGTCACACATTAATTAAAAATCTACGGTTTTATTTGACTGTTTTATTATTTTAAGTTAAATAAAAATGCAATTACATTTCTCAACCGCTAGATGGCAACAGCCCTACTGAGACATGACTGCTGACAACGCGAGTCTTGATAGCACAGATCACCGGTCACGCGATCGACCATTCTCAAATATTTTAAACGAGGCTGAGCATTGCATTCAGCTGACGGTCGACGACAACAGGTAAAATACATTCCCACTTTTGTCTTTTAAGCATCTGTGTTTTCATTTTGACGTGTTAATTTTTTAGATAAATTATTTGTTATCATGTGTTGTTGGAATCGTGACATTTTAGCGGGTGTGTCATGGTACATGCACGTGTAGGCCTAACGTTACTGAATCCAAAGCTGTAAACATGAAACACATGCAATCTATTATAAAGTGTTATGAAATCCACAATTATATTTGGCTCTTTTCTTTAGATCGTTGTGATATAAAAATAGCATTTCCTCACTAAATCTCTTGTCTTTGACAAAGTCCATCATTGATATAAATTATAAAATTAAATTTGTCTGAACATTGGCTTGTTGGAGAGCATAAGCTAATAGAGTAGAATAATGTTTGTTATTGTACAAGCAAAGTAAGATGAAGTTTCATTCAAAATGCCTTCATTAATTCAAGTTTGAAACTTTCAAATTAATTTTATAATACAGCATAAAAATACAAATGATTGGCTATATAAAATAAGCAAATCTAAAAAGTATCCGCCAGTATATCAATAATGCAAATAGCTCCGATGTGCATTAAAACCTAAACAGAACACAAGAACACACACACACACACACACAAAACGTACATGTACTTTCAACAATGCTTTTCTTGTGCTAATTATTTTATTCTTATTTGGCAGATGCTGTGATGACCAACTTCCCAGCAGCAACAGAGTTTTCTATTTTATTATCTTAAGTTGTTCATGTTAAAATAATTTTATATTTTTAATTTTAATATTGGTGTGGTAATTTTTATGTTTTGAAGTTACGTAATGTTGTTCTTTTGCTAAATAAAGCCTTTTATATATGTTTTTTTTTTTTTTTGAATGGCTTGTTTTTTATGTGAACCTGTTATATTTGAGTGAAAAGAATCTTTTAACCATTTTGTTGTCTATTGCATGTATATGTAGTCGTTTAATAGTTGTCTAATTGATGACTAGTCTATTCTTGGGCTACATTTAGACGTCTATTAGATTTTCACTGACAGCCCAAATTTAGCCTTGTTTTAGCCTAGACCCATATGCACTGCCTATTAGACGTATAAATGTAGTCGTTCAATAGCCGTCTAATTGTTGACTATAGTCTATTCTTGGGCTATGGTTAGATGTCTATTCTTGGGCTATGGTTAGACGTCTATTAGATTTTCACTGACAGCCCAAATTTAGCCTTGATTTAGCCTAGACGTCTGGGCTATGTTTTGACGGCTATTAGACGTCTTTTGGACGTAAAATTGCTTGCTGGGAATGATGAATCATAATACACACTGACATGGCGATGCTGGACTGATTCTTTATTTACACCATCATACAGTAATTTTGTCGGTTGTTTATTACAGATATTAGCATGCATTTTATTGATCATCAGCTAATTTCATCAATAGATATCAATAAGAGAGAGTGGCAACAGCCCTGGTAAGAGTCAAGAGATCATTTCTTTCTTTACTTGAAGATGAATGTGTAGATGATTAAGCGTCTCTGACTTACTTTCACTTTTATTTGCGATGTTTGCACGTTGGTTTGTCGCTCAGCTGCTGCTCATCTGCGGCGGTGATGCGTGTCGCAGCGCCGTCATTTCTGACTATAACATAGCCTGTAAACGCTCTCACTCGTTTATGTTTTAGCATTTTTGGGAGGAGTAAAATATACATGTGTGATATCAACAACCAGATTGCGTTTACACGTAAAGATCCGAACACAATGCGACTGCGAGCCAGACTACCTCCAGATGGTCAGGCATATCGATCACAATCCGATCACAACGTAATACCTTGCATTAACATTTCTTTTTTATTATCCGGATAACTTATCTGGATACAGATCGCATTTTAATACCAGGTGTAGGGGTCTCAGAGACTAGACCGGCGAGAAACTTCACGAGACCAGCGGAAAGCCTCCACAGGGCGGGGAGATACTATACTGCCTATGGGAGCGGCCGCTTCTCCGCTCTTGATTCCGATTGGCCAGTGTCAGACAGTCAGACCTGTCAGTCTCTCAGCTCGCGTCCGCTTCATGCGGCTTCATGAGAGAGACGCAGAAGTCCGGAATTGGATGATTTAACAAATACTTACGATAGAATATATTTAAAATTAATAATGATTTAAAAACAAAATACATAACGCGCCGGGCCGCCGGCCAAACCAGACCGCGGCCCACCGGGAATCTCCCGGTAGTCCCGATGGCCAGTACATATGCCTGATTTAGTATCTTTAATATATTTTCATAATTTTGAAGAAGTTTGGTGTGGGAATAATTAAAAATTACTTAAGAGGGGGGAAATAAAAATGTAAAGGCTGGTTTTGCAAAACATTCACATACAGTACAGACCGAAACAACCGACATCCTGTTGGGCTGGCTTAAAGTTGTTTGGGCTAATGAGATCTATAAGTGTACCGAGTTTAATATTATTATATGCAAGTGTGTTTGATTTATGGACCCAATTTTCAGATCAAGTTTATGGACCAAGTTAATTTAATTAATAAACTAATTATATAAAACTATTGTCAATGCACTACAATTTAACGCGTTATATTATGCCTTCACTTATAAAAATTAAAATAAAAACTTATTTAAAACATACCAGGCTTAAGAAATGTATTAAGAAATTACAGAGCAGAAAATACACACAGCAGTGAAATGGTTAAGCCCCTCCCCTACTAACACACACACAGACAGAGACAGAGATGTAGGTTCAAAGGGAGCATGACCAGATTCAAACAAACATATCTTACTTTCTGTGGGTCCTAGGTAATGAGTGTCAATTAGAAAGTTGTCCGGCTCGAGGAGTACAATATACATACCGATTTTTGTAACTGTAGATAAAACTAACAACCCAACTTTTGTCAAAAGGTGGCGCTACTGAGCCCTCACCACGCCCGTTTCTGAAACTTTGCACATGTCTACTGGCTAATAAATGTAATGTGTCTGAGGAGTTTCATGCAATTTGAAGCATGCTAAGGGTCTCAAAAGCATCCTAAAAGAATGGTAAAGTTTGATGCGTCGCCACGGCAACAGTTTCAAAGACATCAATAATCCATTCACAGGTCTACATCTGCCGTATGTTTACATTATACAGATGAAGTTTGAAGCAAATCGGGTTAAAATAAGAGGGTGATTTCAAAGCATTTTGAAAGTGACACACTTCCTGCTGCCAGTTGGTGGCGCTATAACTTTGACACACAATAGTCACATCCATGTGATCGTCCTCTTACGGCGAACACACTCCTGAAGTTTCATCAAGATCGGTTGATGTATGCTGAAGTTAGGACACACTTCCTGTTTCACGTTTCTCACCATAATTTTGTTTCCTCGCCACAGCCAAACCGTTCGAGATATCAAAAATCCCCTCGCAATTTTTGATCCTCTATGTCTTGACTTCAGGCTGACCGAGTTTCGTTCCATGCGGATGAATGCTCTAGGAGGAGTACATTAAATTCCATTGCAAGCATTTTAAAAACAACCGTAAATATCTGACTTCCTGTGTGGCTGGGGTAAAAAGTAAAAGCGCGATGTATATATGAAACGATGAGATCGACATGTGTACCGAATTTCATATTATTACATGCAAGCGTGTTTGATTTATGGACAAAGTGTTCAGACCCTGTTCCAGGGGGCGCTGACGAGCCGCCCTGCCGCGCCCGTGTACCAGCTTCAGCCCGGCTCTGATGGCCGCGGGTTCTGACCCGTGTGCAAAGTTTCAAGAGTTTTTGAGCATGTTAAGGACCCCAAAAGTGCCCGGATAGTCGTTAGAAAAAAAAAAAAAAAAAAAAAAAAAAAAAAAAAAATCCTAAGGAAAACAATAGGGCCTTCGCCCTTTCAGGGCTTGGGCCCTAATAATAATAAATATAGCTGCGAGCAGCGATTGCGGGCCCAAGCCGGTGGCACCGCAACCCCGGTGCCTTTAGTTACCTAAAGGCACCGGGATGGCGGTACCGCCGGCTTTGGCCCGCAATCGCTGCTCGCAGCTATATTTATATATATATATATATATATATATATATATATATATATATATATAAAGCCGGTGGCACCGCCACCTTGGTGCTTTTAGGGTTATTCTACTTGACATGCAAAAACATAACCCCCGCTTTGACTGTTTTGACTGTGAAAAGAAGTGTGCTGAAGAGCTTGCATCAGTGAAGGCTCTGCAAAAGTGCACATTGAGGGCACATTTTAACCACAAAGTATGCGTGAGCAACCTTCTGAAAGGTCAGGTGTACATCCAGGTCTACATCTGTACTGTGTTTACATTATAGTATTTAGGAATGCGCCGATCCGATACTCAGGATCGGTATCAGCTCCGATACTGCCATCTTTGCCGGATCGGGTATATTTACACCACTTTAATCAAACCACTCTTCTTTAAAACATTATGATGTGATTTTTTTCACATGTATTTTATTACTCTTATTGAGCTATTTTGTCCACACACAGGACTCACTGCCAATCGTACGTGCTCACATCATTCTCTTTCTGTGAAAGCTGTATACTGCACTCACCAGTTTTCACTCTACAGCTATTGACCAGAGCACTGAAATTATTTCTCACTTAAACTACAATCAAATGCATTTTCTCACACATTTTGCGTTAGTCCTCCGCATGGCATTTTATTATTTTCTGCGCAGCTTCAGAAGTGCATGCACACAGCCTAGAACACATGACACGCACACACAGTCACGAGAGAGGCGCGATTGAATGCGTGTTTGTGTGCGAACAATGGAAACTCCTTTTTGTTCATACAGGAAAATATTCAGACTAATGTCTTGTGGGAGCAACAGAATACATGCAACGGCATTATGTAATCAGGATACAAAAATCTAGTGAGTTACATCAAAAAAGTAGCAATCAGATTGTAGTTGCTTTTTGAAAAAGTATATAGTACTTAAAGCCATTTAATATAAAGTGGGACCCTTTATAATAATTTGTAACTGTATCGGAATACATTTTTAAAGGAGCCCTCCCAAGCCTGGTCTTGTGTGGACGTCCGTTACTTTCACTTTTTAAGTTAGCGATTTTTAAGGCCCCAATCCTACTGTATTACCTATTATACTGTATTGCCAACTGTATTAATGTGTGGATATTGATCCAATAGGTCTACCTAATTTTGAACACAAGAGGGCAGTATAGCACTATGAATGATTTTTTTCTTTTTTGACTAAACCATTCTGTCTGTTTTTAAACTTAAACATAATTCTTAAATTAAAAAAAGGAATAAAATGGCTATAGTGTTGGGGTAGTTACTCAAAAAAGTAATTAGTTACTAGTTACTTCTGTAAATTGTAATGAGATTACTTTACTAGTTACTGCGTTGGAAAAATAACTTCACTACTTATTACTTTACTTTCCTGTTTCTTAATTTACCGTGTAGCCTACATGGACAAACGTCATATCAGTTTTTGCCCTATCATCACTTTATTGTAAAAATGTGTACAAAATGACATGAAAGAACAATATCCCTGTCTGCACAAATAAATATGCCGCACTGTAAAATTCACAAACAAAATGGGGTTCAAAATTCAAAATTTTAAAATGGTGTTTATCACAGAAGTTTCAAAACAGGCTGGGAGAATAAAACTCTTCTCCTGAGAACAAAAACAGCTTTTTATTCGATATGGTAATAATAATAATAAAAAAAAATAAAAGATGTCAATGAAAAATAATAAAATAAAGGTCACTTTATCCCATAAAATTCTTAATCCTAATTTAAAATGTATTTTTCTAAACCTGGGGAATTAATGGTCGACAGGGGAAGCATGTCTTCTACAATGAACCCTGCAACAATCCTGTTCATTTCGTTTTCCAAGACTTTCGAACCTTGTTTTTACTTGACGCGTCCGAACGAGCGGAAAGGTGCGCGCGGCAAACAGCGCACGTGATGCCGCATCCGAGGATGAACGACAAGAAGCCGAACCTTCCACCGAACATGTAGCCTACATCTCTGCAACGGCACCCAGTTTGCGCATCTAAATCAGTTATTTATGTTTACAAAATGAACCTAAGATCCATGTTTTATAAAATGTCCACGAAACTTAATGAAATGTTTAGTGAAATTAGAAAATAGAGATCGTTCATTTAGTTCTTTAGCCTATATACATGTTTTTATATCCACATATTTTGTTCTAATGTCACAAAAATAATAATCTTAGGATTTACTATAGCCTACATTTCACTCAAATATTTTTGTGCTTTCGAGCAATAAACTGAAAGTAATGTGAATATTGCCATTTGTTGAAACCCGTCTCTCTCTCTCCACTTCCCTCTCTCTCTCACTCAAATCGGTCTCTATGGCAACGGCGCGCACGCACCACTAGACGGAACTCTCCACACAGGCAAACACGGCTTGGGTAACGCAGGAAAGCGCGTTCCTTTAGTATAGTAAAGTAGTGTAGTTACCAATATTTTCAGTGTATGTTACTTTACTTACCCAAACTCGTTTGTAACTCGTTACCCCCAACACTGGTCTTATAGAAAATAAATGGTGAATAATAACATTTTTAATTCCTCATCCAATCATCCATTTGTTATGGATCAATATCATAGCTAGAGACGTAGAAAAGGGCTGCACGGTTTTGCAATAAATAATAATAAATAAAATAAAATAAACATATAAATATTGTAATTGCAATTAAATTAGATTCGTGTGGCAGCTGCATGTACAATTATTATTATTAATAATAATAACATTAATAATAATACAAATGAGCTTAGAATAAAAATTTAAATGGTTTATTACATTAAAAATAGGCCATATTTTTAATAAATAAATAAGTTATCATTCATAGTGCACTAAATTTTAAACATTTTACAACATTGTTTGTGAAAGTCCAACAAAGTTAAATGTATACTCAAACCTGAAAAGTTGTGTGGCTCCGTTTTCATTTGATTATCATTGTGGCAGCAGTTGGAACACTGTGTTACAGCTAACCCCGCTGTGTATTACATATTTTAAACCTAGCTAACAGTCGCTAGGAATTACTGACATGTTTCAAAACGGTGCTGTGTTTGAGCCAACAAGACAGTGATTAAGGCAATATAAAGTTAGATTTGGACGCGTATACATCCAACCCGGAAACAGAAAAAAATCTACGATGAAAAAATTTACTTTCATGATGTCAAAACACTCTTTGTCCATTATCTTCACGAAATATAATCAAAACGTTCCGCAAATTCGCGGGAGACCGTCTTCTGGCAGCAAGAGAAAAAGAGCGGAAAGACAGCCGGCTAGATACTGACAAACTATGTAAAATGTCCGTGTTACATTTAACCCCGCGTTAGGCCTACATTTATCCCCGCGCTCCCCTATTCTGTAGCTCTTGGCAGTGATGTTTCACCTCATGAAATATAGTTTATGTTCACATTTATGACACAGACAGTAGATAATATTATGTTCACATTTATGACACAGACAGTAGATAGGCTTCTGCCAGGCACTTTCAGGGATACAAATCGAAAAAATATGTATATATGTGCATATTTAGCCTATATGCAAAATACTCCTTTTTTCACGTCAACTATGTGCTATGGTCATTAAATGGCTTTCCTTTTCACTTAAGTCCAGCAAATAATTCATTTATTTTAACACATTTGGTGGCATCTGCCAGTACAGTCGTATGTTTGCATAATTCATTTTGAACACTATAATGCTTTCAAAATCTGAGGTAAATTATCCGTTATGGCTTGTGGCACAGTGACCTATTTTTAACTAAAAATAAATAATGTGTACTCATAACCAGTGTAATTTCTTCATTCTGTCAGCCGCGACGTCGCAGAAATAGGAACCGTTTCTAAATTAGAAACTTCGCATGTCGCCGTCGCGTATGGTTAGGACAAAAACTCTGATTTATTAACATGGAAAAGATACCTTTTATCGCGTGTCGCGGCGTCGTGTGTACACGGTGTAAGCGGCCGCTTCTCAAGTCTAGAATCTGAACTTGATTCCGATTGGCCAGTGTCAGACAGTCAGACCTGTCAGTCTCGCAGCTCGCGTCAGCTTCATGCGGCTTCATGAGAGAGACGCATAAGTCCGGAATTGGACAATTTAACAATATACTTACGATAGAATATATTTACAATTAATAATGATTTAAAAACAAAATACATAACGCGCCGGGCCGCCGGCCCAAGCAGACCGCGGCCCACCAGGAATCTCCCGGTAGTCCCGATGGCCAGTACATGCCTTAGTATCTTTAATATATTTTCATAATTTTGAAGAAGTTTGGTGTGGGAATAATTAAAAATTACTTAAGAGGGGGGAAATAAAAATGTAAAGGCTGGTTTTGCAAAACATTCACATACAGACTGAAACAACCGACTTCCTGTTGGGCTGGCTTAAAGTTGCTTGGGCTAATGAGATCTATAAGTGTACCGAGTTTAATATTATTATATGCAAGTGTGTTTGATTTATGGACCCAATTTTCAGACCAAGTTAATGGACCAAGTTAATTTAATTAATGAACTAATTATATAAAACTATTGTCAATGCACTACAATTAAACTAGCTATGTGCCTTCACTTATAAAAAAATAAAATAAAAACTTATTTAAAAAATCCCAGGCTTAAGAAATGTATTTTATTTATGCTGGCCAGACACACAGCAGTTAAATGGTTAATTAAGCCCCCTCCCCCTGCTAACACACACACACACACACACACACACACACACACACACACAGAGAGAGAGAGAGAGACAGGCAAAGGCTCAGACATATGCTCAGAGGGAGTATGACTACATTCAAACTAAAATATCTGACTTTCTGTGGGTCCTAGCTATTGAGTGTGAATTAGAAAGTTGTCCGGCTTGAGGAGTACAATATACATACTGATTTTTGTAACTGTAGATAAAACTAACAACCCCACTTTTGTCAAAAGGTGGCGCTACTGAGCCCTCACCACGCCCGTTTCTGAAACTTTGCACATGTCTACTGGCTATTAAATGTGATGTGTCTGATGAGTTTCATGCAATTTGAAGCATGCTAAGGGTCTCAAAAGCATCCTAAAAGAATTGGAAAGTTTGATGCGTCGCCACGGCAACAGTTTCAAAGATATCAAGAATCCATTCACAGGTCTACATCTGCCGCGCCGATCCGATACTCAGGATCGTTATCAGCTCCGATACTGCCATCTTTGCCGGATCGGGTATATTTACACCACTTTAATCAAACCACTCTTCTTTAAAACATTACGATGTGATTTTTTCCACATGTATTTTGTTACTCTTATTGAGCTATTTTGTCCGCATAAAAGATTCACTGCCAATCGTACGTGCTCACATCATTCTCTTTCTGTGAAAGCTGTATACTGCATTCACCAGTTTTCACTCTACAGCTATTGACCAGAGCACTGAAATTATTTCTCACTTAAACTACAATCAAATGGATTTTCCCACACATTTTGCATTAGTCCTCTGCATGGCATTTTATTATTTTCTGCGCAGCTTCAGAAGTTTTCAGAAGTATTCAGACTAATGTCTTGTGGGAGCAACAGAATACATGTAACGGCATTATGTAATCAGGATACAAAAATCCAGTAACTGTAATTTGTTACAGTGAGTTACATCAAAAAAAGTAGTAATCAGATTGTAGTTACTTTTTGAAAAAGTATATAGTACTTAAAGCCACTTAATATAAAGTGGGACCCTTTTTTTATGAAATAATTTGTAACTGTATCGGAATACATTTTTAAAGTAACCCTCCCAAGCCTGGTCTTGTGTGGACGTCCGTTACTTTCACTTTTTAAGTTAGCGCTTTTTAAGGCCCCAATCCTACTCAGGGTATATATAGTATTCCTTAAGTTAAATTTACTACTTTTTAATACCTTTTTTACTACCTTCAGAATTTTTTTAAAACCATCACGACACTGAATTAAGTGTTAGTCAGCAGCAACCTTTCTATTATTTACACAGATTTTGACATTTATGACATATAAAAATGGCAAAAGATCTGCTGCGTGACAGGATTTAATAGGGGAAACTGCGAAAATGCAACTAAACGAATAATTTTATCAATTTAAACTAAATGTTGGATTCAATATAGTCTTCCTTACAACTTACTAAAGATCCAGTGATCCGTGGATATTGACATGCAGCCAGGAATCGTGTTGCCTGACATTTATGTTTGCCTGATTTCGACACCGGGGGAAATAAAAGCAATATAGACCAAAACATATAAAGCAAATTTGCCTGTGAACGCTTTATGTAAATACAATATAGGTCTAAATCCGGGTGATCACATGTTCACAGATGATGTCGATCGACCATTGAATATGGCGTCAGCATCAAACATAGACAGAGACAAACGATCTTTGATTGTGCCCAGATAAGCTAAAGCCCATATTTAAACGGACTAACGCAAACGCAGAATAGGACACCTGATAGTCTGAAAAAAATAATACCTAATTTTTAAAAAATAATACCTCTCAGACTACATTTAACACTTTTAATGGCCTTAAATTTGACAATTTTGATTTATCACTTTTTAATACTTTTTAAAACCCCGCGGATACCCTGCTACTGTATTACTGTGTGGATATTGATCCAATAGTTCTACCTGATTTTGAACACAAGAGGGCAGTATAGCAGCACTATGAATGATTTTTTACTCTTTTGACTAAAACATTCTGGCTGTTTTTAAAATTAGACATAAGTCTTAAATTTAAAAAAGGAATAAAATGGCTGTAGTTCCAATATTGGTATAGTCTTATAGAAAAATAAATGGTGAATAATAAAATTTTTAGAAGATATGAGACGTTTCCTGATTCTCTTTTTGACATAATCCCTCGCCATAGCAAAACTGTTTGACATAATAAATATCCGTTCACAATTTAGTATCTTTAATGTATTTTCATAATTTTGAAGAAGTTTGGTGGGAATAATTAAAAAAACACTTAAGAGGGGGTAATAAAAATGTAAAGGCTGCTTTTGCAAAACATTCACATACAGACCAAAATAACCAACTTTCCTGTTGGGCTGGCTTAAAGTTGTTTGGGCTAATGAGATCTATATGTGTACCGAGTTTAATATTATTACGTGCAAGTGTGTTTGATTTATGGACCAAATTTTCAGACCAAATTTATGGACCAAGTTAATTTAATTAATAAACTAATTATATAAAACTATTGTCAATGCAGCACAATTAAACTGGTTATATGCCATTACTTATATAAAAAAAACTTATTTAAAAATACCAGGCTTAAGGCATTTATTTTCTTTTATGCAGGCTTCACACACAGCAGTGAAATAGTTAATCTCCCTCCCCCTGCACACACACACAGACATGCACACTCACAGACAGGCAAACACACAGACAGAGACAGAGATGAAGGCTCAAACAGAGCATGACCAGATTCAAACAAACATATCTTACTCTCTGTGGGTCCTAGCTAATGAGTGTCAATTAGAAAGTTGTCCGGCTCGAGGAGTACAATATACATACTGATTTTTGTAACTGCAGATAAAACTAACAACCCCACTTTTGTCAAAAGGTGGCGCTACTGAGCCCTCACCACGCCCGTTTCTGAAACTTTGCACATGTCTACTGGCTAATAAATGTGATGTGTCTGATGAGTTTCATGCAATTTGAAGCATGCTAAGGGTCTCAAAAGCATCCTAAAAGAATGGTAAAGTTTGATGCATCGCCACGGCAACAGTTTCAACGATATCAAGAATCCATTCACAGGTCTTCATCTGCCGTATGTTTACATTATACAGATGAAGTTTGAAGCAAATCGGGTTAAAATAAGAGGGTGATTTTAAAGCATTTTGAAAGTGACACACTTCCTGCTGCCAGTTGGTGGCGCTATAACTTTGACACACAATAGTCACATCCATGTGATAGTCCTCTTACAGCGAACGCACTCCTGAAGTTTCATCAAGATCGGTTGATGTATGCTGAAGTTATGACACACTTCCTGTTTCACGTTTCTCGCCATGATTTCATTTCCTCGCCACGGCCAAACCGTTCGAGATATCAAAAATCCCCTCGCAAACTTTCATCCTCAATGTCTTGATTTCACGCTGACTAAGTTTCGTAGAATTTGGATAAGAGCTCTAGGAGGAGTATTAAAAATTCCATTGCAAGTGTTTTACAAAGAACCTTAAATAACCGACTTCCTGTTGGGCTGGGGTAAAAAGTAAAAGTGCGACGTATATATGAAATGATGAGATCAACATGTGTACCGAGTTTCATATTAGTACATACAAGCGTGTTTGATTTATGGATCAAGTGTTCGGACCCCTTTCCAGGTGGCGCTGTCGAGCCCCCCTGCCACGCCCGGGTACCATCTTCAGCCCGGCCCTAATGGCGGCGGGTTCTGACCCGTGTGCAAAGTTTCAAGAGTTTTCGAGCACGTTAAGGGCCCCAAAAGTGCCCAAATAGTCGTATAAATAATAATAATAATAATAATAATAATAATAATCCTAAGGAAAACAATAGGGCCTTCGCCCTTTCAGGGCTTGGGCCCTAAATATAGCTGCGAGCAGCGATTGCGGGCCCAAGCCGGTGGCACCGCAACCCCGGTGCCTTTAGTTACCTAAAGGCACCGGGATGGCGGTACCGCCGGCTTTGGCCCGCAATCGCTGCTCGCAGCTATATTTATATATATATATATATATATATATATATATATATAAAGCCGGTGGCACCGCCACCTTGGTGCTTTTAGGGTTATTCTACATGACGTGCAAAAACATAACCCCCGCTTTGACTGTACTGTGTTTACATTATAGTATTTAGGGATGCGCCGATCCGATACTCAGGATCGGTATCAGCTCCGATACTGCCATCTTTGCCGGATCGGGTATATTTACACCACTTTAAAGGACAAGTTCGGTATTTTACAATTAAAACCCTGTTTTAAGATCATCCCTGATGAAATAGAATAGTTAAGATTGTTTTTGAGACAAATGCTCCTGTCACGAGAATTTTAGGTTTCTGTGTTAGCACCCCCCCACCTTTATAATGAAAGCATAGGTGCACTCGAACAATCATTCATAAAAACGCATACAACTTTAGTTTACAAAGACGTGAAACTCACCGGGTGTTCACTGATATGCTCACACAAAAATCGCTGCAAAAGATGCTTTTCCAACAGGTTTTATCGTAGTTTTTGTCCAAGTCCATTTTCTTCCTGTTTTCGGTTGAAGTCCATATTAGTCAATTGTCGAGTTCACGTGCGCGATCATTGGTAACTAGATAACTAAGGATCGCGCACGCAAACTCGACAATTGACTAATGTGGACTTCAACCAAAAACAGGAAGAAAATAGACTTGGACAAAAACGATGATAAAACCTGTTGGAAAAGCATCTTTTGCAGCGATTTTTGTGTGAGCATATCAGTGAACACCCCAGACCACTCGGTGAGTTTCACGTCTTTGTAAACTAAAGTTTTATGCGTTTTTATGAATGATTGTTCGAGTGCACCTATGGTTTCATTATAAAGGTGGGGGGGTGCTAACACAGAAACCTAAAATTCTCGTGACAGGAGCATTTGTCTCAAAAACAATCTTAACTATTCTATTTCATCAGGGATGATCTTAAAACAGGGCTTTAATTGTAAAATACCGAACTTGTCCTTTAATCAAACCACTCTTCTTTAAAACATTATGATGTGATTTTTTTCACATGTATTTTATTACTCTTATTGAGCTATTTTGTCCACACACAGGACTCACTGCCAATCGTACGTGCTCACATCATTCTCTTTCTGTGAAAGCTGTATACTGCACTCACCAGTTTTCACTCTACAGCTGTTGACCAGAGCACTGAAATTATTTCTCACTTAAACTACAATCAAATGGATTTTCTCACACATTTTGCGTTAGTCCTCCGCATGGCATTTTATTATTTTCTGAGCAGCTTCAGAAGTGCATGCACACAGCCTAGAACACATGACACGCACACACAGTCACGAGAGAGGCGCGATCGAATGTGTGTTTGTGTGCGAACAATGGAAACTCCTTTTTGTTCATACAGGAAAATATTCAGACTAATGTCTTGTGGGAGCAACAGAATACATGTAACGGCATTATGTAATCAGGATACAAAAATCCAGTGAGTTACATCAAAAAAAGTAGTAATCAGATTGTAGTTACTTTTTGAAAAAGTACTTAAAGCCACTTAATATAAAGTGGGACCCTTTTTTATGAAATAATTTGTAACTGTATCGGAATACATTTTTAAAGTAACCCTCCCAAGCCTGTTCTTGTGTGCACGTCCGTTACTTTCACTTTTTAAGTTAGCGATTTTTAAGGCCCCAATCCTACTGTATTACCTAATCAATGTGTGGATATTGATCCAATAGTTCTAATTTGAACACAAGAGGGCAGTATAGCACTATGAATGATTTTTTTCTCTTTTGACTAAACCATTCTGTCTGTTTTTAAACTTAAACATAATTCTTAAATTTAAAAAATGAATAAAATGGCTATAGTTCCAATATTGGTATAGTCTTATACAGTGTAGTTACTCAAAAAAAGTAATTAGTTACTAGTTACTAGTTACATGTAATGAGATTACTTTACTAGTTACTGCATTGGAAAAGTAACTTCACTACTTATTACTTTACTTTCCCGTTTCTTAATTTACCGTGTAGCCTACATGGACAAACATCATATCAGTTTTTGCCCTATCATCACTTTATTGTAAAAATGTATACAAAATGACATGAAAGAACAATATCCCTGTCTGCACAAATAAATATGCCGCACTGTAAAATTCACAAACAAAATGGGGTTCAAAATTCAAAATTTTAAAATGGTGTTTAACACAGAAGTTTCAAAACAGGCTGGGAGAATAAAACTCTTCTCCTGAGAACAAAACCAGCTTTTTATTCGACTCATGGTAATAATAATAATAAAAAAAAAAAAAAAAGATGTCAATGAAAAATAATAAAATAAAGGTCACTTTATCCCATAAAATTCTTAATCCTAATTTAAAATGTATTTTTCTAAACCTGGGGGATTAATGGTCGACAGGGGAAGCATGTCTTCTACAATAAACCCTGCAACAATCCTGTTCATTTCGATTTGTGTTATCCAAGACTTTCGAGCCTTGTTTTTACTTGACGCGTCCGAACGAGCGGAAAGGTGCGCGCGGCAAACAGCGCACGCGATGCCGCATCCGAGGATGAACGACAAGAAGCCGAACCTGCACCGAACATGTAGCCTACATCTCCGCAACGGCACCCAGTTTGCGCATCTAAATCAGTTATTTATGTTTACAAAATGAGCCTAAGATCCATGTTTTATAAAATGTCCACGAAACTTAATGAAATGTTTAGTGAAATTAGAAAATAGAGATCGTTCATTTAGTTCTTTAGCCTATATATACATGTTTTTATATCCACATATTTTGTTCTAATGTCACAAATAATAATTCATTCAGGGCTGGACTGGGACAAAAAATCAGCCCTGGACACTTCATCCAGACCGGCCCACTATGCAAACACACACACACGTGCATTAATCTATACGTGCATTAATCTGCATGTAAAATTACTGATTAGATTTTATTTACTATCAAAACCAAGAAAAAACTATTAAAATAATAAACAAAGGGAATGGAAATGATTTTATAAGGCTTTATTGTAAATAACTGGTCTGAATTTATGTGCCACTTAATATTTTAATAGAATATTCTTAGGCTATACTACATATATTTCATGAAGTGCAACATCACGGTGAGGACCTACAGAAATATATATTCTGTAGATCCTGGCAGTGATGTTTCACCTCATGAAATATAGTTTATATAATATAGCATAAGAATATTCTGTTACAATATTATGTTCACATTTATGACACAGACAGTAGATAATATTATGTTCACATTTATGACACAGACAGTATAGGCTTCTGCCAGGCACTTTCAGGGAGACAAATTGAAAAAATATGTATTTATGTGCATATTTATATGCAAAATACTCCTTTTTTCACATCAACTATGTGCTATGGTCATTAAATGGCTATCCTTTTCACTTAAGTCCAGCAAATAATTCATTTATTTTAACACATTTGGTGGCATCTGCCTCAAGTTATTGTCGTTGTTATGAAATACAGTCGTATGTTTGCATAGAATTCATTTTGAACACTATACATGCTTTCAAAATCTGAGGTAAATTATCCGTTATGGCTTGTGGCACAGTGACCTATTTTTAACTAAAAATAAATAATGTGTACTCATAACCAGTGTAATTTATTCATTCTGTCAGCCGCGACATCGCAGAAATAGGAACCGTTTCTAAATTAGAAACTTTGCATGTCGCCGTCGCGTCTGGTTAGGACAAAAACTCTGATTTACATGGAAAAGATACCTTTTATCGCGTGTCGCGGCGTCGTGTGTAGTTAGGACATATTGTACTGTAATGGTAGTCGATACGCGTTCTTCTGATCATTAAAAAGAATGAGGTTATATTGACAGATGAATAGGCTACGCTCAGTTTATCAAATACGCTCAGTTTATTAAATGTCTCTTGCAAACTATGAAGAGACAATGATGAATCAATACACACTGACATGGCGATGCTGGACTGATTCTTTATTTACACCATCATACAGTAATTTTGTCGGTTGTTTATTACAGATATTAGCATGCATTTTATTGATCATCAGCTAATTTCATCAATAGACATCAATAAGAGAGAGTGGCAACAGCCCTTGTAAGAGTCAAGAGATCATTTCTTTCTTTACTTGAAGATGATTGTGTAGATGATTAAGCGTCTCTGACTTACTTTCACTTTTATTTGCGATGTTTGCACGTTGGTTTGACGCTCAGCTGCTGCTTGCGGTGGTGATGCGTGTCGCAGTAGCGCCGTCATGTCTGACTATAACAGCCTGTAAACGCTCTCACTCGTTTATTTTTTAGCATTTTTGGGAGGAGTAAAATATACATGTGTGATATCAACAACCAGATTGCGTTTACACGTAAAGATCCGAACACAATGCGAGCCAGACTACCTCCAGATGGTCAGGCAAATCGATCACAATCCGATCACAACGTAATACCTTGCATTGATATTTCTTTTTTATTATCCGGATAACTTATCTGGATACAGATCGCATTTTAATACCAGGTGTAGGGGTCTCAGAGACGAGACCGGCGAGAAACTTCACGAGACCTGCGGAATGCCTCCACAGGGCGGGGAGATACTATACTGCCTATGGGAGCGGCCGCTTCTCCGCTCTTGATTCCGATTGGCCAGTGTCAGACAGTCAGACCTGTCAGTCTCGCAGCTGGACCAAGTTTATGGACCAAGTTAATTTAATTAATAAACTAATTATATAAAACTATTGTCAATGCACTACAACTGGTTATATTATGCATTCACTTATAAAAATTAAAATAAAAACTTATTTAAAACATACCAGGCTTAAGAAATGTATTAAGAAATTACACAGCAGAAAAAAACACACAGCACTGAAATGGTTAAGTTAAGCCCCTCCCCCTACTAACACACACACAGAGAGAGACAGAGATGTAGGCTCAAAGGGAGCATGACCAGATTCAAACAAACATATCTTACTTTCTGTGGGTCCTAGTTAAAGAGTGTCAATTAGAAAGTTGTCCGGCTCGAGGAGTACAATATACATACTGATTTTTGTAACTGTAGATAAAACTAACAACCCAACTTTTGTCAAAAGGTGGCGCTACTGAGCCCTCACCACGCCCGTTTCTGAAACTTTGCACATGTCTACTGGCTAATAAATGTGATGTGTCTGAGGAGTTTCATGCAATTTGAAGCATGCTAAGGGTCTCAAAAGCATCCTAAAAGAATGGTAAAGTTTGATGCGTCACCACGGCAACAGTTTCAAAGATATTAAGAATCCATTCACAGGTCTACATCTGCCGTATGTTTACATTATACAGATGAAGTTTGAAGCAAATCGGGTTAAAATAAGAGGGTGATTTCAAAGCATTTTGAAAGTGACACACTTCCTGCTGCCAGTTGGTGGCGCTATAACTTTGACACACAATAGTCACATCCATGTGATCGTCCTCTTACGGCGAACACACTCCTGAAGTTTCATCAAGATCAGTTAATGTATGCTGAAGTTAGGACACACTTCCTGTTTCACGTTTCTCACCATAATTTTGTTTCCTCGCCACAGCCAAACCGTTCGAGATATCAAAAATCCCCTCGCAATTTTTGATCGTCTATGTCTTGACTTCAGGCTGACCGAGTTTCGTTCCATGCGGATGAATGCTCTAGGAGGAGTACATTAAATTCCATTGCAAGCATTTAAAAAAAAAACGTAAATATCTGACTTCCTGTTGGGCTGGGGTAAAAAGTAAAAGTGCGATGAATATATGAAACGATGAGATCGACATGTGTACCGAGTTTCATATTATTACATGCAAGCGTGTTTGATTTATGGACAAAGTGTTCAGACCCTGTTCCAGGGGGCGCTGACGAGCCGCCCTGCCACGCCCGGGTACCAGCTTCAGCCCGGCTCTGATGGCCGCGGGTTCTGACCCGTGTGCAAAGTTTCAAGAGTTTTTGAGCATGTTAAGGGCCCCAAAAGTGCCCGGATAGTCGTTAGAAAAAAAAAAAAAAAAAAAAAAAAAAAAAAAAAAAATAATCCTAAGGAAAACAATAGGGCCTTCGCCCTTTCAGGGCTTGGGCCCTAAAAATAATCCTAAGGAAAACAATAGGGCCTTCGCCCTTTCAGGGCTTGGGCCCTAATAATCCTAAGGAAAAATATAGCTGCGAGCAGCGATTGCGGGCCCAAGCCGGTGGCACCGCAACCCCGGTGCCTTTAGTTACCTAAAGGCACCGGGATGGCGGTACCGCCGGCTTTGGCCCGCAATCGCTGCTCGCAGCTATATTTATATATATATATATATATATATATATATATATATAAAGCCGGTGGCACCGCCACCTTGGTGCTTTTAGGGTTATTCTACATGACGTGCAAAAACATAACCCCCGCTTTGACTGTCAAAAAGAAGTGTGCTGAAGGGCTTGTTTATGTGTCACTTAATATTCTAATAGAATATTCTTAGGCTATACTACATATATTTCATGAAGTGCAACATCACGGTGAGGACCTACAGAAATATATATTCTGTAGCTCCTGGCAGTGATGTTTCACCTCATGAAATATAGTTTATATAATATAGCATAAGAATATTCTGTTACAATATTATGTTCACATTTATTACACAGACAGTAGATAATATTATGTTCACATTTATGACACAGACAGTATAGGCTTCTGCCAGGCACTTTCAGGGATACAAATTGAAAAAATATGTATTTATGTGCATATTTATATGCAAAATACTCATTTTTTCACATCAACTATGTGCTATGGTCATTAAATGGCTTTCCTTTTCACTTAAGTCCAGCAATTAATTCATTTATTTTAACACATTTGGTGGCATCTGCCTCAAGTTATCGTTGTTATGAAATACAGTCGTATGTTTGCATAGAATTCATTTTGAACACTATAATATTACATGCTTTCAAAATCAAATTATCCGTTATGGCTTGTGGCACAGTGACCTATTTTTAACTAAAAATAAATAATGTGTACTCATAACCAGTGTAATTTCTTCATTCTGTCAGCCGCGACGTCGCAGAAATAGGAACGTTTCTAAATTAGAAACTTCGCATGTCGCCGTCGCGTCTGGTTAGGACAAAAACTCTGATTTACATGGAAAAGATACCTTTTATCGCGTGTCGCGGAGTCGTGTGTAGTTAGGACACGGTGTAAGCGGACGCTTCTCAGGTCTAGAATCTGAACTTGATTCCGATTGGCCAGTGTCAGACAGTCAGACCTGTCAGTCTCTTAGCTCGCGTCAGCTTCATGCGGCTTCATGAGAGAGACGCATAAGTCCGGAATTGGACAATTTAACAATATACTTACGATAGAATATATTTACAATTAATAATGATTTAAAAACAAAATACATAACGCGCCGGGCCGCCGGCCCAACCAGACCGCGGCCCACCGGGAATCTCCCGGTAGTCCCGATGGCCAGTACATGCCTGATTTAGTATCTTTAATATATCGTCGCTGCCCGATGAAACTCACGTATGTCCAAAACGGTTACTTTTCAGGAAGTGGAAAAAAACATGTTATTTCAAAAGCAGCTGAACGTAGCATTCTCATGCTTGGCACAACATCTTTAAATGTAACCATATTCTTGCCAGTGTCATGATATAATCCATATTTGACCCAAAATCGAGTTTAAATGGACATACATGCATATTGTACTGTAACGGTGGTCGATACGCGTTCTTCCGATCATTAAAAAGAATGAGGTTAGCCTATATATATTGATAGATGAATAGGCTACGCTCAGTTTATCAAATACGCTCAGTTTATTAAATGTCTCTTGCAAACTATGAAGAGACAACCCAGCAAGCAATAGCCCTCATTTCACCGTCTAGGTTAAATAGAGACCCGATATAGTCCGGCTATGTGTAACCCACTTCTAGCCAAAATAACATTGAATCATGGCTAAATGTATTTTTTCCAAAATAACTTGCAAAATGTATTATATTCCATCATGTAAGCAAAGTCAACTGTGATTACAAGGTGTTTGGTTTGATTTCTTTGACATTTTCTATGTGTAGGCTGTGTGAAGACGCGATCTAGCTCGTATAGTCTGTCCGGCTATTTATAGCCCACTTCTAGTCGAAACTGATTAATTGTCGTTTTAATGAATTGTTGGGCAGGCAACGCATGAGATAGTTGATATCCCATCATGTTCGCATTGGTAAACATATCTACAAGGTGCCAGTGTCATATCATGACATGGTCGATTTGTAGTCACGATCCTCTGAATTGGATGGGCTATGTGCAGTCTGCTTTTAGCCCACTGGCGAAATCGAGGCAATCAGTGGTCTACGTTTAACGGCTTGGCTATAGCCCTGATTTAGACCAGCGATTAGTAGGCTATTGCCAAAATAAATCTTAAAATTGTTTTCTTGTTTTTCACCCACGCAGCTTCATGTTTGCTGTCACAGTCACACATTAATTAAAAATCTACGGTTTTATTTGACTGTTTTATTATTTTAAATTAAATAAAAATGCAATTACATTTCTCAACCGCTAGATGGCAACAGCCCTACTGAGACATGACTGCTGACAACGCGAGTCTTGATAGCACAGATCACCGGTCACGTGATCGACCATTCTCAAATATTTTAAACGAGGCAGAGCATTGCATTCTGCTGACGGTCGACGACAACAGGTAAAATACATTCCCACTTTTGTCTTTTAAGCATCTGTGTTTTCATTTTGACGTGTTAATTTTTTAGATAAATTATTTGTTATCATGTGTTGTTGGAATCGTGACATTTTAGCGGGTGTGTCATGGTACATGCACGTGTAGGCCTAACGTTACTGAATCCAAAGCTGTAAACATGAAACACATGCAATCTATTATAAAGTGTTATGAAATCCACAATTATATTTGTCTCTTTTCTTTAGATCATTGTGATATAAAAATAGCATTTCCTCACTAAATCTCTTGTCTTTGACAAAGTCCATCATTGATATAAATTATAAAATTAAATTTGTCTGAACATTGGCTTGTTGGAGAGCATAAGCTAATAGAGTAGAATAATGTTTGTTATTGTACAAGCAAAGTAAGATGAAGTTTCATTCAAAATGCCTTCATTAATTCAAGTTTGAAACTTTCAAATTAATTTTATAATACAGCATAAAAATACAAATGATTGGCTATATAAAATAAGCAAATCTAAAAAGTATCCGCCAGTATATCAATAATGCAAATAGCTCCGATGTGCATTAAAACCTAAACAGAACACAAGAACACACACACACACACAAAACGTACATGTACTTTCAACAATGCTTTTCTTGTGCTAATTATTTTATTCTTATTTGGCAGATGCTGTGATGACCAACTTCCCAGCAGCAACAGAGTTTTCTATTTTATTATCTTAAGTTGTTCATGTTAAAATAATTTTATATTTTTAATTTTAATATTAGTGTGGTAATTTTTATGTTTTGAAGTTACGTAATGTTCTTTTGCTAAATAAAGCCTTTTATATATGTTTTTTTTTTTTGGAATGGCTTGTTATTTATGTGAACCTGTTATATTTGAGTGAAAAGAATCTTTTAACCATTTTGTTGTCTATTGCATGTATATGTAGTCGTTTAATAGTTGTCTAATTGATGACTAGTCTATTCTTGGGCTACATTTAGACGTCTATTAGATTTTCACTGACAGCCCAAATTTAGCCTTGTTTTAGCCTAGACCCATATGCACTGCCTATTAGACGTATAAATGTAGTCGTTCAATAGCCGTCTAATTGTTGACTATAGTTAGATGTCTATTCTTGGGCTATGGTTAGACGTCTATTAGATTTTCACTGACAGCCCAAATTTAGCCTTGATTTAGCCTAGACGTCTGGGCTATGTTTTGACGGCTATTAGACGTCTTTTGGACGTAAAATTGCTTGCTGGGAATGATGAATCAATACACACTGACATGGCGATGCTGGACTGATTCTTTATTTACACCATCATACAGTAATTTTGTCGGTTGTTTTGTACAGATATTAGCATGCATTTTATTGATCATCAGCTAATTTCATCAATAGATATCAATAAGAGAGAGTGGCAACAGCCCTGGTAAGAGTCAAGAGATCATTTCTTTCTTTACTTGAAGATGAATGTGTAGATGATTAAGCGTCTCTGACTTACTTTCACTTTTATTTGCGATGTTTGCACGTTGGTTTGACGCTTAGCTGCTGCTCATCTGCGGCGGTGATGCGTGTCGCAGCGCCGTCATTTCTGACTATAACATAGCCTGTAAACGCTCTCACTCGTTTATGTTTTAGCATTTTTGGGAGGAGTAAAATATACATGTGAGATATCAACAACCAGATTGCGTTTACACGTAAAGATCCGAACACAATGCGAGCCAGACTACCTCCAGATGGTCAGGCATATCGATCACAATCCGATCACAACGTAATACCTTGCATTAACATTTCTTTTTTATTATCCGGATAACTTATCTGGATACAGATCGCATTTTAATACCAGGTGTAGGGGTCTCAGAGACTAGACCGGCGAGAAACTTCACGAGACCAGCGGAAAGCCTCCACAGGGCGGGGAGATACTATACCTATGGGAGCGGCCGCTTCTCCGCTCTTGATTCCGATTGGCCAGTGTCAGACAGTCAGACCTGTCAGTCTCTCAGCTCGCGTCCGCTTCATGCGGCTTCATGAGAGAGACGCAGAAGTCCGGAATTGGATGATTTAACAAATACTTACGATAGAATATATTTACAATTAATAATGATTTAAAAACAAAATACATAACGCGCCGGGCCGCCGGCCAAACCAGACCGCGGCCCACCGGGAATCTCCCGGTAGTCCCGATGGCCAGTACATATGCCTGATTTAGTATCTTTAATATATTTTCATAATTTTGAAGAAGTTTGGTGTGGGAATAATTAAAAATTACTTAAGAGGGGGGAAATAAAAATGTAAAGGCTGGTTTTGCAAAACATTCACATACAGTACAGACCGAAACAACCGACATCCTGTTGGGCTGGCTTAAAGTTGTTTGGGCTAATGAGATCTATAAGTGTACCGAGTTTAATATTATTATATGCAAGTGTGTTTGATTTATGGACCCAATTTTCAGATCAAGTTTATGGACCAAGTTAATTTAATTAATAAACTAATTATATAAAACTATTGTCAATGCACTACAATTTAACGGGTTATATTATGCCTTCACTTATAAAAATTAAAATAAAAAACTTATTTAAAACATACCAGGCTTAAGAAATGTATTAAGAAATTACACAGCAGAAAAAACACACAGCAGTGAAATGGTTAAGCCCCTCCCCTACTAACACACACACAGACAGAGACAGAGACAGAGATGTAGGTTCAAAGGGAGCATGACCAGATTCAAACAAACATATCTTACTTTCTGTGGGTCCTAGGTAATGAGTGTCAATTAGAAAGTTGTCCGGCTCGAGGAGTACAATATACATACCGATTTTTGTAACTGTAGATAAAACTAACAACCCAACTTTTGTCAAAAGGTGGCGCTACTGAGCCCTCACCACGCCCGTTTCTGAAACTTTGCACATGTCTACTGGCTAATAAATGTAATGTGTCTGAGGAGTTTCATGCAATTTGAAGCATGCTAAGGGTCTCAAAAGCATCCTAAAAGAATGGTAAAGTTTGATGCGTCGCCACGGCAACAGTTTCAAAGACATCAATAATCCATTCACAGGTCTACATCTGCCGTATGTTTACATTATACAGATGAAGTTTGAAGCAAATCGGGTTAAAATAAGAGGGTGATTTCAAAGCATTTTGAAAGTGACACACTTCCTGCTGCCAGTTGGTGGCGCTATAACTTTGACACACAATAGTCACATCCATGTGATCGTCCTCTTACAGCGAACACACTCCTGAAGTTTCATCAAGATCGGTTGATGTATGCTGAAGTTAGGACACACTTCCTGTTTCACGTTTCTCACCATAATTTTGTTTCCTTGCCACAGCCAAACCGTTCGAGATATCAAAAATCCCCTCGCAATTTTTGATCCTCTATGTCTTGACTTCAGGCTGACCGAGTTTCGTTCCATGCGGATGAATGCTCTAGGAGGAGTACATTAAATTCCATTGCAAGCATTTTAAAAACAACCGTAAATATCTGACTTCCTGTTGGGCTGGGGTAAAAAGTAAAAGCGCGATGTATATATGAAACGATGAGATCGACATGTGTACCGAGTTTCATATTATTACATGCAAGCGTGTTTGATTTATGGACAAAGTGTTCAGACCCTGTTCCAGGGGGCGCTGACGAGCCGCCCTGCCGCGCCCGTGTACCAGCTTCAGCCCGGCTCTGATGGCCGCGGGTTCTGACCCGTGTGCAAAGTTTCAAGAGTTTTTGAGCATGTTAAGGACCCCAAAAGTGCCCGGATAGTCGTTAGAAAAAAAAAAAAAAAAAAAAAAAAAAAAAAAAAAAAAAAAAAAAAAAAAATAATCCTAAGGAAAACAATAGGGCCTTCGCCCTTTCAGGGCTTGGGCCCTAACAATAGGGCCTTCGCCCTTTCAGGGCTTGGGCCCTAATAATAATCCTAAGGAAAACAATAGGGCCTTCGCCCTTTCAGGGCTTGGGCCCTAATAATCCTAAGGAAAACAATAGGGCCTTCGCCCTTTCAGGGCTTGGGCCCTAATAAGGCTAGAAAAATAGCCTTAGTTTTTCCCTTTGAGTATTTTCGTGCAATAGCAGAGTCCAGGAACATGTCAGCTACACAATTGTTGAAGTCGTCGTGAAAGGAGAATGGAATGTTGTTTTTGGCACACAGCATTGCCATTTTTACCTCTGCACGGGTGACCTGGTCTGCCTCGGTGGCATTTCTCGTCACGAATGCTGACATCACCTGGGCATGTTTTTGTAACTCTAGTCCACGCTTTTTTTGTTTTCCTCGCGTTGTCACTCACAATCTGATCTGATCTCACACACTAACCTCGCGATAACTGCCACCTAAAGTACCTGTTGTATGTTTTTTTTTTTTTATTTTACTCCGCCCGGGGCCAGGGTATTATTATTTTTTAATAATGCAGGTCAAACTACAGGAGATTTACGGGAAAATACTAATAAGGGAGGACGGCAGGAAAGAAGGGTAAAAAACAGGACTTTCCCAGACAAAACAGGATACTTGACAGGTATGTTGATGTCTGTGGGAACCCCCCACCAGGGGCCATGCTGTGACCACAGCCTGCTATGCCTTCACTCTCCCAACAGAATCAGACTGTATTTTCTTCAATCCAACTCAGAAGAAAGCTGCAACTTTACCAACACTGAATGGGCAACATACTCTTCTTACCTCCTCACTCCTTGATTGCCCAGGGCCAGCAGGTCACAATCTGCATGTGCTCAGCCATGTGAAAGAAAACTTTCATACAGTGAAAGTAACTGACCCAAATATTCATAATCAATCATAACAAGTTATGATTGATTATAAATATTTCTCCTTTAAGCTAACTCTTTACAAACATAGCAATATCCATGTTTTTTATAATGTTACATGTCAGCAACTGACATACTGTAACACAGTTGACCAAATAAGGACTGCTAAGGTAATATTTGTAAAATACAAATAATAGACTCACTTAGCGAGTGCTAACTTGTCAAGCCTGTTCAGTTCTCAGGAACCATGCAGTGATGCGCAGTAAAATTGCAGGCAAGTTCTCGGATGACACCCTCTGATAACATTGTCTGCCTGTTTTGGGGAATTAGGTGTGCCTTGCGTCAGACAATTTTCGTCATTTAGTGTTCAACAATGTTTCCAAAGAATTGTAATTAAGCAGCTCCCCAAGGTTACAACAGCACATTTTTCTAATTAATACTGTGTAATATACTAAAAAAGAAAGTCAGTTTCAGGTTTAAATCTGTTTTGTTAAAATTTTGGTTGACACCACAGTGTTGATGTACACATGGTGACTAGTTTTAATGACTGTTGTGGGTTTTATACATTTTTTTTCCAGTGTTTTTTTAATTTTATTTAATTTTTTAATGAAATAACAGACAATATGATACATATCTTAAAAAGCATTTTTTTCTTTCAAACTTGTCATTATGGTAAGTAAAATAAAGTAAATTAAACTAAATACAATTTTCACTTCAAGGGGGGAAATGAATTAGTACAATGTGGCCAACTGAAACTATGGAAGGAATTCTTTATTTATGGATATGATGTGTACTTTTTCTACTGCATGTCAACATAACATTACAATTAAGCGTATTTTATTTCAGCTATAGTTGCCAAAGCAATTTTTCTAATTTTGGTTTAGTTTAAGAAAAGGGCTAAAATAACTAACCCTAACTAAACTTCAATAAAACTACAGACATATTAAAAAACAAACACACACACAAACACACACACGCACACGCACACATAATATTGTATCAATGAGAGTAAAATAGCACTGAGCAGTCCCTGCCCTCCCTGATTTGAATATCTCCTCCCCTCTCCCATCTGTTACATGAGTAGTGAACACTATTGCTCTATGAGAAAGAAGGAAACTCATTCATACTGGATTGCTTGACGATCTGCTTCAACATGAAGACCCTTCCTGTTAGTTTGCTCCTGGTGCTGGTGAGTTCAACACTGTAAAAATGATTTTTTGGTGAAGTAAATACTACTGAAAAAAACTATGTAATTTACATAGTTCAGGCAAGAATTAAAAAAACTAACTAAATTCCATATCAGTACTTAATTCAAGCGAGTAGAAATGAAAGTGTAAATATCAACTCAATAAAATTAAGTAAAAATTACTCAACCTTTCTGATACTGGGGTTCCCATCATGCACTGGACCTTGAATAATTAATGAGGTTCATTTTTCACTGGTTTCCAGCTGTATTTACACTGTTTTATCATTGATTTGTTGTCAGTATTAATAACTTGCCATTTTGTGACATTTCGAGTAAATTTTTTGCTCAAAATGACGCATTCAAACACAAAAACGACTCATCAAATGTTACTGCCATTGTGTATTGTCTACCAAGTATTGAGGTCTTTGCATTCACATGATGCTTAACATCTGGCGTGATGTAATATAAATTACTTAGATGATCTACGTAAAGCACATATTATAAATGACTAATAAAATTCAATATTTTTGTTTTAGTGAAATAAAATGCAAAGGCAAAGGAAATTTCAACTAAATCGATATTAATCAACCTTTTACCAAGTTAAAATTACTTATTTTCTGTAAAGTTTACTTAATTCCATGTTCCAAGTAAATTTAACTTAAAGATTTCTAATTAAAGCTACTGATGTTTAGGTTTTTACTTGGCAAATCTTTGTAAATTTATTAGCATTTTCTGAGTGAAAAAAGTTGCCGAGCTTTTTTTAATCCTAAGTAAATCCTCAAATTTTTTTTTTCAGGGAAGGCATGTGTGATGAGATACCGCTATCTCACCATGTACTACAAGCCATCATGCCGGCTCATGTTCCTCTGCTCATATATTTCAAGACATATGGTGTTCATGTTGCAAAAACTAAGTCTATCACACTGTATAAAGTCAGTTGAAATCCAGGTTTATATACAATTAGCCAATTAATCTTTGGTGTCCATTGAATGAATAGCTGATGTGATCCTTTGCCATGTGTCTTTGTAAGAACTGTAGGTTAAGTATGTTAATTAATTAGTTCTGACTTGGATACATGTTACTATTACTGAGGTGAAAGTGTCTTTCATTCCTGTACCTTTGAGATCATGACACATTAACATGAGCATGCACTTTAAGAATGGTTTGAAATGTAAGTTAAGACAGAGAGAGAGAGAGAGAGAGAGAGAGAGAGAGAGAGAGAGAGAGAGATATGTATTTGCATTAAGGTTTACTGTATGTAATCAAATTCCAAAAATGAAATCCTTGTAGAGGATTATGCATTTTAAAATACCAGTAACTTTTTTATTGATTACATGATTACTTAATATTCACAAAATGACAGTAAATTCATAATATGCTTAAATTCATGCATAAAGCTTATGCATGTTCAGAAAGTCTGCAGTTTTACAGAATAAACACAGACCGACTTCTGGTCAGGCGACTATAATTAAATGGACCTTTGAGAGGCCAAGAAAAAAGTAAATAAATAAAATAAAATGTTTTTTTTTTAATAGTGCTTTATTTTTATTGTTTAATTTTAATTTAACATTTAAGATTTAATTTGTCATTAACTTATCATCAGTTTACAAGCCCCCTGCAATTTTCATCACAAACCGGAAACCCTGACATAATGTAATGTGAAATGCACTTCCAGTTGTTGAAAACAGAATATTTTATAACTTTTCTTTCTCTTTGTATTTTTAGTATTTTTTTATCAACATGATAAAGGTTTTCACTTAAATGTGTAAATGTGATAAAAAAGTTAAGTCAAAGGTAAATTGTATTTAGTGATGAACTAAAATTTGTAATCCTCAGCACTGAAGGAAATGAAAATGTAGGTGAAATAGGACATTTCATGGCCAGAATTCGGAGATGGTCCTCACTGCAGAACACGAAATCTGGGGAGAGGCATTGTATCCAGATTCAACTCCCACCTTACATATACCTAAACTCACCTGCCTCCTGATCCCTAACCCCACCCCTAATCCTACCCATCTCCACCCCTTAGATCAACTCCGCCCCCTAGATCTCATCTACTGCAATGAGGTGCTACGGGGACTTTGTGAGATTCACGCATTGACATGACTTTTGTAACATTACATAATGACTTCTTTTTATCTCAGTTTACCTGGAGCGTGTGTGTGTGGGCTGACAGGGGAAGACAGAAGCGTGCATGGATCATTGAGTCTTTCACTATTGAGGAAGAACACCCTGGACCATTTCCATATATACTAGGCAAGGTGAGCGGTTTTGTCGTTCAATTCCAAATAATTTGTATAATGGTTTTCACATTACATATGTGTACAATTACTGCTTAAGTGTGATTTGTGTGCATGTGTTTCAGATTGAACTTGAAAGGTCTTATTTAGTCAGATACAAGCTTAAGGGTCAGGGCGTGGATTTAGAGCCAAAGGGTATTCTCGGTATTGATGAAGAAGGATATGTTTTAGTATATGGAAAGGTTGACTTTGAAGAAGGATTTAAAGTTCTCAAAGTAAGTACTCCCTAATAAACAAATCACTCATTTCATAATAACATTGAAATTCATGTGTAAATACACTGCAAACAAAGGCTTGTATATTGACATGCGCTGGACTTAATTACAGTTGACATTTGAAGCAGTAAACAACTCAAACACTGAAGTGGATACAAGGCTCGGGGTTCATATACAAATATTGGACATAAATGATCACGCTCCAAAATTTCAGCAGTCGGTCTATCAAGTGACTGTGAATGAGTCAGAACCTCAAGGTAACCCAGTATAGTTTGCACCTCACTAATTTATTCATGAAATTGTCAAATTTAATGAATAGTTCACCCACAACAAAGCATAAAAAATGGTATCACTTTACAATAAGGTTCATTAGTTAATGAATTAACTAACATTAATATACTAACATTAATATAAATGCAGTCCATTTACCATTTACCATAACATTAACTAACCATGACCAATTCATTTGTTGCTGTATTTGTTAAACTTTGTTAATGTTATTTAATAAAAATAAAGCTGTTTATTGTTTGTTAATGTTAGTTCAAAGTTAGTTCCTTTAACTAATGTGAACAGGATTTTAATAAAGTATTAGTAAATGTTGAAGTTAACATTAACAAAGATGAATAAATCCTGTATAAGTGCAGTTCATTATTAGTTCATGCTAACTAATGTAGTTAACTAATGTTAACTAAAGAACCTTATTGTAAAGTGTTTTTAAAGTGACCAAAAAACTGTCAATGTTGCTGCAGACCCCAATATATATATATATATATATATATGCACTCCACCAAAGGATAATTAGGAACACCATTCTAATACTGTGTTTGACCCCCTTTCGCCTTCAGAACTGCTTTAACGTGGCATTGATTTAACAAGTTGCTGAAAGCATTCTTTAGAAATGTTGGCCCATGTTGATAGGATAGCATCTTGCAGTTGATGGAGATTTTTGGGATGCACATCCAGGGCACGAAGCTCCCGTTCCACCACATCCCAAAGATGCTCTATTGGGTTGAGATCTGGTGACTGTGGGGTCCATTTAAGTTCAGTGAGCTCATTGTCATGTTCAAGAAACCAATTTGAAATGATTCAAGCTTTGTGACATGGTGCATTATCCTGCTGGAAGTAGCTATCAGAGGATGGGTACACTGTGGCCATAAATGGATGGACATGGTCAAAAACAATGCTTAGGTAGGCTGTGGCATTTAAACGATGCCCAATTAAGGTAATAAGGTGTGCCAAGAAAACGTCCCCCACACCATTACACCACCACCACCACCAGTCTCAGAGGTAATAAGGTATGATAGATCCATGTTCTCATTCTGTTTACGCCAAATTCTGACACTACCATCTGAATGTCTCAACAGAAATCGAGACTCATTAGACCAGGCCACATTTTCCCAGTCTTCAGCTGTCCAATTTTGGTGATCCCTTGAAAATCGTAGCCTCTTTTTCCTATTTGTAGTGGAGATGAGTGGCACCCGGTGGGGTCTTCTGCTGTTGTAGCCCGTCCACTTCAAGGTGGTGCGTGTTGTGGCTTCACAAATGCTTTGCTTCATACCTCGGTTGTAATGCGTGGTTTCAGTCAAATTTACTCTTCTACTTCTACTTTTACTGGTCCGTCTGGCACCAACAACCATGCCATGCTCAAAATTGCTTAAATCACCTTTCTTTCCCATTCTGACATTCAGTTTGGAGTACAGGAGATTATCTTTACCAGGACCACACCCCTAAATGTATTGAAGCAACTGCCTTGTGATTGGTTGATTCGATTATTGAATTAATGAGAAATTGAACTGGTGTTCCTAATAATACTTTAGGTGAGTGTATATAGTAAGGTTTGGTAGTGTGGGTAGGTTTAAGGGGTCAACAGTTGAATTTAGACGTCTAGAGGTCATTACAGTTGTACAGTAATTGTACAATTGTATCCAATTGTATGCGACAATATAAATACAATGTGAAATCATGTATGTCCAGATAGGATTGGATTCTGTAGTACAACATTAATAACAGCATACAGGTGTGAAACAACATAAGAGCGAATAAATCAGGACTAGGTGAAATATTCTTCAATATTAAATAAATACTTGGAGGGTTAAGAAATTACTTTACATTCATTTAGCACATTTTTTCCTAGGTAAAGAAGTACTGACAGTACTGGCATCTGATGAAGATGATTCAAGTACAAACAATGGAACGTTTGATTTAACAATCAAGTCTTTCACACCAAAATCCGATAATGTTGAATTTTATATTCAGCAGCAAAAAGGACAAAAATATGGGACAGTGTATTTTAGAGGGTGTTTGGACTATGAGGTATGAACTAATTTCTTTCATCGGTAATATTTACCTGTTACATTTCATTCAGATAACATGCATTCATTTTTGTGCTTTATTAATTTCATTCCTACACAAGAAATCTACTAAATTAATCTTTTACAGAAAGCTCAGACATATACAATCCTGGTTGAAGCAAAGGACAAAGGGGAAAAGATACAATTGTCAAGCACAAGTACAGTGATAATCAATATTTTGGACGGAAACAACAATCTTCCAGGGTTCTCTGGCAAAATAGTAGGTTATGAGAGATTCTCCCATATTGCGTAAGTTTAGCTTACCCTATGGAAAAGATTCATCTTCTCAAGATATTGAAGCCAAAAATCATCCTTAATTTTGTATCTATTGTCAATGTACTGCAGCAGCTAGCAGACCTAGAGCAGGCTATCTAGCATGCTCATTGGCTGCCCTTCAGCAACTGCAGCAGCCTACCACTGAGCCAGACGTGACGTCACGTCCAATGAAGGGCGCTCGCGCCCTCAACACATCCTAGCCTGCCAGAATAGTCGTATAAAACCTGGATGTTCCCGCCCTGCAGGCTAAACTGCTGTCAGTTTAAGTGAGATGTCATTATTCTTATTCCTGCTTATCTGGGATCCCCGGGCTTCTCTGGGACTCAAGAAGGTTCCAGTAGCGTAAGCTAAACTTACGGAATACGAGAGAACCTCTCGATAGAGAACAAATTGGTTACCTAACGTAATCTTGGTTCTCTCTAGATGAGGGAACGAGTATTGCATAACCTGCCTCCAAGCCCAGCTTATATGCGCTAAGCCACGCCCATTCTGGCGGGCTATGATGCTGAATCTCTGGTTTTCAAAAACTGAAGCAAAATAGCGGCTGTGGCGGGAGCACGGCTGGTTACGCAATACTTGTTCCCTCATCTAGAGAGAGAGATTACGTTATACGGTAACCAATACGTTCACTTACGAGAGGATCTCTCGTACTGCATAACCTGCCATGCTCGCGCCACGAGCGCCATTTCGTTTCAGTCGTTGAAAACTAGAGATTCAGCCTCAGCCCCACTTATATGCGCTAAGCCACGCCCATTCCAAGGGCTAGGGCGCATTGAGGGCACGAACGCCCTTCATTGGACGTGGCGTCACGTCGGGCTCAGTGGTAGGCTGCTGTTACCGCAGGGCAGCCAATGAGCAACAGCCTTCTCTAGGTCTGCTAGCTGCTGCACTGCGTTGAAAATAGATAAAAAATTAAGGAAAATTTTGGCTTCAATATCTCGAGAAGATGAATCTTTCCCTTAGCGTATAAGCTAAACTTACACTCATTCCCTCATCTAGAGAGAACCGAGGTTACATTAGGTAACCGATTCGTTTCACATAGGAAGTTTAGTTAATGCATTGAAGTTTTCAAGTTTTAATGCTTGTGATATTCTTGTTAAATATATATATATATATATATATATATATATATATATATTTGTTTGTTTGTTTTTTTAATACAGGTTGTTCTATAAAACCCAACCAAATATTTGACTTGTGTTTCAGGGACCTGGGAAGGTCAAGGAGCGAGAAACTGGAGTTGAAGTTCTGCGACTGCAAGTAACAGACAAAGACAAACGTGGTTCAAAAGCCTGGAAAGCCAAATACACTATCCATGGAGATAAAAAAGAGCAATTCAAAATTGAAACAGACCCTAATACAAATGAGGGGATTTTAACAGTTGTTAAGGTAAGCAAAATGTTTTGATGGTGTAAGAAA